>JAPDNY010000002.1:65712085-66912085 GCA_029375565.1 Gekko gecko | reverse complement strand
AATTAGGTTTTTGGGATACTGGCCAAAACACTTCTTTTGTAACAGCAGTGTGGTGAGGCTGCTGGGGCCCAGTTTCTGCCTTGCTTGTCCTTTTTACTCTCCCCCCCCCATAGCAGCAGTTGGTCACGTTTTTCTGTTGTGCGAGGGTTGTATTTGGCGGCCATCTTTGCTGGGTTTTGCCCAGGGGAGGCCATTTTAGGTGGGCATCCTGGGACAGCCATCTTGTTTGGGTAGTCAGGGGTGGCCATTTTGAATGTGTCTATCCCAGGCGGCCATTTTGTAAGGAGTTTTGTCGGCAGCCATTTTATATAGTGGTGGTAGGGCTGATTTTGTAGGCATAAATTACCAGTTAGCTATTTTGGTGGGGCTAGGGGGTTTATTGCTGGTGCCTAGTCACGTCGTTTTAGTTAGTATAGAGTTAGTGAGTCGCTGCTTAATATTTGTTATGGCTCCCAAGAAAGGTCAAGGTAAGGCCAAGGGGAAGCAGCCTGCACCAAAGCAGCCTCCTGTACGGCCAGAGCCATTGGTCCCATCCAGTGACGAGGATGACCCTGTAAATGCTGCTATTTTGCAGCGGTTGGAAGCCCTGGAGAGGGAGCGGGGTGCCCCTCCGATGACGGGTGGGAAGAAGCATTTTGTAGGAGATTCTAATGCTTCTTTTCAAGAGCAGGTGCTGGCTCGGCTGGCCTTTTTGGAAGACAATGGAGGCGATGCTTCAACATCTGGTCAACAGGGGCAGGGCACCGCGGAATTACAAGTCGAGTTGTACAAGGAGCCACAGAAGGATGGTAAGGAGGTGCATGGTGATAGGAGCAGTTCATATTGGCCATGGGGCCCAAGCCCTCAGAATGCCCCTGGGCCGGTACCGCAGACTGCGCCAATTAGTGGTCAGCAGTATATGGGTTGGGGCTGTGGGTATCCACCGCCCCCTCCCGGGGTTTGGCCTGGATGGGGCTATACGCTGCCAGGACCAGGGTTTACTAATGCGGCAGCTGTTTCTTATGATACAGTCTCAGCTGGTGCCATTCCATCGGGAGACTCAGCATTGCCTCTTGGGGACCATCTTTCTATTGCCACTAAGGAGAAGATCCTTAAGGGCGAATACATAGATGTATTCACATTATTATATAGAGAATTGGAGAAGAAGGACAGGGAGGATCTAGACGACCGTGAGAAAGAACGCCTGAAGAGGCGAGTGGTGGACAGGACCTGGGCAAATTGGTTCCCAGGGTTTTTGATTTATGCAACAGTAATTGTCCGGCATCATCCATGGAGAGCAGTAGCTCTGCTCCAATACATGGATATTATTTATAAGGCTTTTACGGATTTTCCAAGCCCGGCTTGGTCGCAGTACGATGAAGAATTTCGTATGCGGGCAGCCATGAATACGGCCATGCGATGGGACCGGATACATCCGGACCTATGGCTGCAGATTATGTCCACTATTAGGACGCCTGGGAGTGAGAGGACTCACAGTGGTCATTCGGTCCGTAGGTTACAGGCACTGACAGGCACCCGCTCCCAGGCGGGGCAGGCGGTTCAGCGACGCCCGCTTTGTTGGGAGTTTACTTCCCATGGGACGTGTGGTCGGAAGTCATGTTCATTCCGGCACGAGTGTCCACTATGTGCCGGGCCTCATTCCTTCTCCAATTGCCCCAAACCTAAGGGTCGGGGCGGAGGTAGAGGTGGTAAGCGCCCCGGAGGTGGTGGGGGCTACAACCCCCTCCTGATAAAGGGACCTAGTCCAATAAAGTTGGAAGTTTTAGCGCATTGGTTACGGGATTACCCGAATCAGCGTGATCGTGTTTACCTGTTGGATGGTTTTAGGTTAGGTTTTAGGATACCTTTCCAGGGTTCTCGGACTCCATACATGGCTCCTAACTTGAAATCAGTACACGGTATGGAGCAATTAGTGGGGCAAAAAATTGCCAAAGAATGTGCGGAGGGTAGAGTCCTGGGTCCTTTTCGTTCCCCCCAGTTGTTAATTTGAGGGTTTCCCCTTTGGGAGTTGTGCCAAAGAAGGCACCAGGAGAATATCGCCTCATTCACCACTTGTCTTACCCACGTGGGGAGTCGGTGAATGACGCGATACCTGAGGGGTTGTGTTCTGTTAGGTACACCTCCTTTGATCAGGCCTTGAGGGTAGTCCGTAGCTGTGGACAGGGAGCGGAATTGGCTAAATGTGACATTAAGTCGGCCTTTCGTCTCCTTCCTGTCCACCCGGATGACTTTGAGCTCCTGGGTTTTGCCTTTGAGGGCAAATTTTACATGGATAGGGCTCTTCCTATGGGGTGCTCAGTATCCTGTGCCGCTTTCGAGAGGTTCAGTTCCTTTCTGGAATGGGCCTTGCGGTACAGGACGGGCCTCGGCAGTACTGCCCATTACCTTGATGATTTTTTATTGGCAGGAAGGAGGGGTACGGGTCAATGTGCATTTTTGCTGTCCAGCTTCATTAATCTGGCAAGGGAGCTGGGAGTTCCTCTGGCTGAGGAAAAAACTGAAGGCCCGGCCCTTATTTTGACTTTCCTAGGAATAGAAATTGACACGGTGGGACAGTTCTGCAGATTGCCTTTGGATAAATTAACTGCACTACAGGCATTAATAGACATAACGAGGAGGAAGAATAAAATAACCCTTCTGGAATTGCAGCAGTTGGTTGGTCACCTCAACTTTGCATGCAAAGTTGTAGCACCTGGACGGGCTTTTGTTAGGAGACTTTGCGAGTCTATGAGGGGTTTGCGTCTTTCCCATCATAGGACTCGGGTCACCAAGGGGATTCGGGACGACCTCCTTGTATGGAAGCAATTTTTGGAGTCATACAACGGGGTGTCCTTTTGGCGTGAGGACCTATTAGTTGAAGCGGAGCTGCAGGTCGCTTCTGATGCGGCGGGTACCTCCGGCTTTGGAGTATATTTCCGGGGTCATTGGTGTGCTGGGGACTGGCCTGAGGAGTGGTTTCAGGCAGGGTGGGTCACTGACCTCACCTTCCTGGAATTTTTCCCGATTGTCGCAGCAGTGTGGATTTGGTCAGGGGACTTTGCCAACCATACCGTCCACTTCTGGTGCGACAACATGTCCACAGTACATGTAATTAACTCCTTGACGTCTAAATCCCCCAGGGTCATGGCTCTGGTCAGAGCCTTCACTCTGCAGTGTCTACACAATAATATTATGTTCAAAGCTAGGCATGTGCCTGGAGTTAATAACGGGATCGCTGACGCTCTCTCTCGTAAACAGATGGAGAGATTCCGTCAGCTGGCTCCAGAGGCCGACCAGTTCCCGGTGCGTATGCCGGACGAAGTGTGGCAGATTGGCGGGCTGAGGCTGATAGGGCAATGAGCTTGGCACTCGCCCCTTCCACTCGCAGGGCTTACATGAGGCCGGGTAAGCAATTCCTCTCCTTTAGGGAGAGGGAAGGCTTGCAGCAGCTTTGGCCCATACCTGTTCTTCATTTAATGGAGTTCTGCGTGACGCTGAAGGGGGAGGGCCTGTCAGCTCGTACCATCAGATCCAAGTTGGCTGCTCTGGCCTATGCTAGCAAAGCATCGGGGCATGTAGACCAGACGGGCGACTTCCATATTCGGAAGATGCTCGAGGGTTGGTCCAGGGAGAGTGGCATAGTGGCTGATCCCAGGGAACCCCTGACCCCAGCTATTTTGAAGGGTCTCAGGGACCAGTGGCATGCAGTATGCGCTGATAGCTATGAAGCTGCTTTGTTTCATGCGGTGTCGCTAGTCGCCTTCTTTGGGGCTCTGCGGGTCAGTGAGCTGGTTGCTAGCTCACGGCATGATGTGTCTGGCCTAGCTCTTGAACGGCGTGACGTTTCTGTCTCAGATTCCAAAGTGGGTATTAGGCTACGCAGATCAAAGACTGATCAGTGTGGCAAGGGAAAGTTTATTGAGCTTGACCGATGTTCAGAGGTTGAGTTGTGCCCAGTGGGGGCCTTGAGCCAATTTTTGGCATTACGAGGAGAGGGTCGGGGCTACCTATTCCGACACAGGGATGGTACCCCCCTCACTAAATTTCAATTTTGGAGTGTGACACAGAAGGCGCTAGCTAGATTGGGTTTGGGTGGTGTTCACTTTGGCACCCACTCCTTCCGCATAGGAGCGGCATCAACGACTGCAGCTATGGGGTACACTGGCAGTGATATTCAGAGGATAGGGCGTTGGAAGTCCAGATGTTACAAGGGTTATGTCCGGCATTGTGCTATCTAACTATCCCATAGAGCACTTTCGTTTATTAATGCTTGTCTTGTTACAGATGCTGCAGGCCGCATGATGCGACAAAGGGTTACTGTCTGCGGCCACAGCATGGTCTTCTGGGCGGCGCATCGTGCCAGACGGACATCCAGCGGCTCTCAGCTTGGCCTTAGCGCATGGGCAGAGGTGGAATGGTTGGGACGGAG
This sequence comes from Gekko gecko, assembly GCA_029375565.1. NCBI lineage: Eukaryota > Metazoa > Chordata > Lepidosauria > Squamata > Gekkonidae > Gekko > Gekko gecko. The sequence continues at coordinate 66,907,677 of JAPDNY010000002.1, read as the reverse complement.
GGGCATGCGGTGGCCTGCGCTCCTTCCCTTGCTGTTCCAGGAGAGAAGGGGGCCTCCTCCTCATGTCCTGGTGATACACTTGGGGGGCAATGATTTAGGTCTAATGAAGGGCAAGGCCCTAGTTTTACAGGCCGAAGCTGACCTTGCGAGGATAAGAGCAAGGTGGCCCGGCGTGAAGATAGTATGGTCTGCCATACTGCCCCGCCAGGTGTGGCGGAACTTGGGGGACCCCAGGTGTATTGACCGTGCCCGTCGTAAAGTTAATAGGCAGCTGAGAAAGGCCATGGATGCTGGATTGGGGATGTTTTTGCCGCACCCCGATATACGGGTCGTGTTCCCAGACCTGTATAGAAATGATGGGGTGCACTTGTCTGACAAGGGCAATGGGATCTTTTTACAGGACTTGCAGCAAGGAATTAGGTTGGCATAAGGATGCTAAGTGGGGAGCAAAGGCCAAAGCAGAGGCTTGACCTTGGCTGTGGCAGGTTTGTGCAAGCAAGAAAACGGAACTGGTGAGCACCTTACGGCATATCCCGTTAGGGAACAGGGGGTCATCAGGAACTGCCTTCGGATTTCAGGGTCTGGGGTGGGGAATGGTGATCACCTCCACTGGGAACCTTTTGGGCAGGCTCCTCCCTGCAAGTTGGATGGCTTCAGGGGTAGGCGCTCCTAGAGGGCAACCAGTTTGCTGGGCTGCTGGTCACGAGCCAGAGATTTGGCTCACGATCAGAGCTGGGTGACCCGCCCTTCAAGGGCAAGGGGGCTGGTCAGGGAGTGACGCCTGCCTTGCCTGTTCCATGCTTGCTTAGTTGTTATTGCTGCAATGTTCTGTTAAATAGTTAATAAAGTGGCCCTTGTTTTATTCCAAACCTGTTGTCTGTCTCGTTATTCTGGCTGGGGGGGCAAAAAATATGCTATGAATAGCTAAAGTAAAATCACAAAACATGTGGGAAATAAGCAGTTAATAAGCCAATAAAATTATTTCAAGTGGAAGCTGTTCTATCTATGTTAGATGTGTCTGCCCGTAGCTTACTACCAGAATCATATCCTTTCCTATGTCTGTTATGTATAGATGGTGTCCCTATATACATGCAATTGAAAGAAAGCATAAAAAGCCAGCCAGTCAAATGCAAGGATTTCCTACACTGATGCTGGATCTAAACTCAGGCATGACACAAAAACCTATGAAGTTAGCTTTATGTTTTCTCAGAAGAAAGAGGATCTACAAGACACAGAGCAAGGCAACTAGGGTTATCAACCTCTAGGTGGTGGCTGGAGATCACCTGGGATTACAACATCTCCAGGTGAAAGAGATCAGTTCACCTGGAGAAAATGGCCACTTTGGAAGGTGGATTCTATGCCATTATACCCCACTGAAGTCCCTCTCCTCCTGAAATCCTGCCCTCCTCAGACTCCACCCCCAAAATCTCCAGTTATTTCTCAACCCAGAGCTCGCAACCCTAAAGACAACTCATGGGCAGCTAACCAAGACTACTGTTGGCTCCCACACCTGGCAAATGGAAAACTGTCTGCAACAAAGATACAAACCTGTTGTTACATCATTACTCTTCTAGAGCCAAAAGAGAGCTTCAATAGCTCTGCATTTTAGGTTATGTTTCAGGCTCTGACTCCTGGGCAGGGTTGATGATGGGATAAAGAGACTGTACACAGATGGTTCAGGGAATACTCCTAATGTCTCAGGTCCTGGGATGCCTTGGAGAGCCAGTTTGGTGTAGTGGTTAAGTGCGCGGACTTATCTGGGAGAACCGGGTTTGATTCCCCACTCCTCCACTTGCACCTGCTGATGTGACCTTGGGTCAGTCACAAGCTCTGGCACAGCTGTTCTCTCAAGGACAGTCTCTGTCAGAAGTTTTCTCAGCCCCACCTACCTCACAGAGTGTCTGTTGTGGGGAGGGGAAGGGAAAGGAGTTTGAAAGCCACTCCGAGACGCCTTTAGGCAGTGAAGAGCGGGGTATAAATCCAAACTCTTCTCTTCTTCTTCTTCTTGGTGGTGCTGCTAGAAATTCTGGAGTCTCTTCCTAGGAGTCCAAAGGAGAATGCAGAGCTACTTCCTCTAGATCTGGTAACAAGGTCACTGCCTTTGGATCTCTTCTTGATTTTCTGTAGGAGTCTTAAAATGGGTAGTTATTGTAGAACCAGAGTTTTTGGATTCTCCCTTCACCTTAGGAGTGGTGTTGGGGTCAGAGTCCTGATCTACAGTACCTTTTAGCATAATACAGGAAAGAAAATTGAGGCTTCTGCTGTGATTGGCAGACAGTGGAAATTCCTTTCCCACACATTAGGGAAAGAGGCAATTTGATACTAGAACAGGGGAGTCTTTGGATCTACAGAATGATAAAGTCACTATAAGACAAATGTTAAAGTTTGGCTGATGATGTTAATAACATGCCTGAAAGCCCTTGCAACAGCAAAGACAAAACTGGACTTCATGCTCAGTTTGAATGATAAGCCATGCTGAAAGGAGCTCAAAAGGTAAGAACCATATATTAGCCTACTGTCATAGCAGGTATTCCTTACATTACACCAACCCAAATGTGTGTGTGTGTGTTGAGAAGTACTGAAAGGATGAAATAGTTAATCAACCCAAGAATTTTAATCTACATGTACTGCAACCATCCCTGTGATCAAACTGGCAGTGCTAAAATGTTTTACAGCAAGAAAATCTCCAGGGGCAATATGGAGGTAGATTCTCTGGCCCCATTAAAAAAGAGTTGACTTGGTGTTAAAAATATATATTTTTGTTTAATTTCTTTTCTGTCTCCAAAATGTTTGAATATCTGTAAAAGAACAGGAATATGAGTACTTTAGTTAGGGACAAAAGCTATAGAAGAATATCCAGCTTTATGGATAGACCAATGCATATTCTATGGCTCTACTTGAGCTCTTTCAGTCCCATTAACTTGTGAATGAGCACAGCCCAACCCACCCATCTTTGGCCAAGAGGAAATCTAATTTGCAGAAGTAGTTAGTTCAGCCTGATAATTAAACAGTTTGACTAGAAGTTTTGTATGACTCGCAACATTCTTAAATTGCAGGTTGGTCCCACCAGGAATATAAGCTCACTCTTTCTTTTTTTGAGCTGAAAATGTAACCTATCACTACCTTAATGGGAACTATTCCACAGCGAGTGGGCTGAGAAATGTGGGCTTAGCTATTGAATTTTTATTTCAGGGAAACAGAAGTGCTCTCAATATAAAATCTTATCATTATAAGTAAGAGGAAGATAGGCACAAGATTCCAAGAATGATAACATTCAACCAAGTACTGGCTTCAAGTTTTCTTGCTAGTAGAGTACTATAGGTAAGAAGCATGATTTATTCAAAAGTCATCTTGATGCCCCTTTTCTCAGGCAATCAAATAATTTCAAGTTTTCCCCTCAGTGAAAGACTATAGATTTCCAGTGCATGGTGAGCAAAGAAGGCAATCACAACACTGGGCAAAGAAAGGCTGACTAGTAAAGAAAGGCTGACTAGTACATGTGGACAAAGAAAGGTTGATTAATACATGTGGCATAGGTGGGCAGAGGATCATCTGACAGAGTGGGGAGGAAGAATGTGTATGCTGGCCCGTGAATGATCAAAAACTCTTGCTTCCATTTTTGTGTTTACCTAAATTGGCCTCAACACTTGCACATGTACAATGAAGAAGAAGAAGAGACTGGATTTATACCACACCCTTCACTACCTGAAGGAGTCACAGAGTGGCTTACAATGCTTTTCCCTTCCCCTCCCCACAACAGACACCCTGTGACATAGGTGGGTCTGAGAGAGCTCTCCTGAGAACTGCCCTTGAGAGAACAGCTCTGAAAGAACTTATGACTGACCCAAGGTCACACCAGTAGCTGCATGTAGAGGAGTGGGGAATCAAACCCGGTTCTCCCAGATTAAAATCTGTGCTCTTAACCACTACACCAAACTGGTGTGCATGTAAGTGGCATGATCTGGAACCTTTAAAAAGCAGCATTCCTGATCACAGGGATGGAGGCAGTGCATGTATATTTATATATGCATTGTGCCCACATGAAGTGAATGTCTATAGTATGGGGCAGCACACATGCTTGCATTCCACCTCAGTGTATGCTGATCTTATATATGCATCGTGTACAAGGCTTGACTCAACTTGGTTGCCTATATATTGTCTCAATTTTGGTGGCAGCAGTACCATCACAATGCTAAAAGTTTCTGTCTTTGATATATGTGTGCATGTGTATGTGTACATGTGAGTGTGTGCATATGGGGAAGGACTGCAGGAGTGGAATACTTAACAAGACCAAGGATTTTAAACAACACTTGTTTGATCTGTGCCATACTTACTCTACTGGCCCCACTGCTGGACCTCCTGATGGCACCTGGTATATTTTGGCCGCTGTGTGACAGAGTGTTGGACTAGATGGGCCATTGGCCTGATTCAACATTGGCTTCTCTTATGTTCTTATGTTCTCTTATGTTCTTATGTACATTCCTGTTACTCTTCTACTTAACCAAGCAGCACTTTGTACATGCAGACAGAAGTCAACAGTGCTGATATCCAAAAAACCTGCTGTCTAGAAGTACCCTAAATGTTGCTCAAAATCAGTGCTGGTGGGTTGCAGGATGGAGGAAAGTGTTGATTCATATTGGAAGTTGGCAAGATGCATAATGGGAGGAAGCTGAAGAACTTGACAGGGAAAGGTTAGAGACCCATACAGGTACCTTCTGTGACAGAAAAATAAAGAAGGATAGGAGAACAAGGAGATAAAAGAATCTGGCAGGGAGAGCTTAGGGAACTGGGAAAGAAGTGAAGGGGTCAGTGGTAAGTCAGCCAAGGGGAAGCTGTTGAAATATCACAGGGAGATTTCAGTTGAACTCGAGGATGCACTGATAAGAAGAGCTAGTAATGCAGAAGAATGCTGCTCTAGGCAAGTTCTCATTATTTAAATGGAAATGCTCATGCCACAATTTGAAAGACTGTTCCCCCCCCCCACACACACACACACAAAATTCTCAAGTTGGACAAACGAATACTGTTAGCAGGGCCATGGGCCAATTGCCCTCACCCAGACTCACAGCAACTAAGTTGATTGAAGTAGCAAGCTTTGGAGCTAATAGAACATTTCTTAAGAAGGAAAAAATGATAAGAAGGCTTAAGACAAGTTCAGGCATATACCTACAGGGAAGTCTGAACTTCTGTCTGAGGACAATTAGAGAGACCAGGTAGTTATGCAAGAGTTCAGAACTGGTCAAAATATCTGCTACATATACAAAAATGCACAAGTAGCACATCTGAGATTAATTTTGAAAGAGTACAAGTTATTTCAGACGCCAGAAATAGAACAGATGGAATGCGACGGCATTTCAGCAGTTCCAACTTAAAAATGGCTCAAGGACAATACTCTTAAAAATCAAGGCCTCACAATGGTTCAGTAGTTCTATTCTGATTAGTTTATATATGAGGATTATGAATTTTCATTCCTATGTTTACCTGCTAATTTTGCATCTGCCAAAATAGATGGCATAGTTAACAATAGCAGATGATAGTTCATGAACAGGCTGATTCAGGCTGAGTCTCTGAGGCATTGTTTATGCACCAGTCATGGGAGATAAAAAAGGCCAAGGCTGATGATACAAAATTAGGCAAAATTATATTTTATTAGGTAAAGGTTCCCTTGCTCGAAAGCCAGCCAAATCCAACTCTAGGGTTGCGGTGCTCATCTCTGTTTCCAAGCCAAAGAGCCAGTGCTATCCAAAGATGTTTCTGTGGTCATGTGGTTGGCATGACTAAACACCAAGGTGCACAGAATGCTGTTACCTTCCCACCGAAGCGGTACCTATTCATCTACTTGCAATTTCTTGCTTTTGAACTGCTAGGTTGGCAGGAGCTGGAACCAGAGATGGGAGCTCACTCCATCATGTGGCACTCGGGTCTCAAACTGCTGAACTACCGACCTTCCAGCCTGCAGTTCAGTGTCTTAACCACTTGAGACACTGCAGCTCAGTTTTATTACTCAGTTAAAATTTCCAAAAAATCCCTATGCATTTCACCAACAGGCTTTGTCAAAGAAATCGGTAAAAACTAATATATAACATGTACAATTACACCACTGAGTTTACATAAACAGTGGTATAGTTAAAAGTATTTAACTAAATAAGACATTATATTAAGAGTCAAAATCCAAGGTGCAAAACATCACATACACATGGTTATGTTGCACATCAATCCACAAGAATAACACAGTCCCAAGACTGTCTGATATGAAAAAAATATATACAAATGTGTGTTAGATGCCCACAGAACAATACAACAATGAATGAGACTAGATTAAAGCCATAACATCATTTAGTGTCTGGTAATAAAGAAGAACAACATATTCCTTCATAGAAAAAATACAAAGGTTGATAAAAATTCACATAATCTGCTCCAGTCTCTCTCAAACTATATCCTTCTATATCCAGTTTTGTATCCTTATTCAAATTCACAAAAGCAGTCTGCTTCAAACTCAATCAATCGGTGTCTCTCTTTCAGTCAACACTTTTCCGGATATCTGTTTCAGACCTCTGGTTTTTCCTCAGGAACAAATCTATAAACAAAGAATTTCAGTGGTATTACAGTGATATTATATTATACTGGCTTATCAGTCTCTATAAAACAAAGTGAATACAGAAATAATTACGTAAATCCACCTTACCTTATATAGGAATCTTACATTCAGTCTTACATTCAAGTTGACACTTTTATTGATTCTGAAAATACATTAACAATAGTCACTATAACATTGATTGTTGGACCAACACCTATTTAGGATTTCCCCTGTAATATGCCAGTGATTGTAAAGGTGGTGCGGGTTATTAAATACCTGGAAGGCCATAGTACAATGCCAGCGACAGCCTTCAGCTTGGTGAGTTGCAAATTCTGTGGTCCTGGCCAATGTTTCCGCTGAGCTGTGCATGTGAGCGGCCACTCATTGACACAGGAAGCCCCACTCAGCAGCAATCTGGAGCCTCACAGGGTCTTGCACTGCCCATTGCCCATTTTAAGATTACAGCAGTTATATTCTGCTCAGGATGTGAACTGCTCCACTCAGTAGGAGGGGAAAATTAGAGGGAACATTGGTCTTGGCTTAATTTCTAAAATATTGTGTGGTGCATGCCATTGTCCTTATTTCAAGATTAATGGACTATGGGTTCTCCGTGCTGAGAAGACATCCATTGAATGGTTTTGTGGTTGCTGGATTTTATATTTATTGGGTTAGATCCAACAATATGCTTTTGTTGTGAGAAATTTTCTTCCAGCAGAAGAAGCCTTACACCATCACAGAAAACGAATCATTGGACCCAGCCCTATGAGTTAGTTGACATCTGCTTTGAGTTGCATTGACAAAGGAGGAAAATACATTAGACAGATTCGTAGACGATACTGATGGCTACTAGCCCAGGTGACTAAAGGAAGCCTCCATATTCAGAAGCAGCAAATCTCTGAATACCAGCACTAGGTGACAGCATCAGGAGAAGGCTGCTTCCTGTTTGCTGGTCCTCTAGAGTACCTGGTTGGCTACTGTGCTGAACAGGATGCTGGGCTGCTTGGCCCACAGGTCTGATCCAGCAGGTCTTGTCTTATGTTCTTATGTGTTTACCATAATGTTGTCAGAACCAATTAGGTTGCAAATTGTGAGATAAACATATTTTAAATAGATAAATACTGTTTGATTGGAGGGGAAATTACAGATGGAGATTGTGTGTGCTTTGAGTTCCAGTCCAAGCTCAAATCTACCACCTGCTGTTTGTTTTCGACAACTCGGAAGCTCATTAGTGGATTGGGTTAGCCACTGCAGTTGGTAAACTGGCTGGAATATCTGCTCTAATTAGGAGGTTAAGAAAGCCTACAAAAGAAAGAGATAGTATGGCAGAAAATTAAGAGCCAAGGAAGGTATAGTTTGATGAGAGAGAGAGAGAGAGAGAGAGAGAGAGAGAGAGAGAGAGAGAGAGAGAGAGAGAGAGAGAGAGAGAGAGAGAGGGCTAAGTTGGTAAACACATTAACTTTCTAATTGGTCCCCTTGAGATAATATTTTGCCTTTAGGGTTCACCTCATAGATAGACATTTGAGTCTGACCTTGTTAAAAGCACCCTGACTGGCTTCAGTTCTCTATGCACTAATTGTACACTCGGACAATTTCCTCTGAACGATTAGAAGTTCTGGAGTGGTTCTTAATTGGCACATTTTTCCTGTACAACCATAAAATGAGAACTTTCAAAATGTTTTGAAGAGAAAGAAAACTGGCAGTGTTTTTAAAGATATAAACATTTCTTATTTTTAAATTCAATTTGCCATTCTTTTTCTCCCTGATATGACAGTTCTAAGGATTTTCACTTTCTGAACCTTGTCCTCTCTCTTCCTGTAAAGAGATGAAGCTGTTTTACTTCTATGGGAAGAAAACCTCATTATGAGCAACAGGAGAACAAAGGGTGCATTAATGTTTTTCTTATTGCTAATCATTTAACATCATAGCATGCAGCTGCTTAACAATCTTTTATCTTGTTCATCCCTACCCTTGAAGATGTTTACTCCTCTGATTTTTACAGATGAGCCCTGAAGAGGAGTGTGGTTGACTTGAAAAAACCCACTTGAAAATCTCCTGACTGAAAGGGCAACCATGGTCACACTGAAGACTTGATATATGATTATGAACGGATGTGTGTGTCAGCCAGAAGACCCAACAAACTAGCACCATACTAGTGCTGTATGCATGGCATTTGTTTATACAGGCACCACACTTGGGGAGGGGGGAGCAAGGTTGCACCCACGTGCTCTGTGACCCCACCTATGCATTTTCAGTCTAATGTTGGCAAAGAGTGTACACCTATATGAACTATAAGAAGGAATACTGTGGGTTTCCAGTTGCAGGGACACAGCCTACGTACATGCAGTTTCATGCAAACAGATACTTAATGCATGTGGTCAGGGGGTGGGTGGGGGCAGAATTATGAGGCCTAACTACCCACCTCTCTATGATGTGCCTATACAAATGCAAGCTATGCATCAAAGTCTATTGTGCAGATGATCATGCTAATTTTTGCTACTGGTTCTCACTGCGGTATGGCTTCTGTCATTCTACACACTGACCATTTCTTTTGCATATATGTAAGGAACTGTAAGAAGCCAAAAGAGGCTTGAAAAGGTGATTTGTACATTTGTTTCTGGGTAGTCATAGCCCATTTAGATGCTTTGTGTGCAATTGGCAGACTTAGGATTTCTTTTGTTCATTTGCGTTTACACTGACTCTCGTATGTCCTTGTATTGCTCATTAAATCAATCATTGCCTATTCTTAAAAAGTGCTGGATTCTTTTCCACTAATCCACACAGGCCATTCAGCATATCTACCTGTTCCATTCAGGCTTGATGTGCAACATAATTATGTGTATGTGACTGATGTTTTGCAACTTAGATTTTGATTTTTAATATGTCTTATTTATTTATATAATTTTAATGATACCAGTATTTATATAAAAACTCACTGGTGTAATTATATCGGTATATATAATTCTCAACTATTGCCTCTGCCTGTGGATACTTATTTCTGCAAACAGAGGGCACACTCTCCCTCAACAGGTTTTTCTACAGATTCCAGGGTCTGCAGAAAAATCCAAAAAGTTTTTTAAAAAAATCCTTGGAGAGGGTTGAATCTCCCCCATAGGTTTTGAAATGGCCACCACAGGGATCTACTTAAGGCCTTGCTGCATTCACAATAAGAGACAGACTGGCTGAATGCCGGAGAGAGAAACAGAGACAGAGAGATAATGAATGGGGGAAGAGGGGAGGAAGCAAAAGCAGAACTGGAGCTTGGGGAGGATTCCACCTGCAGTATGAATGAGTAAATAGCAGGGAGACACTTTAAAAGGACATCTGATCTCCCCATCCCTACCTCTTTTGCTGTGGGCTCCACTGTCCTCTTAAAACTTTTTTTGGGGGAGGCTTCTAATTGCTTCTCCCCCCTCCACCATCTCGAAAAAGACTGACTGGCTGAGAATGAGAGAGAGACAGCAAGAAATAATGGATGGGGGAAGAGGGGAGGAAGCAACAGCAGAACTGGAGCTGGGATAGGGGAGGATTCCTCACCGCCACTTACACATCTCCAATGCTGTTTTTCCTGCAGTACGACTGGCTAAATAGCAGGGGGGAAGTTTTAAAAGGATATCTGAGCCTGCAACTGCAAAGTCTTTCAAATGGGAGAGAAGGATTGTTCTTATTCCAATCTCTGTAGCTGCAGCCTCCATTGACCTTTAAAACCATTCTCTCCAGCCTCTAAGTGCTTCTCCCCTCACCAGCTTGGGCACTGCTTCTTCCCACTGTTCTCTCTTTTGACTGACTAGAAGCCAGAGGGAAGTTATAAAAGGATAGCTGAGGTGGGTACAGTGACTGAGAGGTAGGGAGCAGGTGGAAAGGAGGCAGGATTTCTTCCAATCAGTGTCAGTTTGTACACACTACCTTTTAAAACATTCCTTAGTAACCCTGACAGACAAACTGCTAAATACAGCTGTAGTGCTGTGGGTGAATCTGGACTCATCTTAGGCTGAAGATGACTGGAGCAACCACACAGTTCTCCATGGCAAGGCAAGAGACTGAACAAGCAAAGGTGCCTCAGGCTGACCCATTGATAAACCAATGGCCATTTAAACAGCTGCTTTTGGCAAGGGCACTCAGAGGGGGAGAGGTACAGGACACCTGTAGCACGTCAAGACCTGCAGTGCCCAGTAAGGCAATCTCTGAAATCTCACCTCCCATAAACAAAGTGATTGTAATTTACAGGCAAACTCCTTTTTGAAGCCAACTTCAGTTGGCAGGCTGACTATGCAAAGGGAACTGAGCAAGGCGAGATAGCTCTCTTTCCAGTATTCAATAAAGGGGAAAAAAGGAGGAAACAAAGGGGAAAAGGGAAAAGTGGGCTCCAACTGTCACTCCTTTCCCTTCACAGAAGGCTGTCACAGAGCTGCCTCCTCCACTAGCACTTTAACTATATTTATTTGTGACTTGCTATTTGTAATATGGATGAATTTTAAGGCATTTTGTATATATTGAATTGTTGTTTTACTGTATTTTAATTTTTAATGTAAGCCGCCCTGAGCCCACTTGGGCGGGAAGGGCAGGATACAAACTGAATTAAATCAATATATTAATGAATTAATTAAGAGGGCACCACTCAGGTCAATTGAAAGAATCTCTGCCTTTTTTATCAGAAACAAAAATCCCTCCTCAGTACTATACTGAACAATACAATGCAAAAAGTACCTCACAAAAGAGGATGCCCTGCCAAAATGAGAAAATCCAAAAGGCTAACAGAGCGGTTACTGCTAGAAAGCCATTTAGACGGTAACCAATTATACTATGAAAAAGACATGAATAATATGCAACATTTTGTTACAGGTCCCAACTTGTATCTCTCCTTATAAATAATTATCTTTTGGTTTCGCAAGATTCCATGCGCTCCCATTGGCTGTAAAATGCCCTCCCTCAGCCATTGGCCCATCAGCCACCACTCAAGAGTACTCGCATGCCATTGGCCGGGTGCTGGGTCTGCTCCTCTTCCCCACCCACTCCCTCTTCAGACAGATTTGCATGTCAGATTTACTGGCAGATAGCTCTCTCTCCTGAGGAAGACAGTTCTCCTGGCTCCTGTGAGGGACTGTCCCCTCAGTGGCTGTTGGTAGGCAACCCAGCTTGGTTCTGTGAGTAAAAAAGGACTTTCAGCATAACCCCCTCCCCCGCCCATAACCCCCTCCCCAATGGCCACTTTCCTGTCAGAATAAATGGAAAAAGGCTCTTTCTCCTGCTTAGCTTCAGCATGGCTGGCTGGCTAACGAGGTGGGCCAGCGACCATCAGACCATTTTCTTCAACTCCCTGCTGTGCGGCTGACTTTCCCCTAGGGCTGCTAATCTCCAGGTGGGACCTGGAGATCTCCCACTGTTACAATTGACCTCCAGATGACAGAGATCAGTTCCCTGGGAGAAAATGGTTGCTTTGCTGAGTCCTTCCACCCCCCCCCCCAAATGCTGCCCTCCACAGGATCCACCCCCCCTACATCTCCAGGTATTTCCCTAATCAGAGTTGGCACCTGTACTTTCTCCTCTGTTAGTAAAATGCCCTTTCCACACCTATGTTGGCCTTTGGGAGAAAACTCATTGGGCCCAGTCCTGATCTGGTTGCCAACTCCAGGTGGGCAATTCCTGGAGATTTGAGGGATGGAGCCTGGAGAGGGTGAGGTTTGAGGAGGGGTGGCACCTCAGACAGGTACGATGCCATAGACTCCACCCTCCAACCCAGCCATTCCCTTATGGGGAACCATTGTTGCCAATCTCCAGGTGGGGGCTGGAGATCACTCAAAATTACAACTGCTCTCTAGGAGGGAGGGGGGAGGAGATGGAAAACTAAAGGTAGGTTGATGGTTGGCTGGGAGAGAGATAGGGTTGTCAACTCCAGGTTGGGAAATTCCTGGAGATTTGAGGGGTCGAACCTGGAGAGGGTGAGTGTTGAGGAGGGGTGGGACCTCAGACAGGTACAATGCCATAGACTCCACCCTCCAAACCAGCCACTCCCTCCTGAGGAACCACTGTTACCAATCTTGGGGGTGGGCTGGAGATCACTCAAAATTACTACTGCTCTTCAGGTAGCAAAGATCAGTTCCTCTGGAGAAAATGGTGGACTCTGTCATTATACCCTGCTGAGATTGCCACAGCAAATTGTCACTGAGTGCCCAAAGCCGGGGCACTCTCCCAGAGCCTCTTTCTAGAGCTCGTTGTATTTATTTCCACAACGGGCCTTATTCCTAGTATTATATATTACAGATTCCCTTGACGAAGTCTGTTGGTGAAATGCATAGGAAATTTTTGGGAATTTTAACTAAGTAATAAAATATAATTTTACTTGATTTTGCACCATTGGCCTTGGCTTTTTTTTTTTTTTTAAAAATCTCCCATTACTGATGCAGCTCTTTTATTTTCTTTGTGCAACATAACCACACACCTTCTCTCACCCATCCTTTCTTGTAGACTCCCCAGCTTTTCTCCCTTCGTTAGGCATTGCTTACATCCATGCCTTTAACCCTGATTAAAACTGGTTATTTTAAAGTGCATTAAAGATTTTCCTTGGCTCCATCATCAACCAAAAGGGACACTGCAACCAAGAAATCAGAAAGAGACTGAGGCTGGGAAGAGTAGCCATGATGGAGCTAGAAAAGATTCTTAAGTATAAGGGTGTGCCATTGGCAACCAAGATCATGAAAATTCATTCTACTGTATTTCCCCACTGCTATGTACAGGTGTGAAAGTTGGACAATGAAAAACACTAACAGGAAGAAAGTTGATTCATTTGAAATGCGGTGTTGGAAGAGAGTTTTATGGATATCATGGACCACCAAAATGACAAATCAGTGGGTTCTAGATCAAATCAAGCCTGAATGCACCAAGCAGCTAAAATGACTAAACTGAGGCTCTCATACTTTGATCTTGTTAGGAGAAGACAAGAGTCACTGGAAAAGACAATATGCTAGGAAAAGTTGAAGGCAGCAGGACAAGAGGAAGACCCAACATGGGATGGATTTACTCAGCTAAGAAAGCCGTGGCCCTCAGTTTACAAGACCTGAGCAAGGCTGTTAACAATAGGATATTTTGGAGATTATTAATTCATAGGGTTGCCATAAATCAGAATAGTTGACGTCACTTAACACACACATGCATACTCACAGAGAGGATTTTAAGAATGGTCACACATCAAACCAAGCTTCCATAGAGGGGGTTGGGCAGAGGGCATCTGCTACCCTGAGTAACACTCCCAATACCTAAACCTTGCTTAGTGGTACCGCTACAATGGATTATACCTTTTTTGCCATGACATTTTACCATGAAAGGAAAAATGTCCCCATAGTCATTATTTGGTCCCCGCTTCTCCCCGCTTGCAGTTCAGCCTACTTTTTGTTGTTTTCTCTCTCTGCTGTCTATTAGTTTTTGTGTTAGTCTGTAGTACTTGTGCTCTGAAGGCCCCTCTGTTGTATTAGTGGCCTGCAGTCAGTTCTCGTCTTTCTGCAAAATCCTGTTGCAGTAAATTCAGTGAAAGCAGACTCCAAAGCATGGATTGGATTATTTCTGAACTCTGCCAACAAGATATTAGGAATACAATCCTAAACAGAGTAAAACTCTACTTAATCCATTGACTTCAATGGACCTAAGAGGGTATAACTATTCTTACGATGTCTTTGTTAATGAATGATATATGGTCCATAATTCATCTCATCATATGGAACCATCAAGAAGATAATAATAACAACAGCATTGCTATGTGCCATTAGACTCAAATTCCAGAGGTAGAATCTGGCCAGTAACATTCCACTGTGGATTTAAAAGAGCCCTCAACATCTGGCAAGGAAGCTAGCCCCTCTCTCTCCACCTATGAATGGCAGCCGATGATAAATTCAACACAAACCTTGTATTTGTATTCATTAAATAAACTTCCAAGTCTATTTTTATTGGTGTGAACAAGTGTTCTGTACCAATTCTCATCCCATTTGTCTCATTCAGTGATACTTGTCTTGATTTATTTCACTGTAGAATGCCCAGATGGCCTATACACATCACAGTAACAAAGGCTTACTTGACTATCTCTTTTGCAATGAAAGATGTGTAAATAAATAAGTGCTATTCTATATTGTAGCCATCTGGAAGAAACCTGAAATAATTTTTCACCATTAGTTGGACTATGCTTTGGAAACAGAATTTGGATCCCAGAGCCAGTTAAATCAAAGCCCCAGTTAAGTCACTGTGCTTGATTTTAAACCATTTAGCCCTCTGATCCTTCCCCTAACCACATGTGTATTTCTTGCTGTTTGAAATATATCTATAACACAATTGCTTGTGTCATTACACTGGCTTAGCTGTCATGCTTGCCCTGACCATTTTTACTTGTTGGCTTTAATTTACAGTGTCTTAGAATTATCTTGTAAATCAATTTATAAGCATCTTAAGTGGAGGGTTTATGAATGAGAGTCAACTTTAATATTCTCCTCCAGTAAAGCATATAACACATTGTACGATTAAGACATTAGCACAGGACATCTAAAAATGAGCGTAGAACTCTGTTCCTGAATGTACTTTAATACTAGCTGACAGCTGGGGAAGATTAGAAGAAATAATACCAAATAAGAGAGTTTCTGAACATGTGCAAAGTGCCTGTATTATTATGTGGCGGCGGAAAGTGTCATCAAGTCACAGCCAACTTATGGTGACCCCTTAGGGGTTTCAAAGCCAGAGATGAACAGAGGTGGTTTGCCATTGCCTGCCTCTGCACAACGACCCACTACTCCCTCAGTGGTCTCCCATCCAAGTCCTAACCAGGACTGACTGTGCTTAGCTTCCACAATCTGATGAATTATGATGTGATCAGGCCATCCAGGTTGATACTTCTAACACAATCCTTATTGTGTTACTTCATCATACTTAGATGAAGCCTGACTGGCTTGCCTCAGACTATATAGTGAGTTAGTAGCTGAAGTGAGATTCGAATCAGCAGTCTGGTAGATCACTAAGCTTACTCACTTAGTCACTGTAACTAGCTTAGCTGACCTTCTAGCAATGAACTCAAAGTGGTTTATATGGCTTTTTATGAGTGATCACAATTGCCATTTCCCCTTCCTCCCATTTTACATTCTTATTAAAGTCCTGTGAGGGAGGACTCTAGTTCAGAAGACACAATTGTGTGAAAGTTAGATATTATTCTTCCCACTGACCCATTGGTTAGAGCCCATAGTGCTAACTGTCCCATTTTGGTTCATTCGATGGCAGTGCCTTAAAGAAACAAAAACTCCATTTATTACTTTGTTGATGTTTATCAGACATTCCTGCTTCAAAGTCTGGTGGCCTCTCATTTTTTTTTTTTTGTCTGAAAGTCATGCCAAGTTTTGTGATTGTTGTAGCATAGCTTGGTTGTTGTAGTGCGGGAAACACAGCTGAAACTGATAGCCTCAGGCATTGTCTGTGAAAAAGTGACAAGAAGCCCTCGGAAGAGATTATGTCTTTCTGCAGAATTTGCTACCAGGCTCAGTGACCTTTCCTAATATTGTTGCATGGTGTTTGGATTGTGTTTGGAGTTTTCATTTCAGAAGCTGGACAGTTCCCTACTGCTACAGGACATACTGAGACAGATAGTTAAAAGGGAATCATGTGTTCCATTCCAGACTGAATGCCTAGAAGTCATTGTTCTTTACGGTTTTTTGACTCAGATTTGCTCTGTCTGCAATTTCTGGAAAAAAGAAGAGCCGACTTAGAATTCCATTGAAGAAAGCATCATGTTCAAAGTAGTCATAGACACAGAGAAGTCAGTCTACTGAGTTTAACTGCCACCTGAGTGTTAGCAGTTCCAGAGATTACAAGTCCCCATCATGGCTTGTCAGTTAATGGGAACTAAAATGAATTTTAAAGGGGGAAGGGAAAGGGGGCTTTGGCAGTTTAGGGGAGGCTGTCAATCACCAGTTGAGCCAGAGTAGGAGGCCTGGGCAGCTGACATTAGAGAAGTTTGGAGGTGGTCCATGTGCCGGCTTATGAGCTGGCAGAAAGGTTTGATCAACCCTCTCTTATTATTCACACCTTTTTAAGACCAAGGGAGTAGTGGGAAGGTTGCCCTGGGGCTGGTTTGTTCTTGGCGTCCCTTGTGGTCTCCTGCTTTCTGGCCCAGAATGGAAGGACTGCATTGAACACCTGGTGTCCCTGGCACAATGATGTCACTTCTGGAGGACATCATCATGCCAGGGGCATCATGCACAACATCCTACCCACCCCCAGAATGGCCCCCAATCCCCTCACTGCAACAACAAGGAGACCTGACAACCCTAGGACCCAGATAAAATGTTCTGGAACTGGAATGACAGCCCCCAGAGTTGAATGATGGTCCTTTGGGGTAGCATAAGTGTTCTGTGACTGAAATGACAAGCACCAGAATGACATGTTGGCCTCTGGGACTGGAATCTGTATTGTGGAACTGGAATGGCAGCCCCAACAGCCATCTCTTTTCCTTCTGGGATCTGTCATTCCAATCCCAGAGCATTGTATCTGGGCACAGGGACAATCGTTCTACTCCAGGGAACCATAATTCCACTTTGAAGGCTGTCATTCCAGGACCAGAGCAGGTTTCTTGTAATCCATTCCACATTTTCATTGCAACTTTTGTGTGCTGTAAAGTATTTCAATGGAGCCTATGCAAGTCACTAGGCATTCCTGGCTCCCATTATATCTAATGGGCCTTTGGGCCTATCCCAGTAGACATTCCTTTCATGCATTTTAGTACATCCTCATTAAAGGCAGACCAAGAGAAAGGTATGGGGGGGCATCTGGAAAGAAAACCACTTTTACTTTATGAAAGGAAACAATCAGACCACAACAAGGAAGGATGGTAAGTACAGAGTTTTCAGTGGAGAGATAAGAATTGTTTTGTTTTTTTTAATTATCAATCAGTCTCTGAAAGACTAGGAAAAAGTAGACAGGTGTTTTTTTTTAATGCTGTAACCAGCCAGAGCTCTCCTTCTTTACTGCTGCTTGAATGCCATTTTAGGAATCTGGAAAAACCTGTGTTGAGAAACATTTACTTTGGGGGGGGGTTCTGTAAAATTGAGCCTCTCTTGACCCAATTCACTTGAAACTTGGGGGCCTCTTTAGATTATGGAGAGGACTGTGTTGTGTGTAAATTCAGTGGTATTATCTTTATAAACAGTCACTGTAAAGACCCTCATATCCCTTCCCCATTGAAAATAAATGTCCTGAAAGCCAAAACTACATAGATTTGGATACTGAAATGGTTCCTGGTGCTTAGCCCTGGTACTTCTGACATTACCTCATCATGCCCTCTAGTAAAAACACAAAATCCCCTTCCCCTGTTAATGGTGTTCAATGGTAGTAGCTGGGATTTCAAGATCAGTCCACCTTGGGAGTCACAACTGGACAAAGTGACTGGTTCCACTTATCCCTACATAAGCACAGTTAAAAATCTATCCCAAATATTCCATGCCGAAGTGATTATTATTGACCTAACAAGAAAGAACACATCCTAATTCTCCAGGTAGCAGATAGCTTTAAATCTGAAAGAGATGTGACATGCATTATGCTTTTGTACACTGCAGATAAATACAAAAGCATGATTTTCAAACATTCTCAGATGTATTCAGTGAATTCCGGAGGCCTTTCTATCAACATTTTGCATGTAACGACCCCTATCCTAACACATGCCGCTCATTGGAAAACATAATCACTCTCTTATGTTTTTCTCTTTAAAAGGGATAGTTTCTTTTTCAATTTAAAAATGGTTTACATTAAAAGTAGTGGTTCTTTCCTATTTTTCACAATTCCTGAACCATTTCATTTTACCTTCAAATATTTTACAAAAGAGCTTTTGAATCCATTGAAACTGACAAGATGTATATAGATAAAAGAGTGAAGAAAAATAAGCTTGGATGTCTCTTTGAAAGAAAAGGAAGGGGCAGAGTAGGTTAACGCAGTCTAACAAACACTGAAAAAGATAAACAGGCCACTTTTTGGGATGCTACCATTTGAAGATAAAGCTTGTGGAAGGAAGTGAGCATGAGATTACAAGCATTTAATTGAAGTAGTTTCAGGTGCCTGTTGAAAAAGCCACAGCTGGTTGCTACATGTACTCAATAGAATATACAATGACATTTTAGAAAGCTGATGTAGTATTGAATAAGCCCTGTAGTACAGCCGAATAATAAAGGGCACTAAATTCTGCCCTTTACACAGGCTCCCGTTTCATAAACACACAAAAAGTTAGGAGAGAGCCGCTTTCTGCTTCTCCATCCTGACAGCATGATTGTCTCTGTTTCCTCTCTCCATATGAGTGTGTTTACACAAGCAGTGGAGAGACATGGAAGAGAAACAGAACACCTTTTTCCTGTGCCAAACATCGAGATTAACCCAAGTCTGGTGTTGTTAGGGAGTTCTGAATTTCCATGTCGGATGATGCTTGGGGGGGGTATTCTGTTTTGTACTTCCCTAGACAGTTGCGCAGGACTGGATTGGGAAGCCAATATGGCCTGAAGGCAAGCAGAGCTCAGAAGCCCCTGTAGAGCTACTAACATTTCTGGGATTCCTCCCTACTTCTCGGGACTAGAGGCTCCCCAGAACACTGGCAAATTAGTTAGTTCCTTTGAGAGTGTGGGCTAGTTGTTGTTTTCATTTGGGTCTGTATTTCTTTATCGTAGAGAAGGTTTTGTTGTGATTTCTATAATGTTGTTAACTGCTTTGGGGTACTACTCCCTGCTGAAAAGGAGCATAAAATGTTTTAATAAACAAACTCCTGTCCACCATTTTCAGTAGTAGCTGCTTTTTTTTTAATACGAGGTCTAATGTGGCTGGCTCCATGAGATACTAGATAAGACTAAATTCCTCATCAAGCCAATAAGGCAGTTCTTGCTTTATACACTCATGTGAAGGGGAAAAAGAAAAGTAAGCAAGTTAGCTTAGGATTACCTTGTGTGATGGACAGAAGATTCTGCACTCTTCCACATTCAGCTTGAAAGGTTTAATGGAATGATGGAGAGAGGAATAAAAAAGAAAATGCAGTGTTTGACAGCTAACAACCAAATGAAAATGAAGAGTTGAGTTTTGGAGGGAGAGGGGACAGGAAGTATACGAAGAAGGAGAAGAAGAGAAGGAGGAGAAGGAGGAGGAGGAGGAGGAGGAGGAGACTGGATTTATACCCCACCCTTCACTACCTGAAGGAGCCTCAGAGCAGTTTACAATCCCTTCCCCTTCCCCTAGTGTTGTGTACTAACCCAACCATGTGCACAATCCGGGTTCAGCCGGTCCGCACGTGGTTGGGTGAAGATCAGGAGCTTTGCTCCACCAAAAAAATAGATGGTCGAATCCTAGCTCCCCTTCCAATTGGGAGACTAGGATCCTAGAGTTAACCTAATCAATGTAAATAAACCTATCACGGGTGTTGGGGTGTGTTTGGGTGTGGTTTGGCTCCAGGATATAAGCCGGCCTGCGAGCTGGCTTCTGTTTCTTGTTCTTAACCTTAAATAAAGTATGACCTGAAATCACTGCATCAGTCTCAGTACTTTTCACCTCCCCACAACAGACACCCTGTGAGGTAGGTGGGGCTGAGAGAGCTCTTTCAAGAACTGCCCTTGAGATAACAGCTCTGAGATAACTTATGACTGACCCAAGATCAGACCAGCAGCTGCATGTGGAGGAGTGGGGAATCAAACCCAGTTCTCCCAAATTAGAGTCCACACTCCTAAACACTACACCAAACAGGCACCAAACAAGGAATCCTTGTTTAGACAGGAATGGTTGGGGTGGTGTTCCTATGAAAACAGTAAAGTGTTAAGGCTGTTGGATAGTGTAATTCTGCATGAGGAACTTGTTGATGAACTCCCTTAGGGCACCTTGGAACCCCTCGTGGCCAGCTTTAATCAGCCAAGAAGGGCACGGATCAAGGTTGCATGTGGTTGGGCATACAGTCTTGAGCAATCTGTCAACTTCCTCCAGGCCGAGTGGACCAAAAGAATCCAAAACCGGAATTGAAGATGTGCAAGGGGCCTCAAGTTCGCTCATTGTATCAACTGTGGTGGGGAGGTCGTGGTGAAGCACCAAGACTTTATCTGTGAAATAGCTCGCAAATGCCTTGCAGCCAATATCTAATTCCCTGTTGTTTGGTCTGCCCTGTGGCAGAGCTGTTATGGCCCGAATTGTTCTAAATAATTGAGCTGGGCATGAGTTTGCGGATGCAATCACAGCTGCATAAAATTCCTTCTTGGTGACTTTGACTGCCATCTCATAGGATCCCATAAACACCCTATAGAATGTTCTTGTTGCTTCGTCTCAAGCCCGGTGCCACCATCTCCTAACCGTGTAAGCTCTCACTCCATAAGCCACAACTCCTGGGTAAACCAGGGAGCAATCCTAGAGTGAGGGTGCAGAGGGTGCCGGGGAGCAATCTCGTCAGTGGCTGAGGAGAGTCAGCTATGCCAGTCCTCTACAAGCTCATCCAACGAGCTGCCACGGGGCATTGGATCCCGCAGGGCCATCTGAAGCTGTTCTGGGTCCATTTCACTCGGCAGGGAAGCTAAAATATGCTCACTGTCTAGACAGGGTTGGGGTGGAACATTCAGATGGGCCCTCAGAGCATGGTGGTCCGACCGTGGCACTGCTGAAGCAGTGATCTGGTCCACTGTCACCCCAGCCATGAAGATCAGATCGAGCATGCACCCAGCCCGGTGAGTGGGGGTTGTTACAAATTGGGAGAGTCCCAGCACCGCCATGGATGACACAGATCTGCCGCCTGAGTGGAAGCCGTGTCATCAGTATGGACATTGAAATCACCCAAGACTATCAGCCTAGGGTGTTCCCGCACCCAGCCTGATACGGCCTCCATCAGGGCCAGCAGGCTATCAACTGGTGCATTAGATAGTTGGTACACCAGCCAAATTGCCACCCTCTCCCCAGCTTCCAGTACTAGACTGGCACACTCAAGGCCCATGATCTCCAACAGTGGGAGCACCCTGAAGGAGTAAGCCTCTCAAATGAACATAGCCATTCCTCCCCCCTGCCCCCAAGTCTGTGATTGGTGTAGAACCAAGAACCCAGGAGGGGCAAGCTGGGAGAGAGCCACAGTCTTCCCATCCCTCACCCAGGTCTCAGTCACGCAAGCCAGATCTACCTACTGTTCCACCAGGAAGTCCCGAAGGACCATGGTCTTATTATTTATAGATCTGGCATTGCACAACAGCAATGTCAGAGGAGAGTTATCCATCCTAGCCCCACTGCTGACAACCTTCAGGATGGGTCGTAGGCTGGAAGGGTGCTGAACCATTTTATTTCTCCGCATCCTTCCCTTTACTTCCTGCCTGGACTCACCACTATACTTTCCCCTCCCAAGGAGCACTGGAATCTGTTGTTCAGGCATCGCTACCCTACTGAACTTCACGTGAGCCACAGATCGCTGGTGGTATTAAGATAAAAACAAAAACAAAGCTCCGGAATACTCGATAGTAGCAAGCAGCTGTTTCTGATGCTGATAGATTCTAATATCCCATCTGACCTACTAATTACTCCTCTAGGCATAGGTGTCAACTTCAGGGGGGCTTGAGGGCTGAGGCTACCTCCGAAATTTTCCAGGGGTGACTGAGCCCCCCCCCAGGCAACCAAGCTCGCAAGCCTTGCCACTACCACCCCACGCCACCCCCAACACATTTTGAAAGCGGAGGGTTTTTTCCCTCTGCTTTCTGAGACTTTGGGTGGGGTGGCAGGAAACTCAGGGCTTGCTTCCTGAAAGCTAAACCCCGCCACCAGCTCCCAGAAACCCTCAGTTGGGCCTGGTGACGCTGGGGTCTGCACATGTTTTCAGTGCTTTCAGCTTTCCCATGCAGAAAGGTAAGGAGCTGTCCTGGGGCTCCAGCAAGGGTAGGTGGGATGTTTTCAGGGGTGGGGTGGTGGGCACTAGGCAGAGAGTGCCCAGGCTGGCTGACTGAGGCCAGCCTCAATGTGGCTGGGTGCCTGAGCACCTTTCCTGCAGCCTTGTGCTGCTGCTGTTGTTTTCCCACTCCCTGCAAGGCTTGCCTTGCAGAGAGCCATGCAAGGAGGTTGGGGGGGAGGCTGGTATCCTTGGAGGATTGCCAGCCTCGGGGAGGCAAAGCACCCTGCGCCCTTGTTCTTCTAGTTTTTTTTTCCCTCTCTCCTTGCAAGGCTTGCAGGGAGGTCAGGAGGTGGGGAAAGTGGGGGGGGAGGCTGGCATCCATGGAGGATTGCGCACCTTGGGGCAGCTGGACTCTTAGGCACCTTTCCTGCAGCCTCATGCCACTGCTGTTGTTTTCCCACTCCCTGCAAGGCTTACCTTGCAGAAAGCCATGCAAGGAGGTTGGGGGGAGGCCAGCATCCATGGAGGATTGCCGGCCTTGGGACAGCTGAGCGCCCTGCTCCCTTGTTCTTCTGTTTCCCCACACACACAAGGCTTGCCTTGCAGAGCCATGCAGGGAGGTCAGGAAGGGGGGAGGCTGGCATCCATGGAGGATCTCTGGGAGGCTGGGTGCCCAGGCACCTTTCCTGCGGCCTTGTGCCGCTGCTGTTGTTTTCCCAGTCCCGAGTTCACTACTTAATCAGAGCCCTTTATTTCCTCCAAGAGGAGAAGAGTTCTTTGTCGAGCTCCACCCCTTCCCTTGACACAGAGAGGATATTAGGAAAGCCAGTAATCAACAGTTTACAATCACTGAAATCGTACACACAGCCCGTGCAGGGGGAGGGGGAGGGGAGGGGGAGTAGGCCAGGTGAAACCTCGAAGAGTTTAAATGCATACATTCAAGACCAACTCTCCCCTGAACTCCTGGATAAATTATGGAGAGGGATTTCTATTTTCTTTCTTTTCATTTCTCCCCTCCCTCTCTCCCCCTTCTTTCCTTCCTTCCTTCCTTCCTTCCTTCCTCTCTTTCCATCTATTTGCTTTCTTTCCACCTCTTGCCTCCCTCCCTTGTTAAAACATCCCTAGTTAGGGTTGCCAGGTTCCCCCTGTCCACCTCTGGGGGATGGGGGGGAGGGGTGGCCCAATACAGGTTGGGTAACTCCTGGAGATTTGGGGATGGAGCCTGGGGAGGACTGGGACCTCAGTGGGGTACAATGCCATAGAGTCCATCCTCCAGAACATCCATTTTCTTCAGGGAAACTAATTTTTGTAGTCTGAAAATGAGCTGTAATTCCAGGGGATCCCCAGGTCCCACCTGGAGACTGGCACCCCTAGTTCCAGTGCTGAAACTGGAAGCTCTGGTTCTTCTGTATGAAATGGTGGATGCAGACCACTGACATTGGCTTGCATCCGCTGAATCACCCTGCTTCATGTAGGATGCACAACAGCCAGGTGGAGGAAGGGAGGGGTATATTTTACTTGGGTCTATATATCCTTGATTGAGAACAGTTGTTTTTTTCATGGTAGTGGGGGTGGGCTGCTTCAGCCACTCCTAAGCTCTTCTTTCAATTTCCATTTCATTTTTAAATTGTAAGCCCATCTGCATGAACAAGATGGGGGGGCATGCAGAACAGAGGCCTTTTAAAATTTCCTTTTGATCTGTGTGCAGTCTAGAGAGAACATTGGTAAGGGATGTGCACTCTATGTTCATGCTAAGTATTTTGCTGTTACTTAAAATAGTGTGGTAGTTTCAAAGGGGCAACCAACTAGGATGTACTAAAAGGAATGGCAGGATTGCCCATTGGAAATAATGGGAGAGGCTTGAAGGCCCATTGGAGATAATGGGAGCCAGGAATGCCAATTGACTTGCATGGGATCTGCTGAAATATACTGCAGCCCAAAAAAAGTTGCAAAGAAAATGAAGAATGGTTTTTCTAGTAAGGTTTTTGGGCCCAGATAGGCTATTCTAGGACTGTAATGACAGTTCCCAGAGTGGAAAAACAGTTCCTAGCAATAGAATCTGTGCTGCATTTTAAGGTGGAGTTTCTAAGCAGTGTGCTAAGAAGGCACCTGTTCCTGGGGTTAGCCTAGCCCAGGGGCATTGCTAGGGGGGTTCTCAGGCCACCCTAATTTTCTGGGGAGCCCCTCCCTAAATGCCACATCGTTCCACCTCCACAGATAGTGACAATGGCCTGTGATGTCACTGGCTCTTTCCTATGATGTCATTGGGTCCCAGTTCTTTTAATGACTTAGCAATGCCTCTGGCCCAGCCCCAGCCCCCCCTGGGAAATTGCAAAGTCTATGCCCTTGCCTCTAGGTTTCTACTAATTTTAATCTAACACCAGTCTGTTAAACAAGCAAGTGACACATGCATTAGTTGATTATTAATTAATTAATCAACCTAGCAACCCTAGACATCAAATTCAGTGCATTTCAGTATTTGCACTCACTCTAGTAGGCTAAAAACAATACCACTCCTGTCTCGGTTCCACAGACTATATCTAACTAGCACTCAGTCACTAACTCCTACTCTAGCAAACCATCAAATCCTAAATATGATTAGGGCCGTCCCCTTTCAGCACCAGATCAGCCACCAGCCGGTGATGTTATTTCCTAGTTCTTCTCCAAATTCTTCTCCAAGTCACCCAGTCTTTCTCAGATGTCACAACAGTTCTAAACTCCACTCCTCGGTCATTCTCAGTTGCAGCTGCCCAGTCACTCCAGTCCTCATGATCCAACGGAGGAATCCACATTGGACTGGGGGCCCCGCCTCTCACCCTTTGGCTCCACCACGAAGGCACCACTACATCTGCCACCGTCTGGTAGCCCCCAGAATCACAGCCGAGCCCAGGCCCGCCACCACACACCAGGCAGCTTCTTGGGCTCCCAGTCGATCCGAGACACCCCCCGAGTAAAGAGGACCCTCCCCAAGCTCCTCCACCATCATCCGCAAGTCCATCGCTCCCACCTTAGTGCCCACAGCTGGTTCCAGAGGAGAAGAGCCACTGTCCCCACCCGTCTCAGTGCCAAAATGGCCACTGCATTGGCAAAGCTGTGGCCGCAGAGCCATCAGTCACCCCACCATCGCCAGCAGAATCTCCATGCCAGGCCAAGGAGGTAGGTGGCGCTCTCATCGGGTAGGCCCACTGGAGCTCTGGATTAGGGTAGAACCAATGCAGCAATTTGCCATTTCTCCCCCCGAGCCTCGCAGCAAAAGCCAGACATCTTCTCCAATCTCTCAGCTGGAATCTTTGTTATCATTGTTCTTGTTGTTAATTCCAAATTAATGCCAAATTAGGCACATCCAGTTGCAGGGGCGTGAACTCCCTGCAGCGCTGCTGCAGCCATCTTTAAGATGTGTGGATAGTGGTTTAATCAGGAAGTAGCCATTATCCTTTTGATACAGCACAATCTTTGGCCCTTGTTTGCCTTCTGCTTCATCTTATGTAGGACCTCTCTTCTTCTTCTCTCTTACCAGGGCTTGAGGCTGTAGTAAGTTAACCTTTCTGAAGTTAATCTGTTCCCAATAAGTTAAATGTACCTACATGAATATGTCATGTAAGATGTGCTTCTATTTTTGTCAGTACAGTTTCTTTCTGTTGTTATCATTGGAATAATATCATCTTTGTAATTTGTTTGAATGGTATTTTTTTCCTTAACTGGGAAACATGTAGGATCAAGGGTACTGTATAAAGTATGTAATCATATAAAATTTAACCCAATAAAGGCTTTCTGTTTATTGCTTCTAAGTCTGAGACATTTATATCACATACTTTATTGTTACTATTAAGCACAAAGCACCTCCCAACCTGTCTTGTGTCACTAGAGTGCGGGGCATTAAATGTCAAGTTAGCTAATTTAATAAAATTATGTGTGTTTGTTATTCTTGACTCCTGTGTTCTAATCAACACCTATAACCCATGACAAATTCCATTGGATCCAGGGTAAAGGGTCCTGATTAGTGTCTGCTGTGATATCTGATTAAGGATTAAGAAACCCTGTGTGTAAAAATAAAAACTACTTTGCCTCACACTCCTAAAGTAATAGTTGTTGTTGGGTGAGGTGGTTCATAGATAGGGTTGCCAGCTCTGGATTAAGGAATACCTGGAGATTTTGAGGGCAGAGCCTGAGGATGGTGGGGTTTGGAGAGGGATTTCAATGGGGTATAAGGCCATAGAGTCCACCTTCCAAAGTGGCTGTTTTCTCCGAGTGAACTGATCTCTGTTATCTGTTTTAATCCAAGGATACATCCTGCCACCACCTGGAGGTTGGCAATGCTATTCATTGCTTTATGGTAATATAGACATCAATAATAGTATAAAAAGCAGATCAGGGGTTGTGATATCTTGCAACAAGTGAATATGAATGCAAGGCCTCTGATTAATTCAGATGAGGTAAGGACTTCCTCCTCCCATATTGTCCAGCCCACTAGTTAAGAACTGCCTCACAAACCTTGCTCTCTGTTTCCACACTTTCAGAGGTGAGGCTGGTGGTAACCAGAGACAGGACTTTTCCAGTAATGCCACCTCACTTTTGGCTTGAGGCTCACCAGGCTTTTGTTTATGCATCTTTCTGTTCTCCTAGGCTTTTAATTAGTTTGGAAACTGTTATTTTAAGCTTTCAGTGATCTGTTTTTATGGTCTATGGTTTTATGCTGGGCTGGATCTTAATTAATATGTTTTAGTGTTTTGTTTTTAATTTTATTTTGTAAGACGCCTTGGGAAGGTTCCTGGAGAGGTGGCATACAATTTTTCTAAATAAATAAAAATAAGGACACTGTCCATGTCAAGGAAGGGGAAAGACAAAGAATCAGTATGCAGCCACCAGATAAGAAAGTGCTGAAGTAAATTACCATCATGTTCCCATCTCGTCTCAATTTCTTTAATAATTCTTTCCATGTGTCAACTCAAGAACAGCCATACCTATGGCCTTTGAATTAATAAATAAGGCAAGTGCATTGGCTTGTCAGAACATGGGCATACTGCCCCCAACCCAGGAAATGTTAGAAGAATTGCTAAGAGATAAAAAATAGGCAAAAAGCTGGTGGTGCAATGAAGAAGAATATTTATTGTTCAGGTTTAAAAAAATCCCTATGCATTTTACATAGAGCTTCTTCAAGGGAATCTGTAATATAATACACAATTATAAGAGTTGAGTTCCCATAAGAGTTATTAAATCACCAAATGGAAAATGTATTTAAAATTAAGTGTACAGTTAGCAAGGATTATAAAGGAACCAGTTAAAAAGAACAGCTACTTAGAATAGTTAAAACTTATTCCATTCTTATGGTAGCATATAAAGCAGAGAAAGAAAGATTCTCTGAAGGCTAAAAAGATAAGATCCCAGCCCTGTGTCAGACAAGTTTTTACCTGAACCATAAAGCACAGGAAAGGTGGGATATCAATCAATCAATAAATACATACATACATACATACATTCTTCACTGTACCACCCTCTCTTTTGCCTATTTTTATCTCTGTGGTTGTTGTGGTCCTTCTGTATTCTCTTTGCTTTGAGAAGAATACCTAAATAAATTCTTGATTTTGTAGCAAAAAATTTAACATTAAGCAGAATGTGTAATACAGACTGAGAGTTAAAGTATACACTTTTGTTTCCACACCAAGCATTTCCATTTGTAGAATCATTGAAGTTGCCAGAAAAATTCCTGAAGAATAACCACGTGTAGCCTAAAGCACGGGTGAAGGGGAAGAAGAGGACTCCCATTGTCTACCTATACACATAGCTCTCTGCATTTTTTTAAAAAAATCCCTGTGCATGGAAAACAGCCCTGGGTGCTGAAATGGTGTTTCCATGTGTACAGTTGTACATATGCAGGGTTCTCTTTTTCTTCCTTGAATCTACTGGTTTCTCAAGCAATGGCATTTCTCCCTTACAAACAGATCTTCGCAAGGGAGGAGCACAGGATGCTTTCAGCCTATCAATTACTTTTAGAGACAAGCCACAGAGAGACACAGTTCTCTTTCCCTCCCTCCTTTGTGGGGGGTTGGTGCCCTCTTGTTCTTCTATGACTGGGTAAATAGAAAGCTGAGGAGGGATGTACTAAAATGAATGAGAATGACAAGAATACCCATAGGGAACAATGGGGAGAGTCCTGAAGGCCCATGGGAGCCAGGCATTGACTTGCAAGGGCTCTATTGAGCTACACATTACAGCAAACAAAAGTTGCAAAAAAATGTGGAACAGATTTAGAGAGACCTGCCCTGGGCCTGAGATGACAGCCCCCAGAGTGGAATGACAGCCCCTGGGGATAGCAGAAGTGTTTTGTCATTCCATTCCCAGAACACTTCTGCTACTCCCAGGTACCATCATTCCACTCTGGGGCTTGTCATTCCAATCTCAGAGCACTAATTCTAGTCCTTTTGGGGGCTGTCATTCCAGGCCCAGGACAGTTTATCTGGGCCTAGGGGCCATCAGCACAATGTAGGGATGCCAGCCTCCAGGTGGAACCTGGAGATCCCCTAGAATTACAGCTCATGTCCAGACTAAAGAGATCAGTTTCCCAGAAGATAAGAGCTGTTTTGGAGGGTGGCTTCTGTGGCATTGTACCCCATTGAGGTCCCTGTCCTCTCCAGGCTCCACCCCCAAATCTCCAGAAGTTTCCCAACCTGGATCTGGCTACCCTACCCCCTCATCCCCTTCCGGTGGCTAGGGGGTACCCAGAAACCCTAACAATGGAGATTGTCACTGTAGTTGTAGAGCACTTATGCTACCCCAGGGGTTGTCATTCCACTCTGGGAGAGTGTCATTTTAGGCCCAGAGTAGTTTATCATGGCCCAGATGCCATAATTCTACTCTATCATTCCAGGCCTAGAACAGGTTTCTCAAAATCTACTCCATATTTTCACTGCAACTTTTGTGTGCTGTAATGTATTTCAATGTAGTTCATGCAAGTTGATTGGCATTCTTGGCTCCCATTATATCTAATGGGCCTTCAAGCATCTTCCATTGTTCCCAATAGTCATTCCTGACATTAGTTTTAGTACATTCCTATAATGGCAGGCTGACAGAAAGGGATGGGGAGGGCATCTGGAAAGAAGGTCAATTTTACTTTCTGAAAGGGAACAAACAGGCAACAACAAAAATGGGTGGCAAATGCATTGTTTTCCGTGGAAAGGTAAGGAATTTTTATTGTCAACCAGTTTCTGAAAGAGTAGGAAAAGCAGACAGGTTTTTTCCCCCCAGTGCTGTGGCCGGCTGGAGCATTTCTGCTTTACTGCTACTTGGACACCATTTTAGGAATCAATAAAAATAACTTTGAGCTGAGAGGCATCTATTTCAGGAGTCTGTAAAATTGACCCCCTTCATTCAATTCACTTGAAATTTGGAGGCCTTTCAATTAGAGGGAGGAATATGTTTTGTGAAAAATTGTTGACATTATCTTTAACCAGCTTCCTGAGACCTTCATAGAAGTTTCCAGATCTGAAAAAAAGCCAGATCTAAAAGCCCAGATTTGAAGTTATAATGATTTTTTTTCTTGGTGCACAGCCCTACCTGATTGTACTGAAAGAGACCTGTGCACAAACCAAATGTAGAGGCTCCTCCATCCATCCTTCACATTTAGGATTCTCTTTGTGAATGTACACAGATAGCCCTGTTCACAAATTGATATAGACTTCCAACCGTCACCTGATTGTGTGCAGGTCAGCCAGGAGCACTTTTCAGCTGAAGGTGAAACAGATCCTGCACTCCTGTACTGTGCAGATGACACTTGCTATATGATCAGGAATCCTGGGAAAGCAGCATCTGAGAGAGCTCTTTGAACATGCTTGTGGAGGCTAAGTTCTGATATCTAAATTAATGCAAGGAGGGTAGGAATAGAGGCAATGTCCCCATGGGTGGATCTCATGATGGCACCTGGTTTTTGGCCACTGTGTGACACAGAGTGTTGGACTGGATGGGCCATTGGCCTGATCCAACATGGCTTCTCTTATGTTCTTATGTTAATGTGCACAACCTGCTGTCTTCTCTATCCCATGATGAATTAACAGATCATCTGGAAAAAGCTATTATCTCTGCTCCAAAATATTGACTGTTGTCATATCAATAGGTTAATTCCTCATGGCATGAAGAAGTCAATCCTTTTGTCTGTTCTGAGCCTACTGCAAAGCTCAGCCTGCAGGCACAATCTAGCAAGCATTACTTTAGAGCTTAATGCTGTTGAAAATATAAAGAAAATAAAAACAGTTGCTTTTGTGCTATTGATTTCAACAGAACTTGGACTGCAATCCTGTGCATGCATGCTGGTGAGTAACATTGGATTCAGTAAGTCTCACTGAATACAGATACAAATGGAATACGAGAAGAGTCAGGCTGTTAGATACAACTGGAGTTTTTGCAGAAGTGTATCCTTGTCTCAGGCTTGTGACTTGTAGTAGTGTGCAAAAAAACACATTAACAAATATGCTATAGCATTAATAGCATTAATATGCTATTAGGATGCTATTATTTCCTTCCCTCTTGCAATTTTAAGGCAACTGCTTGTTTTGAGCCAATTTAAGCACAGTATTTCAATGGCTCCTCTGGTTAAGTCATTAGGATAACGTGAGTCCTAAGGGGGGAAAGAAAGATCAGATGACAGCGGAGGTGATTTCTGACATTAACCAAATGCCATACTTTGTGATAGAAGGATTCAAATTAATCTTAAATTGCAACACAAGCAGAGTCAGTTTCCTGGGAGGTAGAAAATATAAGTCAGTCTGATGACATTTTGATTATGGTCTTGAGTCACAGAGACCTGACACCATCTTCTTGCATAGCATTAAAGGCCTTTATATTTTTATTCTGTATTTCAGCAAGTTCCCCCCCCCCGCTACCTCATCACCTTAGAAAGATAGGAACTTGGCCAAAAGTATATTTTGCCTCATTTCTCTCACACTTTTTGGAATAAAAGGATAGCTATTGAAAAACAATAGCAGGCATATTTTCACAAGTGTCACTGCCTTTTTGTGCCAGAAATTTGAATAAGATTCATGCAGCAGAAAGTGAACACATGATGCTACCTTAAATTGAGGCAAATCATTGGTCTATCGAGGTCACTATTGTCTGCTCTGATTGGCCACAGTTCTCATTGTCTGCCTGGTTGTTTTAAAATGTAGATGCTGGAGATTCAGCTTGGGACTTCCTGCATGTGAGGCAGTGTCTCTACCACAGCCCCTCCAATGCAATGCTTATTCCAATGCTTATAACCATATTTTATTTGGATTATACCTTCTGAATGCATTGAAGCATCTGAGAAGGGTCCAGTATTCTGTTTCTGTGAACATTGTTTGGGTTTTAAGAGCTCAATACTAAGGGTTTTTAAAAAACAAAACAAAAAAACCCTCAAGGAGCTGACTGACCTGGAAGCCCTCATATCTCCAAGATAAGCCAGTGTAGGGGCCAGTTATGATGGTGCAGGCCTGAAGAGCCTCTCTGTGATTCTTGGGCACCAGCGGAGGGCCACAGAGGCTACCTGTTGGTACTGCTGAGGTGTAGGCCCCTGCACTGGCATGGTTGCGGCTGGTTTCAGGGCCGTTGCCAGAGTTAGTTGGCTACTTGAGCCCTTTCAGCCTGGGAACACCCCGTCAGAGGTGGAAAGTTAATGCCAACAAAAAAGACAGTGTGGCCCATAAGCACCAACTGAACTGAAAAATCAAGTGCCCCCCCATTGCTGTGGCCACACCTATCAAGCCTGGGGAAGCTCAGGATACCTACTACAGGCTCGATCAATTATCTCCCTTCCCAGGGGTAGCCAAGCCCCCTTCCCAGCAGCCAATCGCAACCCCCTCCACCCTGCAAAAACCTCAACCAGGACATCAGACAAATCACTAGTTAGGACACATGGCATGGGCATTCATATCAGAGCTCCCTGCTGTGTGGACTTAGAGCAAGAGCAAAGCACTTTGGTGGTGGGAAAAGCACAGAGAGGGCACTTAGCGCTACAGGGTGAGCACTTTGTGCTAATAACCAATGAGGAGAGCAAAGTCCATACTCTTTGGCTGATCTCTCCCATTTCAGAACCCTAACAGGTATCCCACCTTTGGAGGCTCAGCTCCAAGGGAAAACCACACACTAACAGGTAAGCAAGGGCAAGGATCACAAACCTGCTCCCCCATTTCCCTTGATTGAGGCTGGGTGCCGTGATGGCACCTCCCACATTCAAGCCCAGCACTGAGTTTGTGCATGGGCAACACAAGCCATGGCCTTGCAGCACCATGCCCCCTCGACATGCCAAGATCCCAGGAAAGTTTACTGGGAGAACTGCAGGGAGGGATGTTTTCAGCCCAACATTGGACTGCAAGCTCTGTAATTTGCCTGTTTCCCACCCCCGGCAGAAAACAGGGCATGTCAATAGTTGTTTTTTTTTGGGGGGGGGGGATATGGCAGCTGCACTACTGTATGTGGTGATCCAGCTTGACAGGTGACCCTTTGACTCATTCCCTTGCAGGATCAGAGGCTTGAGCAGCAGCTGCAGGTGCTGCTGTGGATGGATCACCAGCAATCCCTGAGGACTTCAACACAGGACAGGTGAATATGATTCAGGTGTTACCATGATGTGCCTCAAGTGGGGTTCATGGCAAAACATGGGCCTGCATTTGCAGACCCCGTCAGGACAACACATCTATGGCTGAGCCTGGCATGGCACTCATGCCTGGTCGTCATGGCTGCATGTATCTTTGTTTTGCTTTCCTGCAGGTGAAGATCCAACAGGGGGACTTGTGAGTGTGGCTCATCCCACCTCCCCCGCACACTCTGCTCAGTCTGCTGTCCCAGCCCTCCTCTTGGAGTGGAGTGTTGCACCTAGCCAGCCCTTCTGAGTTCCACCTGCAATGCCATCCCACTTAGACGCGTGCCATGCCGTGGATCCTCGGTCCTCCTCCCTGTGGTCCCAGGGAGGTAGCAAACAGAGTCTTCACATGTTACCATGGTTTTTGGTTCAATAAAGTCTGTGTTGTGCCACAACTGTGTCTCTGTCTGCCCCCTCCCTGCCCACTTCCTCCCCACCCCATCTGTGACTCCCCCTGAGAGCTGCCTGATGACATGTCTAGAAGGGAGGGCTCTCGGGTGCCTTTGGTGGCTGTGGATGGTTCTGCAGGTGCCACTGGTCATAGTCCTCCACCATCGCAGGGGCCCAGCAGCACTTCCAAAGCTGACTGAGCAGCAGGTTCCCTCCCTTACCTTGCAGGCTGTTGTGTGAAGGGGGGAGGGGGCAGAGGGTGCTCTGGGTGAATGAACCAGCTTGGTGCAGTGGTTGGAGTGCGAGACCCAGATTCCATGGAAGCTCAGTGGATAGCCTTGGGCCAATTGCACAGTCTCAGCCTAACCAACTTCACAGGGGTGTTGTGAGCATAAAATGGAGGAAAGGGGAATAATGGAAGCCACTTCTGGCTGGTGCTGCCCAGCTTGCCTTAGCACTGGCATTCAGATGGTTACTCCCTTAGAACATATAGTCACTGTAGCTAACAGCCATTGAGGTCCATTGATAGACTTGTCCTTCATGAACAAATCTTTTAAGACCAGCTAAACTACTGGTCATCATCACTTCCGATGGCAGTAAACCCCACAAGCCAAGTTCCTGGTAAAGATGGACAAATGTTCCCTATTTCATTTCTTTATATATGCCAGTTTAGATGTTAGTTAGTCAAAAGTTTAATTTCTCTACTGTTGTTTTCGTAGACTCATTTGTATTGGGTATATATGTTGTATGAAGTATACACATAATGTTGAACAATATACATGCAATATATATATATATTTGTATAATATACAGATACACTTCAAACAAGAATTAATTTATTGAGAAACAACCTTTAGAAAATCTCTGTTTTATGGGAGAAAGTGTGAAGAAACTGCAAATGGAATGAAAATAAAGATTTATGGACTGGATTAATAGAGAGGAGGAGTGAGCAAAACAGAATTTTGGAATAAAAGCAGCAGTGGTGAGAAATCCCTAGTTCCTGAGCAAATATACTTTGTTCCATATTTCACATTCAAATACTGGCCACAGAACTACCACAAGCAAGAAATGTACCAGTTCAAAGGCATCAAATAGCATTGCTGTGTGATCCTTTGAAAGTATCAGTCTTTGAATGGCCATTTCGTTTTGAGCCAAGAACCTCATTCTGTCAAATTACTCACTCATGCATATTTTATTAAAATGAGTAGCATTTTGAATATATTAGTGATGACATTCTTGGTGGCATTTATCCTATTAGTGGGGAAAATTGCATAAAAAGACTTTCAGTAACATCATCATATAGGAAACCAGTCAGCGGCTACTAATAACACATGCTCAGAATTTACCAGATTGCCATAGTTGATGGGAATTGTAGTATTCTTGACTTTCCAATTCAGTTTGTATGAAACACAGGCCCAGTTGGGACATATCCTCTGTTTAAAGAACCATTCCCTATGGCAAATTAGAATGGGACTGGAACAGCTATTGTCAGTTGGGAGAGGAGAAAGCCCAAGAGAGATGCATCAAAATAATCTTGCAAGCATCACAACAGAAAGGAAAAGGGGAAAATAGCAACAAGATTTCCCTAAAGCAATCAATAAAACAGGAGGCAAACATTGTAACAAGGCACTGGTAGGAGCCATTCCAGTTTGTACCTTTACAGTCAGAAAGAGACAACGTCTAGAAAAAATTCTTTTTGTGGTAATGCAGGTAAAGAAAGATGTTCTGTTAATATATTAAATCCTTTCACTGAGACCCTGAGCATGCAGCAAATACAAAGAAACAGGCTTACGAAACAGTGTGAAATTAAACTTTATAGGATTACGCCTTTATGGAATATGCAGTAGCTGTCACATTGAATAAATGTATGTTTTTCATTATATTTTTATTGCACATTTAAGGCACATTAAGGAGCAAAGAACCATCAAAGAAAAAGAAAGGAGAAACTTATTAGATTTAGCAAGTAATCACATCAGTTTTTATGTAAGAGTATATTTCATGAAAAGAGAGAAAGATGTACATCAGCTGTCTTTGTGGCATCTTCAGTAAAGCCATTTTTCCTTGGGAAAAATATTAATAGATGTTTTGCTAGGTTTGTTTTTTCTAATGCATGCACATTTTGTCTTTTTTATTATACTTTCTTATGAGCAGGCCCATTTCCCTTTGCAGCAATCTAGTACAATGACTGAGAAAAATGTTGTTTTATTTTCTCCCTCATGGATGTATACAGTTTTGTCTCTCTGTGTGTGTGTGTGTACTGTGATACCTCATATAAGCATATCCCCAAAAGATTTCTTGTACCTTATGTGCAAGAATCCTCACAACTCAAAATGCAGTGGAATTTTTCCCTGGGAACAAAGTGGAAGAGCAAAAGTAAGTGGAATCGTGGTGATCTGACAAATGATGAAACAGATTATCTGGCCCATTTTCAACTTGGCTTTTCATTTGGTTATGGGAAAGGGTGTGATCATATTGGTGGCTTGGCATGATATGGTGCTGCCTCTAATTGTACTGGTTGTGGGGCATATCATCCAGACAGTACCCACTGCTGCAGGTTACCCAAACAGCCATCCTCTGTTCAAGCTGCCTGGCCATTTTTTAAAATGCAGGTGAGCGCATATGTTTATGCACATATAGGCAAAAACTGGGAAAAAATACCAGTGGTGGAAACAGATCTGCAGGTTCAGACTGTCAATCCCCCATGTTCAGACATCTGGCCACACCCAATGAATGTGCAGGGAACCAAAAACATTTGTAATGTGGTGTCTTTTTAACCTGGCTTGAAGTCATCCTACGACAGGGTGAGTATGCCTGGGGAATGCCTGACAAATGTGGCTGTGTGATTTGTTTAATCTGGAGAGGAGGGGTGGCTATGTCAGGCCAAACTGCTCATGTGATCACAGCTAGAAACTGCCCTGCTTGCTCTGTGGGATGATATTTCATGGGCAACTCAAAGGGATGTATCCCTATATGTTCTCCTGGACCTCTTAGTGGCTTTTGATACCATCACTAGTGTTTTCCTTGTTGAGATGAGATTTTGGAGGCATCATTCTCCAATGCCTTTGATCATTCCTTGCAGACAAGTTCTAGAAAGTGATACTGGGAGATTTCTGGTCTGCCTTTGGCCTATAGTGTTCTGTGAGGTTCCATCTTGTCTCCAGTATTGCTTATCATCTAACCAAAACATGTGGGAAGGTCCTCCATACACTTAGAGTAATTAATACGCAGATAAAGGTTGCATATAGGAAATTGGTACACAGACAAATCCCCAAAACTAAAGTGTTACCACTTATGAGGGCCAACCAAAATATAACAAAGCTAGATGCAAACTTTTGAGTTTCCTAGACTTTATTAGGCTAGATATTTTGTAGAAAGAAGAAGAAGAATTCACCTATGTTAGTTGCTGTAGATTTTCCGGGTTATGTGGCCGTGGTCTTGGCATTGTAGGACCTGACGTTTTGCCAGTAGCTGTGACTGGCATCCTCAGAGGTTTAACACAGAAAGATGGAGTACTCTCTGTGTCAAGGTGAGCAGAAAAATGAGTGGACAGGAAAAAAAAGTGGACCTATGAGTGGACAGAAAAAAAAGAAGCTGCTTCAATGAAGGATGTTATACCCCAAATCTGCATTTCTAGATATATAGTGGAAAACAGAGTTTGCTGCAGATTACACTGGTATAGTTTAGATGTTATTGGGTGTTTTTCAAGTTGCACCAAGTTGCTGGAACAAGGGAGAGAAGAAAAGTGGCATTCTTGCTTTGTTACTATGAGTGAAACCATGAAGCAAATGTCCCTCCAGCATTAAATTTGATAGGGGCAGCTAGTCCATCCACTAGCTAGTGTTATTCAATTTATTGATATAAACATTGATGATAAATGCTTTATATTGATTAAGAAAGAGAACACAGTTATTCACCATTGTCAGGTCTTCTGTTTGAAGATAGCTCCAAAGACTTTCCCCCTCCCCTTATGCATTAATCCAACATGAAAAATAATAACATTCTTGCAGCAAACAATAGATCCTCCCAGTGGTATAATTCAGTAGAATCCTAGCCATAATATAGAAGTTGCAATAAAAATCAATAGTATTATAGACATTGGGTGTCTATTCACTTAGTAACTTTTTCCCCTAGGGGCCCACCAAACTACTTTTTTTGCTTCAGGAGTTTATGAAATTACCGAAGCAAAACAGCCATTTTGTCAATGTAATCTTTTCCCCAGAACTAATAGTAGTCACTGCTTGTTTTATTCAAAGAAATACAACCCTATCTAATATATCAACAAAGTGTATGGTTCCTCCCACCTGACAAGGCTTGATCTAGCATCATTGGTTGTGTTGACATATGCCCACTGGGGCTGAGAGATCTACCCCCTCCCAGTAGGCACTGTCCACCTCTAGTAGCTGGTGAGAAAAAAGATGCAGTGAGCAACATTAATTCTCTCTAGGAATGGCTGAAAACTCTCCTAGAGAGGTTTGATGGACTTCCAGGTTTTCCCAGAAGTGATGGCATGCCATCACTGATGGCCAGCCCCCATGTTTCTACCCACTGGTATCCCACTGTTTGCCAGGTCAGGCCTGGAAACCCTAACATTCATTACCGATGCTCAGCTGTTTCATGAGTGATATTCCCCACATTCAGGAATGTGACCCCAGGAAGAGGATGTTGGGGCAAGGCCCCCCCCCGAGCAGAAAGATTGTGTGAGAGTGAAAAAAAAGATATAAATTGCTACTGAATCAAACCACGTGTGGGTGACATCTTTCCCAAGATCTGTTTCACTTTTGGAATAAGATGTGCACATAAATGTTGCCCTGCAAGGCTTTTTCATGCCTTTTATGAACTGTAATAAAGTATGGACTGTGCAAAGTATGCTTAAGGAACTGTAAAGCATGGTGACCCAGTATGATGCCAGTTGAGACTACACCCTAAGAGAAGGACACCTTCCTTTCTTCACTGCTGTTCCAGTGGCCATCCAAGGTTGTCAGCCCCCTCATCTGATGGTGAATGAATCAGTTTCACAGTATGCACAAAGCACCAAATTCCATGCCATGCCAGAGCACAAGGACAAAGGATTCTAAAACGCCATTAGGAGACCTCTCCAACACATGCAGGCAACCCCCTTCCTCCCCCCATCACCTGCAAAGCTACACGTAGCTCAGAGACTCTATTCATAGTTGCTTAGCAACTAATCACTCACCCATCAACGACCTGGCTAAGACAATCAAGGAACAATGGCCTTGGCCCAATGACTCATCTCACCTACACCCAGGTGCCAGCCACAAGTTAAGTTTCTAGCTCTCAATATTGACCACTCCTTAGCTCCCCTCCCCTATTCCTTCCAGCCAATAGTATGTTTTCAGGGATGGACTAAGCAGGAGGTGTGACCAGGAGATATGGCCAGCCCCCACACCCCCACATAAAAGGGGAAACCCGACCACATGCTTGACCCTTCTGCTCTATGACCCCTATCTAAGCTTTATCCCTCTTATATCCAGGTTGCTATCCCAATACCCTTCCTCCGTCTTTAAACTCTAGGTCTGCAGCCAGAGTTCCACATGCTGCTTGCTGGTTCAAGCCACGTGTCCCTTTTTCATTTCTTCCCCTCCTTCTTCCATTGGAATGGCTCATTCGAAGAGTACAGGTAATTATTGCCTCACCAACAAACTCGTGCTCATGCAACCTTGCTGAATACCTCTCTTTATTTTCCTAGCTTTGGTTAATTGTCTGTGTATATGTGTATTGTTTGTGTGTGAAGAAGATTTCCAGTAAAGGACTTTAATTCCAACCTAATACAGTCTCTGTGTCTGTTACTGGTACCTCTGGAAGGGTGGGACCTCTGTATAAACTGGTGATCACTTCCTTAGCTGATTGCATATTGATAATAACTCGCAAATCCTCTAATTTTGATAATAACGAAGAGCAATCAGGCTAACATTCACATTCCAAAGAAATAAAGAATTATTAACATTAAATACAAAGTAGTAATTTTAATCTTTCTCTTCATCAAGGACCAGCAAGCATTTCACCTGGATCAAAACTATTCTGATTTGTTCTTCTTAGGTCTTACTCCCATTAAGACAAACAATCATAAGATTTGTTCATAGCCATCTCAAGGAATACTTTGGGGGGGGGGGAGTTGTATTCTTTTCTTGTTAAATCTGTGGATTGGGAGAGTAAACAATTCAAGAAGCATACCATAGTCTATCCTCTTCCAACCTATGGCATATTAGAAAATGAAAACCATACCTTAAGATCATTCTTTGGCTTTCTTGGCATCATTTCCACTTTTGTTTTTCAAATGAACATGCTATTTAGAGCGGATCAGTTGTCAGATATCAAAGAAGACAAATGACCCAACTTGCTGGGTAATGGTAAAAGGGGGGGGGATTTTGTAGATACATGAACATTCGTTTTAAGCCCTCTGGCTTTTTTGTGATAAGGAGTATACATGGAATGAGCCAGAGTTTGTTTTCAGTGCTGAGAGTGGGCCTCCAAATATATGAGCTAACAATGCAGAGTGTTTTCTCATATTAGTTGTCATCCCAGTCTGTTCTCACAGATTTTAACTGGTTTCCACTTCTGGGTTATGGCTTCCAGCCATATTCCATATACCATAGAAATTAACTAAAGTCAGAATATTATACACACTAATAACAATTTTAAGCTGCTTATCTTTAATACAGGGAAAATCCATTTGGCACCAACATGACTGATGTGGGTATAGCGTGTTAAACTTGAAACAACTAAGTAAGGCTGTGATCATACGGAGGGGGGAAGAGGCGGGCAGGACACGAGGCTGTTTGCCCCGCCTGCAATGACACGTGTTTGCATGATCAAACTTCCTGCCGTGCATCCGCAGTTCCCCATAATACTGGGTTATCGGCAGTAGCTTTTTTTCACGTGCAACGACGCCCCACTGACGACTCCGGGACACCAGACAGATGTGTCTGTCTGATCGCGTCCCTTTAATCCGCGGGGGAATCGCATGGCTGCCATTGATACCGGTACGTATGATCACACCCTAAGAGTCCTTTCTGGACTGTCTAAGTTCTCCATGGCCTTCACTCATTCATTGAGTCTGTATAGATATGAAGAAGAAGAAGAAGAAGAAGAGATTGGATTTATACCCTGCCCTTCACTACCCAAAGGTGTCTCAGAGCGGCTTACAAACTCCTTCCCCTTCCCCTCCCCACAACAGACACCCTGTGAGGTAGGTGGGGCTGAGAGAGCTCTTGACAGAAACTGCTCTTTTTTCAAGAACAGCTCTTATCAGAACTACGGCTTGCCCAAGGT
Organism: Gekko gecko; assembly: GCA_029375565.1. Classification (NCBI taxonomy): domain Eukaryota; kingdom Metazoa; phylum Chordata; class Lepidosauria; order Squamata; family Gekkonidae; genus Gekko; species Gekko gecko. Next base: position 66,866,985 of record JAPDNY010000002.1, on the reverse strand, counting down.
CATCCAGCCAGGTGCAAGTGGAGGAGTGGGGAATCAAACCCGGTTCTCCCAGATTAGAGTCCGCGAACTTAACCACTACACTAAACTGGCTACACTAAACAAATGTATGCATGTTTATAAACAGCACTTTTTACACAGTTGGGCTACTTCCTTATATGTCTCTTTCACAAGTGGCTGTTTCATTTTGATTTGATGTCATTCTACTTTTTACTAACCAATTAGAGTTTTTATTTACATACCCCTTTGGAATTTCTTCTGTGCTATATTTCTTAAATTATTTTCAGGGATATCATTTAAGATTAGGCTGAAAACATTCCTGAAGTCCAAGCGCATTGTGTTGGTTTCCCTTCTCTACAATATGAGTTAGTTTATTTTAAAAGGTAATTAGTTTTGTCTGGTATAATTATTCTTAATAAAGGCTTATGTGCTGGTAGAAATCCCTCTATTTTTTCCTAAATCCTCACGAGTTAATTGCTTTTTTCTCTGTTATCTTCCACACAGCAAAGTCAAACTAACAATTCTGTCATTCTTTAGTTGCTTCTTCAGTTTTTAAGGTGAAAAAACAGGACTCAAATATTCTAGTTTTTAGGGCATACAATAGTTCTCACATTGAGTTAAATCTGTTCTTTCTATAAACTGCTATGAATACATGCAGCCATTTGTTTGACAAAAGTTACCACAACAGAAACCAGTTTTGCCTGAACACACACATCCAGATTTTCATTAGACTGTAAAAGTGAATCCTTGGAGTTATGACTTACTGTCTACGTATAACTGGTATACAAATGTCCTTTTTGAACACTCATTATATTGTAGCATGCATTTTGTCCTATTGTTTTCTGATTTGGAATTTTCTTTTTTTTCTGCTATGCTTTCTTATCCCACCATATGAGAGAAATTAGTTAAAGTCTTCCCGTCTTTAAGAGCCACTGTGTTAAATACTATGTGTCTGTTATTTAATCCATAGGTCATTTGTTTTTATTTATTTATTTTATTAATTCCTTTATACCCCTCCTTTCGCCCCAGCAGGGACCCAAGGCCACTTACCTCATTCTCCTCACCTTCATTTTATCCTAAAAGCCCTGTGAAGTAGACAAGGCTCAGAGTATGCACCTGACCCAAGGTCACCCAGTGGTCTTCCAAGTCAGGGTAGTGATCTGAGCCTGGGTTTCCCAGATCCTAGTTTGACACTGTAACCACTACACTACACTGAAGTCCAGACTGTCATATTTCCCCAATTCCACCAAATTGAACAAAAGGAAATATTGTGGTCTGATTGCTTTTCAACATCATCATTAATTATTGGAATGAGAAGATTGGGACAACTATTTTACTTGTTGACTGGACTCAGTGACAGAAGGAACCAGTGTGGCATAGTACTAAGATTAAGATCTGGGAGACACAAGCTAGAATCCCCTCTTTACCCTCAAAGCTTGCTGCATGACTTTAAGCCAGACACTTTATCTCACCCAGCCTACCTTACAGGGCTGTTGTCGTATGGATAAAATGGAGGAGAGGAGAACGATATTGTAAGCCACTTTAGGTCCCCATTGGAGAGAAAAGCATGGCATATGTATCTCGGTAAACAGTTAGACAAGAGGCCCAGGAAAAGCAAGGAAAACAAAGCACATGTGCCCTCACCCCCATGCAGGGAGAAACCAGATTCATGAATAAAGTTCAGCTGCTGCCTGCAGCTCCCCTGTCATCATGCCCAGAACATGCTGCTTGGAGCTTGGCTGGCTCCCAGAGAACTCATTGGCATCTGAAGGATTCACACAGAGCAAAGCCAAAAACAATGCAAGAGCCCAGATATGCACGTAAAAAGCTCTGCTTTTCCTCCCAAGTGAGAGGTGTCGGAGTTCAGCCGGAATATTGACAGAATCCAGTCAGCCGCTCTGTTGTTCTTAATACTTCCTAACTATAAAAAGCAGTGCAACAATTCAATGGGCTCTGCTGGAAGGTGATATTGTAGAAGTCATCAGGTCCTTTCCATCACTAATTCAGCAAGTTTTATAGAGGCTACAAATCTGATAAATATGCCTTCTACAGTTGTGTCTAGATCACTCATTATGAAGAGTGACAGACCCAACACTGAATATTGCTCTCCTGTTTGATGCTGAGCCGCTCCCTGCTCCTATGCTTCACAGAAGTGATCTTTTCCACACCTCTATCTTTCATTTTAAATTTTCTTCCCCCTCTGTGCTGGGGTGCTGGTTTGTTTGTACAGAATACATTTTTAAAAAAACTGGAAGAAAATCTGTTTCTTCTGGGAAAGCATTTTTTTTTAAAAAACTCCTCACTATTAAAGCATTGATCGGTTGGTGCAGAAAGGTAAAATAAATACACCAAAATATTATTCATTTCTTTCAGGAGAACAGAGTTTGCTCCCCCATTCTTTTTTTTTAATGCATACCTTTTATTTACTCTTGCTGGAGCTCTGGAGCAGAAATACAAAGCAAGAAAATGTATACATGAAGGAAACTGAGAGGTTTTTTTTTCTTTTCTAATTCTTTTGAAGCTAATTATTTTTACCACATGCTGTGTACTGGTGTGTTCTTGCATGAAGACAGTAAAAGGATGAGTGAAAATATTCAGCAAACAAATCATGAGGGAAGACATGCAGAATCCAGGCTCATCACTTCCTTTTACAAACAGAAGACAGGGTGTCCTACTTTTATTTATATAACAGCATGTTTCCAGTCCCAGATAGGCCTATAGCGTCAGGGCACAGATCAATTTTGGAACCCTTCATTTATCTGGACCTATTTATACAACCTTTTGTCCTCTCTACTGGATCATATCTAAAAGATACAATGGATTTCCTTAATCATGTTAACAATGTACAGTTGCAAACTAAAGAAGCTTTTTTGTAACACTAGATGTAGTTTCTCTTTACACTAGTATTCCACACAACAAGGCTCTTGATGTTTTGCACGAAGTGTTGGATGGGAGAGAACAACATTTCAATCCACCCACAGCCTTTCTGTGCCAAATTGCTGAATTGTGTTTAAGAAGATTTTTTTTCCAATTCCAAGAAAAATTCTTTTGACATGTTTATGACATGGATATGACATGTAAGTTTGCTCCTGAATTGGCAACTCTTTTAATGGACAAATTGGAGGGAAAATCTGCCCAGTTCATTCCAGCCATTTAATTGCAACATTCAAACACATACTGTAGTTGCATGGGATAATGTATCAAAGAAGCCATTTCCATATAACTCTCTCTCTCTCTCTCTCTCTCTCTCTCTCTCTCTCTCTCTCTCTCTCTCTCTCTCTCTCTCTCTCTCTCTCTCTGTGTGTGTGTGTGTGTGTGTGAGAGAGAGAGAGAGAGGGGGAGGTCTGAAGAAGTTTCTTGCTGTTCTTATTCACTTGTAATCAATTTGTTCACTGAAAATTATCATCTCTGTTGGATAAATGTTAAAATTGTTTTTACCAATTATTTTCAACCAACTTACTTTGAAAAGTTGCAAAAGCCCATCAAAATGTTCCTGGTACATTGTTTAGTTAATGTTCGTGGGCTAAATGAAACTAGTGTAAATTTGTAATCATGTCATTAAGAGACTCAATTGCAATAACGTTTCATAATGTTACCAAAATGCACTTTGTATACAGCAGTGACAAGCACTTTGCTTGTAAGTAAGGCAAACATTTTGGCGAAGCAGTGCTTTGGTTGTTGCCATCTCCACTGTGAATGCAAATCAATAGCAAAAAGCTTTTAGCACATATTATCACATATGTGTATACTGAGTTTAACCAAATGTTTTATGAAAAAGAATGGGGAATGGGTTTTTTTCCCCCCAATTTTCAAGTATTTAAAAATCCACTCATTTTTGGCTACATTTTTTAAAAAAAGAAATATTGAATGTCAGCATGGGGAAGGTTCATGTCTGGCTCACCAGCAATTATTTCCAGTTGAGCCAGTAGTGCTGTAGGATTGTCACCCACCTGACCCTCTTGGATTGGCCACCTCTCTCACACTAAGATGAGAGCCAATGTAGAGTAGTGATTAAGAGTGGCAGACTCTAATCTGAAGAACTGGGTTTGATTCCCCACTCCTCCACAAGAAGCCTACTGGGTGACCTTTGGTCTGCTAGTTTAACTAAAACCTGCTGTGCTCTGTGCTGGGAGCTTGATGGCTCCTTCACCCCCTCCTTTGGCAGCTATGAGTTTGCTGCTGGCCTCCTGAACATGGACAGAGTGTAGTCACAACAAATGCAATATTGGGGTGAATTCCTAAGCAGAAGACTCTGCACACTGTTTTTTCTGTATTGACAATGTTGCAACAAAGCATGAGATAAGTGTGCTTGTATCGTCCTTAGCTGCAGAAGTGTTTTCACAGCTTTGGGGAAGTTGGTGGTGGGGAGATCATTACCTCTGCCCCCCCCCCCCACAATTTAGCTGTACATCTCTGGTGGTCCACCCATCATCAAGGATCCATTTTGACCATGTTTTGGTACCACTAAGTATGCCCACACAGCATATATCACTTTCCTGCTGGGGAAGTGCTGTAGCTGATTTTCACATACTAGTTTTTTAAGAGATGCAGTTCTCCAGCAGCTGAATACATCATTAGATTCATAGGGAAGAATGATATTTCATTGTTTTGGTAGGGGAGATTCTATAACATAATTTAGGCCCATGATAGCCATTTTCTAATGTGCATAGATTTAAATACAAGATTGATGGTTGCCTGAAGGCTATGGGAGCACCATCACTCAATCAGCTGGAGTTTCCCGAGGCTATGAGAGAATGAGTCAGAAAGTAGGAGGACAGATGAGTGAGGCTCGACAGAGAAGGAGTTGCAGCTGACTCACAGTAGCTTATTGATGCTTCTACTCCTAATTAATCCAAGTTCTCTCTGTCATTTTGCAGAGATTCAGAGAATGCATGAGTTTAGAAACGAGTGGATTCCCTCCTTTTGGTTCATTTATTGTGCTGGAACTTCTCCCTGCACCATATTCCACTACTCTTGAATTCCAGCTTAACAATGAATATGTATACATTAATTCCAGTATCAGAATAAATGCATAAGGAGATAGATCAAGATGGGTAGCTGGGTTTGTCTGTAGCAGTAGAAAAGAACAAGAGTCCAGTAGTGCCTTAAAGACTAACAAACTTTAAGGTGCTACTGGACTCTTGCTTTTTTCTACTGCATAAGGAGATGTCACTGTAATATTTTGGGATTTTATCCACCTGGTTAATACCCTGTTGAGGACCCGGAGTGGGGGAATTGGCTCTATTTGGATTTGAGTATACTGAATTTTCCTGAGTGCCAGGTCTGGCTATGCATGAGGGTTCGGGAAATATTCGGAAATCCTGAATATACAGCTCCATTATACCCTATGGGCCATTAAATTCAATGGCAAAATCTCATAGGGTATAATCTGGGAGTGGGGGAGAAAGGTTTGAGTGAGAGATAGTGTAGCTGCTTGAGCCTCTCCCCCAAAGAACCTATAATTTACAAAAAGATTTGACCAGGGGGTCCAATCCTATGGGCCCCAAAATAGGTTGCCTCCATTCCCCATTGTTTCTTATGGTGGGGGAAGTGTCAGATTTCCCACGGTATTTTTAGCGGGCTGGGTGGAGGGGGTTTGAAGGAGAAGCACTAAATTCACTGTGTAGCTGTTGGAGCCTCTCCCCACACGAACCTCCAAGTCCCAAATACATTGGACCAGTAGGTCCAATTCTTTTTTTTAATTAACACTTTATTGAATTTTAACATTCATTGTTACCAGTATACTACAGTAATAATTCTCACAATCCTATAAACCACAAATCACAACTGAGGTCCCCATTCCCTCCATTATTTCCTAGGTTTTCTATGGAGTTAAGGAAACAAAACCTAGCAGCAAGGCACCCAGCAGTCAGACTCTCCCAGAGAATCTCTTGGAAGGTGAACTGTTGGGAGGGTGCTTGTTTGCAAGGAGCCAAACACTGCTATGTGCCCAGCAGAACAAGTACCACTGTGGCAGTGCCAGTGACACACCAAAACTCAACAGGACCAACTTCAAACCCAAGAATCTCTGTTGTACAAAATGAGGGTGGGCCTTTCTGTATGAACAACAAGACCAGTGTACTGAATGCACTAGTGCCCAGCAGCAGAACACTATGCCAACCTGTAGTGACTGGCCAAGCAGCACAACCTTACCAACTACTGCCCAGCAGCTGAACCCAGTGCAGTTGTGGCAAATGCCAGCTCTACAAGACTGAGTCCCTTATACATACAATCACAGAATCACGGAATTAGAAGGGGCCATACAAGCCATCTAATCCAACCCTCTGCTCAATGCAGGATCAGCCTAGAGTAGCCCTGACAAATGTTTGTCCAGACACTGCTTAAAGATTGCCAGTGAGGGGGAACTCATCACCTCCCTAGGCAGCTGATTCCACTGCTGAACAACTCTTACTGTAAAAAAGTTTTTCCTAATATCCAGCCAGTATCTTCTCACCCTTAATTTAAACCCATTATTGTGAATCCTATCCTCTGCTGCCAACAGGAACAGCTCCCTGCCCTCCTAAAAGTGACAGCTCTTCAAATAATTAGAGAGAGCCATCATGTCCCCCCTCAACCTCCTCTTCTCCAGACGAAACATTCCCAAGTCCCTCAGCCTTTCCTCATAGGGCCTGGTCTCCTTGTCACTCTCCTCTGCCCCCGCTCCATTCTGTCAACATCCTTTTTGAAGTGAGGCCTCCAGAATTGCACATAATGCTCCCGGTGCAGCTTGACCAATGCAGTGTACAGCAGGACATTTCACTCTTGTTTCCCAGACAAGCCGGGGGGGGGCTTGGAGGGGTGGGATACCATGCCCCCCCCGGCTTGTCTGGGAAACAAGAGTGAAATGCATGCACCAGCCAGGGGGCATTGACATCAGAGGCCTCCACCCATTCCCTGTGCTCAGGACCAAAATCTACCCACTCAACTAAATAGTACAAGCAATTGCGTTTCAAGCAGGAGTCCAAAATCTGCGACTCCTCAAAGTGCAGCTGTCCATCCACCATCAGAGGGGGAGGGTCACATCTTGGTTGGGTGCCAGATGTTGGTCCCTGGATCTTTCCTGAGGAGAGAAAAGTGAAACACAGGATGCACATATTTCAAAGACTTAGGCAAGTTCAGTTCTGCAGTGACATCATTGATCTTACGCACAATTGGGCAAGGACCCACAAATTCCCAGCCCAATTTGTGGCTCGGCTGCAGACCCTGTAAGTTCTTAATATATACATAAACCGTGTCTCCCACCCACACCTCCCATGCAGGAAGGCATTTCCAATCAGCGTACAGTTTATATGTTTCTTTAGCTTCGTTTAATGCTCGTTGAATGAGGGGCCAAGCATCCTTTATTCCTTGCCACCACTCTCCAAGAGTCCCACTCTGAAAGTCCATAGAAGGTATCCAGGGGAGGGGGACCCCTCATAACTGTGAACTGCTTGGAATGGGGAAACACTCATGGAGGAATGAACCACGTTGTTGTAAGAGTACTCAGCATAGGGGAGAAGTTCCCCCCAATCATCTTGTTAAAAGTTAGTAAAATAACGAAGGAATTGCTCCAGAGTCTAATTAACCCGCTCCGTTTGTCTATTGGTTTCAGAATGGTAGGCGCTGCTCAGGGATTGTTCAATGCCCAAGGAGTTCATTAATTTTCCCCAAAATTTAGCAACAAATTGGGGGTCCCAATCTGACACCACCTTCTTCAGGAGTGAATGGATTTTCACAATGTTATGCATGAACAGTTCGGTCAGATGCTTGGCCGTAGGGAGTTGCTTAAGGGGGAAGAAATGCGCTTGTTTGGAAAACATATTCACCACCACCCAAATCATGATTTTCCCACCACTTGGGGGTAAGTTTGTAATAGTCCATAGATATCACTTCCCAGGGTCTGGAGGGGGTCGGATATGGTTGGAACAGTCCAGGGGGCTTACCCAGATGGGGTTTACACATAAAGCAAGTGGGGCAGGATTGCACAAAGAAATGTCTTTTCTTATGCCTGCCCACCAAAACTGACTTTGCAATAGATGTAGAGTCTTAAGATACCCCAGATGCCCCGCAAGTTTCGACCCATGGGCTGCCTCCATCACCTTACTCCACAAGGTACCAGGTACAAACAAGCAATGGTCTTTATACCAACAGCCATCGTGCCACTGCTCCAGTCCCCCATCCGCCTCAACCTTGGCGCGGTCAGAGTCAGAGAAGGCAGATGTGAATTTTGTAGACCAGTCCCACCCTCCAGCATCTCCTTTTGCCTTTGACATACTTTGTGTAACAACTGCCCTTCCCAACTGGGAAGGAGTGAACATAAGAATCAACCACACCTTCCCTTTGGCTGTTGTGTTGAGGGAGGTGCGAGAGTGCATCTGCCAAGGAATTTGATTTCCCCGGGAAATGGTGTAAAGTGAATTGGAACTTGGAAAAGAAATCAGCCCACTGCAATTGTTTAGCATTTAGGTTCCTGGGGGTGCGGAGGACCTTGAGGTTTTTGTGATCAGTCCATACCTCGAAAGGAACCCATGCCCCCTCCAACCAATGTCTCCATGTGGAGATGGCCAGTCAGATGGCACCTGCTTCCTTGTCCCAAACCGCCCAGTTCCACTCTGTGGGATTGAATTTTTTCAAGACATATGCAAGGGGATGCAATTTACCATCGACCCCCTCTTGCAAAATGGCCCCACCCATGGCGACGTCTGAGGAACCACTTGGACCACAATTTTTTAAATTTTCATCAGGGTGGGCTAACATGGGCTCAGATGTAAACAGTTCCTTGAGTTTGTTAAAGGCCAACTGGCATTCATTAGTCCATGCTAACCTAGCGCTCAGTTTTGTGCTATTTGCCCCCTTCCCTTTAATTTTCAATAAATCTGTGAGGGGGGGGCTGACCTGGGTGAAATTGGTGATGAAATTTCTATAAAAATTCGAAAAAACAAGAAATGATTGGAGATGCTGTCTGGTGTGAGGGGCTTCCCATCCCAGGACATCCCGCATCTTGGCAGGGTTCATTTCCAATCCCTTCTGTGAAATGCGGTAGCCCAAGAAGTCAATTTCGGTTTTGTGAAAGTCACATTTCAACAGCTTAGCAAAAAGCTTATGTTTGTATAGAGTTTGGAGGACTTCACTCACCAAGTGAATGTGAGATTGTTCATCAGGGGAGTACAGTAAGACGTCATCCAAGTAAACAAGGGCCCCCTTAAAAAGGTGCTTGTGCAATACTTCATTAATACGCTTCATGAATATTCCTGGCACCCCCTGGAGACCAAATGGAATTGCCATGTACTCAAACTGACTCACGGGGGTATTAAAAGCAGTCTTATATTCATCCACCTCCCTGACTCACACTTGAAAGTATGCATCCCTCAAATCCAGTTTAGAGAAGATTTTTTCCCTTAGCTGCCTCTGCAAGCAAATCTTTAATGATAGGGAGAGGGTAAGCATTGGTGGATGATACTGCATTAAGCCCCCGGTAATCTGTGCTGAGGCGGAGGCCCCCGTCCTTTTTTCTGAATAAACCAGGGCAGCAAATGGAGAGGAGGCAGGGCAGGTAAACCCTCGGGTTAAACCCTTGGGTTAAATATTTGTCAATGAACTGCCTTAGTTCCTCCTTCTCAGTTGAGCTCATGACATAAAGTTTACCTTTGGGCAGTTTATGTCCTGGTAACAGTTCAATGGCACAATCCGTGTTACAGTGAGGAGGAAATTCATCTGCTTCCTCCTCTTCAAACACCTGGGATAAGTCTCGGTAAGGGGAGGGGATAGTCTGTAGCTCCTCTGTTTCCAGGCAAGCCCACACCAGCTCATCAGGAGGAGCCACCCCCCACTTTGGATCCCATCCATGAGCAGTGTAGTCGGGGGAGATGAAATGCACCCTCCCCTCATCCCATAAAATACACGGGTTGTGATTGTGTAACCAGGGGCTCCCCAGTACCAAGGGGAACCACGCCATTGGAGTAATGAAGAAGGGGCGGTGCTCCCAATGCTCCCCAGCTCCCATGCTCAGGACACTGGTCTGGTATTTACAGGGTTCTTTCATAGAGGAACCATCCATCTGTGTGAACACTACCGGAGCCCCCAACCCTGTTACAAGGGAAGGGTTGATCAAGTCTCTCGCACACCCCAAGTCAATTAGGTCTCATACTCTCACGTGGGTGCCCAAGGCCGGGTTCATCACAGTCACCGTAACAAAGAAGAGGGGGCTAATTGCTCACTGCGCATGGCACTGGAGGTGGTTGGACCTGCTGCTCTGCACCGTTTACAGCAGGTCCCGGCCTTTTTCTGCCAGCTCATCTTCTTCACTGTTGGTTGAGCTTGAACGTTCATCCACGATTCCAAATTGAAGGGCTCGCTGGACTTTTGGCTTTGCGGTTCCTTTCTTAAATGGGGTGTCCGGTTTCTTCTTCCTCTGGTCTTTAGCCGGAGCTGGTGCTCCCACGGCTGTGGAACAATCTGCAGTGAAATGCCTGGCTTCTCCACAATGCAGGCAAAGGCCCTGCTTCATGCGCATCTCCCGAGAACTGTCTTTCAGTTTGGGGGTCTTTGGCTTCATCCCGGTGGCTGTGCATGGTGCTAAGGTAGGCCCATCTATCTTGATCATCTGGAGATGGGCTTTGGCATCTGCAGCTTCCCACACCCATGCAGTGAATGTAATTGGCTTTACACAGCACAGGATGGTTTCATGAATTTCAGGGTGTAGCCCCACTCAGTACTGTTCTGCCAACACCCCGTCAGGCCAGCCTTGGACTTTGGAGGCATACCTCTCAAATCCATCCGTGTACTTGCAGACCATGCACCGACTTTGCTTCAGGGTGCATAGGTGGTTTTGTGTGTGTTCACTTTCTAGCGGGTCCTCATACTTGGCCCGTAGAGCACACATAAATGTGGCCACCTCATGCAGCTCGGGGGTCCACACGTTGTGTAGGCTTATATACCAATCTACAGCCATGTCTCTGAGTTGCGCTGCAATGTAGTCGACTCTTCTGGCTTCGGTCGGAAACAGGTGGCACAAGTCTGGATGAACTTTTCCACCTGCACCACAAAAAAGGCCAGTTTCTTGGGATTGCCATCAAACTTGGCATCTAGCAATACCTTTGGTAGGATCTCTGTTATTCGGGGTCCTGGCACTGGCACAACTGGGGCCAGAACTGGGGCTGGCACCGGTACCTGTTGATCAGCTGGGGCAGTTGGAGGAGTCAACTGCCATGGGGCTGGTTGTTGTTGTTGCTGCAGGCACAGTTCAGCTTGCACCAGTTGGGCAAACATTCCCGGGATGCTCTTCAAGGCTTCCTCTACCACCTGAACCAGTTGGTCTTGTGCCTGTTTGATGCGAGCGAGGCAATCCTCCAAACCTGTTTTCTCTTCCCTCTGCTTCGGGTGCATTCTCATCTCATGGGGTGGCTGATATTCATAGTGGCGTTCCCTGGATGGCCCGGGAATCAAAGACCATGACTCTCAAGTTGTCATGTCAAACGTTGACCACTCAAACCCCCCACATCTCTCGAATGTTACCCCTCCTTCTACCAGTCCCAAGCCTAGGGATACTGGTACCTGCAACAGCAGGGTGAGGGGGGGGTGAAGTTACCGGCATCTTCGTAGTTACTGGAGTAACTGCAGTCACCGGAGTAGTGGTAACTGGAGTGGTGGTACTGGCACCAGTGGTTCCTCTTCAGATCCGCTCATTTTCTCAATGATACGGGTAGGGGATAATGATTCCTGACTCTCTGTCAGCTACTTCAAAAACGCAGCATCAGCACCAGGTTCTTTAGAAGATTCAGGTTTATTGATCAGTCAATATGAAGTTGCTAGGAACGTTAGACTCAGGAATAAAGCATACAAAATGGCTCAAACAATTATAGTGGGTTTACACAGTAACCCCAGACACCTAGAGGCCAATAAGCAATCAGTAATAAGCACGGGGATGTGTGTAACAGTTCAGAAGTGCGCAGGAGATAGCAGAGGCTTTTTGCCAAGAGAAAGAAGCGTTCAAGGCCAGCGAGCCGATAAGACAGACAAAGCAGCACAGCAGCTGTACACTGAGCACATTCCAAAAGCAAAACGAAACACCATGGCAGCACTACCCGACATAGCTCTTTGGTGTTACCCAGGGTGTACCCCAAGGAGGTGAGCTAGAGTCGCACCCCAATCAAAAAACTCAAAATCTAGATAGTAGTATTTAGTGGGACTGCCCAGTCAATCTGCAAGCATATCCTTCCCCATTGTATCAACTTGGTTACATATTTCAATACTGATATCCCTGCAGGGATATTTTCCCAAACTGGCTGATGTCTTCAGTCCAGTTGGGCAGGAGTCCACCATGGTCCACAGCAGGGAAGAGACAGTCAGGCTAGGCACAGGGCAGCAGCAGCTGAAGCCAAGCCAAGGCCAGCAGCTACAAAGTCTCCAGCCAAGCAGCCATCTAGCCAGCAGTGGTGTCTAGCCACTAAGCAGGACTCCTGTTTAAATGCTGTCTGCCCATGCATAGAACAGTTTAAAAAAAGAATACTGTCCTGTGATTGGACAAAGAGCATTGCAAGTTCTCCCCACTCCCAAGCAAGATAAGTGGTGCTATGCTGGTTGAATCAGCAGCAAGCAACACCAGCCTTGCAAAGAGCTGCACAATGCAGCTGCAATTTGCAAATGCATGGCAGTGATTGGCTGTAAGCTGCCCTCTTTCCCCCTCCTCCCCCACTGTCATGGGTGACAATGACAGCTCTGGGCGCCTGCCTGAGTTGGCAGCACGGTCAGAGCCGCGGACATTGCCAGAGCCAGAAGCTGGCCCCTCTGACTCCTCGGGAGTTGACAGTTTGCTGCCACCAGTGCGGGAGCCTATAACTTCCACACCTGGTCCAACAGCAGCTGATGAGGTACAGGTGCAACCAGGAAGCCCGCCTGACTCACCTCCATGGGTGGCTCGGTTGAGGGAGCAGCTCCACAGGGACTTAGCCGCCCTCTGTTGGGATGCTCACTAGCAGGGAAGGTGAGCGCCGAGTCCTGAGTACTAGCAGGAGCGGTGCTGCCACCACAGGAAGCATGGCTGGAGGACTATATAGTTCCCACTCAGGATCAGGCTTGGAAGCAACAAATTACTTCAGTGCAGACCTTATATCCAATTCTGGCTCCTGCTCTCAGACCCCACTCTTGTTTGGATCTCCTGGCTTCCTGACCTCTGCTTTGGACAACCACTCTCTCGGACTCACGTTTCAGCTCTCGCTCTAACTTTCCTGGCTATGACCTCAGACTGGATATGACTCCTGTCTCTCAGCCCAGCCTAGCCTGTGACACCCATTTAGCCCAGGGAAGCCAGGGAAGAGACAGAAAAAGCCCTGAATGTGCGGGAAAAGGTGGAAGGTAAGTGAACATTTAAAGTTTAAACCCCCTTCCAGCTGCTTCCCGCCACTCTTTGGGCACCCCAAACAGCTGCCAAATAGTTTGGCAGCTATTTGAGGCTGCTGTATTCAGCACACCATATCAGATTAGAGAATTTGATTTGGCATTTGGGCATCCTAAATGCTGCCATATATGCAATATTCAGGCTATTATCTGACTTGGCCAAACTGAATACACATCCCTAGTATCTAAGTATTGGAAGTTTGACACAGGATTGGGATTCTGTTGGTGGGCCACTGGCCATGCTGTCCAGCTGTGTCTATACACAAGCTGGTAGAGATGGGCTCTGGAGTGGTGTTGAAGACTCCTAAGCTGGTTGTTTTGGGAGACTTCAATATCCATGCCAAGGCTACCTTATCAGGAGTAGCTCAGGGTTTTATGGTCTGTAGGTAATAACAGGCCCCACAAATAATGCAGGACACGCTCTTGATCTGATGTTCTGCTGTGGATAGGAAGAAGGTGATCTGAAGGTGGGGAGATTGAAGATGGTCCCTTTGTCATGGACAGATCACTACTGGGGTTTAGACTTACAGGGATACCAAGACTCTGCAGGGGTGTGGGGTCAATTAAGATGATCCACCCCTGTTGCCTGATGGATTTGACAAGTTGTCAGACGGCATTGGGGCTTTTCCTACTGATATGATCAGCACTTCTGTTGATGTCCTGGTTGACCTCTGGAATGAAGAAACAACCCAGGTAACTGACATGATTGCTCCTAGGTTCCCTCTCTCAGGTCAATGAGCCTGGGTAGCCCCTTGGTTTACTGAGGGGGTGTGAATGACAAAGAGACAAGGAAGATGACTAGAGCTATAGTGGAGAACTGGGACAAATCTGGCAAGGCACAGGCTAGAGCTCATAGAGTCTGCCTTGTGGCACCGATGACAGCAAAGAAACAATGTTTCTCTGCCACCGTTGCATCTGCACAGTATAGATCTGTAGAACTCTTCCAGGTTGTCAGGGCCTGTTGTGTTCTGGCATACAAGAGGAGAGGGACTGCTCTGCAGCCCACTTTGCAGATAAACTCTCTTCCATCCTAAAATGGATTCTATACTCACAGTGACAGGATCAGATGGTCCCTGGATGCTGACTTCTCCAGATGTATGGGGTACCTTTCAGCTTCTCCAATCTGAGGATGTGGATAGGATTCTTGGACATTTGAGACCTATCACCTGCTTGCATGACCTCCCCCTTCCTGGCTGCTTAAATCTGCCAGGATAGGGGGCTGGCAGACTGGTTCCCAGGGACAGTAAAGGCCTCCCTGAAAGAGGAGGTGATCACTCCAGCCTTGAAGCAGATGTGTTCACTCCTAAAGAAACCTACTCTGGATTGAGGAGAATTGAATAACTATCATCCAGTCTCAAATGTGCCATTCTTGAGCAAGCTGATTGAATAAGTAGTGGCTGGGCAACTTCAAAGATTTCTGAATAAAGTAGATTGTTTAGATCCATTCCAAAATTATTTCAGGACTGGTGAGGGGACTGAAGTGGCCTGATGGAAGATCTGCACCAGGAGATGAGCAGTTGAAGTGCAACACTGTTAATACTTCTGGACCTCTTGGCAGCTCTTGACACCACCAATCATGGTATCATCCTAGACTGCCTTTCAGAGCTGGGATTCAGAAGCACTGTTCTGAGGTAGTTTCAGTCCTAATTGAAAGTAGGTGTCAAATGTGGTGCTGGGGGACTGCTTTTCCCCTAAATGTAGCTGTGTTCCCTCTGAGCTGTCCGTGTGACTGGGTGCTCATTAACACGGGAAGCCCCACTCAGCAGCAGTCTGGAACCGCACAGGGTCTTGCACTAACCAATGCCCATTTTAAGATCACAGCAGTTGTATTCAGCTCAGGAGGTGAACTGCTCCACTCAGTAGGGGGGGAAAATAGAGGGAACATTGTCTCCCACCCCTTTGCCTCTGGCCTATGGAATCTCATAAGGTTCTATCTTGTCCCCCATTCTGTTCAATATCTACATAAAGCTGCTGGGAGAGGTCACTTGGAGATCTGGGCTGAGTTGCCACCAATATATGGATGATTCTCAGCTCTATCTCATGCTTTCAGCAGATCCTAAGAGACTGTAGAAACCATAACAGATGCCTGGAGTCAGTTTTAGAATGGATGTGGGCTAACAAGCTGAAACTTAATCCTTACGGAACAGAGGTGCTACTTGTGTGGGAAAGGTTTGACCCAGTAAATGGGATAACTCCTGTTCTGGTTGGGATTGCAGTACCCCCTGAAACAGCATAGTTTGAGGGTCCTGCTGGACCTAGATAAACAGGCAGCAGCTCTGGCCAGGGTGCCTTTAACCATCATTGGCTGGTGAGCCAGCTGCAGCCCTTCTTGGGCAAGAAAGATCTTGCTTGTGTGGTGCATGCCCTGGTAACATCTACATTAGATTACTGCATTGTGTTGTATGTGGGGCTGCCCTTGTAGAATGACTGGAAGCTTCTGCAGTCAGAATGTTGACTGTTGCGGGTTGTAGGGAACATATCGCTCCATTTACAAGGGCTCCTAATTTGCTTCTCAATTCAAGGTGCTGGGATTGACCTTGAAAGCCCTACACAGCTTGCGGTGAATATGCCTTAAGGACCACCTTCTCCCATATGAATCTACCCATCTACTCTATCTTCAGAGGCCCTGATTTGGGTGCCCTTACTATCTGAGGCTAGACATGTGCTAAACAAGAAAGGGTCTTCTCAGTCATAGCACCAAAACTTTGGAACTCCAACCCCAGGGAGATTCATCTGTCTCCCTGCATTGTTGTCTTCTGCCGGGAGCTGAAGACTTTTTTTTTTTTGCTTTGTTTGGCACCTCCCCAAAAACAGTTAGTGACACTCCTCCGTGTTTGTGGTGTTATGTGTGTTTTTAAATATATGTTATAGAACTATATGTTTTTAAATGTTGTTTTTATGTTGAAATGTGTTAATGTCTTGATGTTCATCACCTTGTTTGGGTAGAAAGGCAGCACAGCTATATTATAAGCAAACAAATAAATAAATTGTACATCTTTCAGTTTCTTAACAAATTTGTGTGTTGTCTCTCTCTCTCTCCATATTATCAAGGTGCACATTGAGCTTGAGAAAACACTGAAGCGAAAGCTATACGGTTGTATGTTGTGATGCATCAAGCTTTTTTGATGTAGGGTGTTACTTGTGTGCACATATGGTTGTGTGTACTGGTGAAATACCAAAAAAAAAAAAAATCTTGATTATTTATTAAAAACAAATATTCTTCCTTAGACTCCTGAAGGCAACTAGAAATCAGTACCATTTAATCTACCCATGACAGCAGCATATTCAGCAGAAAAAGCTAAGAATTATTAAGATCATGGCATGAAAACCTCTGTTTCTCCCTCATTGCTATTTTTTAAAACATTGAGCCTGGTGAAAGAATCCTGGCAGAACCTGAATGCTTGTACAGTCTTTTGAGAAGTTTGGGCTGGTCTGGTATTAAACAACTGTGAAGAAATGTACTTTCTCCTGGGAGGTTGGCAAGCAGCAAAGTCTCCACTTTGCATTTTAACAGGGTGTTTTTTTTTCTCTAGGCAGAGGAGGAAATCAGTTCACTTGTACCTCAGTCCACATTCATGCAAATGCTCATAAGCTTCCCCCTTCTCCTTCCCCCTTTCAGGCAGGGAATGAGGTTTGGAGAAATAGAATTCAAGATCAAATAGGATTCTAAAGAGATTCCAGGAATAGAATAGCTCTAAAATTCTAGAGGATTAGAATCCTAAAGAGAATTCTAGAGGAATAGAATTCTAAAGAGATTCCTGGAGATTTCCAGGAAATGGCTCTTTGACCTGGCGTGACCTGGTCAGGGGATGGGGTATAGGGAGATGTGATAAAAGTCCTTGCCACAGGAAGGAGCTCTCTCTCTTTGGGATGTTGCATTCATGAGAACTCTTAGCTGACGGCTGCAAGCAGGCGGCCATTGACCATGTGCTCACCTAGAAGAGTTGGAGCAAACTTCAAGGTAAAGGAAACATTGTAGAGATCTAGAACAACTAAGCTAAAGAGCCTGCCCTATATTTTACCATCTAATAAGACATGTATAGAAAAGAGGATGTGCATTTTCACTCATTTCTTTTGGATTCCTTGCTCAATCTGGTGCTGTGCTAAAAGTATGTCTGTAAACATTTTTTTCTAATAAATACTTTAAACTTTTGATGTTGGGAATGGTACTCTGTATCACATAGACCTCCACCATCTCAGACACACTATTTTAAGAGGGGAGCCAGGGGGAAGGCAGGCAGTTAGCAAGCAGCTATTCTTCCAGGGGTGCCCAAGGCAGTAAACTGTCCCTGTGGTGACCAGGAGCTGGACAGT
This sequence comes from Gekko gecko, assembly GCA_029375565.1. NCBI lineage: Eukaryota > Metazoa > Chordata > Lepidosauria > Squamata > Gekkonidae > Gekko > Gekko gecko. Next base: position 66,849,300 of record JAPDNY010000002.1, on the reverse strand, counting down.
GGGAGACACAGAGGCAAGGCCTCAGAACTTGAAAGGGAAGGTGGGAGTCCTTTCCCTCCCAGTGAGAAATTCCTTACAAAGGGCAGGTGGAGGGCTATCCTGAGAATGAAAGAAAAGCCCCTCGAAGTATGGAGGTACACCTAGGAGGGTAGGGCAGAATAGGGTCTACAGGTCACAGCAGGCAAGTTCTGCTACAACAACATTTGTTTTTGAATGGTTCTGTGGACTAATCTCTGTTTACTTGGGGCTATACTGTCCAAGACAGAGTCCTGCACAAGATGTAGATGAGATCCCTAACCTTCATAGCCTCAGCCATCTCTCTCCTCCCACTTTTAACCACCAGCCAAATGAAGAGATCTGCAGAACTCAAAAGCTTGCATGCCATTTTGTGATATTTTGAAGGTCCTCATAAACGGCATCATACAACTTTGTTTACATTTTGTGAATGAATAAACCAGTCTTATATGTATAAATAATAGAGTGGATCCAGCCAGCTTTCTCACTCAGACTTGCTCTATTCCCCTTCTTACTACAGCCCTCATCTCAGATGGCTTTTGTCCATGCTAGTCTAATGATTGGGGGGGAGGGGACTTTTCTTCCTTCCTCGCCAGTAGAAGAGCTAGTTAGATCCACCCCAATGTAATTTATATGCAGTTATCCAATCTAAATTGCATATGATAACTGTATAGTATGTGTACACAAACTAAAAGCCTGGGCTTGTTTTCAGTGGTTTATTTGGTTTTGTTTTATTGATTTAGTTGTAAGCCACAAGGACAGATCTCTGGAGAGGTGGCATATAGATTTTTTTTAAAGTAAGTAAATAAATACAATAGCAAAAAGCAGAGTTCAGAAACAACTGACAAACACATAAATATAAAAAGTTAAATATAAAACATTATTTCTAACAACCACATTACTTTAAGCAGGTTATATGGAAGCTATATGGGAATATTTCAAATGAAGCAGGTTCCCTTCAAGCAAGGGCTAAAGGCCATCTTTGAACCTCAGTATATCTTTTTTGTAGAACAACTGATGGGAAAACTAATGGTTGTTTGCATCTTTCTTTTCTTCACCAGGGTTGGTAGGCAGGAACATCCTTATGGGAATATATCCCCAGTTCTTGATCACTTTGGTCACTCAGGGGCCTACTTACCACAAAGTGGGCCACATTCAGAAGGTCTCCTTCCATTTTTGCTCTCTTCTGTTTCTCTAAGTCAGTCACCAAGAAACCTGGGCAAACACTAGGATGGATCTTGGCTTGACGTTATCCTGCGCTTCTTCATTTTTTTAAATGGCCCAGTATTTGTCTATCTTGGGCATCACATTTTCTTTCACTAATGTTATTCACTGCTTAATGGGTGCAACCACTTTGTTACTCTTTTGAGATGACATTGCCTGCAGCTCATCAATACACTAAGCAAAAGGCTCTAGGTCCTTTGGTTCTAGGTCCCTACTGTTTCACTACTACTACTATATCATGTATCACAACATGAGCGAGTCCCCTAAGACTGCCACACAATTGCCAGCATTTAAGGGAAGGAGAAAGAGACTGTGCCACTGAGTCACAACCAACTCAAGGCGATTTCTTCTACAAGGTGTTCCAGGCATGAGATGAGCAGAGGTGGGTTACCGTTGCCTTTCTCCCTATAGCAACCCTAGTCTTCTTTGGCAGGTTTCCATCCATGGCTGACCCAGTTTTTAGCTTCCAAGTCTTGATGAGCTCAGAGCAAGCTGGACCAATCAGGCTGCTGCACTTTAGAGAAGCAAAGTTAAATCTGTGGCAACAGTATTGGGAATTTAGCATTACACAAGACTTAATGCAAGTCACCTGTCCGACAAACCACCAGTTGGAAATATTAGTCTATAAAACTATTATAAATGCTTTCTGAAAACTCTCTCTTTTCTGACATGTAAATTATACATTGACATGTAAATTATATTCCAAGCACTCACCTGGGGGGCAAGCAGCTTTTGAAAAATACTGTAAATGTCTCCTTCAAGTGGAATGTTTAAACTTTTGCTTGCTACGCTCTTCTTCACAGAATTAGCTGCACTTCCTAACAATTTGCTGGGAACGATGTGCTTCTGCTGCTAAAAGACACTATTAGAATAAAAGCCAGTACCACTTTAAATAACGTTTACAACCTGAGGGAAGGATACAACTCCTAACCTTGGCAGCTTCAGTGCAGGGGCTGTGCTCTGCTACTTAGGTACGGTGGCCCTGCTGTTCACTTGGTCTCCATAGTCTAACACAGGCCTGCACAACTTGTACCTGGGAGGCTGCAAGTTTTTGTTTTTAAAGGTAAGTGGGAATCAAAATTACCTTGCTTAAAATGTGCAGCCTGTCATGTGTGCTTACCTGGAGATTGGATCATTATTCAAAATGAGCACTAATGTGAGCACTTTTCTATTACTGCAGTAGCAGTCTTTAGCATGACAGCTAGGAGATGTATGCTTGGCTAGCTGGAAAAACAGGGAGAAGTGCGACAGGAGGCCAAGCCCTGCCACTTCATCCAGAGATGCTGGCAAGACTGGCATGGGGAAAGTGGCAGAAGCAATGGGAGGGGTTGGGGAGTCCAAGCAGTGAGGGTACAGTTACCACAGTAACTGTGATGCCTCAGCCAAGGCCAAAAATTCCAGAAAACTTGCAAGATGTTCATAAGAAAGGTGGGTTCATCATCAAGAGAAGGAAAGAGAAGGAGGAGGCTGTGAGTGGTTGCTAAACCTTATTTGAGTCCACAAGGTAAACTGGAAGACTCAAAGGAGTTACAGTATTGTAAGTTGATTCCCCCCGCATTCTTTAGGCAGACTAGGGCAGCAGATGGAGGGAACATCTATGGCACAACACCACAAGAAAGCATATACACAAAGAATGTACAATCAAATGCTGAATGTTTAAAAGACCCATTTTTCCCCCCTGAGTGTGGAAGGGTACTGATCTAAGTTTGAAATTCAGTTGTGATCTGGACGCAGAGTTGATTGAGCATCCATACTTCAAGCCAGCAGGCGAAATGCAGCCAAACAAATGTGCATTTTAACTTACAAGGGGTTCAATAAACTTCTTGCTTCTGCTGCTTTCCTAGAACAACAAAAACACAAGTGTTATCAAGCATGGCAGGTCAGCATTTGTGAACTGTCATGCTGCTGGCAATTCTCTTTTTCCAGAGCATGCTTTAGAGTTCGTTCCTTGCCACTGCTATTATGACAAGATCACTTTTATTTGAGATAGATGAGTAAAGTAGCACATAACATAATATCCAGTTAATAACATTATATGTCCAGACAATGTAGGCTATACCTTTGCCAGGATATTGCCTGAAGAAATATAATGACTAAGGAGAATGTCACTGAGTTAAGTGTTTAATATTTAATATACATTTCATATGTCCATTGGCAAAAAAAGTGTAGTTGTATGGAAATCCCAGTTTTGTTAAGTGCAAAATGTTTCCTTTTCAAAACATTTCTAAAAAGTTGAACAGTTAACAGAGACATCGGATTTTGCAAGGAAACTGACTTTTAGTACAGATTGGTAATACCCCTTTTACACTTGAAAACATGAGCATTGAACACACTGTCCTATCTACCAAATAATATGCTAAAAGAAGGCTCCCGTGCTCCTGGCATTTCACAAAATGTGTGAAGCAGGATTGCCTGGGAGGGTGTTCTTATGATGGAAACATGGCTATGTCATTGGAGATTGGTCCAGGAAAATGTGCTGCATTTCTACAGATGTACTACTGATGTAATACCATGTTTCTGCTTTATTTAACACTGTTTAGATGACAGCTTCATTTCAAAATTCCTGCAATTCCTTGATCTATTTATTATTATATGTATATCCTATTGATTGCATTGATTTACATTGTATAATGTACCAGAGTCCCAGTGAAAAAAGGTGATTAGCAGCAGTAGCAACAAGAAGAATAGTGGTTATGGCAGCATTCTAGAGTATTTGACACAGAATACAACAGAGATCAACCTAGTATTATGAGATTAGTTTCTATATTTTTACTAAAATTGGATAAAAACTTGGACTTGGGCCATATTAGCATCATGACCCCTTGACCAGAGTAACAATAGTAGGGATTTCTGGGCTCCACTGTTTTGACTTAAACATTGGTGGATTGCATTAGTTCTTTAAACTGTTCATGGTCATTGAATATAGATGACTTCAACAGAAGACAAACATCAACGGAAATATATATATATATGAATGTGTGTCATTTAGAGTCTGGAAAGTAAAAGTAGGGCTTCCCCCTAATCTGCACCTCCAGTCTAATCCAAGGGTGGTCAAACTTGCTTCATGTAAAAGCCACATAGACTAAAAGCCTCAAGGTGACTTTGGACGAAGAGGCAGGTTTGGGGGAGTGGTTTGAAAGTGACATCACAGGAAGGGGTTGGGATTTAGTGCAAGATGTGACATCATTGAAAGGGGTGGAACTTAGGAAGTGACATCACAAAGTGCTAGAAAATTGCCCGGTGCCCTTGGCTCCCACCTGCCCCACCCAAAACAAGCCACCCAGGCCCCCACCAACTTACCCTTCTGGCTGGCACATGCTGCCTCCAGATCCTCCTGGCCCAACTGGGGACTGCTGGGAGCTGGGGTGGGGCTTAACTGCCTGTGTGTAGACCCTGGCTGCCCATCTGCCCAGCAAACTGGAAAAAAAGTTTTCAAAATCCCTTCCACTTTTAAAGCTGGGAGGGGGATGCAAGGGGGTTGGCAAGTGCGCAAGCTGCACAAGAGGGCTCCAAGAGCCACATGCAGCTCACAAGTCACAGTTTGGCCAGCCCTGATCTAATCTTTTGTAATGTTGATGACTCAGAATGGCTGGCTGATTATTCTCAATGGATATTCATTGTTAGGAGATAATTTCCAATAACACATCCTCTGTCGTAAGACTGGAGCACTGCATGACAGAATTTCTACCAAATTTTAATATGGTTGGGCAAAAGGATGACTCTAGTTTCATAAATCAAGTGTGGAAAAACAATAAAAGGGAATAGAACTTTTAAACAGAATTAGACTTGTCACAAAACCTGGTAAGATCCCTACCATCCACTGAGGAAATAACTGTGAGCATTCCTTCATCAACCCAACACTGGATGCAATCAAAAATGTGATGGCTAGGGGAGAAAAAAAACCCAGAAACATTGGTGGGGGGAAATCCCTTTCAATTTTTCCAGTGAAAAAAACAGGATATTTGGGGAAGCACTGAATAAAACTGATTTTTTTTCTCTCTCTTTTGAAATGAATGAAGTACTTCTTAAGACAAGGTTTTATCAGTCAAAATGTATAAATGAAACAATCTGGTGACTTCTTCAATTTTTTCCAATGGAAATAGCAAGAAATTCTAGGAAGCTTAATGATATATTTTCTCTTCTGGAATGACTCTAGATTTCAGTAAAGCATTTGACAAAGTTTCTCATGATATCCTTGAGGATAAGCTGGTTAAGTGTGGGCTGGATGGTGCAACCGTTGAATGGATTCATGGTTGGTTGAAAAATTGTACCCAGTGAGTGCTCGGAAATGTCTCTGTGTCTACATGGAGGGAAGTCTTGAGTGGAGTGCCACAGGGCTCAGTCCTGGGCCCAGTGTTGTTCAATGTTTTTATAAATGACCTGGAGGAAGACAAAGAGGGAATGCTTATCAAATTTGCAGATGACATGAAGCTGGGTGGGATTGCTAATTCTGAAGAAGACAAAGTCGGGATTCAAAATGATCTAGATAGGCTGGAACAGTGGGCTGAGGCAAATAAAATGAAATTCGATAGAGATAAGTGCAAAGTCCTACACCTCAGGAGGTGGTGGATGCTCCTTCCCTGGACATTTTCAAATGGAGGCTGGACGACCATCTTTTGGGTATGTTGCAAGTATGCAGGGCAATCTTTTGGCTATGCTCCTGCAGAGTGCAGGAGGTTGGACTAGATGACCTGAAAAGTCTCTTCCAACTCTAACATTCTATGATTCTATGAATGGAACACTTCTTAAGCCAAGGCTACTCTCCATCAAAATGTATGCCATGGAAAAGTCAGAAGACTTCTGCAATTTATCTAGTGGTAAAATTGGAAATTTTGGGGGGGAGAACTGAAAAGAAGACTCATAAAGATTTTTTCCCCTTTAGGAGAGAGTAGAGGAAGAGGTAGAAGAACTGGAGATCAAATTGCCAACATTTGCTGGATTATTGAAAAAGCAAGAGAGTACCAGAAAAACATCTACTTCTGCTTCATTGACTACACTAAAGCCTTTGATTGTGTGGATCACAATAAACTATGGCAAGTCCTTAAAGAGATGGGAGTACCAGACCACCTCACATGTCTCTTGAGAAAACTGTATAAGGGTCAAGAAGTGACAGTTAGAACAGGATGTGGTACAACTGATTGGTTTCGCATCAGAAAAGGAGTACAACAAGAATGTATATTGTCACCTTGCTTGTTTAATTTATATGCAGAGTACATCATGTGAAATGCCGACCTGGATTAATCACAAACTGGAATTAAGATTGCTGGGAAAAACATCAACAACCTCAGGTATGCAAACGATACCACTCTAATGGCAGAAAGTGAAGAGGACTTAAAGAACCTCTTGCTAAAAATAAAAGAGGAGAGTGCAAAGGTTGGCTTGAAACTTAACATCAAAAAAATGAAGATCATGGCATCCGGCCCCATCACTTCTTGGCAAATAGAAGGGGAAGTCATGGAAGCAATGACAGATTTCACGTTCCTGGGATCCATGATCACTGCAGACAGTGACTGCAGCCATGAAATTAAAAGACAGCTGCTCCTTGGGAGGAAAGCAATGGCAAACCTAGACAGCATAATAAAAAGTAGAGATATTACCTTGCCAACAAAAGTCCGTTTGGTCAAAGCAATGGTATTCCTAGTAGTAACGTATGGCTGCGAGAGTTGGACTATAAGGAAGGCCGAGCTCCATAGAATAGATTCTTTTGAACTATGGTGCTGGAGAAGACTCTTGAGAGTCCCCTGGACTGCAAGTAGATCAAATCAGTCAATCTTAAAAGAAATCAACCCTGACTCTTCCCTGGAAGGCCAGACACTGGAGCTGAAGCTCAAATACTTTGGCCACCAAATGAGAAGGGAGCACTCACTGGAGAATACCCTGATGTTGGGAAAGATTGAAGGTTAAAGAAGACGGCAAAGGATGAGATGGTTAGACAGTCTTATTGAGGCAATGAACATGAAATTAAGCAAACTCTGGAGGACGATGGAAGACAGGAGGGCCTGGCGTGATGTGGTCCATGAGGTTGCAAAGAGTCGGACTCAACCGTGCAACTGAACAGCAAAATTTATTTAAAGGCAGGGCTTCCCTCAAAATATGTAGTATGATATTTATAAAACATAAAACAATCTATAATTATAAGTTTTATATATATATATATATATATATATATATATATATATATATATATATATATATTATAATTAACTAAGTTTGGCAACAAATAATATGCTATAATGTGTATAATGATAATATAGTTCATTATTCAGGAATGTCTTGATAGCTTATCTTGATATTAAAATATGCTAGTAGTCCTACATCTGTGAGTGGATAACAGTGTGCTTCTATCCATATTACACTTCTTCTATTTACTAAAGAATTGGATTTATGCCTACAATTTTTATGTCTCCCCCTTAACCAAAATTAAAATACACGTCCTAAGGTAACATAAAGTGTGACATTTTGGATCTCTTTCTCTCTCTCTCTCTCTCTCTCTCTCTCTCTCTCTCTCTCTCTCTCTCTCTCTCTCTGTCTCTCTCTCTCTGTGGTATTGGGTTGTTGCATACTGGGTTCGACACATGGAGAAGCTGGACGCTACATGATTAACAGCTCATGGTTTATTGGTACACAACACATAACAAACAACCGTCTGAAACGGCCAACTATATACAGTCCTTGAGACTCACCCACAGGTCCCATTGAAGGGTTTAAATTTCCCACCACAGTTCCTATAGGTGCCATCTTGGAAGGTTTGGATCCTTGGCCCCTATTGTCTTTGGAACCAAGCTTGGGTTGCCTGCCACTGGCGCCTAATGGCAGTCCGTGGACATAACATCCCTCCCCCCGTAGTTCGAGCCCAGCCTAGGTGACATAGTCTTTCAGATAGGCTGGGGTTCAGCGCTCCTGCAGGGAATGCCTAGGAGCCGGGACCGGGGTGTCAGAAGCTGGTTCTGGCAGGTCAACTGGAATACTCAGCTGTGGACTTGGGGGACCCTCCCCTGGTGCGGCGATGGAGGCTGGAGTCCCTGGTTCTGGGTCGGCCACGAAAACAGGAGCATGCTCCTGGAAACTTCTGTCAGTACTCTCTTGTTCTTGGCTGTCTGGCCAGGCCACTTTGCTGTCAACTGGAGCAGGGACGTCACCCAAGGCTGGGAGCAGGCACCTCTGCAGCTGGTCTATATGCCTCCACAGGACCTTGCCATCTTCCATTGAAACCTCATAGGACACCGGTCCTATCGGGTGGATGATTTGGCCAGCTAGCCATGGGGAGCCCTTGCTGTAGTTCTGGATGTATACGGTGTCCTCTGGAAAGAACCCCCGTGGCGCCTCCCTCTGTTTGGACAGGCTGCATGACTCTGGGGACCTGTCCGGGTGCAGTCTGTCCAATAAGACCATGGGCTGCCGGCCCATCAGGAGTTCCTCCGGGCATCGGCCAGTGACTGAATTGTGCAAAGAGGAAACAGGCCAGGCAGAACTCCCAGTCTCCCTCCATCAGGCAGCTGAGGGCTTCTTTGGCGGTGCACACCATTTGCTTCACCTAGCCATTGGTGGCAGGGTGGAACAGTGCAGATCTCACATGCCTGATCAGGTTGCTGCACAGGAACTCCTGGAATTCCTCCAATGTGAACACCATCCCGTTGTCAGAACCGATGGTGTCTGGCAACCTGTGGTTGCAAAGATCTTGCAAAGTGCCCAGATGGTGGCCCTGGCAGATGTGGCAGAGATGGGGCTTATCTCCAGCCACTTCGAGTAGGAGTCCACTGTGACCAGAAATAGCAGTCCGTGAAATGGCTCAGTGAAATCTATGTGGAGCCTTGACCATGGCATCCAGGTGGATTCCCAGGCTTGGGTGGGTGTGCTTGGCAGATTAGGCTGGACAGCTTGGCATGTTTGACAGTGCTTCACCCAAGCCTCCACCTCTGTGTCGATCCCTGGCCACCATATGTAGCTCCTGGCCTGGGCCTTCATGCGGACAATCCCGGGATGGGCTTTGTGTAGAGCCTTCAGGACTTGGAGACATAGGATGCTGGAGACTACCACCTGGTCCCCCCACAGTAGGAATCCCTTGTGTGCAGATGACTTGTCACGGCGAGCTGCAAAGGCTGTGAACTCAGGGCCTGCTGTGGCCGCGGGCCACCCCCTCAACACCCAGCCCAGAACCCGAGAGATGATAGGGTCCTTGGCCAAGTGGCAGGTGACATCCCCAGCCCAGTGGGGAGAGTTGGGAAGGTTCTCAACCTGGAGGACATGGTGCACAGGAGCCAGGTCGGCCTCGACGGATGGCAGGGGTAGGCAGCTAAAGGCCTTGGCGTGACTCATAGCCTTCCTGGGGCAGTGCTCAAGGGCGTAGTTGTAGCCAGACAGAAAAATGGACCATTGGAGGACCTGTGGGGAGAGGACCTGTGGCGTCTCCTGGTCTGCAGTGAAGAGGCCAAGAAGAGGGTGATGGTCTGTGGCAATGGTGAAGGGCAGGCTGTAGACAAAATTGTGGAACTTCTTGACACCAGCCATGATCACCAGGCCCTCATGGTGAATCTGGGCGTAATTCCACTCCGCCGCTGACAGCATCCAGGAGTAGTATGTGGTGGGCACCTCCCGCCCATCTGGGAGTCAGTGGGCCAACACTGTGCCCATGCTATAGGGGGAAGCATCGCAGGCTAGAACCACCAGCAAGGATTCATCAAAATGTGCCAGGACTTTGTTCAAGATCAACAGCACCTTGACCCCCTTGAAGGCAGTGGCCTGCCAGGGGCCCCAAGACCAGGGGGCTTGCTTATCCAGGAGGCAGGGCAAGGGCTCTGCTTCCACCACCTTGTGGGGGAGGAAGGCATGGTAGAAGTTCGAGCCCTAGGAACACCTGGAATTTCCACCTTGGATTTGGGTGGGGGAGCCTCAACAATGGCCTTCACCTTGTCCCTAGCTGGATGGAGGCTGTCCGCATTGACTGTGAAGCCCAGCCACTTCTCCTGCTTCACTTTCAGTCCAGCCTTGTGGAAGCGGTGGAGGACGGCACACAGCCTGGAGGTGAACTCATCCGGTGTTGTCATGGCAAGCAACACATCGTTAAAGAACGGTGTGATGCCCAGGATCCCTTTCAAGAGAGAGTCCATCAGAGGTTGAAAGAGCCCCGGGGCCATGCTCACCCCAAACTGCAGTCTCTTTACTTTAAAATCCCCCCTATGCATAACGTTTGTTTGCACAGCAGCAGTTGCCTTGTCAACTGGGAGCTGTTGGTAAGATCTAGACAAGATCGAGTTTGCCAAAGATCTTCACCCCTGCCAAAGTGGCCAGCACGTGGCTCACTACCGGGACCAGGTATGTGTGGTCCTGAAGAACCTTATTTAGAGTGCACTTGTAGTCCACACAGATGCCAACATCCCCACTCAGTTTCACAGGGGTGACTATGGGGGTCCCCCATGCCACATTGGAGACCAGCTCCAGGACTCTTTGCTCTACGAGACGGTCCATTTCCACATCAATTTTCAGCTGCCAGCATGAATGGGACCTTCCTGGAAGGAAGGGCCACATGTGGGTCGAGCTGTAGTGACATGGGGGGACCCATGTAGTGACCCAGAGTCCCTTTGAAGATGGCTGGGAACTCCCTGCAGACCTCACTGAAGTTCTGTGGGGTGCCAAGCTGTACTCCCTCAATTGAGATTCCCAAAGGGGTGAACCATGCGCAGCCCAAGATACTGACCAGGTTGCCCTTGACTACAATCAAGTCCAAGTAGTCTTCAAAGCCCCGGTACTGGACCCGGAAGCTTCCCACACCCGGATAGGAACGCAGTTCCTCTGGAAGTCCATCAGGGTTATGGGAGATGGGCTTAGGCAGTCCCCCCCCTTAGGACACAGTTTTTTAAGGATCTCCACCAAAATGATGGAGGCTGCGGAACCAGAATTTTAGGAGCTGAGGTCTGGCTTGGAAGCTGCAGTACCTGTTCCGACAATTTGCTTGTGAGGAGGTAAAGCTCTTCTTGGGACACATAATCTTCATAATGTGCAGCGGACCGGTGGCCGTGCTGGATTGTGATGGGGGGGCTCTGGACCCCCGGGAACAGCAGGCCCATGCGATGTGTACTGAGCGGCCGCAGTTCTGGCAAGTGGCATCCCTGAAGTGGCAGGTTTTCTGGTTGTGCCTGTCTCCACAGCTGGCACACTCTTGATCAGGCCTGTAGCCTGCATGGGGCCCTAGGGGCCCGCCACTCCGTGGGTTTTGCAGGCCCCTCCCCCTCCTCTGCTCACCTTCCCCCTCCTTCCCCCGGCCCCCTCCCCCCTCCTAGGAGCACTCTCATAACTTAGGGAGGTTAGACCTCCGTTCTGCCTCCGCTGCTCCGCCCCGGCCTCCACCCCTCCCAGCACTCATAAGGCGGGGCTAGACATCCGCTCTGCCTCTGCTCCAAGCCTCCTGACCTGCCCACATGTGCTGCTGCACCCTTCTTGCCTAAAGAACTGCAGCATGTGAGGGACTGGATGCTGCAGCAGCCCTTGGAACCCAAGGTGAGTGGCTGCGCTGCTGACTCTGCCTCCCCCCATGCCCTGCTCTAGGCCTCCACTGCCCCCCATCCCCAGGCTTTGCAGGGCCGCACTGAAGCACAGGCCCCTGCAAAGCCTTCTTCTCCCCCCCTGTCCCCAGGCCTTCTTCTCCCCCCTGTCCCCAGGCTTTGCAGGGCCGAGCTGAAGCGTGGGCCCCTGCAAGGCCTTCTTCCCCCCCCCCCACCATCCCCAGGTTTTGCAGGGCTGCGCTGAAGCACGGGCCCCTGCAAGGCCTTCTTCTCCCCCCCCATCCCCAGGCCTTCTTCTCCCCACCCCCGCTCCCCAGGCCTTGCAAACAGAATGAGGAGATAAACTTGTTTCTGGACTGTACCTCTTCAGGCTGCAGGTAGAGGCTCACATGATTGAATGAGCCTTTGTAGAAAAAATTGCCTACTCACAAAAAATAAAATAAAAATGAGATGTCAGTGAGGAGGGTTATACCTATTCTTCTCCCTGGCATGTTTGTTTTCTATGTGAAAAGTTTTTTGTTTGAATGGAGAACATTGAGTCCCCTGAGTACCCATCTAGTGAACATTGAGTCCCCTGAGCACCCATCTCCCCCCCCACGTCCCCAGGCTCTGCAGGGCCGCACTGAAGCGCAGGCCCCTGCAAAGCCTTCTTCTCCTGGATAAGCTGATAATAGCTGGGCCAGAATACCTGTGGCCTTTTAGCAGCTTTGACTGGTTAGCCAGCTCTGGCCTTTGCTGGGCAGAAAAGATCTGGCCACTGTGGTGAATGCCCTGGTTACATATAGAATAGATTATTGCAGTGTACTTTACATGGAATTGCTCTTGAAAAATGTTCGGAAACTTCAGTTGGTGCAGAACACTATAGCCAGGATGTTGACTGGAGGCATAGAGACCATATCACTTAAGTCTTTGCCTATCTGCACTGGCTCCCAGTCTGTTTCTGGGCACAATTCAAGGTGCTAGTATTGACCTTTGATGCCCTATATGGTTTGGGATCAACATACCTGAAGGCCCTCCTACACCCTTATGAACCTATCCAACAAATATCGTCATGTTTCAAGGCCCTGCTTTGGGTGCCTCTATGTTCTGATATTAGGCAGGTGGCAAAAGGGGGGGAAGATCCTTTTTGTTTTGTGGCACCAAAACTCTAGAATGTTCTTCCCAGAGAGACTTGGCTTTCCCCTTTTGTTGCCATCTTCTGCCAGTGGGTGAAGACTTTTTTGTTTCGCTTGATGTTCCTTCAGTGAACCCTCCTTCCTGCCTAATGTTGTAATTGCTGCTTTTATGTTTTTGTGTGTGTTTTAGTTCTGTTTTTAATTGGTTCTAATGATGTGCTTTTGTTGGTTTAATGGTTTTTAAGATGTGGCTTTTAATTTAAGAACATTGGGCTTTTGGAACAGTGGGTGGGCTCTAAGCAAAGAGCCCGCTAAATACAAATTAAGCCACACTGCGCCTTCCTCCTTCTTGTAAACGACACCAGCAGAGCACCTGTGCCTTTCTGCTTCTCCTGCACAGCCCTGGGCCATAGCTCCTCCTTCACCGGGCCCAGCAGCGCAACCTGGCTTCTGCCCACCTTCAGCAGCAGCAGTCTCAGAGGAGTTTGCTTTGCCGCATTTCCAGCATCCCTTCCTCCCTCCACTGGTGTGCAGCCTGCAGAACTCCAAGTCCAGGTAGAAACCAGAGGGGATCATGGGGGAAGGGGAGGGGGATCTCTAGTTGGAACTGCAAATCTGATTTGGCTTTAAATAACTTGCTTTTCTGTGAGGATGGGGCTGGATTGAGGGGGGGGTGTTGCCACTGAATCTGCCCCCTTGCTGCTGTTTCCACTGTGGCTAACATGCTGAGGAGCTACCAATAGCTAGCAATGCAAAGAGTCCAGTGGCACCTTTAAGACAAAGTCTTATTCAGGTGGTAGCTCTCTGTGAGGGCAGATTAGGACTTGGGTGGGAGACCACTAAGGAAGTCCAGGGTCACTATGCAGAGGCAGGCAGTGGCCAACCACCTCTGAACATCTCTTGCCTTGACCTGGATGGCCCAGGCTGGCCCGAACTCACCAGATCTCAGAAGCTAAGCAGGATCGATCCTGGTTAGTACATGGAAGGGGGACCAGACCACCAAGGAAGCCCAGGGTTGCTACAGAGAGGCAGGCAATGGCAGACCACTTCTCTTGCTTTGATCTGGAGGGCATGCACGATATGCGTGGTGTGGAGAACAATGAATCATCATGGCACTAAGTCTCTGGGGTGCATGAAAAGCCTTCAAACGGCTTGCTTGTAGGTGAGAGCCCACATCACTGGATGTATGAAGAAGAGATTGGATTTATACACTACCCTTCACTACTTGAAGGAGTCTCAGTTTACCATCTTGTTTCCCTTCTCCTTTCCACAACAGACACCCTGGGAGGTAGGTGGGGCTGAGAGAGCTTTTTCAAGAACTGTTCGTGAGAGAACAGCTCTGAGAGACCTTGTGACTGACCCAAGGTCATACCAGCAGCTGTGTGTGGAGGAGTGGGGACTCAAACCCAGTTCTCCCAAATTAGAGTCCCCAAAGGGTTTTCGGTTGTCAGCAGGTGTATCTCTGAGTATAGAAACATGATAAGCAGTGAGGTTGGAAAGATGTGACATGTAAGAGGTACAGGGAAAGCAAAGCCCTGGTATAAACAGATTGAGCACTGTGACCGAGGTAGGGCTGCTCTTGGGACTGGAGGCTCTACAGCTGGCTAGTGGGGAAATATTCCAAGGACTGGGTTAAATTTCCAGTTGCTTAACAAGCTCACATTTCCACGTGTAGTGACATACAAGGGCTAATAATCTCGACAGACTCCTCTCACAAGGACAAGTAGTGCTTCAGGCTTGCCTAGTCCGTCAGGTGGAGCTGCTAATAGCCTGCATGCAGGAAGTGCATGGATTTAAATTATGTAATTCCCATCCTATCTCCAAGGAGTGAGGGTGCCATACCTCATTCTTTCTTCTCCGCTTTGGCTGCTTCAACCCTGTGAGGAAGGCCGGGCTGGGTGTGAGTAGCTCTAGGGTGGCAGCGACGAACCTGCTCCCTGCTCCTGGGCTCCCCGCCCGCTGCCCCCCACCTGCCTGTCTCCCAGTCCCACAGGGCCTGGGTGGCTAAATCATCCACTCAGGGCTATTTTTGGGCCCTCTTAAAACGCGGGGGGGAGGTTTGTGAGGGAGAAAGACACATCTGTTTCTATAAGACTGGGGGGGGGGGCTATTTCCACTGATTCTCCTTTCCTTCTGTATTGATTTGGTGAAACATTTTTTGAAAAATGTATACGCTGGGTTCTCATTTGCCAACAGTCTTACAACTTCTATAATTTATTGTCAGGAAATGGACAGGTTCATAATTAAAGGTGGACAAAAGTGATCTGGACCCCAGCTGCCACCTTCTGGACCCCAGCCGCCTTCTGGACCCCAGCCATTCATGCAAAGAAGGGAACCAACCTGCCCTACAGATCTTGGTGCAGAAAATCCCTCACAACCTAAACTACTAAACTACCCTAAAACAAAAATTGGAAACAGAGAGCGGTATTTTAGTAGCAGGTGGTACGATGGCCATCCTTGGCTAGAATACTCTGTCTCAGCTGACAAAGCTTCTGTTTTCCATGCAGAAAGTTCACCAAGGAAGGTGAAGGGGATGCTACATCTGTAGTTTCTGGTTTCTGTAACTGGAAGACTACTTTAGAGTCCAAGAAGGGATTCAGTAGACATTGTACATCCAAAACCCATATACTGGCAATGTCACGATGGGAAGAACAAAAGGCTCAGTCAGAAAGAGGGAAAGAAATTCATACTATGTTGGGGCCAGAACAGATCATGAGGAATCGGTATTATGTAAAGAGCATAGCAGAAACCATCCAGTTCCTTGCTGTAAATGAACTGTCTTTCCGTGGTAGTGAGGGCCATGGCTCAATTAGTGAGAAAGCTGAGCAGGAGAAAACCAGCCAGGATGGACTGTTCATGGCCCTCTTTCTTTATACCATAAACAAAGATGAAAAACTTCAAGCAATCATTCCAAGTATACCCACTTATGCTTCTTATACATCCCCAGAGATTCAAAATGAAGTAATCTCTATCCTTGGATCAATGGTGGTAGAACAAATTGCTTCCCTTTACAGAACCAGTGAAGTGGATTTCTTCTGCATAAAAGCTGATGAGACTCGGGATGCAAGTGGTACTGAAAATTTATCAGTTGTTGTCAGATTTGTAAAAGATGGCAGACCGGCTGAACATCTTCTGGATCTGTATGAACTTTCACAGTTAACGGCAGACTATATCTCTGATCTCCTGCTTAAAGTTCTTCCTGACTGTAGATTTAATCCAAAGCAGCTATTGGCACAGTGTTATGATGGTGCTAGTGTTATGTCGGGCAGGTCTGGTGGAGTTAAAAAAAAAATTCAAGAGAAACTAGGTAAAACGGTACCATACATACACTGCTACAATCACCAATTGCATCTTGTGATTGTCAGTGCATGATCAAAAATATTAACTGTAAAGCAGTTTTTTTGACACGTGTAACAGTTTATACAACTTCACCAGAAAGCATCGAGTGAACCGACTATATTCTGGTTCTCAGCTCAAAAGACTCTTAGAACATAGGTGGACTGGACATTTGGCAACAGCAAGAGCCATAACTGATAACTTCAGAGAGGTGCTGTTAGTGCTCCGTGACCTAGCAGATCCTGAAGGTGAAGCCGCAGCTTGCACTGAATTGTGATTGGAGGCAACAGGTCTACATGCAACATGTGCAAATTTGAGGTTTGCTTTCTTAGCACTTCTAATGAAAGAAGTGTTTATATTTGAACCAGGTAATGCAGTACTGCAAGACAAAGACATGCACTTAGGGAAAGCTGCTGAAGTGGTGAATGCTTGCATTTCTGTCCTCAAAGACAGAAGAAGTAAAGCAGACACTCTCTTTGAAGAGCTTATGGGGAAAACAGCTGCAATATGTGAGGAGAATGAAATACCTGTTGATACAGTGGAAAGGGGAGTCAAAAGAAAAAGGAAGGAGAAACAGTTCCAGGATTTCATTGTAGAAGGAAGTGCCGGAACCAGCCGCAACATGTCCTGTCCTATGTGCCTAAAACAGGTTTTTGTTGAAGTCCATGACTACTCCATTTCAGAGGCTGAAACTCGGTTTTCTAGTCGCAATGTGGAATACTTATCTGCTTTGGATTCACTGATTCCCAATTCAGATTCCTTTTTAGAGGTGGAAGCAGTAAAGCCTATCCTGCAATTACTACATGTTAATGAGGATAACTTCGCTGCAGAAGCAGATCTCATTAAAAGGAACATAGCACTAACAAATCCACAACTGAAAAAAGAGCATCCACAATGCTCTTGCTGTGCTATTTTCCTATAAAGGTGCATTCCCCAATGTATACAAAGTCCTTGCAGCTGCTGTGACTTTTGGAGCCTCCACTGCTACATGCGAGTCAGCATTCTCCTGCCTTACTCGTGTTCTGCAACCACAGAGGCTGACAATGTCCCATCTCCGGAAAAAACAGTTTAGTGCTGCTTGGATATGAGAAGTCACTCACAAATCAAATCAAATCAATATAGATATATTCTTAGAAAAATTTCATTCCTGATCACATCAGCTATTATTATAATATTAAATAATAAACTTGAAACATTTGTGCAATAAATCACTTGTATTTATTATTTAGTTATTATTTAGAAGTATGAGCATGGCATGGCAGTACCACACAAACATATAGTGGTGGGCTCCCTGAGAAAAACATGGGCCCCCTGAGCAAAAAGTTAGCTACGGGCCTGCTCTTGATCACTGGACTCTTTGCCGAGAATGGAGCGCCCTTGTGCTGGATATTGGGTCTGGTGGACCTTGTCTCCTTCAGGGTCGATGGGGTCAATGCTTGCCCGGTGTGTGGCAGTCATTGTGGCCCAAGCTGTGGCAATGCAGAGGGCAGATGCAAGGGTGCACTTTTCATCCTCCAGGATCTGTTGCCTGAGCTTCTCATCACTGAGCCCACAAACCAGTCTGTCGCAGAGGGTCATCTCCAGTTGGGGTCTGAAGGTGCACTCGGAAGTGAGCCTGAGGAGCTCAGCCAGGTACACCATGACAGGTTCTCGCAGTTGCTGGTGCCAGGAGTGGAATGCCATGTGGCGCGAGATCTCCAATGGCCAGGGAATGAAGTGGTCCTGGAGCTCCTTGACAATCTGCTCATACGTGGCCTTGGCTAGCTGGGTTGGAGAGAGCAAGTTGCGAGCCAGCTCTATGGTAGCTGGGCCACATGAGCCAATGAGGAGGCCCTTCTTCCTTTCCCCGTTGGTGACTTTGTAGAATATCAGGATGGACTTGAGTCCCTCAACCAAGGCTTCCCAGTGATGCATCCAGGTAAGGTTGAATGGAAGATCCAGTCCCACTCCCAGAGTGACTGCCATCATGCTGCAGGGTTGTTGCAGGGAAGTGGATCACACGCCTTTGGTGCTCATTGGTTGAAGCAGTGGTGGTTCCCGGTCTTCCTCGGATGCCTAGCAGCCCAGCCAGCTCAGTGGGATCTCAACTTCATTGCCATTGTTGCATGCTGGGTTCGACAAATGGAGAAGCTGGACGCTACGTGATTAACAGCTCATGGTTTATTGGTACACAACACATAACAAACAACCGGCCGAAACAGCTAACTATATACAGTCTCTGAGACACATGCACAGGTCCCATTGGAGGGTCTAAACTTCCCACTGCAGTTTCTATAGGTGCTTCCTTGGAGGGTTTGGATCCTTGGCCCCTATTTTCTTTGGAACCAAGCTCAGGTTGCCTGCCGCTGGTGCCTAGTGGCAGTCCGTGGACATAACAGGGTATAGTTAGAAAATTAAGTCATATATATGTTTAAAATTCCATAATATTCCAAGCAGTACAATTCAATAAATTAAGTGATAAATTATGCATTCTATGTTGTATTTTTCCCCATGTGGCTTCAACATTTCTGGAAATTTACCTCACCAGATTCAAGCCGTGAGTGCCTTTCCTGGCCACCATTAAGGGGGCACTGCTGAGGTATGCCTCATGTATGCTGACTTAGTCAGTTGAGATAGGAGGGAATGGTTGGCAGCAGGCTTTCTCTCAACCTAGGGCTGTACTCCTGAGGAAGCAGTCCTGTCACAGAAAGTATTTTGGATTTAATTTTTTCTTGTCAGTTTTCCCACCACCACAGCAAAAGTGTGCTTTGGAATAAAATGTCAGGCCCCCCATGGCTTTACTTAGTAAAGAAGCAACCAGAATATGGCAGAAGATGTGTGTTTAAAAGATTTGAAAGAGACAGACATAAGATAACAGTATCTTTTCAAATAAAATATACATCTGTGACATTTCCAGAAGTTCCAATACATGCATCAGTACTTTCTTTTAAAGTTATAGGAAACAGAACATATCTCCAGTATACTTTGTTCAGCTTTTCTGAAGTTTTCAGGCTCGAACAGGATAATCAACAGGTTATATAACAGGGGGTTTTGAGTAACTTCCTTGGTTGACCTAGGCTTATTGCTTGCTGCTTACCTGAATCAGGTTGAGGATTGTGTTAGAATTCTGGTTCTTACTTAAGGAGAACACTCTCAGATCATATGCATGAATAACACTGTTTTTGCATGAATCCCTACCGAATTCCTCTGCTGGATGTCACAAAATGCATCTTGCCAACTACAGTTTTTCAATTTCTGTTGCATCAACACATTTTCAATATCTCTGTGTTATTGTCTGAGTCGTTGCTGGCATCTGACAATTTCTTATGTGTGTTTCTGGAAACCACTGAAGTGTGATTTAAGAAATCCAATAATACAGATGCAGTAAAGAAACGTGGTTATGTCCACTGGAGAGGAGCAGTCCAATAAAATTATGACTTTAATTTTAAAGCTGACCTTTAGTGTAATTTAGCAGAAATTCTCTTGATTCTAAAAGAAAAAAAAAAGTATCTCCACCAAAAACATATATCAGAAAAGAGGTCATGGAAGATTTGGACTCTGCAGACCTTTGCTGTGATAATCTAATCACCATAATGAACCTTCCTGATTGATCTATGATCCAGACCATTACAAACTCATAAGGAATGGTCTTGCTGGAACATCTGGTGCCATTTCTCCCCATTGTTGAAATCAAAAACAGAGTGTCCAAACATTACAGCCAATGTACTGCACAAGCAATATCACCAACTCCAGGGAAGATTTATCTTCAAGCAATCTTACAGCTGTTGTAAAATTATTAAAGCCCCACAGGCTTGAGAGGGCAAAAATTACTTCCTTCCATCACAAAGAGAAAATTGATTTGCTTTTTTTGTGGGGCCAGATGGTGAAAGTTACAGAGATGGCATACTACCTGCACACACCTGGTTTGGGTATGCAACAGACCTACGACAGTCTTGTGGTCCTCCATCACCCTCTAGAGCTGAAGCTGGACTTCAACACTGTGGCAGCTCTCATTTCCAATAACATTGCTCAAGAGCCCCCTGTTTTGAATACCATGATCACACAAGCATGACTGTTACCAATTCACTGTGTGTTCCAGATGTAGAAATAATACTCAAGGGTAAGCAAGAAAGGAAGGGGTTGTCTTTTCATTAGAGTCACAAAAGGTTGGTTTTTTTTTTTTACATCACTACACCTGGCATAGGAGCTGCGGTGGCTCAAGTGGTTAAGACACTGAACTGCAGGCTGTGGAAGGTCAGTAGTTCAGCAGTTCAAGACCTGAGAGTGCCGCATGATGGAGTAAGCTCCTGTCTCTAGTTTCAGCTCCTGCCAACCTAGCAGTTCGAAAGCAAGAAATTGCAAGTAGATAAATAGGTACCACTTTGGGGGGAAGGTAACAGCATTCCATGTGCCTTGGTGTTTAGTCATGCCAGCCACATGACCACGGAAAAGTCTTCGGCTTTGAAATGGAGATGAGCACCACAACCCTAGAGTTGGATTCGACTGGCTTTCGAGCAAGGGAACCTTTACCTTTACTTTACACCTGGCATGCTGCATTTTCTTTCTAAGAGACAGCCATTCTCAAGTTTGTTTTTCAAGGGTCAGCTGACCCAAATGATCACCTGCACCCTCTGTTACATGTTATGTTTCTCTCAGCTACAGTATTGCTCTAAAATGCTGCACGTTTCAGTTTTTGAGCCACACTGTATGGTTAAGTGCAGATAGTAGGGGTGTGCTTTTGCACTAAGTAATTCAGGCCTAGTTCATTTATTCACCCCAGAAGGCATATTTGTCTTAGCATCAAGGGCAGAGCAGGGTTATGCCAAGTTTAGGATTCAGGGGATAGAGAGCTTAGCCATTCAAAGAAGGGGAAGAGGTTCTACTTATAAGAGTAGGAATTGCACTTTCCAGTGTGGCAGCAGGGGAGTTTGGTGAGGACTGGATTTACAGGGTCTGAGTTATGCCCCTCCTCAGCAGGTGCCCCCATCCTCCAGTTTTTCCAGTGGAGTGGGGGCGGGAATAAAAAAGCAAGGGCAATAGAAGCCCAGCAGAACAGAATCAAAGTCCCTGAGAGTCTCTGCAGTAGAGACTGAAGGTGGGCATTTTTGTGAGCCCAGTAGAACCACTGCAATGTGCCCAGCAGAACCAGTGCCACTTTGGCAGTGCAAACTCAACAGGACTAAGGTCAAGCCAGGAAACTGCTTGTGGAAGAAATGTCAGGTACAGGTTCAAAAGTGTATAGAATGAACCCCCTGCAAGCTATGCACACCAAACGCACAGGGAACCTTACCCTGCCATCTACTTCTTTGCAATCTCTCAAAGTTGGGGCTGGATTACATTTCTGGGGTCCCAGTTATGGACCCACAGAAAGGTCTCCCACATTTATACCCTCCTGGGGCCTGGGCCCCACCCCTCCTGAGTGTGAACACCTCTGTGTGCCCATGAAAGTAAAAGTGATTGCAAAGGGTGCTCATTGTGGGGGGAAGATGTTCTCCACCCCCTGCATATCACAGGCCCGATCTCCAGGCACCAAACCCATCCTGCCACTGGAGGCTGGCCCTGCCTAGCAGGACATCACCAGGGGTCTCAGAACCTCCTTCCACTGATCATTTCCTGGGGCTCTCCACAGACACAAAAGAGTTGTTAGCACTGCCCAGAGACACGAGCAGTTGCTAACACTCTTTAGAAAGGAGGACTTCAACAGCAGTGATTCAGAGGGTGGAGGGCAGCCCACGGTGGCATCCCTATGTGGCAGAGTACCAGGTGTGCCGCACCCATGTCTGGAGGGGTGCAGTCCCCCAACACTTATCCTCTGCCATCCTCTGCAGGTACCTGCGAAGGATGCAGTCAACTTTGTTGCTGCCGGAGGAAAGAGTGGTGGCCAGCAAGAAGAAGAAGAAGAGGCCCACTTCCTCTCAGCAAGGAGAAGCAAAGGGGGAGCAGGACCCCCATCCAAGAAAGCCTCCCCACACTTGGACATCAAGGCAGACCACCCTCCAAGAGGTCAAAAGGGCTATGGGGAGGGCACAGGAAGCAGTCATTTGCCTTTTTGACAACATGATTGCTGTGGATGTCCAACCATTCTCCCTCCTGGAGGGCTTAGCCTTTTACCAGTTGCAGTGGGGATGGTCAAGATTCTGCTCTCCAGAGCACAAGGCAGAACTGTGCACTTAGCGGCAGACCTCTGGAGCAGCTGGACTGTTGGGGTATGGCCCAGGCCCCAGGAGAGGACAATTCTGCTACTGAGCTACGAAGTGCTACTGCTCCAAGTGCAGGGGATGGATGCAGAACACACAGTGCAAAACATCATTGCCATGATACGGAGTAGCCTGAGAGAGTGGGTGGGTGGTGGCAACATCATCCATGGCTACATGGTCATGGACACTGCCACCAACATGCTGGCAGAAGTGAAGTGTGTGTGCCTCAAGGGCATTGTCTGCCTGTCAAACATGCTTCAGCTGGTGGTGAAGGATGCTCTGGCCTGGGAAGCACTGTTAAAGCCACCTGGGATGATGCCCCCTTGAGATGTGGCTCTTGCTCAAGACCTGCCAGTGCCTGACCAACCACTTCTGACATAGCATCATTCACCATTTGCTGAATGAAAGGCAGGGTGAGGGGGATGAGGAACTCTACCTACCCCATGACTGCACAGTTGGAGAAGCAAAAGAGCATGGTGCAGGATGTCATCTCCTGCATGGCCATCCTGCATGGGGAAGAGGAGCTCAGCATCAGCTCCAGTGACTGGCTGACCCTCTCCCAAATGGGGCATGTCTTCAAGCCCTTCCAGGACAACACTGACATGCTTGGCACCCATACTGCCAGTCTGGGGCAAGTCATCCCCCCGATTCTAGGGCTGGACTGGGCACTGGCCTCCACACTGGAGAGGACAGCCATTCTCTGATGTGTCAGGGCCTTAGCAGAGAGGTTGTAGGTGGGCATCACCATCAGGTTGCATCCTTTCTGAAAGAAAAGGGAGAACAAGCTGCCCTGTAATCTGTGACCCCCGGATAAAAGGCAGCATTGATCTCCTGAATGCAGAGCTCTTGCAATGGAAGCATGAGCTCTGTAAAGAAGTGCAGCGGCTAC
The DNA here is from genome assembly GCA_029375565.1 of Gekko gecko. Lineage (NCBI taxonomy): Eukaryota > Metazoa > Chordata > Lepidosauria > Squamata > Gekkonidae > Gekko > Gekko gecko. Next base: position 66,826,046 of record JAPDNY010000002.1, on the reverse strand, counting down.
AGCCCAGTAGATGTGGCCAGAAGGAACAGCAGGTAGAAGAGGCTGGAGAGGAGGAGGAGGAGCCACAGCCTGGCACCTCTGCCTCAAAGAGCCCAACCAGGGAGAAGCCGCACTACTGATTGTCAATAGTGAACTGGGAGGTCAGCGGTGGTGGGGATGTGAAATGTGCAATAGTGCAGGATTTGGCAGAGGTGATGGTAAGGAAGTACCTTGCCAAGTCCCCTGAGCCAGTCAATGCCAATCCCCTGGAGTGCTGGTCATGCAAGGCTGTCATCTGGCCAGACCTCTCTTGTGTGGCCATGAGCCCTGAGTGCACCTAGCACCCAAACCCCAGCAGAGGAGAGGTGTTCACAATCAGGAATAAATGAATAATGTGCTCTACTTTTAAGAAGTTCCCTGCTTCTGTCTAACTGCCAAGAGGCAACAGAGTAGGGGATGTGGTTCTGAGCTGAGGATATATACAGCATTCTGATCCCATAAATCAGAATGGGAACTCTGTTATTGGCAGATGGCAGTGCCTGTTAAGCTTTGGAGAACCCCTAATGATGTTTCCAGGGCTGGAGAATTCTGCCCCCCTGTTGCTTTGAAATTTTGTAAACAGTTTGAGTGGAGACAGTCTGTCTGGAAATGTATCCATTCACAACAAGCCACAAACTGCCACAAACAGCATGAAAGTTCATGGAGTGTTTGTGCCGGTTGCCTCACCACAAACATTGCTTCACAAACCACAAACTGACCAAAATACATGATAAACTTTCATTCATGACCCAGTTCATGCCCATCCCTAGCCAGGTGAGTAGGAGCCTTCCTGACCTCTTCGGGCAGTCAATTCCACAAGGTGAGGGTCACAATGGAGAGGACACATTTACAAACAACTGTTGATTTTGCCCATTTGCAGGTTGGCACCTGCAGAAGACAAAGCTGTCGTGATGGAGCATAGATGGAAAGATGGTCTCTCAGATATGAGGATGCAAGCCATGGAGGTCTTTGTATGTGATAGCCAATATTTTAAATTGAGCCCAGTAACTGTTGGGCAGCTAGTGGAGTATCTGCAGAATGGAAGTAATATACATTGCCTCATCTATCTACCAATAATAGTTAGGCTGCTGCATTCTGCACCAACTGGAGTGTCTGAATTGATTTTTAGGGGAGACCAATATACAATAAGTTACAGTAGTCTAGTTTCAATGTCACCATGGCATGGATCCAGGTGGCCAGGTCAGCCATTTCAAGGTAAGGGGCTATTTTTGAGCTTGACTGAGTCAGCGGCTGTCTCGTTGGACTTTTGCTGGTGCATGTAGACGTCCATGTGGCACACCATCTTTGTGGGCTGAGGCGCGAAATGGCCGATGAGCGCTGTGAGGAGGGTTTCATAAACAGCCGCCTTGAGCATGGTGGATGCAATGAGGCCATTGACTAGCCTTAGGGTTGCAATCCCACAGGAACTGAGCAGGAGAGCCTTCTTCTTCTCTTTGCCCTCCATGTCCTGGAACAGTACAAAGTACTTGAGCTGCTCCACCCGGGTTTCCCAAAGCTCTGGGTGAGCGGGGTCAAATTCCAGCAGATGTCCTGAAGCAGCAGCCGTGTTCCCAGTTGTGATGTGATGCACGTGGCACTGGAACTGATGCACAGTGCGGTGTAGATGGGCATTGGTATGGCTCCACAGGATCCCATCCTCATTGCTACTGTTAAATACTGCGTTCCATGGATGAGCAGACCCCACTACTAATGATCAGCTCTACTTTATTAGTGATTTCAGCAAGAGCTAGACAAGACTCCAGGGCTGTAGCCCTGTTTAAATAGCATGCAATTGCTACACCCAAACACACCCCACTCCCAATAATAGGCTACTTACATAACATTACTTCTTGATGGTTACTTCCAGAGCCCTGGTGGACTATTGTTCTTGGGCTCCAAGCTCGGCCCATCTCTGGTAGAATAGTCCTGGGATGTTTCAGTCCCAATACATAAAAACAGCACAATCCGCTGAGGCAGAAGTGGCCTGCCACCGGTGCAACAGTGGCACTGTTAGTCTGTTCCCTAAAGATAATTTGCACTGCATAGGCCAGCGACTGTGCAAATGCCCCTGCAGCAGAAGAAACAGCCTGTGAACCCACCTGTCCCCAAAAGCCAGATGGCAGTGCCAGGCAAAGACTGTCATGGGTGCTGGCAGTTGGCGCTCATGCATTGGTGGGGGGGTTGCCTGGGCTGTCTCCTCTCTCCCCATCTGGTGGTTGTGCCTGTTGGGTGCTCACTTTTACCAGGTTTGTTGCTGTATATTCATGTTAAAGTTTATTCTTGCTACATGCTTGTGTGCTGCTTCCACACAATGGTGGTGTGGTCTGTGCCTGCCTTCATCCTAGGCTTCATCCATCTCCTTCTTACTGGGGGATGGTTGGCTACCCTGGAAGTCTCAGTGCCCCTGGTAGACAAGCCAATGTAGCAAGGCTGGGCCATGTGCTCTGGGATGGGGCAGGAGGCCTATCTATGGATAACTATGTGTGCCCCCTCACCCAGTTAGTCCAGGGTATGGGCTGGGTTGTCACCAATATGCTGATGACACTCAGCTCTATCTGATGGACTCCGCCCCAGAGGTACTGGACAGGGCATTACAGGCTATGACTGAATGGCTCAAACAGAGCCAATTGAAACTGAATCCAATGAAGATAGAGGTCCTGTACCTGAGTTGTGGGGAGATGGGATTGGGAATCCAGCTCCCAGCCCTTGGCGGGACACCGTTGGTGCTGGCATCGAGGATGAAGAGCCTTGGGGTGCTCCTGGATTCCTCTCTTTTGATGGAGACCCAGGTTGCCACCATTGCTCGATTGGCCTTCTATCATCTATGACTGGTTGGGCAACTGGATCCCTATCTTACCCCCAGGGCTTAGCTACTATGACCCATGTAATGGTCACTGCCAGACTAGATTATTGTAACTCGCTCTACGTGGGGCTGCCTTTGAACTCAACCCAGAAACTGCAGCTAGTGCCGAATGTGGTGGCATGTATGCTGATGGCAACATGTCTGCAGGCTCACATTCAGCCAGTGCAATGCCAACTGCACTGGCTTCCAATAGAGTATCAGATCCAGTTCAAGGTTCTGGTGTTAACCTTCAAAGCCTTTTACAGCCAGGAACCTGCATATCTTCGAGATCACCTCTCCCCTATGTGCCCCGCAGAGCATTGTGCTCAATCAGCCAACATTTACTGGTTGTCCCTGGCCCCAAGGATGTCCAACTAGCCTGAACCAGGGCCAGGGCCTTTTGTACCCTGGCCCCAGCCTCGTGGAACAAACTCTGACTCAAGATCAGGGCCCTGCAGGATTGATTACAGTTCTGCAGGGCCTGTAAAACAGAGCTGTTCTGCTGGGCTTTCAGCTGAGCCAGCAGACATCTAAAACCCATCTTTGGGCTCTCCTACTGAAATCTCTGATTACTGAAATCGCTGACTTTATGATCAGCTTAAACTGAGTATAGCAACATGAACTTTAATTGTTGTTTCTATTACTGTTTTAAATTATTGTTTTAACCATTTTAACTATTTTTGTTGAGATTTTGACTTTGTAACCCACCCTGAGCCCATTGGCCAGGAGGGCAGGATAAAAATTGAATTAAATAAATTAAAAAAAAAAATAGTTCTGGATGCCAGCTCATGAATGGTGAGTAGACAGATTGGGGGTGGGGGGAGAGAAAATGGTAGTGTGGCTGCAGGGATATGGGCATGGGGGTTTGAGGGCAGGGTCGGGAGATGTTGCCCCATGGGAATAACTTGCTAGACTGGATGGTGATCTTTGGCACCTGGGAGTGGTCTTTCTTCTGGAGGTGGTCCAGCCCAGCTGAAGATTGACTACTTGGTTGGGAGGTGGGTCCTGATGGGAAGGCACAGTAATTTCCTGATTGAGTGTATGGATGTAGACATCGATGATCACTTGGGTGGGCCACCCTGGGCTCTGTTGTGGTGACTTCAGTGGTGGGTGGCTCTCATGGTTGCAGCTAAAGTCTCTTGCTGGGTGGGAAGCCTGGATTGTAGGAAGGGGACCTGCTGAAGTGGTTTGTGGGGCAGTGGACTTAATCTTGATCCATACTGGGGCATCTATGTCATGCCTGTAGAGCCAGGGCACTGCTGTAGAGCTCAATACTGCTACTGTCACTATTGCGGATGGACATGACTGTGGGAAAGGGCCAAGGTGCACACTTGTGGTCGCAAAGGTCTACCCCCATGGGGAGGATATGGGGGGAGGACAGGTTCAAAGTGCTAGGCCTCTGAGGTTGCTTCCATCTCATCTACCCTGTTGGTGAGTCATACTCCTGCATCATGTGCTCATTGCTTGAGTGTATGTCAGCCACCACCATGGTACAAGATGCTACGTCCCACGGTCATATGTAGGGTTGACAGCTCTGGGTTGGGAAATACCTGGGGATTTTGGGAGTAGTGACTGAGGAGGGCAGGACTTAGGGAAGGGAGGGACTCAATAGAGTATAATGCTGTAGAGTCCAACTTCCAAAGCAGCCATTTTATCCAGATGAACTGATTTCTGTTGCCTGGTGATCAGTTGTACATAAGAACATAAGAGAAGCCAATGGCCCATCCAGTCCAACACTCTGTCACACAGTGGTCAAAAGTGCCATATGCCATCAGGACATAAGAGAAGCCAATGGCCCATCCAGTCCAACACTCTGTCACACAGTGGTCAAAAGTGCCACATGCCATCAGGAGGTCCACCAGTGGGGCCAGGACACTAGAAGCTGTCCCACTGTTGCTCCCCCAACACCTAGAATACAATGTATCACTTGCCCCAGCATGAGAGTTCCTATCTATACCTTGTAGCTGATAGCCACTGATGGACCTCTGCTCCATATGTTTATCCAATTCCCTCTTGAAGCTGTCCATGCTTGTAGCCACCACCACCTCCTGTAGCAGTGAATTCCATGTGATAATCACCCTTTGGGTGAAGAAGTACTTCCTTTTATCCATTCTAACCCGACTGCTCAGCAATTTCACTGAGTGCTCACAAGTTCTTGTATTGTGAGAAAGGGAGAAAAGTACTTCTTGAAATCTCAGGTGATCTCCAGCTATCCCCTGGAGTTTGGCAACCCTAATCATGTAGCTGATTATTGTAGCCCAGTGCCATGCAACATGGCATCTAGCCTGTCCACACATAGTTTATATTGGCTGCTGGGTACAGCCATTGGCTTGGTTGCTTGGGGTTGCTTGAGGGCCAATGTGTGCTGAGCATGACACGTCTTGGCCTCCTGTAGATCTCTGGGCACCAGGGGTATGGCAGCTGTTTGTAGGGATTGCATTTTCCAGACTCCATGGCTGCCTATGGGCTATGCCATAGGTTTTACTAGAGTAGGGATACCATTCCCCAGGTGGGGGCAGGAGATCCCCCACTTTTGCAGGCTCCTGCCCACCACCAGCCAGCTGGCCAGTGGGAGGAAATCCCCCCGATGCCATGCACAAAGCACTGACATCACCCAGAAGTGACATCAGTGTGTCAGTGCCATCGAGGGGAACACTCTGCAAAACATTATAGTTTGAGCAAAACTGCAAGTTTTGGGCAAAACTCTATTGTTGGAGGCCATTTTTACCATAGAGCTTTGCCCCAAAAGCAGAGCGTCACCCCCCCATGTCACCACCACGCTGATACCACTTCCGGGTGATGCCAGTGCTTTGTGCACGCAGACATAGATTTGGTGCTCCTCCTTCAACTGTCCATTGGGCAAAGAGGATGCGAAACCCAAGTTGATTCATAGGCCAGTCCACAAAACTTCTAGCAGCTACAGTTTAAAAGGGCCCAAAGCAATGCCACCAGTCAGCTGTTTCCAGAACAGCTGATAGTCAGACCTGGAAGCAGGTGATCCTTTCTGCTATGCTTGCTACAAATGAACAGGGTACACCCAGTGGCCACATGGCCTTAAGAGTTATCAGGGTGGTCCCAGAGGAGGGCTCTGACCCACAGGGCCCCACCTCCAACACTAGCCCACCTTGAGGATGCAGCAGCTGGCAATAGGCTTGCAGGAGGGTGACCTCTCGGTGCCTGCAATGCAACCACCTCACCCATGCAGCCAGCAACCATGAGGCTCCCAAGCCACCCCCTGGCCCAGCCCTTTGTCATGCAGCCACAATGCCAGCCCCAGGTAAGTCGGGGGCTGTGGGTTTTAATTGCATGCCTCTCACAACAGATCCAGCACACCTTTGCAAGGTCTACTGTATTAGTGAAGCTCTCCAAATATGCTTCATAACTTGCTGGTAAGAGTCAGTCCACCTTAGTATGGTTTATCCTTGAGAAAATTACAAACTCATTTCTAAATGCCTTTTGGAATATGTTTCTGAAGCAGCTTTCAATGAAAAGCAAATTCTAGGAGTGGGAAAGGGACAATTCTATGGCTGTATAATCACAGAGAGTGTTCCATGTTACAACTCAACTTTCAGAGTGGAAATCCTAGTAAACAGTCTCATGACATTTAGCTTTTAAACTCCCTGTTTGCAAAGACAGATTTAGTTCTTTGCTTCCTGGAAAGCTTTCAAGATCATACTGTTGATCAATTTATGTTCTAGAAGACGTAGGAAACAGATACATTGTTAAAGACATTTGCAGGCTTTACCCCAGCTGGCAACTGAGTGTGGCTGATGTACAATCCACACTGTGCTGACAGTTTAGGAAGTGTACTTCATCTGTTCATGCAGAGTGTACGTAGGAGTTAGGGGAGTATTTATGGCTATGCAAGAGTTCATATTTCAACATGTTCCAAGTCCAGCATGTTGTTCAACCATTCTACTTTCAGGAAACGCTTTCCACATCAATTTTTTTGCTACAAACTCCTGCCTCTGCCACAGACACCAAAATGTTCCAGAGAATTCTAGAATGTGTTCTACAGAACACACTCATTTTCTGTGGGGGACTGATTCAATCTACTGAGCTGTATTGAACTGAGAATGAATCCTAGAAGACATCTAACATGCTTTATAACCAGCAAAAAACAGCATAGTGGTGGGCAAGCAGGTTTGGTTTGTTTTCCCCAGGGAAGATTTTCTGCTATTGCTAATCTTCGCTGTATTCTTCACTATTTCAAATCTTTTGAGGTACCCCAAGATACCTGGAACATGGCTTGAAGATAGTGGTTTAGGGATAGCCACTACACACAACTGGCCTTGCTACACTGACCCATGCTTTATTTATTTCCAAGTCTGACTAATTCCAGTAAGAACAGAAGGACAAATTCACCCAATACTTAAGTAGGGCCTAGAGTGTGGCAATTGTATGTGTTATGCTTGCCTGTCACCATGTTCATCATGAAGTTCTCAGCATGTGACAATATACATTCTTGTCGTACTCCTTTTCCGATGCTAAACCAATCAGTTGTTCCATATCCGGTTCTAACTGTCGCATCTTGACCCTTATACAGGTTTCTCAAGAGACATGTGAGGTGGTCTGGTACTCCCATCTCTTTAAGGACTTGCCATAGTTTGTTATGATCCACACAATCAAAGGCTTTAGCATAGTCAATGAAGCAGAAGTAGATGTTTTTCTGGTACTCCCTTGCTTTTTCCATAATCCAGCGAATGTTGGTAATTCGATCTCTAGTTCCTCTACCTCTTCGATTCCCAGCTTGTACTTCAGGCAGTTCTCTATCCATGTACTGCTGAAGCCTAGCTTGTAGGATCTTGAGCATGAACTTGCTAGCATGTGAAATGACTGCAATTGTATGATAATTTGAACCAGGGCTATTTTGGGGCCAGAACGCCCCAGAATGGCGTTCTGGCTGGCTTCTGAGCCTCCTCCTCCACCTCCCCTCCCCGGCCTCATTGAAAGTGGCTGCACTCTGTAAAAGTGAAACTGAAGCCGCCGAACACGTGTGTTGCCCCAGGCAGTTGTCATCAACCCTGTGTCTCAGCCGCCTGCTGTGCCTCCCGCCCACTCCCCATAGAACACTTGGACCATGGAAGGAAGTTGGAACCTGGTCCCTGACCCCTGCTGGAAAGGTTAGTTGGTTAAAGCTGCAGCAAGCCTAGGAAAGGGGCTCCTTTGGGCCAGCCTCACCTCACCTGCATGCCCCGCCCACCCTTCCCCGGGAGGCCAGAAGTTCCCACTACCCAGCAACAAATTTGGTGACCACACCGGCCCATAGCTGGCTGAAAGGGAGCCCTTTCCCTGCTGGACATTCCTTCAGACTGGGGGGATCTGTGGCCTCACAGTTGTGGGTGCTGCTGCTGGGGGATTACTGTTCAGAGGCAGCCTTGTCGGGCCCCGCCTCCACCTGCCAGCCCTGGGCTTCAGCGCCACTCTTCCTCTCTGCTCACCCCACCTCAGTGCTACTCTCCCCGGCCTCCTTAGGGACTCCACCAGACCTCCCCTGGCTCTCTCTGGGCTCACCCTCAATCTCATGCCTCCAGCTGTTGTGGTCTGGGCACCTGTCCTCAGTGCCCTGGCCCTCTGGCTGCGTCTCGCTGCTCCACCAGTCGCCCCTCTGCCATGGCTCCTATGCTCTTGCCACTGCTGCTTGCCTTATTGCCACTCTCTCCCCTAGATAAGGGGGGTCTGACCACTTCATTGGTGCAGGCCTTTCTATTGGGGGTGGGGTCATAATGGGAGGCCCAGAGGAACTGGGGCAGAGAGAGAGAGGGGCAGGTGGGGGGCTGGCCCCAGCTGGCATGGAGGCGACTTCCTGGCCCGGGAATGGGCTACCCCCAGCTGAGAAGCCCCGCAGGAAGAGGCAGCAGTGGGCGCCTCTTTGAAAAATCCAACAAAGCAGGCTGTTCTGACCTTTGCAGTCTAGCCCCAATGGTGTGAATTGCATCTTTTCTGCATTTCAAAGCTGGGCAGGGAACCCAAGAACTCACAGTGGTGATGGGAGGGAAGCTGCTTCCCTTTCAGGCCCCAAAGCTCTGGCCAGCTGCCTCCACCTCCCTGGGGTGTGAGAGCATGCCTTCCTTCTGCTGGGAGCTGCTCTCTTTGCAGGGCACCAGAATGGCCACCAGCAGCCGTAGCTCAGACAGGAGCAGCACCGCTGCCGGGGAGCTGTGGCTGAGGAACCTGGAATTGAGGGGGTGCCTGTGGAGATGGTCAAAGAGAGCCTTCCTGTCCAGAGGCAGGCTAGCCGGGGGTCCCACTACCAGAGCTCGCCAGGTGGCGGTGGCATGTGTGTGTGTGTGTGTGTGTGTCAAGCACCTGTGCATAAGGAGCACGAGGCGAGTGGCTCCAGATGGCAGTGGTGGTGGGGAAGGGACCCAGTGTGGGCTGAGCAGGGTGGTGGCAGGAGCAGTTGAGAATGTGTGAGTGTGGCTGTGCATGTGTGCATGCATGCCTGTGCATGGCATCTGCTCTTTTCCCTCACGCGCCCCGCAGCTATCTTAGACCAAAGCTTTGCTCTTCTCTGAACTGATGCCAGAGTCCCCCAATATACCCATCTGAGGGGGGGCCCTGACTGAACTGGATGGCACATTGAGAAGCTCCCCTCTCTCCCTGCATTTCGGTGTTTATATTTTTCCTTGCAGTTGTCAAGCCCTTCAGCCCTTGTTTTCTTCTTAAGGCTTTCTTCTCAGCCACTTGTTGTTTCTTGTTGGTTTATTGGCTGTTGAAATGGATTGGCTAATGATCTCTTCCCCCTCCCCTTTAGTTTATCCTGAGTCTTTAATCTGGAGCCTTTAGTGCTGACATGGTGTCTGTGGCTCTTCTCATATTTACTAGCCCCAATCACTAGTAAACCAGCTGCTTCAGGAGATAGTTCAATAGGGAAGAGAGCAGGAAAGAAAGGGATGTACTAAAAGAAAGGGCAGGATTGCCCATTGGAAACAGTGGGAAATACTTGAAGGCTCATTGGAAATAATGGGAGCCAGGAATGCCAATTGACTTGCATGGGTTCCATTGAAATACATTACAGTAGAAGTAGAGCTGCAATAAAAAATGCGGAATGGATTTCCCATTAGGGTCTCTGGGCCCAAACAGACTACTCTGGGACTGGAATGACAGGCTGCAGCTTGGAATGACAGCCCCTAGGAGTAACAGAAGTGTTCTGGGACTGGGATGAGAGGCCCCAGAGTGGAATGACAGCCCCAGGGAGTAGCAGAAGTGTTCAGGGAATGGTATGGGACACCACAGTGGCTGTCATTCCATTCCCAGAGGACGGCTGCTACCCCCAGGGGCTCTCATTCCACTCCATGGTCTCTCATTCTAGTCACAGAACACTCCCGCTACCCCCAGGGGCTGTCATTCCACTTTGGGGCCTGTCATTCCAGTTCCAGAACACTTCTGCTACCCCAGGGGCTGTCATTCCACTCCGTCGTCTCTCATTCCAGTCCCTGAACACTCCTGCTACACCCAGGGGGCGCCTGTGGAGCTGCTACCCCCAGGGGCTGTCATTCCACTCTGGGGCCTCTCATCCCAGTCCCAGAATGTGTGAATAAGGTTTTTGCTGCATAGAGACCTTTACTGCGCTGACTCCTCAGATACTAATTTAGTTTGTTCTTGAACTGAACAGCACCCCAATGAAAAGCATTAAAAGTTACTTTCCATTATTCATATTTATGCTCTTGTAATGTTGAAATAATAAAAATTCATTCTGTTCTGAGAGTTTCATAAATTCTAATCTATAAAGTTAATTGTTAACCTGGTTATCACATTTGTGTTCAGGGGAAGTATACAAGACATGCTGTCAACTTTCCTGGAGAACAGGAAGTGTTTACAGGTGAGTGTATATGTGCAGAAGAGTGGACTTCTAGTGCTTGAGGTGTTAAGGTGTTAAGACATGCCAGATCTAGATTTTTTTAAAAGAAGGCTTGAGCAATATAAGAACAGCAAATGCATGGTTTGGGAGCTAAGGCTTAACACAGACCTAATCTTGAGCAAAAGAGATATGAATTCTTATATGCCTAAGAAGTTTTAGGAATATTTTTAAAAGTTTAAAGGGTAGCCATATTGGTCAGCAGTAGAACAATTCAGTTTGAGTCTAGTATGATCAGAGAGACTAACAAGATTTTCAGGGGGAATCAAATCCAGTTCTCCAGACTAGAGGCCGTTGCTCTTAATCACTATACCTCATTGGCTCTACCCGTATTATACTTTCTGTACATTTCATAGAATGCATTTATGTCAGCACAGTCTCAGTGCAACAGCAATTTCCTCCAGTGAGTGTGAAAGGGGTTTTTCACTGATGAACCTGATTGCCACCCCAGAAAGGTCCTCCTTGTCAATCAAAACACTGCAGAATCTATTATTTATAAGAGTTGTTGGGCCTCCATTAACAGCCCTCAACCCAACGTATTATGTTAGAAAGTGGCTGCTTCAAGGTCATCATTCTGCCTTATTGACTCAAAGCAAGGCCCAAGAAACAAGTAAGGCAACTAGTGACCTGTCACCATTTTGGAAACTTTTGGAGGGATGAATTCAACTTAGATTTAAAGACTTATCTCACCATTTCATTATAGTTTGCCAAGTCCCAGAGTGTTTATTGAGATAAATATAATATTAATTATAAAAGTATGGAATTTGAAACTTTTTAAAAATATGTTTTTATTGATTTTATCAAAATCGTTTTGACAACAAACTTGGTAAACAGAATAGGAAGCAAAAGGTGGGTGCGGCTGGATGACCACACTACTGGTAACATGGGGGTGTGGCCTAATATGTTAATGAGCTGTGCTGTCAGGGGTGTGGTCTAATATGCTAATGAGTTTCTGGTGTTGGGTGTGGCCTATTATGCTAATGCTGGCCTGGTTCTACAAAAAGAACCCTGGTTTGGACATTCCTTGGCATTGCCCTTCTTTGAGACTGGAATGTAAACTGACCTTTTCCAATGTTGTGGCCACTGTTGTGTTTTCCAAATTTGCTGGCAAATTGAGTGCAGCACTTTAACAGCATCATCTTTTAAGACTCTGAATAGCTCAGCTGGGATACCATCACCTCCACTGCTTTGTTGTGAGTAATGCTTTCTAAGGCCCATTTGACTTTGCATTCCAGGATGTCTGGCTCAAGTCAGTGATTACACTGTCATGGTTGTCAAGGTCATTAAGCTCCTTCTTGTATAGTTCTTCTGTGTATTCTTGCCATCTTTTCCTAATCTCTTCTGCTTCTGTTAGGTCTCTACCATCTTTGTCCTTTATCATGGCCAGCTTTGCATGGAACGATCCCTTGATTTCTCCAGTTTTCTTGAAGAGAACTCTAGTCCTTCCCATTCTATTGTTTTCCTTTATTACTTTGCACTGTTCATTCAGGAAAGCCTCCTTATCTCTCCTTGCTGTTCTCTGGAAATCTGCATTCAGTTGGGTGAATCTTTCCTTTTCACCTTTGCCTTTTGCTTTCCTTCTTTCCTCTGCTATTTGTAAAGCCTCATCAGACAGCCACTTTGCTTTCTTGCATTCTTCTTCTTTGGGATGGTGGTGATTGCTGTCTCCTGTACAATGCCACGAACCTCTGTCCATAGTCCTTCAGGCAGTCTATCTTCAAATCTAATCCCTTAAACCTATTCTTCACCTCCACTGTATATTCATAAAGGATGTGATCTAGGTCAAACTTGAATGGCCTAGTGGTTTTCCCAACTTTCTTCAGTATAAGCCTGAATTTGGCAATGAGTAGCTCATCATCTGAGCGAGTCAGGTCCAGGTCTTGTTTTTACTGACCGTATCGAGCTTCTCCATCTTTTACAGAAAATGATATAATCAGTCTGATTTCAGTGTTGCCCATCTGGTGATGTCCATGCATAGAGTCGCCTCTTAGGTTGTTGGAAGAGGGTGTTCGCTATGACCAGCATGTTTTCTTGACAAAACTCTGTTAGCCTTCTCCCTGCTTCATTTTGTTCTCCAAGGCCAAACTTGTCTGTTATTCCAGTTACCTTTTGACTTCCTACGTTAACATTCCAGTCCTCTATGATGGTGTTAGTTCTAGGAGATGTTGTAGGTTTTCATAGAACTGGTCCACTTCAGCCTCTTCTGCAGCAGTGGTTGGGGCATAGACTTGGATTACTGTGATGCTGAATGGTTTGCCTTGGATTCGGACTAAGATCATTCTGTCGTTTTTGAGATTGTATCCCATTACTTCCTTTTTCACTCTCTTTTTGACTATACCACACCATTTTTTCTACGGGATTCTTGGCCACAGTAATAGATATAATGGTCTTCTGAGTTAAATTCACCAATTCCTGTCCACTTTAGCTCATTGATTCCCAAGATGTCGATGTTCTGTCTTGCCATCTGATTTTTTACCATGTCAAGCTTACCTTGATTTATTGATCTTACATTCCAGTTTCCTATGTAGTATTGTTCTTTGCAGCATTGGACTTTCCTTTCACCATCAGACACATCCACAACTGAGTGTCCTTTCAGCTTTGACCCAGCTGCTTCACACTTTCTGGGGTTACTTGTACTTGTCCTCTGCTCTTCCCCAGTAGCATATTGGACACCTTCCGACCTGAGGGGCTCATCTTCCGGTGTCATATCTTTTGGCCTTTTGTTACTGTCCATGGGGTTTTCTTGGCAAAGATACTGGAGTGGGTTGCCATTTCCTTCTCCAGTGGATCACGCTTGGTCTGAGTTCTCTGCTGTGGCCTGTCCATCCTGAGTAGCCCTCCATGGCAAAGCCCACAGCCTCATCGAACCACGCAAGCCCCCCCACCATGTCAAGGCAGTGATCCATGAGGGAGAGTTTTAGACTATAAACAGCAAATTGAACTCCACACCTGGCTTTTCTCTTCTGTGTTAAAATGGTTTTGCTCTCTGATCCAACACGTGAAGAAATTACTTGACAGAATCACTTATGTTAAAAAAAAATTAGAAATCAATACAGTCGGTGACCTTTAATGAAACTGACATTTACCAGAATATATCAGCTGCTCATGCAGTACATGACTGCTCACTCAGACTCTTGATACATGTCTCTGGAGACCTGCTCTGAGACTTCTTTTGCTTTTGATATCTTGGTTTGCCTAATTTTATCTAGGTTACTTCCCTTTATTTGTAAAGAGACAAAGGTTTGAAATGAATTGACCATTTAAAGGGTTATGCCAGTTCTGCACAATGTTATAAGAGATACTGCCAAAATAGTGAGAATTAAACTTTAAATCAGAAGTGAGAGGAAAGTTACTGTGCCAGTGTGTGTGACATGATGTATTTTTCTATTCTGTATTCTTGACAGTTTTCAAAGACTTCACTGGATATTCTTTTCCTTTCTTTTCCAAGTTTTAAATGAGTTCTTGAAGTATAACTTTCCTTTTCAAGTAGTAAAACATGACCAATGGCTTCCCCCCTGCACAGCCTCTCAAATTCACTAGACCAATAAAAATGCTTTGTAGCTCACTCTTCCTAATTCCTTTACTTATAAAGATGCATACCTATCACCTATCAGTGCACCTTGATCCTGGTTGTAGAATTACTTGTATCATAGCACCTGTTCTATATGTGGTATTCTGTCATCATGGTGATATCACATAGCTCCATGTCACCCCAGGGGTTTCTGTCCTGTGCCAACCAAGTTTTGATGAGAACCAAGGGGGGGCTGGGTGTTTAAAACTTGTACTTTTTAACTTTCTCAGATTTGGGATTCTTTTCTCTGGTAGGAAATGCCATCACAAAAGGAATTCTTTGAATCTGGTCCCTTTTGAAAGCTAAGGAGTCTGTATGCGTGAGAGACAGAAATGGAGACGTATGAATTATGTCCCCACCACCACCCATGTTTTTCAGCCTGTCACATGCTGTCCTTCAACACTTGTTCCACTCAGTAGAAAGGCAAAAAAAATAAATAAAACAAAAATCTGTGGTAAAACATGGGTAGCAGTTCCTAGGCAATCCATCCAAACAAAACGATTCATGAGTAAAATTTATCTTGGTTTGTCTGATACATGCAGAAATACTAGAAAGCACAGATAATTAGGAACAATCAATAGAGAGAGAACTTTAGGCAGAATACTGAAAATGAAACACAAAAAGACACTAACTAATTCTGTACTTACAAACAGCTTTGACATTCCCTGACTAGGAATGGGTCCAAGACTATTTTGGCACAGCCTAATGGGACCTCTCTATGATATCAGTCTAGACCTAAACACGAATCCAGGCTAAACATTTTAGGGATTTTCCTGCAGCCTGGGTGTTCCATTTAGAATTAAGGGATGCAGACTCAGTCTGCTCTTGGTCAATCACTTCAGAAGTTGGGATTATGTAGATAAAGATGCCATGGAAAGAAATTAGAATTGATCCATCACAACATTTGACAGTTGGCCAAATGGGCAAATTGAAGCTGGGATTCAGTTTCCTTTGGTTAGCTGATAGATCACCATATCATTCTCTCTCTTCTTCCTGTGTTATAATTTTAAGATTTAATTATATCCATCTCAGTATTTATTGTTTCATAAGAACCACAAAAAATAATTAAAAATGATACAGACTCTGCTTAAAGGACTTTCGTGCATATTTAACATAC
Organism: Gekko gecko; assembly: GCA_029375565.1. Lineage (NCBI taxonomy): Eukaryota > Metazoa > Chordata > Lepidosauria > Squamata > Gekkonidae > Gekko > Gekko gecko. Next base: position 66,810,637 of record JAPDNY010000002.1, on the reverse strand, counting down.
ATACATGGATGGGGAAACAGTAGAGGCTTAGGGACAATTAGTTCCTAGAAGACAGCAAGTAAATTCCAGATGTTTGGCTGAGTTCAGACTGGCAGTTTGCTCCAGTAGCCAGTCGTGGCAAAAAAGCCCCGGAATAAACTGTTCCAGGTTTTCCCGTTCACACAGCCCAGGCCGCTGCCGGAAAATACGGGGCAGAGCCAGGCAGGAGTGTTCAGACTGCCGCGCTGTGGGGCACGCTGTATTTGGCATTTCCCCATTAATTTGGCTGTGGGTGTATGGGTGTATATGCGCATGAGTGCTCATGTGCTCATGCGCATCAGCGCATTTTGCCGATTAGGGAAGGACCCTGCAGCGCTGGCACCGCATTGGGCAGTAGAGCGGAGCACGGCCAATCATATCGCTGCTGCCTTCTGCCCAACGCGGGTTGCTCCCAGCTTTTCAGCTGCGCGTTCAGACTTCCCGAAAATGGAGAAACGCGCAACACACACGGGCTTTCGGATTTGCTACCAGTTTTATGAGGTATCTTTTTAATCTGGTGGTGAAGCGCAACAGCATGGGTTGGCTACAGGTGGGGGACGCCAGGCAGATGTGCCTGTGTGAATGCCCAATTTACTCCGGAATTGAATCGTTGCTGGCCCGGGTCCCTACCAGGGCAAATTGCCAGTCTGAACTCAGCCATTTAAGTGGATTCTGGGTGCCTCCAAGATCTGCAAATACACAGAGGAAAGCTTGTGTGAGTTATTGTATATATATGGCTATAATTTTCATTATTTGGGAGCCATGAACCATAGTACACCACAACATAAGAACCATTGTTAGCTACAGCTGGGAACAGTCTGCTTCACACATGCTTTCATCCATGGCTTCCTATATCAGTAAGATAGATCAAATGAAGAGCACCTGGCCCAACGCTTTTGGTGATTCAGGAAAAAGCTGTGTTGAAGACGTGATTCTTGAGAAGGGACCAGATAAACAGAGAGGTTTAGCAAAAAATAGTGACTGGTCTGGACACTCTAAAATCCTCAATGAATGTTTCAGGGGATTTGATAGAAGTCCTACATACACAATAGAGTGAGGGCACATATTACATTCTGCTTGTATACACATATATCAGGGCTTGGCAGGTGTTCTTTGGCTTTAGGAGCCAGACTTATTTTTCAGCCTTCAGAGTTTTATATTTTAAGGACCATACTTTCTAATTTATTGCTATTACAAAAAGCTAATCCTAAATTCCTCACAGTTCCTTGTCATTTTTAAGGCTGTAACAAAAGCAATAAATAAATATGGGGTAACCCTGGTTGTCAGCACAACAAAAAGCCAACTTCTATCCCTCACCCAAATAAGCTTCATACTTCTACTGAACATCACCAAGAAGGACTTAAAATAAATGACTGCTGAAAATAGTGGGTGCCACAATGAAATTTCTAGGTTCCTGGGATTTGTCGAGCCCTGAAATACATCTGCTTGTAAAAAAATGCCAATTTATATTCACTTTAAAAATAACACCATGGACCAGTCTGTGGTTAAACATGAGGTATCAAATCATGTGTTCAGCTATGCATATAATTAGCCTAACTTAAAAATTCCTAATGGACATAGAAAGAAAAACCATGCCATAACTGTACATGCACTGTATGTGTGTTCACTGTAATATCTGTATGGGCTAGAGCAGTGATGGTGAACCTTTTAGAGACCGAGTGCCCAAACTGCAACCCAAAACCCACTTAAGTATTGCAAAGTGCCAAAACAGCAATTTAACCTGAATACTGAGGTTTTTTAGTTTAGAAAAAACAACTCATACATTAACATCTTTTGTCTGAAAAGAAAAACATGAGGTTGGTAAGCCAGGGGGAGAAAGAGATAAGTTGCCTCACTAGCAAATGTAGTTACTGATCACCAGTACACAGGTTTAATAAGCACACTGACTCTGAAGTGTAAAGTTCTAATAGGGACGGCCGTTTGAAAATACAATTTAAGCCAAGGGGTTGTAAAGAAGAAGAACAGAGAACGAACTCAGTGTTTTAAGACAGCCTGGAGATCTCTCTCTCTCTCTTTCTCTCTCTCTTTCTCTCTCCCTCACAACCCCCCCCGGCGTTTTAAGACAGTCTGGGTCACAATCTTTCTCACACACACACAGAACCAACCCAGCGTTTTAAGACAGCCTGGAGATCTCAATCTCTCTCTCTTAAAGGTGCCACTGGACTCTTTGCATTGCTACGGGGGGGGAGGGGGAGAAATACACGGATCTGCCGTCACAGAGAGCTTTTACCTAAATAAGTCTTGGAGCAATTTCCCACAAGCTGTTGCTTTGCACTCCCTCTTCCCTTCGCCCCGATCATGTCAATTTCACACTATGTGCTGGGTGGTGGCATTTTGCCTTGCAGTTTCACTCAATTCCCCCCGCGTCTACTCAATCCTCAAAAAACAGGATTGAGACGCTGGGAAAATCGGGCAAAGCTGTGGGGCAAAATGCCACCGCATAGCACACGGTGTGAAATTGGCATGAAAGAAAGAGGAAGCGCAAAGCATCAGCTTGTGGGAAATCGCTCCAAGGCTTATTTAGGTAAAAGCTCTCTCTGTAGGCAGATCTGTGTGTAGGGTGGGGCAAAGGGAAGAGCGAGCGTGGAGCAGCAGTTTGTTGGAAATCAGTCTTGATTGGTTTTAAAGATGCCACTGAACTCTTTGCATTGCTACCTGGGGGGGGCCACACTTAGCGTGGCCCTGCGAAGACAGGGAGGAGTCGGGGAGGGCTTCCCAGGGGCCCGCGCTTTAGTGCGACCCTGCAAAGACGGGAAAGGGTCGGGGAGGGCTTCCCAGGGGCCCACATTTTAGCATGGACCTGCGAAGATGGGGTGGGGGTCGGGGAGGACTTCCCAGGGGTCACTGGGATGGGAGATGGGCAGGCAGCATGTTAGCCGGATTGTGCGTTATTATGATTGATTATTAACAAGCAATCGGCTGCGAGAGCGAACACCTGTGTATACAGAGGTCAGCCCCGCCGGGAGGTGTTGGTAACAGACCAGGAGACTTTTTGTAGTTGAAAAATAAAGTCTTTTACTGAAGTTCTGCACAAGCAAACAATACACAAGCTCACACACAATTACTCAAGATCTAGGAAATACAGAGAGAGGCAAAGCACATTTGCATTAGCAGGTAAATCGTTGGTGGGTTATATTTACCAGTCCCATCGTGTAGAGTGTTCCTCAGGAAAAATGGAGGGGAAAGAAACTAAGAACATTGGGGACCACGCGGCCTGGCCAGCAGGTAACACGTGGGAACTTGGCCTGCAGACCAGAGTTTAAAGATGGAGGCAGGGGTTGGGGATAGCAAGCTGGACATAAGAGGGTCAAAGATTCGATAGGGGTCAGAGAGCAGCAGAGAGCCGGTGGTCAGGCATCTCCTTATAAGCAGGAGGGTGGGGGCTGGTTCCAGCCTCTAGTTCCACCTCCTGGTAAGTCCGTCCCTAAAAATACCCTATTGGTTGGAAGGTGTAGGGGAGGTGTGCGGAGGTGTGCCTGAGGGGTGGTCAATATTGAGAGCTAGAAACTTACTCATGTATGACACCTGGTAGCAGCTAGGATGAGTCACCAGGCTGATTCCATTGTCTTCTTGATGGCATTAGCCAGGCTGCTGATGGCCATCAATTAGTTACCAGGCAATGATGAATAGACTCTGCCAGGTCTACGTGAGGTCTTGCAGGTGAGGGGGGGAGGGAAAGAGGCTGCCTGCCTGATGTAGAAGGAACTCTCAATGGCGGTTTTGGAATTCCTAGTCCTTGTATTGTATTAAGGCATGGTGCTGTGTTTAGTGCATACTGGGTCTGCTCCATTCTCCTTCATGAGGAACAGGCTGGTAACCTATGCTGGGCACTGGAGCTGCTGGGGAGGTCAGGAGAACGTCTCTTGCCTGGGTGCAGTCTCTGCTGGCATCTTGGTGAGGTTACCATGTGGTTCAGTCCCTTATGCATACACTGGCACAGTTTATTATTTTATTACAGTCCATAAAGAGGCTCAAAAGCCTTGCAGGGCAACAAACGGTGGAGGCCCAGAGCAGCGAGGAGTGGAGGTGGAGCACCCCGCCTTATGGGTGCTCCAGTGGCTGGGGTGATGGCACGCGTGCCCACAGAGAGGGCTCTGCATACCCTCTCTGGCACGCGTGCCATAGGTTTGCCACCACCGGGCTAGAGTCTCTCCAAAACAAATGTGGACTGTGCATTGTGTATAGATAGCTTCCATTCTGTGCATAGGGATGTCTGCGAAACAGGTTCATGCTGCCTGGATGAACACTGAGAACAACTATGCAACTCTAAGTAAAGTGAGACTAGATCAATTTTCTTTGAGACAAATGTGGACAATCACAACCTGATCAAAGAACAAATGTAAAGAAAACAGTCATGAGAGTCTGACCCACAAATCAGGCAGTCAACAAGACTTGCAAAGAAAATGTTTTCTGTATATTATTGTCAACAAGCATTACAACACAATGAACAAATTCCTTCAAATCATAAGAAAATCCTTGTGTAAAAATACATCAACATCGTCTCCGGATTATATAACAACGTTTCAAAATTGAAGCTTTCTCAGGAAATATTGGAGTAGTACAAAAGCTCTTATGCTCATAAAGTGCTTTTTAAAAAAAACCCAGGAAAGATAATACATTTAGATAGGATGCTGATCTCAATAAGTATTCAGGCTCAAATATGCTGCTAAACTGGATCCTGGGATCCATCAGAAGTTTAGTATAGGAAGGATGTCTTTTCTGCTGAGAGCTGGGAGACAAATAAGCAGCAGACAAAGCAGGGTTTACACACAAAAACCAGGATTTGGTACTTACTTCTGGAAGTTCACTGCACAAACCCTGGTTGAAACAAGCCATGATTTATCATGGCATCTGAATGCAATCATGAATTTTGTACTGAATAAACTTTATTATACTTTAAGCCACTTTTCTCTGTCACCTCTTTCAGGCAAAGGAAGCATTGTTCCCACCTCTGTGTTCTATGGTCTTCCTTTCAGCAACTCTGTAGAACTTGTGTCTGACACGTTCCTTCTGCTCATAATGAGCTTTCACTCAAGACACTGATCAATAGCAGAAACCAGCAGGTCTGTCTCTATAGCTTGTTTCTCTGTCTTGAATCTGCCAAGATAGATTAGACCATTGCCAAGGTCACTCCATATGTTGCAAGTGAATGAAAAGATATCTGCTTGACTTTTTATAGGACCAGACGGCAGAAAGACAGGGGCTAGAGCTGAGATGTGTGCACCGTGACAGATTAAATCTGCATCAAGGTTACAAAAGGGTATTTTAGTGAACTTTTGACACACCTGGGCCTGAAAATGCATTTGCCATCAGACAGGCAGCTTTCTGCTGACTAGAAAATAATACGGTAAAATAGGAAAAGTAATAACTTCTAGACAAAGGAAGTGCTTTGCTTTGCTTCATAAGAGATTGCCATTTCACTTACGGTGGCAAATAAAAGCTGAATGTTTTAAGCAATAAATTGGTATGGTTATCTAGATTCCAATTTAACTGAATATTTTTGAAAGTGTACCAATCCCCTGGTAAAGTGTAGTCCCACTTGGTCAAAGGCACAAGGTGACAATTAAAGCTCTTTGTATCCTAGCAACTCTTATGTGAAAGGACTTCTACACTGCTGGTAACGGTTTCAGTCTGGAGCCAGAATGGCTTACAGACAGCTTTCTTCCATAGAAAGCTGCCCATCAGTAGTATTTACTATAAGCCACTATGTTTGTAAGCTACTAAAATAAAAATTTGAGTTAGTTGGTGAAGCATTGCATAAAATAATGAGATTCAATCCAATTTATTGTATGAGAAGAACCTTTCACACTAGAGGATACACAGGAATGTACAGATTACATGAAACCAATGAAAGTGGGCTACATAGAATCACAGAGGGGACCTCCAAGATCATCTAGTCCAATCCCCTGCCCAGTGCAGGGAATTCACAAATCCCCCCCATGGCCAGTGACCCCTGTACCAAGCCCAGAAAAGGCCTCCAGAATCCCCGGCAACTGGCCTGGAGAAAAATTGCTTCCTGGCCCCAATGTAGTGTATAAGCATGTTCTGAATGTCACTTCTGGGCTTTACTATATTCCTACCCTTAAAGGCCTGTCATATAGTTTGACCATTGCTGCAGTGAACTGGGTTGTGTTTGATCACATCATTAAGTAGAAATATTATCTAGTATGGTCAGGTTTTTTTGTTGTTATTTGGTTTTTTTAAAAAGAAAAGGTGCCAGTACTTAACTGCCAAGAGGGCAGTGCATTTGGTCAGGATCCCAGCTGTTACTAGACTCCTCCCAATCCCCCTCTGGCCCCCCTCCTCCTCAGATTCCCTGAAGTACTACAGAACCTTCTACATGGTCACCATGAAGTAGTCCATGCCCAGCCCAGGGCTGGGGGCTGGGAGTGAGCAACAGCTCAGGAGGCAGTGGTGGCACTGGCAAGCAGCAAAGGATTGCATGTGTGCATGTGTGAATGTGGGTGTACATGAGTGTCTTTCTCCCATCTGCCACCCAAGATTCATCTCCTCCCCAGTGTCTCATCTGAGACCAGAGTCTGCAGAGTTCTGGGCCAATCATTCAGGCACCTTGGCCCATCCTTTCTGCCAGGGCCTGGCCCGATTGTTCAGGCCCCACAGCTTGAGCTATCTTTTCAGATGGAGTCCAGACAGACTTGTTTTCAGGAGTCACAGCTTAGGCCCTCCTTGCCCTGTCTGCCAGGGTGTGGGTTGATTGTTTGGGAGCCACAGCTTGGCCTGTCTCATCCTTTCTAGGGTTCTTCAACCCTGCATCATACCTGCTGATTTCATCAGCAGGTGCAGTGGAGTACATTGGCTGCTCTGCCACCTTCTCTGCTAGTCTCTGGATTGCAGCCCCAAACTCAGCTGGCCATAAAATGATGCTGGTACACCATGAGTACAAAAAAATGGTCTGAGCATAGTAGTGGCCACCCTGCCGATTTTCCCTAGCTCACCATTCTCTATAAATAACAAATTCCAATGTAGCAGTGACATTTTTGACCACATATTTCAAATAATTTAAGCTATATATTGCCATATTTGTTTTTTGAGATCAGCAAATATGCCTAGAATGAGAAGAAAAGGAGGTTACTGTCAAATTGCTTAGTTTGCCATAGTTACAGGGGAAGGGAAATTCCTACGGGGGTGGGGGGATAGCTGAGTGTATGAACCACTCTATTGTAGATGCCATAACTCTTCCTTAAGATACCTTCCTCCTAGAGGAATGTCCTTGAGAACGAAGCTGTGCCAGCTTGCTATTGTAGATAACGGCATCATATATTCCCAGGTGCATGTGGGGGGTAGCGAACACAAGAGCTAGGCAGAATGGCTGCAATGTGTGATTGGATAGTCTAGAGGGGGCCCTATTTGGACTGTCTATATCTCTGAACCCTCCCACCAGAATCTCAGTTCTGAAACAGTACTGTTCTAATCTGGATCATGCTGGTATCTCAATGAACAAATCACTGCCAAAGAGAGTATAGTTGGGAGTCCCTTGACCAGAGGAGGTGGTGACAGATGGTCACAGATCCTACCAGGGGAGAGATAATCCTGGATTTGGTCCTAAGTAACGCCCAAGACCTGGTGAGAGATGTAAAAGTGATTGCACCACTTGGGAACAGTGACCATAATGTCATTGAGTTTAACATTTGTACAAATAGGGAGTTGCCCAAAAAGATTGACACAACCACTTTTAACTTTAAAAGGGGTAACTCCTCTGGTATGAGGGGACACGTGAGGAAGAAATTGAAAGGAAAAGTGGAAAAGGTCAAAACCATTGGGGAAGCTTGGAGACTATTTAAAAATACAATCCTAGAAGCTCAGAAAAATATATATACCGCAGGTTAGGAAAGGCACAAACAGGTATAGAAAAAAGCCTGCATGGTTAACAAATAAAGTAATGGAAGCTGTAAAAGGTAAGAAGGATTCCTTTAAGTGGTGGAAAGTTAGTCTCAATGAGGTTAATAAAAGGGAACACAGGCTGTGGCAAATAAAATGCAAGTCGGTGATCAGGCAAGCAAAAAGGGAATATGAGAAGCATATCGCAAAAAACATAAAGGCCAACAATAAAACTTTCTTCAATACATTAAAAGTAGGAAGCCAGCCAGGGAGGCAGTGGGGCCCTTGGATGACCAAGGGGTAAAAGGAGTAGTGAAGGATGATAGGGAAATGGCTGAGAAGCTGAATGCATTTTTTGCCTCTGTCTTCACTGTGGAAGATGAGAAGTGAACATAAGAACATAAGAACATAAGAACATAAGAACATAAGAGAAGCCAATGTTGAATCAGGCCAACGGCCCATCTAGTCCAACACTCTGTCACACAGCGGCCAAAATATACCAGGTGCCATCAGGAGGTCCAGCAGTGGGGCCAGGACACTAGAAGCCCTCCCACTGCTGCCCCCTCCAGCACCAAGAATAGAGTGCATCACCTGCCCCAGACTGAGAGTTCCCATCTATACCCTGTGGCTAATAGCCACTGATGGACTTCTGCTCCATATGTTTATCTAATTCCCTCTTGAAACTGTCCATGCTTGTAGCTGCCACCACCTCCTGTGGCAGTGAATTCCATATGTTAATCACTCTTTGGGTGAAGAAGTATTTCCTTTTATCTGTTCTAACCCGACTGCTCAGCAATTTCATGGAGTGCCCACGAGTTCTTGTATTGTGAGAAAGGGAGAAAAGTACTTCTTTCTCAACCTGCTCAATCCCATTCATAATCTTATAAACCTCGATCATATCACCCCTCAGCTGTCGTTTCTCCAAGCTAAAGAGCCCCAAGCATTTTAACCTTTCTTCATAGGGAAGGTGTTCCACCCCTTTTATCATTCTAGTTGCCCTTCTCTGCACTTTTTCCAATGCTATAATATCCTTTTTGAGATGTGGTGACCAGAACTGTACACAATATTCCAAATGAGGTCACACCAATGATTTATACAGGGGCATGATGATACTGGCTGATTTGTTTTCAATTCCCTTCCTAATAATCCCCAGCATAGCATTGGCCTTCTTTATTGCAGCTACACACTGTCTAGACATTTTCATTGAGTTATCCACTACGATTCCAAGATCTCTCTCTTGGTCCGTCTCTGCCAGTTCAGACCCCATCAATGTGTATTTATATTTAGGATTTTTGGCTCCAATGTGCATCACTTTGCACTTGGCCACATTGAACCCCATTTGCCACGTTGACGCCCACTCACCCATCCTCAACAGATCCCTTTGGAGTGCCTCACACTCCTCCCTGGTTTTCACCACCCGGAACAACTTCGTGTCATCTGCAAATTTAGCCACTTCACTGCTTACTCCCAATTCCAAATCATTAATAAACAAGTTAAAAACCATCGGACCGAGTACTGATCCCTGTGGTACCCCACTGCTTACCACCCTCCACTGAGAAAGTTTCCCATTTATACTCACTCTCTGTTTTCTATTTGTAAGCCAGTTTTTGATCCACAAGTGGACTTGTCCTTTTATCCCATGACTATTGAGCTTACTTAGGAGCCTTTGATGAGGAACTGTATCAAAAGCTTTACGGAAGTCAAGTTAAATAATATCTATTGGGTCTCCCTTGTCCACATGTTTGTTCACTCCCTCCAAAAACACTAACAGGTTAGTGAGACAAGATCTTCCCTTACAGAACCCATGCTGAGTCTGCCTCAATAGTTTTTGTTCATCAATGTGCCTACTAAGTCTTTCCTTAATAATAGTTTCCACCAACTTACCCGGTATCGATGTCAGACTGACTGGCCTGTAATTTCCCAGATCTCCCCTGGAGCCCTTTTTAAAGATGGGAGTGACATTAGCTACCTTCCAGTCCTCAGGAATAGAGGCAGATTTTAAAGAAAGATTACATATTAATGTAAGGAGATCCACAAGTTATTAACAATTTAGAATTGGAAGTAAGCAGTGAAGTGGCTATATTTGCGGATGACACAAAATTGTTCAGGGTGGTGAAAACCAGGGAGGATTGTGAGACATTTCAAAGGGATCTGTCGAGGATGGGTGAGTGGGCGTCAACGTGGCAAATGGGGTTCAATGTGGCCAAGTGCAAAGTGATACACATTGGAGCCAAAAATCCTAAATATAAATACACGTTGATGGGGTCTGAACTGGCAGAGACTGACCAAGAGAGAGATCTTGGAGTCATAGTAGATAACTCAATGAAAATGTCTAGACAGTGTGTAACTGCAATAAAGAAGGCCAACGCTATGCTGGGGATTATTAGGAAGGGAATTGAAAACAAATCAGCCAGTATCATAATGCCCCTGTATAAATAATTGGTGCGACCTCATTTGGAATACTGAGTACGGTTCTGGTTGCCACACCTAAAAAATGATATTTTATCATTGGAAAAAGTGGAGAAGGGCAACTAGAATGATAAAAGGGTTGGAACACTTTCCCTATGAAGAAAGGTTAATACGCTTGGGGCTCTTTAGCTTGCAGAAATGACAGCTGAGAGGTGACATGATCGAGGTTTATCAGATTATGCATGGGATAGAGCAGGTTGAGAAAGAAGTACTTTTCTCCCTTTCTCACAATACAAGAACTCATGGGCTCTCCATGAAATTGCTGAGCAGTCAGGTTAGAACAGATAAAAGGAAGTACTTCTTCACCCAAAGAGTGATTAACATATGGAATTCACTGCCACAGGAGGTGGTGGCAGCTACAAGCATGGACAGTTTCAAGAGGGAATTAGATAAACATATGGAGCAGAAGTCCATCAGTGGCTATTGGCCACGGGGTATAGATAGGAACTCTCAGTCTGGGGCAGGTGATGCACTCTATTTTTGGTGCTGGGGGGGCAGCATTGGGAGGGCTTCTACTGTCCTGGCCCCACTGCCAGACCTTCCGATGTCACCTGGTATTTTTGGCCACTGTGTGACAGAGTGTTGGACTGTATGGGCCATTGGCCTGATTCAACATTGGCTTCTCTTATGTTCTTATATTCTTATGTTCTTATGACCAGGAGTCTGACAGTTAAATAGACCAGCAGTGGGCATATCTGAAAACCATAAAGGCAACCATATCAGGAGGCTGAACAGTTAACGGATGGGGTGGCAGAACAGACTGGGATCTAGAGAAGAAAAAGACATTTCCAGGGCTGATATGACAGCAGAACAGGACTCTTAAAAAGATCAGCTTTTAACTGGTGTTTCTGATTCTGATTAATATTACAACCAAATTAATAGAGAAGTGTAAATATTTCAAAATATATGGGCCTTACCTTGTATAATGAATGGGTAGAGGTTCTGCCCCCTTCTGTCAGTCACCACTCCCTTGTGTGCCTGGTTGGGTGAGTGTGTGTGTGTGTGCATGCAGATCAGCTAACAACCAATCAGGACTCAGGGATGGGTGAGGAAGTCAGATAAAAGGAGGGAGTGAAACAGAAGGGGGTTGTTGTTATTGTTGTTGTTGTTTTTATTGTTATTATTATTATCCTGCCCTCCACTCAGAGTGGCTTACAATCTCCTTCCCTTCCTCTCCCCACAACAGACACCCTGTGAGATAGGTGGGGCTGAGAGAGCCCTGAGAGAACTGCTCTGAGAAAACTATGACTGACCGAAAGTGTGCCTGGCTGCATGTGGAAGAGTGGGGAATCAAACCTGGTTCTCCCAGATTAGAGTCTGCTGCACTACAGCAGACTCTAACCACTACAGCAAATTGCCTGAACCTTCAAAAAGAGAGACTGGAAAGATCCAGCGGTTAATATCTGAAACATATCTTAATGTGCCTAGCAAAAGCTGTATGTTATCTGTAAACAGTTTGAAGCCTCATTACTGAACCTTCTTATTTCTCCTATCCCTGGTAGTGAATAAAAGTTATATTTTAAAATCCTGTATCTCTGTAATTACATTCAGAAGGCTGCTTGACTTTAGTCTGTCACTAGGCTGGAGTAGAGACCACCCCATTGAACTATGCAGCATGCTACCTCTCTTTAAATGGCCTTTAAAACCCTGACCTTCACACTTCATTAGTCAGCTAGGGAGAGGGGATGCTTGTGTTACAAGTAATTTAAAAAATACGACCCTAAGGTTCTTTCTGAAAACTTCTGAAAGTTATGACAGGATTCTACACCCCCAGAAATTGCTTCTTTATGCAGATTCTGTGGGAATGATGCTAGGCAGCCACAGAATAATCTTCTGGTCAGCGAGGGTTGCAGATTTTATTAGCCAGAGCCATTTGTTTGTGTGTGATGTTTACTTAGGTCATTATGTGATTTCCTGAAATTTCTGCATTTCCCCACAACATAACAAAATGCCATTATTTCATATGTGGGGTCCTTTGTGGGCTGTTTCCAAGGTAACAATATGTGGTAAGTGATATTTCAGAAATAGCATGTTATTTCAGGTAATCAGACTATATCAGAATGTTGGTGACTGATGTGGAATTGTGGTTGTGTCTCACTGGGATCTCAGTGATTACTCCATCATGGGCTTCATTGGTGACCTAGGTCCAATTTTTCTCTGTTTTTCAGCCTGACCCACCTCACAAGCTGGTTGTGGGGATGAAATAGAAGAGTAATGTCTGCCACCTTGAATTCCCCAGAGGAAGGGTAGAATAAAACTGATTCCTGGTTAAAGGGGATTATGATTCAGAACCCAGAAATTTGTTTTCAAGTGCATTGACCCTCACCCAAATCTTTCTCCTGGTCTCTTGAGCCCTTATTACGGTACCACTATTGGTATTCTAAAAATATGACATTAATGAGGGAAGTTTTGAAGTACCGTAGTAGTTGTAGCAGTATTGCCGTAAGGCCCAGTTGCCTCGATACGCTTTGATAACTCCCCTTACACTTTAATGCACAGTCTTTGCTAATGCTGGCAACTTCAGGCACTGATTCAGAGCTGACATAGGAAAGGTCTGGAACATGCATTATAAAACAGCTATGACTTCTGTTTTATACAGCTTACTCAAGTAATGCAATATATGAGAAAGATCCTCTTGCAGGACACAGGGGCTACCTTCATAAAATGGATGTATTTGAAAGCAGAAATTATTTTACAGAAGTAGCCATGTGAGACCTCCTTTATATAATTTTGCTATTGTATGTACACTAGTACATAGTTTATAGGACATGAGTCAATTGTTATTCTTGTACTCATCTGGACTGTTTCTGTTTCTGATGTTGATATGGATGAGCTAAGTTCAGAGACAGGCAGGGAAAGGAGCTTCAGTTTCCATCTTCACTTTAATGGCTGCTTAGCTACATTTAGGAAGAAAAATCGCAACAAGAAGCCTAGATGAGGCTGTTATTCTAAAGACAAGTGTCTCATACAAGCAAGCAAATGGAACAGCATGTAAACAAACAAATACATAGATACGTGACTTTGTAATTCATTTGCAATCTAACCTGACATTAGGGAGACAAGGTTTTTTATATCTTTGTTCAGTAACCTGTCATGTTGTGATCACACATCAAATCAACTTAAGACATGATGGAGTGAAATGTCACTTTACAACTGGAAATCAGTTAACAAAATATGGCAGCCTGTTTTGGCACATTTCTTTCTATTCCCAGTAAGCACAATGCAATGAGACAATGGATCTTCTAGATGAGAGTTTAGAGATGCAAAACTGACTAAGACAAACAGGAAGTTTATTTGAACTGGTCTTGCTCCCTGGATCCATATGTAGACATAAGGGACAATTCACCAGGATGTTCCCCTGTGCACACCCCAAGACAATCAATGGAAGCTGCACAAGAAGAGAAGAGAAGAGAAGAAGAAGAGAAGAAGAAGAGAAGAAGAAGAAGAAGAGAAGAGAAGAAGAAGAGAAGAGAAGAGAAGAGAAGAGAAGAGAAGAGAAGAGAAGAGAAGAAGAGACTGGATTTATACCCCGCCCTTCACTACTTAAAGGTGTCTCAGAGTGACTTACAAACTCCTTTCCCTTCCCCTCCCCACAACAGATACCCTGTGTGGTTGGTGGGGCTGAGAGAGCTCTTGACAGAAACTGCTCTTTTTCAAGAACAGCTCTTATCAGAACTACAGCTTGCCCAAGGTCATCCAGCCAGGTGCAAGTGGAGGAGTGGGGAATCAAACCCGGTTCTCCCAGATTAAAGTCCACGCACTTAACCACTACACAAGATCTCTAGCCCAGCTTTCATTCATTTCAGTGGGGCCTGAAGGAGAATGTGTACCAATGAATTGTGCATAAATCTTTACCTTTGCCTATAGATTAATGTATAAGAATAAAACATTAATCTATAGACAGAAATAGGGTTGCTGGGTCCTCCATGGCTACCTGTAAGGTATGGGGGGTAGTGTTGACAGCTCCAGTTTGGGAAACTTCTGGATATTTAGGAATTGAGCCTAGGAAGGACAGGGACCTCAGTGAGGTACAATACCATAAAATCTACCCTCCAAAGCATCCATTTTATCCAGGGGAACTGATCTCTGTACTCTGGAGATGAACTGTAATCTGGGGGATCCCCAGGTCCCACCTGGAGGTTGGCATCCCTAGATGAAGAGTACCTTCTGCTTGGCAAGGCATGTAGTCTGCTCCTTTAGAATTAGAATTAATCTTAACTGGGGTTTTTGTTAGTACTGGAAATGTGGAATATGCATATACTTCTAATACCAATACCCTCCACAGAACTCTGGGCAGCATACAGAGCACTTCCCATTTTATCCTCCAGTGATCCTCTCAGCAAGGTAGGTTAAGCAAAGAGTGAGTGACTGGCCAAAGACCACCCGGTAAGCATCATGGCAGAGTGGGATCTCCCAGGCACAGTCCAATATAAAAGCAACTAAACTGCACTGGCTCTTCACACAATGCTATACCTAAAATTAAACGGGCACATAAGAATATAAATGATATCAGAAAGATGGGAAACTGCGTGTCTTTTCTGTAACTCTCTCAACAGAGTTGAACAACCTTAGTTTATAAAATCTGAGATCTTTATATATTGTCTGTGTGTTAGTTTTCTGTAAGGAGGGAACCTGGTGCTGTGTTACTCGTAGGCTGAAAGATATACCAACCTCAATAGACAACCCTTCAGCCAATGCATAAGTGTTATCCTAAACTATCACATTCTGTAAACAAGAAAACATGGGTAAGAAACAGAACTCTGTAATTACTGTGGGCAAATGCCACTCTGTATGTGACATTTCCATGCAGCGCCCAAATGTACACTAGACAATACCACAGCATCTTGGTACTGCTCTGCTAAAGTTAGAAGTTGGCTTTTTATCTGAGCCATATCAGAGCACTGACAACTTTATTGGAAAGCTGTTGTCTTCGGGATCAATGGTATGCTGTGGAGAAGTAACAGCCAAGGCTCTGGGGAAATGTGTGACATCATGTTCCAGGACATAGATTGATTCTCATTCAGTCAGTGGTAAAATTCCCAACAGGCAATATTGATTTAGCACTTGGGACATTGGCACCAGAGACACTATCTGCCTGCTGCATAATTCTGCTTGCTCCCATTTGAGCTTGGTGAGATCACCGGAGCACATGGTTTCCATAAATCAGGGTGAGCAAAAAAGAAATACATTAAAGATAAGAATACTTTACACTAAAATTTCTTCTCAGTCCTTACTATTCTCATAGCAAACCTTAATTTCAGGATTTACTTTACTGTGAACTTAATCTCTGAATGTGTCGAAAGCTGCCTTCAACAAGGATAGAGTTTGTGGGTCAAAAATTCACGGATGCTCACAGAATTCTTTGCTGCACAATTTGATCTATCCACTCACTGGCAGAACACATTGAAATGAACCCAATTTTACTTTCTCTTGCTGCCCACAAAATGATTCTTCAGTAAATATTTACTTACCTAACAGGCTCTGAGTCTCCTGAAATGACAGTAGAATTCTTAGAAGCACATGGGCTGTATAGCCTGCAGTGCATATTGAACTCAGAGCAGGCATGCTTTGAGCTATCTCCACCACTGTAATCAGGTCCACACACTTACATACAGCCTGGGGAAATGGGGGAGTGGTCATTGAAGAATTTGTTGACACATGAACTCTATCAAATAGCAAAGAGATATTTCAGATGCTATTTTGAGGTGAAATATCAAGCAAACAAAAATATTCTGAAGAGAGGAGAGGAACACAAGTACATTGAAAGGTTGGTGTGCAGATTATTAGAAAATGCTGACAGAACAGGACCAAGGGAACTTGTGTGTCTGGATCCTCCCGGTGGATTGTATCAGAAAGTACCAGGATCCATCTGGAGCTAGTGAGAGGAGGGAAGTGTGGTGTAACAGTTAGTGGCTGGCATCATACCATTCCACTCAGTAAAGTCTGAAGCCTCCTTTCAGCTTAAAGAGCCTTTCTCTGGCTGAAGTGGGGTGGTGACTTAAGCTAGAGGAAAGTTTCACACCTTGATGAGCAGAGTGGTATGAAATCCAGGCCCACATCCCCACTCTGCCTTCTCTCTCTCCCCCCCCCCTTTCTCATCCTAACCTATTTTACAGGCTGTTTGTGACAGTAAAATGGGGATGAAGGTACCATTTACATGATTTGGACAGGGGTGGTGATGGAGAAAAACAAAGATGGATAGAAACAAATATCCCACAAAGTCAAAATGATGTGTTAGACCTTTAGAGATGGACAGACTTACCCAATAATGTTGAATATGTATAAGGCCTTCTTAAAATTTGAACTGGAGAAAGAGGGATCACTTTTAAAAATTATTAGTCATGATATTTCCACTGATTATTACCTAATTTAAAGAACAAGGAAGTACAGACATGCATCTGGACATTGCTGCTGATTCAGCTGCCTAGGTTCATTGCCCCATATACACAAAATGATGCCACGGCCATCAGAATAAAAAATTGCTCCTCAGCCTTCTCACAGGCTTTGCAAGACACAATGATGACACAAGCAACTGTGCCTTGCTTCCCCCCCCCAATACTTAAATTTTATTATCTCTGTCAGCTCACTCACTATTAATGGAATGTTGCTGAATGTACATCTGAACTACAAAAGCAAAATGATTGGTACATTTTGGATAGGAGAAGAGGGAACTATTTTATGCATCTGCAAGAGGCAGAAGGGAATTCTTCAGACCAATACAGTTATTTTCCTTTCTGAAAAATAGCAGATTTTTCTCCTAAAACCATTTTTTCTATTTATAGGGATTCAGGTAGCAAAAGAAAGAAGGCAGCTGCTAAATAACTGATCGTTTAGATTAATAAATATATTATAGAGCCACTATTATATTTTCACCTTTGGAAACAAGACTTCTGAACCTGACTACTGTGAAGTTAGCACTTTCCACTGCTTATGATTTCATCATCAAAATGACAGTGTAGAACATCTTCCCTTTACAGTACTACCTTGGCCTTATGGGCCCCCTGTAATTTGGAAAAATAGTATCTACAGTAGATCTACTGAGTCCTCTTTTGTCTTTCCTAAACCATAGTGAAATTGCAGCTAACATGGGAGCATAGTAACATTTTTCAATGTTAGGAGCTGTTATTGACTTGTCCACCTAAGTTGTTGTATATTTTTTAATTGAATTCTGGGTTTCTGATAAGTCCAGATGAATTTATTAAATTAAGTCTGTAAGCTAGATATCAACGACTAGTTCACCAACAATGGGTAGGCCATAAAAACAAACAGAATGCTAGGTTAAAAAAAATCATTTTTAATGCAGGTATGCATCCTAACCATGCTATCTTATAATTATTCCAGTTCTTTCTTTCTTTTCTGCATGATTGATAGTTTCACTTACCATTGTCTTCAGGTCATCAGAAAATGCAATTCCTAAATGTCTGATGTTGTTAGCCTGCCCTTTTGATCCTGTGAGGGCCTTCCCTGGGTGTTCCTGGTCCCCCAGGGAATCAGGATGTGCCTCTGTGTTGGAGAGAGAGCCAGGCATGGAACTGGGATCCAATCTGCATTGGTCTTTCCTGCCACTGTGCCAATGATCTCACATCATCTCACAAATTTCTGTCTGCATTTCATGCCACATCCAGTCTCCTACTGCTTCATCTAAGTATCGGCTGTCTGCATTATTTTATTGCCATTTAGTCGTGACTCTGAGGTCACTACGATGTCCCACTATGTTATTTGGATTTGGTTTTAAGGTGGTTTAATTGCTCCTCCCCACCTTCAAGCCGCTATGAGCGATTAGCAGAAAACTGGAGCCAAATTCTCTCCCTTCTCCCATCTTTTCTAAGGAGATACACAAATTGACACAAGGGAAACTAGTTAGCTGAAAATCTACTCACCTGTGTTTAAAAGTAACCAGAGAACATTTTTCTGCAATTGTATTTTTTGGGGAGTTGGAAGCCCACCTCCCCCTGAACCATTTGTTATTTCTTGGAGCAGTCCCCAGAATGTCCTTCCTGGCAACAGCTAGGTGTTTTGTGTTTTTTTTACTCAGCTCATTCTGTCTTTCCTGCCCCCCTCCCCCTCTGCCAGGTCACCCCCCTTTACTTTCTGGGGAGGTCGCAGGTGCCATTTCCTCCCCACAGTGCAGTGCAGTGCAGCGCAACACCCTGCCAGCACCCCTGGGAGACCATGCCTCCCCCCTTTCTCGCGCGCTCTCCCTCTGTCCTGATGCAGACAGTGAGCTTTTTATACTGAGCCAAATGGAAGGCAAAGGAAGCTGGTGCCACAGCAGAATGAAACAGCTGTACATAGCAAATGCAGATTGGGACTGGGTTTCTCTGCCTTTCCCCATCCCTTGTGTTACCCAAACTGGTGCTGTCCATTCAGCACTGGCTCTGGTTTGCATGATCTAAACTGCCAGAAGGTAGGTGAACGTCCCTAACAGTCAAATCATACAGCCAGTCAATTAAAAAAAAAATTAAACACAAATAATTAGGAAATACTCGGAAGGCGGATAATGATGGATGCTTATTCGCCAAGCTCTGTCTTATAACACTGCAAATTATGCTGTGGAGATATCGTGGAGATACTGTGGATAAATATTCTTGTTTAGTAAGTAACTGAGGACAGCCTATTTTATCTTGTGTTTGCTGTTCTAAGAAGCTGGCTATGTGGGATTTGCAGGTTAGCAGCTTTGGAAATATTGTCAAGTCCACTAGCAAGGCCATCTTGAAAACAACTATGAAGGAACTGAGCACTGTTGCCATCTATATATCTCCAACTGCATTCAGACCATTCTTTTTTCCCCCTGCTACTTACCTGGTTCTCTCTTTGGATTGCCTCTTTTGTCTTAATTAAGTGATTACTGAGTGCTAGTCATGGATTTCAAGGCCAAAGACTTCATCGGGGTCACGATGGAATCTCAAACAATCCTTATATCTGAATTTCTGAGTAAGCTGTTTGCATTGTTTGCATTCTTTTGTCTTAACAGAGCTGCATTTATTTGGTTTCAGGAGGGGTATTTGTGTTAGAAACATAGTGTGCAAAGTGATGGGGGTTTGAAAGCACATTTGTGGGTCAGGTGATTTTTACCTCAAACCATTTTGTAGTTTTAGCAGCCATATCTCCTGTCTTCCAGAGTGATACTCTGCTTGTAGATCAATGTGGGGACATAGCCCTCTTATTACAGGAAGATGCAGAAAATGCTGCATTTGTTGGTAACATGCTAAGAGATCTTTCCTTCCTCACTGCTAAAACACTGGGAAGTACTTTTGACCAGCTACAGTTCATGCTTTCAAAGATCAACTCTCTAATCCATATATTAACTGAGAATTACAACAGGAGCCCTTTAAAATCTCGAAGTACTGAGCGGACAACAGCTGGCCAGACACCTTAGGAGAAAGCACCAAAAGACTGTGGGAGTAGGCATGGGCATGAACTGATAAACAAATCCCAGTTCAAGCACAAAGCAGGCTAGTTAATGGTTCACGAACCAGGAGGTTGGGAGAACCACATGGAGGTTCATGAGGTTCATGGAAGAGTGGGTGTGGGTGTGGGACTTCTGAGTCTGGCACCTTAACCAGAAGTGAGCTCTGAAGTAATTTAAATGCTGTTGGAGCCCACCACCAGCCCACGGCCCAACCTGAGTGAGCTCCAAAGGCATTTAAATGCCTTCAGAGGCCACCTTTGAGTCAGGCCAGCCCGACTGAGCTCCCCTCACCCAATGGATATATTTATACCCATCCACCTAATGGAAGTGAGGGAAATGAGGTACTATTCAACTGTTGCATTGAGGAGTTTGAATCGAGAGCCACAGAGCCTTTGACAAAGAATGTAGTGGTAACTCCCCCAACTCACATCAAGTGTCTTCCCTCAAAAAATTGATGCATTGATCCTGATGGTTTCCAAAATGCTCTGCAGGATTTATCTGGACCTGCCAGCAGTTCCCTTGATGAGCTGACTGAGATTTGGAATAGAGGTCTTCAGGAACCTGTGGATCAGATTGCTCCCTGACACCCTCTGCACCCACGTGTCTCTGTGGCTCCTTGGTATAATGAGAATCTAAGAGATTTTAAGAGGTTGCTCAGATGGCTAGAGCAGAATTTGCAACTAAAACAGGACGAAGCTGTGAGAACACACTTTAGAGCCCAACTGAAGGCATATGGGGTAGCAATGAAAGAGATGGAAAGAGATTATTTCGCTGCCTCCATTGCATCCACTAGCTGATAACCAACCCAGTTATTCAGAATGGTTTGACAATTGACCAGCCATTTGGTGTGTCCTAAAACTGATACTGATTTGGCTCTCAGCTGTGATTCATTTGCAAACTTTTTTGTGGATAAAATCTCTAAGCTCCGCCTGCTGCTAAATTTGATAACAGTAGTGGGATGGGGGCTCCGCTTGCACAGTCTGGTTCTTTTTTGGACTTTTGTAGCCTGCTCACCTTTATGGATGTTGACAGGATCCTGACAGCTGTGAAGCCAGCTTCCTGTTCCTTGGATCCTTGTCCTTCTTAGGTGGTAAAATCATGCCATGAAGAGGTAAGGTAAAGGTAAAGGTTCCCTTGCTTGAAAGCCAGTCGAATCCGACTCTAGGGTTGCGGTGCTCATCTCCGTTTCAAAGCCGAAGAGCCAGCGCTGTCCGAAGACGTTTCCGTGGTCATGTGGCCAGCATGACTAAACACCAAGGTGCACGGAATGCTGTTACCTTCCCACCGAAGTGGTACCTATTTATCTACTTGCAATTTCTTGCTTTCGAACTGCTAGGTTGGCAGGAGCTGGAACCAAAGATGGGAGCTCACTCCATCTTGCGGCACCCGGGTCTTGAACTGCTGAACTACTGACCTTCCACAGCCTGCAGTTCAGTGTCTTAACCACTTGAGCCACCGCAGCATGAAGAGGTAAGTGGCCCTTTAAGACAGATTATTAATTTGTTTCTCTCACAGGGCTGTTTCCCAACTCCCTTAAGAAAGCAATTGCTAAACCTTTGCTAAAGAAACCCTCCTTAGATAAAAAGCTGCTGGCCAATTACTGCCCAGTGTCTAATCTACCTTTTCTGGGGAAGACAATTGACTGAGCAGTGGCCAAGCAGCTCTAAGTCTTCCTGGATGAGACATCTGCCCTGGACCCTTTTCAATGAAGCTTCAGGCCTGGTTTTGGGGCTGAGACAGCACTGGTCACTTTGGCTGACAATCTCCATTTACCTCTGGACAAAGGCATGCTGGCACTGTTGATCCTTCTGGATCTATCAGAGGCTTTTGATATAGTTGACCATTTGAACCTGATCAATCGCCTTGCCTCCCTGGGGTTAAGAGGCACTGCCCTTAGCTGGTTCTCCTCATTCCTCCATGAAGGCTGTCAGAGGGTTGCTATCAGGAAGGAGAGGTCTTCCTAATGAGAACTGAATTGTGGGGTCCCACAGGGTTTGATCCTCTCTCAGATGTTATTTTATGTGTGTGTGTATGAACCCTCTTGCCAAGATTGTTAGGAGGTTTGGAGTTGAGTGCCATCACTATGTTGATGACACTCAGCTCTTCCTCCTGTTGGATAAGCAGCTTGTGATAGAGCTCTCAGCACTATCCCAGTGCCTGGATTCAGTGGTCCAATGGTTAAGGGGGATCTGGCTGAAGTTGAATCCATCCAAGATGAAATGTCATGTGCCTGGGAAAGACTGAGATGCTAGCTGGAGGGTCACCCCCGAGATTTGATGGTGTCCTGTTGACAGCTATAGACTCTGTACAGAGCCTCGGGATATGGTTGAATTCTGTGCTATCATTGGATAAACAAGTGTCCATAGTACCATGATTAGCATTTTTTCACCTACAACAGCCCCACCAAGATGCTCTTTATTTGTCTGGGTCAGACCCTGTCACATTGACCCATGCAATGGTCACCTCCAGATTGGACTACTGCAATTCACTCTACATAGGGCTACCCTTGAAAATGCTTTGGAAACTGCAGGTGGTTCAGAATGCAGTTGCCAGGCTGCTGACTGGAACATCATGGTCAGCTCATATTATTCCAATTCTGCGGCAACTGCACTGGCTACCAATTAGTCTCTGGATCCAATTCAAGGTGTTAACTTTGAAAGTTCTTAATGGTCTGGGATTCTCACACTTATGGGACCACCTCTCCCATTACAACCCCCTGCTCTCCCTTTGGTCATGGTCTAGGGGCCTCTTGCAGGTGCCTGGTCCAAGAATGGCTTGGTTAGCTTAGTTTGATGTAGTGGTTAAATGCATGGACTCTAATCTGGGAGAACTGGGATTCCTCGCTCTACCACTTGCAGCTGCTGGATAACCTTGGGCAAGCCATAGTTCTGTCAGAGCTGTTCTCTCAAGGACAGTTCTAGAAAGAGCTCTCTCAGCCCCACCGACCTCACAGGATGTCTGTTGTAGGGAGGGGAAGGGGAAGGAGTTTGTAAGCCACTCTGAGACTCCAAGTGAAGGGCAGGGTATAAATCCAATCTCTTCTTCTCTTCTAGCTTTCACCAGCGAAAGGTCCTACCCTGTGAAATGCACTCTCAGATGACACGTGTGCCCTGCTGGACTTGTTTAGTTTCTGCAGGAAATGCAAATCTGAATTGTTTAGGTTGGCCTTTGGAAGGTAACCACATGTTTAGGCTGTTTTAATAAACTAAGCCTTTATTTGCTTTTACCTTTCATTTCCTGGAGAGTGGATACAAGGGGAAAACAGGTTTGAACCAAAGCTGCAGCAATGTCCCCTTGTAACAAAGAGCCACACTTTGTTACAAGGGGGCTTTCCATTCTGGAGTGTCTGCTTGGAATCAATTAAAATAGTGCAGCAGGCTGGCAGACTATTTCCTACTAAAACCAGTTTTGACCAGTATCAGATCAGTGGCTTTTAGGAGTGAGGACCAGATAACAAAAACAATCTACCATGGCCCTATGTCAGAAAATGGCAGGAGTCAACACTGACTTCTCTAGTTACTGCCCCCACTTGTCAAACTAAGAGTATTTCCCCTGCATACAGTAACATTTTTATGGCCCTTCTCCTTACAAGAACTATGGTTTATTCAGAACATTTTTCTTCCCTTCCATAACATGCACAATCTTAATCCGCAGAAGTCTGGGCATTCTGAGTCCCATTGTGCCCCTAATGAAGTTTCATGGGAACAGGAGTTTGTGACATGGCTTCTCTCTATGTACAAAAAGTTTAAGAAATAAAAAGCCTAAACTGAGACTCAGACACTGCAGTTCTCATTCATTCAGAGCCATACTGAAAAAAATGCATCATAGAAATTGAACATGCTCTGAAGTAGTTGTCACAACTGGAATATTGATCTTAGGTTCTTATGTTCAAAGCTCTATATGGACTGGGATGAACATATCCGCAGGACTGTCTCTCCCGATATAGCTCCCAAAGGACCTTGTGCCTCTGACCAACATCTACTGGTGATTACTGGTTAAAAGGCTCTGATGCTGGCCTGGTGAAACAGTTTCCCTAGTGGAATCCAGGCCCTGTGGGATTTAATGAATTTCTGCCAGGCCTATGGTTGAGGTGGTGATAAACCATCTACGACAGCCTCCTCTGTCCTGCTCTGCTCTTTGCTTGCTTTAGCAGCATCCCATAGTCTATCACAACTGCTCCCCTCACCCATTCACCTGCCTTGTTCTGCTCCAATCTGCAGTTACTGATAGTTAGAACCTCATCCAGTTCATCAGATTGTTAAACTGGTGCCATCTAAGGATTTTATGTATTAGTATTGTTCTGGAAGTGATAGATTTTATGAATTGTACTGTATTTTAAATGTTTGTATGTTTTAAGAATGTTGTAACCTGCCCTGAGCCTGTTGTGCAGGGTAGGGAGGACTAGAAATTGAACTAATTAAATAAATATCTGTCTTCTCCCATCAGACTCAGATCTTGGTTACAATGGAGTATTAAATATAAGCTGGAGACTATAAATAAAAGGTGGCTACATCTCTTAGGACCATTTCATGCATTGTGTTTTCAACATCTAACATTTATAGTATGAATATGATGAACATACTGGTATATTTACCACGATGCTAGTGTTAACGGCAGTGGTCTGTCAGGTGGGTGTTCAGTGGTAGTTTTAAGTCATTAGCTCACTGTTCGGGATTTACATTTCTAAGAGATTACATTTTCAAATAAATTATTCTTGGAAACAATATGGATACAGATAATCCAAATTCTCTCTGGTCAGTCAGTAGTCTATATCGAGTCCAAAAGTGTCTCAACCCAAATCCAAGGTAACCCTTAGAAGTCTGACTGCATATATGGGGAGAAGGGGAAAGACTTCTCCCATCCCTGCCTGTCTTCAATTTAAACAATATTCCTGACAAATTTTTCACATATAAGCTCATTGAGGCTATGATCAGATGTGCAGTTTGATGCGCTGTTGTTGCTGTTCCCTTGTGGATTTAAAGTGCACGATCAGACAACAACATCTGTCTGTTGTGCCCCAGTCATCTGAGGCCTGTTCCCTCTCCCCTATACTGTGTGTTTCTCTAATACCTGTGAAAGTATGGTCCTGTTGGTCTGAGCTGGTCCCAAAATGGATTTCCTGTTGTCTGATCCCTCTGATGTGCTGTGCCTAGATGTGCTGTCTCCAAAAACATTGTGCACCGAGCCATCAGGCAGGTTTGACTGGTCTTTTGTTTTCTGGTCTCCATTTTTTCCCCCTAGTTAGTGATGTGTGCATAACTGCATATTTGGACCTCTCTTTCTCTTTCCCTCTCCCACAGGGGCTGCTCAAAACTTTGTTCTCATAAAAACGTTCAAAGGAAAATGCCTCTGTACTTCAGCTTTTTTCTGTGCTTTGGAGAACTACATATCCCAAAAGGCTCATCGGGAGCCAGTTTGGTGTAGTGGTTAAGTCTGTGGACCCTAATCTGGGAGAACGGGTTTGGTTCCCCAGTCCTCCACTTGCACCTGCTGGATGACCTTGGGCAAGCCATAGTTCTGGCACAGCTATTCTTGAAAAAGGGCAGTTTCTGTCAGAGCTCTCTCAGCCCTACCTACCTCACAGGGTGTCTGTTGTGGGAGGGAGGGAAAGGAGTTTGTAAGCTGCTCTGAGAGTCCTTTGAGTAGTGAAGGGCAGGGTATAAATCCAATCTCTTCTCTTCGCTTCTTCTTGTGTGCATGCTCAGAGGACAAACTTTTTTTAAAAAAATGGCCAACAGCCCCATGAACTACATATCACAATCCCATGAACCAGATATCACAGCAGGCTCATCAGTGCTTGTGGGCATGCTCAAAGGACACACTTTAAAAAATGGCCAATAAAATCCCTGGCTGCTGCCATCTGATCACTCAAGGGCAGGGTAAAAGCACTTTGAAGAGTGCTAAAAAGGGTGAGTCTGATTAGGGTTCTCTGTTATAAAATAACTTGGCTCAGTTAGAAGTGGGGCAACAGCTGATCGAATTGCACATCTGACCACAGCCTGAGCAACTGCCAGTGTGACTAGGGAAATAGGATATCTCAATAAAAATTGTCTACTGTTATGTAGCTTATTGTTTTGGTATTTAACAGTATTCAGAGATAAAAGCTATTAAATGATCTCAAGACAAAAATAGTTTAATTTGGAATTGGAAATGTAAATGTTCACAACTGTTGGAACACTATTTACAATACAAGAAGCAATGACTATAGTAATGGTGACATTTGAAGCCAAGATGGTTCTTCATGTACTTAAGAAAAACATCATAAACAAATGTGCATATCTGACACAATAGTAAATATTTTTTTCAGAGGGTAGCCATGTTGGTATATGGTACAACAGCTAGATTCATTAGATCTGATAAAGCTCAAAAGCTTATTAACCCCCCCCCCCCATAATCTCTAAGGAGCTACTGAACTCAAATCTAGCAATAGTACATATAATGTTGTAAATTGTTTTATGTTCGTTTCCCACTTCCAGCATATTCTAGTATAGTTATCTTGTTGGAGAGCTATGAACTGATTACAGAACTTTCCTTCTTTAAATGAAAACTGACCAGAATAGATTACAAGAGAAGACAAAGCAATATCTTGACAGTGCTCAACACTCAATAGTGATACACTGTTATACCAATAGCAACACACATTCAGAAAGTGTTCAGACAATTTCCCGTGATGGAATATTGATCTTTTAACATGTCACTTTCAATGGAACTGTGGGATAGCTTGCTATAAAAGAAGCATGTATTACATTTTATGGGATAGTTTGCTGCTCACCAATTTCATTTTACATTAAATTTACTCTGGTGTAACTTGGGGAAGAGAGTTTTAAACAAGTTTTGCTTTTTTTGCTTTTTTGAAAAACTGAGCTTCTAAGTGGATTTATTGACATATTGCAGATAATGACTAAGGAATGAAAGGAGGATAACTTAAGATACAAGCATGAACAAATCACATCTTTTAGTATAAATTATATGACTCAAAATAATTCCTGTGGATAAGCTGAAGCCTTTCCCTTCATTAACTAGTCCCAACAAATAGCATGGAATTTCAAAACATTTATTCTATATTCCCTAGGGAAATAGAACCCAGAATTTCAGATCATTGGGTCAGTTTACTTAAAGCTTTAAAGAAGGCCTGAAAACCATTAAACAAGTGAGTCTCGCCCCCCCCAGTTAAAATGAGGACCACATTTGATCCTCATATTACAGAACTAAATGTTCAAGATATCCTTAGTACTCCAGTATGTACAGGATGCTTTATATTCTGGTCATCTTTAATACTTAACTTTTAGCTCTTTCTTTGTCAACTCCTTTTAAATTATTTATCTAGATTTGTATCTGCAATATCCAAAACTCCAGCATAGGTAATGTGAAAACACACTACTTCCATAAAAAAATACTTAAAACTGTGACAGAAATTAAAATCCCATCACAACAGGCTTAACCTCATCTACTAAAAAGCAGCCCAATAAACATTTGACAGCGCTTCTGAAAAATTCCAGTGGGGAGAGCTTCTGGTGGTATCCACCTGCTCAGCTTTGGAGTGATCACTGGGAGAGTTCCCGCGGCTCTTTGATCAACTGGACTTTTAGAAAAATGGAGCTGTGCCTAGATGTGCTGTCTCCAAAAACATTTGTTTAGTTGACTGCCC
This sequence comes from Gekko gecko, assembly GCA_029375565.1. Classification (NCBI taxonomy): domain Eukaryota; kingdom Metazoa; phylum Chordata; class Lepidosauria; order Squamata; family Gekkonidae; genus Gekko; species Gekko gecko. The sequence goes on along the minus strand of JAPDNY010000002.1, from coordinate 66,783,230 downwards.
AACATGGCATACAAGAGACATCACTAACAAGGTGTTCCCAGGGATTGCCTAAGTATGGAGGCAGTCTGCAAATTGTGTGGCGATTCAGGCTTTGAAATCAAAACCATTAGTTTGATTTGTGACATCAAGGACACCAGGGCAGCTATTTTAAACACCAGTCCTCTCTGATTTGGAGATAAGTTGCCTCCCTTTGTACCCAACTCAAGTTTCTAGACTGCATCCCTCAATATCTTTTTTTAAATGGGTTCTGCCATGCCATCCAAGACTCTGCATGTTTATTCAAAAGTATGCCTTGCTGAGTTTGTTGGAACTTGACCCACACATTTTAGAAGCAAGCTCCACTGAAATGGAGAATATTCCCAATGCAGTAAATACAGAATTAGGTGTGCTCAAAACTTATTGATTCCTGTGGCCTGATATACCTGCTTTTGCATGGGATTCAGCTATTCAGTTTTATCAACAGCTACCAGTTCTGAATTTACCAGTCCCATGCAGATGAGCTAAAAGTGCTATCTGGGGGCCTAAGCAGATAATTCAGGGCTACGTACAATCATTAAAGATGGTTTGCAGGAAATTATCTCTCTGAAGGAACTGCTCTTCTAAAACAAAAGGCCCCAGATTCATGTTACTTAGCCCTTGATTATGTTCTCAGCTGCTAAAGAGCATGTTCAGTAATTTGTGATCAGCATAGATGAGCCAGCTGAGAAAATAAGGGTATTAAGATAGAAAACAAAGCATAGAAAGCATATTTGGGGGTACTATAGTTCTTTGGAGCAAAAACAGATCAGGAAATGTTTTGCAGTAAGAGGCTGCAGTCACACACACAGTTTATGGCACTATAGTGGCATTATCTGAGTGGAATAAATGGGCTCCTGCAGACAAGAACATCTGCCTCCTGTGGCACAGTCATCAGCAGCCCATGCTGTTCTGCAATGGAAGTGGAATAAACAGTTACCAGGGAAAGTCCAGTATTAGCAGATTATTCAGGGTTCCCTCCGAATTTTCGAATTTCTGAACTCCCCTGCAGTGAAAGGAACCTGGAAGGGATGTCTGAACTTGCAGATCAGTTTCCACCACTGTCTTTTTTAGTTCCTGCCTATATGTGCATATGTGCATCCATCCACTTGCAATTAAATAAAACCCACCCTCACGATTTGTCCCCTGGTTGAAGTGCAACAATAATGTGGATGCCCCCCCCCCATGGGAAGGCCATGCAGGTAACTCACCACAGGGTATGTGGTCTGGATGGAATGCTCCACTACACTTTGAGGCACCACCATACCACACCAAGCCACCAGCCAGAGTTTCTTGTTCTGTGTTATGTGAAGTGAGAAGGAAGCTATTCAGGAGCCTGTCCTAGTAAGTCAGGTGTTCCACATTTCCTTCAAAGCACAAAGAAAGGATATGGTCACCATTGAGGAGAATATAAGGAGAAAGCTTTACCTCAGATGAAAGTCTTTGGTTTTTTTAATTTGTACTTTTTGTATTCAATGTTATTTTTATTGACATATACTCTTCAAATAATGCAAATTTTAAGCTTTTGTAATAGGATGCTAGTTGGAAGTAATTGTACAGTAGGCTATAGAGAATATCATTGTAGTTTCTACTTAAGCTGTGACACCAAATGAGAAGAAAAATTAGAACTTCAATGAACCACTACAATAATCTTTAAGGGCAGATAACTAGGCTTGATGTTTGTTTGTTTGTTTATTATTTCAACTTTTATCCCATCCTCCCTGCCAAAGCAGGCTCAGGGTGGCTCACATAAAACCAGTAAAACAATATATATTCAATACAAAAATATCTAAAACACTGCATAATGCAATTGTGATCCATGTTCTCTCTAAGCTGAATTAGTGTGAGCTAATTCACAGGTTTTCAGCTTCCAGCTCACACATTTTTGTTTTAGCGCAGGAATGATGGCTACAGAGCAAACAAACTTATGCAGTAGCCAAATCGCTCACTCACAACTTTAACGCCAGTAGCTCACAAAGTAGAATTTTTGCTCACAAGAGGGAGCATTGGTTGTGATACTGAGCAGTAACAGTCTGTGCATTCAGGATATGTGGCGTGACTCCTAGGTTTGGACCCTAGTGCCTCTTAAGAGATTCAGCACTTTGGAGGGATGTAAGCTCAACCTCTTTCACTTGCTATAGAGGATAACAAGAAGTTAAGTACAAGTAGCAAGTTATGTGAAGTACCTGCCCTTTTCTGGCCTATCTGCTTCTTATTTTATTTGTCCCCGGTCCCTAACTGTGCCTGACTATCCCTCCTCCTCCTCCTGCTGCTTCCCACTATCATTTCTCTCACAATTCAAATAACTTCCATTTCCATTCAAATGCCTTCCCTTTATTCTGTACACACACCCTCATTCACTCTTCTCCTTTCCTACCACTTGCCATCTTGACTTTCCTTTCAGTCTTTTGTCCTTCAAGCAGCCATTCTCCTCCCCCTTCTTTATCTTGCCTTGAGTTGTTTGGTATCTTCTTCTCTACCCATTCATCAACTATAAGGGGGAGAATTCCACTTTGTCACCTTATTACAATAAGCTATTCAGATCTTTAAGAGCTGCCAAATCCTCAGGGTTTCCTGGTTTTGCTCACCAAATGTTTCCCTCTTGCTGTTTTCCTGCCATCTTAAAATAGATGCTACCAGCCCTGCCTAGCTATAGGGAAGCTCAGAAATGTTATAGTGCTCAGGGTCAGCTGATTAGTACACTAAATTGATGCCTAAGACAAAAGTAGGTACTTTCTGGGTCTACTTCCTATCTCTCTATCCACTGGGAACTTGGAGGGATTGCTCATGTATTTCCAGATCTGGAAATAAATGTAGCAAAACAATCATTAAATATAAAACTCTCTTACTGTCAATCAGAAGATAGAAGATCAGTTGCTTTTTGACAAAGATGTCTTCATCAGTGGTCAACCATAAAAACACTTTCAAAAAGATATAGCTGATTCCTATGTTAAAATACATTCAAACTATTGCAGGCAACATGCAACATCAGTTCCCAACAGGAGATTCATAATTTGTAATGCTGAAGTTTTATTTTGGGCATATTGCTCACAGTATTTGGTTAACTTAGTATTTTGTTTAGAATTGACTGGATTTATAGTTCAATTCTTATGTACATATACACCTCAAATTCATTTTGTTTCCACATTATTTGTATCTTTTCCATATATACAAGTTTCATGTCCTCATGACAATTGGACATAGGGGTGATGCAGTTCACCCTGTGTGCAGGATTCCAGATACACCCCTCTTATCTTTTTGCAGCATACAATGGAGTGTACCGCACCTGTTACCCATAGGCAGTTGCAGGGTATGTTCCACCAGCTTCCAGAGACATATGAAATCTATGAGAAGTGTCTAAAATCCTTTGAAACAGCTCACAACATATGTATGCAAGAAAGCAATACATGAAGGAAGGACAGAACCAGCTGTAAGGAGGACCTCAACCAGCCAAAAAGCTATTTTAAAAGGATTTTCAGCATTGCCATGAGGATCAATATCTGATATAAGACTTAAGGCAGCTAGGTGTGACATCAAATTGGGATCAGCCTCTGCCACGTCACCAATGTATAGGACCAGATCAACTCCAGAGCCTCTTATGAAGGTCTCACAAATAGTCTTGTTGACTGAGCCACTGTTAGCCAAGCCTGTCATACTAGTGTCCTTATCTTTTAAAAGAAATGAAGGGACTGCTAAGGAAGACAGGGAGATGGCAGAGAAGCTCAATTACTTTTTTGCTTCTGTTTCCACTTTGGAAAGTGTGGGGCATGTGCCCAAGCCAGAGCCCCTTTTCTCAGAAATGGAATCTGAAGAATTGAGCCAAAGTGAGGTCCCCAGAGATGAAGTTCTAGACCTATTCAGGAAATTAAAAATGGATAAATCTCCAGGTCCTGATGGCATGTACACCAGAGTTCTTAAAGAAATCAGATGTAAGATAGTTGATCTACTAGTTCATATATGTAACCTATCACTAAATTCAGCTGCTGTACCAGAAGACTGGAGAGTAGCAAATGTTGCACCAATTGTTAAAAAAGAGATCCAGAGGGGAACCAGGTAATTACAGGCCAGTCAACCTAACATCTGTCCCAGAGAAACTAGTAGAAACTGTAATTAAAGATAGGTTAGGTACACAGAGGGATTAAAGCCTGCTGAGGGAAAATCAGCATGACTTCTGCAAAGGAAAGTCCTGCCTTGCCAACCTTTTGGAGTTCTTTAAGAAAGTGAACAAGCATGTAGACAATGGTGACCCAGCAGACACTATATCCTCAAAGACTCCTGAGTAAACTTAGTAGTTATGGGATAAGAGTATGGGTTCTCTTATGGGTCAAAAAGTGGTTAAATGAAAGAAAGAGTGGAATCAATGGACAGTTGTCTTGATGGAGGGAAGTAAGCAGTGGGGATTCCACAAAGATCAGTATTGGGGCTGGCAATATTTAATATATTCATAAATGATCTGTAACTAGGGGTGAGTAGTGTAGTGGCCAAGTTTGCAGATGATACAAGATTATTCAGGATGGTGAAAACCAAGGCTGCCTGTGAAGAGCTCCAAGAGGATCTCCACAAATTGGGGGAGTGGGCAACAATGTGGCAAATGCAGTTCAGTGTTGATAAGTGTAAGGTGATAAACATTGGGACAAAAAAATCCCATCTTCAAGTATAGGCTAATGAGGTCTGAACTTGCTGAAACTGAGAGGGGAAAAGATCTTGGGGTTGTTGGGGGCTCAATGAAAATGTCAACCCAGTGTGCTGCAGTGGTGAAAAAAGCAAGCTATGTGTTAGGGATTATTAGGAAAGGGATTGAGTATAAAGCAGCTGATATTGTAATGCCCCTGCATAGATAAATGGTGCAGCCTCATTTGGAATACTGTGTACACTTCTGGTCACCATATCTCAAAAAGGACATGGCAGAGTTGGAAAAAGTACAGAGGAAGGCAACCAAGATTATTTTGAGGGTTAGAGCACCTTCCCTATGAGGAAAGGCTGAGTGAAGAGTCTGGGACTTTTCATTTTAGAAAAGAGATGACTGGGAGGCGGGTATGATAGAGGCTTGTGACATTATGCATGGGGTGGAGAAAGTTGACAAAGAGACATTTTTCTCCCTTTCCCAAAATACTAGAACTTGAGGGCATCCAATGAAGCTGATGAGCAGCAGTAGGTTCAGGATGGACAAAAGGAAATGCTACTTTACACCAAGAGTGATTTTCCTGCCAGAAGATGTAGTGATAGCTACAGGAATAAACAGCTTTAAAGGGGGATTAGATAGATTCATGGAGGACAGGTCTATCAGTGGCTACTAGACATGGTGACTGAGGGGAATCTCCACATTCAGAGGCACTAAAGCTCTGAATCACAGCAACAGGAGGCCACATCAGGAAAAGGCCTTGGCCTCTATGTCCTGTTGCTGGCTGTCCAGAGGAATTGGCTGGCCACAGTGTGAGACAGGATGCTGGATTAGATGGATCATTGGCCTGATCCAGTAGGACTCTTCTTATGTTTGTATTTTGTTATTATTTATGATAAACACTGTCATTTTTATGAGCATTTTTAACATCTTCACAATCATTTAAAATTAATTTTAAAAATACAATTAAAATGATTATTTTACAATGCTGTTTTATTTTTGTCACAATACTTGAGCATAGGTGACCTGCTTTCAGCCTACCCACTCCCTTATTTAAAATATGGAAATGTAAGCTCATTCCCCCATAATATTAGCAATATACTGCCTTTCATAATGATTGTAGTAATTAAATGGTAATAAATAAAGTAATATGTATAAAGTACTTTGAGCTTTCGAGTGAAGTATATACACATCAACTATTAGGGCTGACAACAAAGGGTATAGGAGGAGAAGACGTTGACGGGCCTTACAGAGTATTATTGCATGTTCTTCAGCTGTGTCACAGCAACTTGATTGTGCCTGTTATTTGAGCCACTCTTGGTATTAGTATCACCATAGTTAGTCAGTTACAAACTAATATTGCCTTGAGTCAATTAAAAGCTCTGAAGTGCTAAGAATACTTCTTTTTATGCTGCCTATACGTAACTCTCAAGTGGCGGCTGAGATGTGAAAGCATAACACATTCCTCTGGTGGTGACATTTATTGGTCCTGACAGGGAACCTGATGCTGTCCAGCAGCAGGGCACATGGAATGTATTAAACATATTGCATGTGGGATAAATGTCAAAATCATTATCTTCACTGAGGACTTTGAAAATGAGAACCATAAGGACTCTGCAAGTTGTGTCAAAACAGTTTCTTGTGAAGTCCAGTGTCTAAAGGGATTTGTGCATTTCTGTGAAAGATGACATTTGTCATCACTATAAAAGTTCATACACACATTGTTGATGGCTATGGCTCTCTCAATTTGGGAAAACAGAGAATAAGAGACATCTGCTAGTGGGAAAAGATTTGAGTTAATGGGATCTCTTTTCCTAAGATTTAGCCTGAGCTGGTATCAGAAAGGAGAAATACACAAGGCTGAATGATTAGATGTAGGACTGCAGTGAATATTTGCCAGTTTTACTTTTTTAAAGAAAAAAGGTTGTGAAAACTTTGAGGAAAATACAGACATTCTTGCTTTTTCAGTAATATTGTTATCAATTTTTTATTTCATCCTTCCTCCAAGCAGCTCAGGGCAGCATACATAGTCCTCCCCACCTCCATTTTATTCTCACAACAACCTTGTGAGGTAAATTAGGCTGAGAGAGAGTGACAGGTCCAAGGTCATCCAGATAAATTCATAACAAGTGGGGATTTGAACCTAGGTCTGCCTAGTCCATCTCTCTAACCACTATACTACACTGGCTATATAATGTCCAGTGTTCTTTAGCCATTCTAACAGTCTTATGAAAGCTGCTTTCCAGTGGCAGCTCCTGCACTAATGTGTGAATATTTACATAAAAACATCATCAGAGAAGCCATGTTGGATCAGGCCAATGGCCCATCCAGTCCAGTGCTCTGTGTCATCCAGTGGCCAAAACCCAGGTGCCATCATGAGAGAAAGCAACCTAATGGGAAGAAATGGGTGGCAGTGTTGGGAGTGGGGGGGCTTAGATGCCCATATCCTTACAGATGTGCAGCTGCTTCCAGATGGGCTTGGCTGGGCAGCCCTCTCACAGCTTGCAATGCCAGTGTCATTGGGTTCTACCATGCATTCTGTACACTCATCATGTATCCGCATATTAGGAGATCATGTGACTCTTTCCCATTCTTCACAGTGGCTGATAACACAGCAGAGAATCCTCTAGTGCTTGGCAATATGGAAAACGGGGCTTTACAGCTGTTTGTCAGTTTCAGAAAAAGTCTGGTTGATTTCAATAGTGGTTTTTCCTAGTTGCCTGTGCTCCTTTCTGTTCCCTTTCATTCAGTGAACTAACACTAAAATGCATGTGCGAAACCTGAACCAAAAGGGTTTGAATGGAAGGTCATTGCTGGATACTACTGTGCAGCTGCGATAAGACAACTGTGTAAATTAAAAAACAAACAAACTTTGGACTCCACCCCCCACATGTCACAAGTGATGTTCCACCATGATTTAGGAAAAGTGTAGGTTTTTTTTTTTTTAAGTTTACTTGCAGAATAAATACAACAGAGAAAAGGCATAAGGCAGGCACAGAATCCAAAGTCAAGCTTAAAGCCTTACTGTTCAGAAAATCTGCAGTAAGCTGTGCATATATAATGGGCCATTGTTCCCCTTGTTCTTTTCTATAGCTGTTGCAGAGGCCTTCCTCCACTTTGGCACTCACTTTCCCTACCAGTAGGACCTTGTGTGTGGGTGTAAAATCAATATTTTTCAAGGAGCCTTTATGGACATAGAAGGGCTAGCAGCAGAGGCAGTGCATGCTTCAGTGGTGGAATGCCTTCTTTATTATAAGAAACTCCATTATAGAGGACTAGGAATAAGGCCCGTTGTGGAAATAAATACAATGGGCTCTAGAAAGAGGCTCTGGGAGACTGCCCCGGCTTTGGGCGCTCCATGACAATTTGCTGTGGCAATCTCAGCAGGGTATAATGACAGAGTCCACCATTTTCTCCAGAGGAACTGGTCTTTGCTACCTGAAGAGCAATAGTAATTTTGAGTGATCTCCAGCCCTCACCTGGAGATTGGTAACAGTGGTTCCCCAGGAGGGAGTGGCTGGTTTGGAGGGTGGAGTCTATGGCATTGTACCTGTCTGAGGTCCCACCCCTCCTCAACACTCACCCTCTCCAGGTTCGACCCCTCAAATCTCCAGGAATTTCACAACCTGGAGCTGACAACCCTATCTCCCTCCCAGCCAACCATCAACCTACCTTTAGTTTTCCATCTCCTCCCCCCTCCCTCCTAGAGAGCAGTTGTACTTTTGAGTGATCTCCAGCCCCCACCTGGAGATTGGCAACAATGGTTCCCCATCAGGGAATGGCTGGATTGCAGGGTGGAGTCTATGGCATCGTACCTGTCTGAGGTGCCACCCCTCCTCAAACCTCACCCTCTCCAGGCTCCATCCCTCAAATCTCCAGGAATTGCCCACCTGGATTTGGCAACTTGATCAGCACTGGGCCCAATGAGTTTTCTCCCAAAGGCCAACATAGGTGTGGAAAGGTTACTGACAGAGGAGAAAGTACAGGTGCCAACTCTGATTAGGGAAATACCTGGAGATGTAGGGGGATGGATCCTGTGGAGGGCAGCATTTGAGGTGTGTGTGGAAGGACTCAGTAGGGTATAATGCCATAGAGTCTACCCTCCAAAGAAACCATTTTCTCCCGGGGAACTGATCTCTGTCATCTGGAGGTCAATTGTAACAGTGGGAGATCTCCAGGTCCCACCTGGAGATTGGCAACCCTAGGGGAAAGTCAGCTGCACAGCGGGGAGTTGAAGAAAATGGTTTGATGGTCGCTGGCCCACTTTGTTAGCCAGCCAGCCATGCTGAAGCTAAGCAGGAGAGAGAGCCTTTTCCCATTTATTCTGACAGGAAAGTGGTCATTGGGGTGGGGATTATGGGTGGGGGAAGGGGTTATGCTGAAAGTCCTTTGTTTTTTTATTCACAGAACCAAGTTTGGTTGCCTACCAACAGCCACTGAGGTGACAGTCCCTCACAGGAGCCACGAGAACTGTCTTCCTCAGGAGAGAGAGCTGTCTGCCAGTAAATCTGACATGCAAATCTGTCTGAAGAGGGAGTGGGTGGGGAAGAGGAGCAGACCCAGCACCCAGCCAATGGCACGTGAGTACTCTTGAGTGGCGGCTGATGGGCCAATGGCTGAGGGAGGGCATTTTACAGCCAATGGGAGCGCATGGAATCTTACGAACCCAAGTCACAATTATATATAAGGAGAGATAGAGTAGAGATACAATGCAAAACTAGGGTGGATGGAGGTGGAGAGGAAAGCATGTCCTGGTCTCATGGTTGCGGGATGGAAGGTGTTAGCCAGAAGGAAGGAAGATTCCCTGAGAGCAGCAATCTACACATCAAAAGGACAGCACCAGGGAGGAAGAGGTGGAGGAAGAAGAAGACGAGTTGGATTTATATCCCGCCCTTCACTCAGAGTGGCTTACAATCTCCTTCCCTTTCTCTTCCCACAACAGACACCCTGTGAGTTAGGTGGGGCTGAGAGAGCTCTGACAGAGCTGCTCTTGAGAGAACTTGTGACTGACCCAAGGTCACTCTGCTGGCTTGATGTGGAGGAGTGGGGAATCAAACCCAGGCCTCCCAGATTAGAGTCCACGCTCTTAACTACTATGCCAAACTGGCTCTTAACCACTACACCAAACTGAAAAGGAAGGATGCACAGGGTCCTGGCCTAGCCTGATCTCATCAGATGTCAGAACTAAGAAGGGCTTGCCTGGGTCAGTATTTGGAAAGGAGACTAGCAGGAATACTAGGGTCATGATGCAGAGGCAGGCAATGCCAAACCACTTCTGAACATCTCTTGCCTTGAGAACTCTACAGGGTGCCATCAGACAGCTGACACTTGATGTCAAAAAAGCCCCTCCCTCAGTCTGAGACTTAGAAACATTGCAAAGTCCTTCACTTCCAACATAAAAGGTCAGTCTTTTTACCCACTCAATGGTTAAACAACAGCCACGCTATAAAAAGTAGTATTGAGAAGTAGCTCTGAGATGCATGAATACAAATGAAATACCAATGTTTTATAGACCCTAATATTAATTTATTTTTGAATCGCATTGAAATGTGCGCATGGAAACTTTGTTTCTCAAAGATGCAAAATTTAAAAGCAATCATCCCAACTACATTAGAGTCACTGAATTACTTTTAGGTTGACATTTCCATTCCATTACGTGGCTACCCAAAAGGAGTATATTTGGAGTCTTTCTGGATGAATGTGTGATTGAAGTTAATTATTCCATTCACCTTTAAATGAATTATAGATTGTGCTATTTTGCCCAAGAGAAAAGTCATTTTCACCCATTGAACACATCTTGGGATTGTTATTGCCATTTATGTTCTCCAGTGCTGCTTCATGCCCATGTTTTAACATTGCTGGATTTGTAATAATGTGTGTGAAAATTCAAAGGTTAGTGGAATTAAATATCACTTTTGCTGTTATAGCTTTGATTCAGAATAACTTGCAGTAAGACCCAAATTGACACCTAATGGTCTACGAAGGAAAAGGCGTATGTCACATACTTCATTTAAATGCCAAATACTTCACTGGCTTGATTCTTTATGTCCTACTAGAGGTGCAGGGCTAAGGAAGTAAAAACTAAGTGTTGTGGTTAAAAGTAAATAGGTTCCATTTCGCTAAATAAATGGATTCTGAGGAGCCTCTGAAAGACACTATCAAGCACACCAGATGTTGTAAAGAGTTACATGCTTTGTAACACTGATTCCAGTTTAGTCAGTGCCTTAAATACTTATGGATGACCACTGATATTACCTTTCTTTAGGAGCTTCTTTAATATGTGTTGAGAAGTTAGGGGATATTTTCAAATATCAATATTTGTAATGCTGGAACAGCCAGGCTAGAATCTGATACACTCAAGCCTAGTGCTACCAAAATCTATGTTCCACATCAAATAGCTGAGTGTTGGGATAACGTTACACAGGGCTATCTTTGGGCAGGAATGCAGAGGAACAGAGTTCTGGCTGGCTCCTGAGTTGGCCACGCCCAGCAAGAACTCATTAGCATAACAGGCCACACCCAAAAGCAAAAACTCATTAGGACTGGCTACATTAGGGGTGTGTGGCCTAACATGCAAAGGCGTTCCTGCTCCAAAAAAAGCCCTGGGTTTTGACAACAAACAAGGTAAACAGAATAAGAAGCAAAAGGTGGGTGTGGCTGGATGACCACACTGCTGTTAACATGGGGGGGCTATTATGCTGATGAGGTGTCTTGTCAGGGGTGTGGTCAAATATGCTAATGAGTTTCTGCTGTTGAGTGTGGCCTATTATGCTGATTAGTTCCTGCTGGGCTTTTTCTACAAAAAAAGCTCTGACCTTACATATCTACAGGGTCCAACATCTGAACCTTTTACTTTAAGAACTAAACTGAGTTAACCTTTGTAAGTCCTTTGACTTCAAAGGACTTAGAAAGGTGTAACTCTGCTTAGGATTGTACTGTGAATGGCTTGCATCTCAGTGTGTATATGTATATATAGTGGGCAATACTCCCTCTAAGCTGTGGAGTTCTGTGAGCAAAAATTCTACTTTGGGAGCTATAGGCATTAAAGTTGTGAGTGAGCAATTTAGTTACTGCATAAATTAGTATGCTCTGGAGCCATCGTTCCTGAGCGAAGACAAAAATGTGTGAGCTGGAGACTAAAAAACTGTGAGCTAGCTCACACTAACTCAGCTTAGAGGGAAGACTGATAGTGGGGTAGTGTCCGGGTCCTTAGTTAGTCAGCCAAACACCAAGCCTTGTTCATTGAAACAAGAATAGTATTTATTAAGCTGCAAGACTAGGTCACTAGAACAGAAGCATTGTTAAGAATAACTTGGATACATGAAGCATTGGGTTATACTCTAAAGGTGGGGAAAGGGCCCCCACCTTTCTACCAATAGACGGTCAGCGCGCGCGCGGGAACCCCAGAAAGCTTGTAAATAATATTCTACCCTCCATCCCACCATTCCCAGCCTAGCTGTTTGTCTTTAGAAAGCGATAGGAGACGCTCAGCCTGGCATTCAAGGCCACTCTTGGCCTGGGAGATGAGATATGGCCCGGTTGCCCAGGCAACATCGGCAGCTCCCCACATTCCATCCCACCAGTTCAGATACATCAATTAACACCATACAGTCCCATCCTCCCTCCCTTCACCATACAGTCCCATCCTCCCTCCCTTCTCCATCCCTTATGGCAGGGATACCTGACAGGTAGTCTTGAAGGTAAGTACGAGAGTTTCAATCTACCATCTTAATCTACTGTTTATAGCTGCTGCTACTTCTTTTGGTAGGGTAGTTGCTATAATGTTAAACACTTGTATTGAATTCCAAGTTAATCTTACAGCAGTTCTACACCAGTCAAATATAAGTACAATTAAAATCCTTTATAAATGCTTCCAGATGACATCATCCTCATTTCCTGTCCTTCCCTTGTTGCTGTCTCATTTTACTGATTTGTTGTAGGTCCCCCCCCCCAAATTGAAATTCAAACTCTGGTGCTATGTGGACAGTTTATACCAGTATTTCAGCATGACCTCAGGATGACATGTGTTTTGGCACATATGGTAAAGCGTTATCCAGCTGTCAACTTCCAAACAGCTTAATGTTGTCATTTTTTAAAAAAATGGTGCCACTACACTACACACCAAACCAAACAAGATGGATTTAAGGAAAGGAAAAAAAAAACCAGTGGCGAGGAAGGGTCACATCTTTTTGTATGAGAAAGGACTGATTTAACCTTCTGAGTCCTTTAAACATGGCAAGCAGCTAGCTTGCCTCTGAGCATCTACAGAATGAAATTTTGTAGAATCTTCCTTCTTCTCCCTTCTTTGAATTTCTCTTTGATAAAAGCAGACTTGATTAGCAACTAACTCCAAATTCCTAAAAAGAAGAAAAGAAATGGATGACTGGATTTCAATGAGAAACTGATTAAACAGGAATTAAGAAAATTTCTTGTAGCACTAATTTTTAAACAAAGCTAGAGCGCTTTTATCTAGGAAACTTGCAATTTTTTGCTTCTTTTATGAATCCCTTAAGTATGATTCCAGATTCCTCCCCAGGGGTTCTTTTTGTTGTTGTTTAACAAATGGAATTCAGCTGTCTCATTGAACTTATTTTACCATTTTATTCCTAACTTTTTTTGTTTTTACAGTGTTCCAGTTGATTGTAGTATCTCCTGATGTATGAGTTGTGTCAACTTTTTCCAGGAGCGAAAGTGTGCTACTAGGAGATTATTTCCCAACAATTTATAGCCATTGAAGAAACTTAGCCAATATTCTGCATCATCAACATAACCAAGCATTTGTACAGACAGCAGAGGTGTATGTTAAAAAGCTACTTTTAAACACCCAAGGCATTACAGTTGGTGAGTGTTCAAAAAATTCTAAACACAGCCCATAGCTACAGAGGGGCATTTTGGGGCCCAGCCCCCTAACTTCCTCCTCAAGGCCCCACAACTTCCTATCTACCCCAGACCCCCCAACTTGCTGGTGTCAGCAGTGCAGGAAGCTGGCAGATGAGAGTAGAAAGGAAGCTGAGGGCAGTGCAGGCCGCGGAGGCAGCAAGTGCCGGGCCATGGGAGGCAGGTGCCAAAAGAAGTACCTGGTCTTCAGGCCCATGCACCACAGCACCACCAGCCCTTTCCTTCCTTCCTTCATTGGTGGGGGAAGGGGGAAGAGAGCCTGGGGTGCTTCCTCCTCCCCCTGGAGAAGTACCTGGCCATCTGGCTGGCATGCCATGGCACTGGGTCTTTGCTTCCTTCCTTTATCTTCCTACCTTCATCCTCCTTTCTTCATTGGTGAGGGAAGGGGGGAGAGAACCTGGGGTGCTGTTTTCTCCCTTCTCCCCCTAGAAATGTAACTAGCCTTCAGGCTAGGGCACTGTGGTGCAAACTATCCCAACTCCCTCCCCTGCCACCAGGGAAGGGGGGGGGGACTAGTATAATCTAACTTAATCTATTCTATTCTAATCTAATCTAATTTAATTTAGTTTAATTTAGTTTACTTGCAGGGATGGGTGGCGGGCTTTTTTTTTTTTTGGCCCCCCGAAGGGGATTTTTTATTGCATTAAAAAAAAAAACTACAGAAAAAGGGAGGGGTACTAAAACATACTACAAGGGGAGATAGAAAAGAGAATCCAAGGTGTGGTGATTGTATAAAATGTTTACAAATATGGCATTAGGAAGATTTTTCAGTTGTTAACCTTGAAGGTGACAGTTAGCTCAATCGCTTATAGAAGCTCCAGCTCATACAGACTGTTTGGTATACTTCTGAAATATACTTAAATTTCTTTTATGCAAACATCAGGCATCCTCATCATCTGAAACAAAAAACAGTAGTTTCTACCCATCTGGCTATTAAATTCTGTCCCTGCAATCCTCTCAACATCCAAAATTATTTAAGTGAAATTACTAAATACATCAAAACTGGGCTTGAATATCTTTCTTCTCGAAGTTCACTCCATTTATACTCTTATTAAAAAGAAAAACAACAAAGAGAGAACCTAAATAGGCATCAAGTAACATCCCCACCTCTTCCATTTAAAATATTAGTCTAAGTTGGTAAAATACATTTAAATTTCCTTTGCACAATCATCATCAATCAACCATCTTTTCTATGTGAACCCTTCACTCCTGTTTTATCCATACCTCCCCGCCTTAACCAAAAGCATTATCTGCAAAAATTCTTTGCTGGAGAAACTGAAACAGAGTCCTCTTCTCTCAGTCCTCTTCATCTCACAGTCCATATCTTCTATAAACCTGAACAACTGAACACATATCCACCTTTCACCCAACGTTTCATTAGCTCTGTCCCCCTTATTAAAATACCTAATAAATTTATTTTTTGCTTGTCAAGGGAGAACGTAGCTGCTACTCTGCCCTGCCAGTCTTTCTCAGTGGTGTTCATTGTTCAGTTAAGCTTTCGACTTCCTGAAGAGGAGGATTCGTTTTAATTCTTTTGATGCCACAAGCGCCATTTTCAGAGGGGTTCTGTTTATTACCAAATTGCCAGGGTCCCATAAATCCATCAATTCATTCTCACAGCCGCTGCTCCTGGAAATGTTTTGAGTTTCTTCGAAAAGGAAAAGGGCGATTTCCAATGCCTAAAGAGGTTGCTTTCAGATGTTTACATAGTAGCCTTGTCTTTCGAGGGGGAGTTTCCCACACTCTGTCTGCTAAAAGAGAGTTCTGCTGCATTTAAAGCCACCATTCATAAAAGCTCTTCAAAACACTCATAAGTTTTTCCATTCAATCCTTTCTCTCTTTTTGCTCTACCCCCTTAAAAGCTTTATTTTAACATTGTTATACGAGGGGAGGGAATTCCCTTTCTTTCTTTTTTTTTTTGAGGAGGGGGTAGACTTTGCTTCACTCTGACTCTTACTGTGAAGTTAACAGTCTTTAAAAGAAAACTTGCCGTTTCTAGCCAGCCAGTTGACGTAAATTTTCAGATACTGTTTTTAAAGTCCCGAATGTTTGCTTATCTGTTGCTCGGTTCTTAAATCACGGCACTCCTCCAACACAGTCCATTCAAGCTCCATTTATCCAGTAATAATTAATCTTCTTTATCTGACCATCAGGGGGGGGCGCAGTTACCTCCCCCCCTATGCTTACAGGGATAAACTTCACCTCCCTCTGATGCTTCATAACTCTTACTCACACTTCTTCAGTTACTTCATGAATTCAGCCAGTTTCTTAGTTAGAACTTGATCACTGTCGCTTGGTCCGGTATGCAAAGCCTCAGCCAATCCTGGAACACAGCGGAGAGACCGTCAGGGCAAAAGGATGCCCCCACCCCCAGGCTAAAAGCCAGGGGTAGTGGTGAACCTCAGTGCCCCCTGACTCAAAGCTCATCCCTCGAGCCCTGGGGGGATGCGTACGATTGCACCCCCTCTCTACTAGCTGGTTTGCAGTCCATGTCCCCGAGAGCCAGGAGAGATGGCTGCCATCAGCCTGCCAAACCAGAAGCAGAGCCGGAAGGGTGGCAGTTTGAAGGTGTGTGCAGGAGTGCCCCCCAACTTATTTTAAGGCCCCCCAAATTAAAAAAAGTCCTTTCTCTGGGCTTGTCTAAATGAATGTTTAGACCAAAATGTTCCTTATAAAAGGAAACTTGGCAGCGGTCTGATTAGACCCTTTACAGTCTGGAACTTGGTTTAAGGTCTGGAGAGGAAGAATAAATGGCCAGTTTCCACAGGGGAGGAAAGTAAATATGGATCCCTATTTGTGCAGGGAGCAGTGCTAGTGAATGTCGACATAAGTGGACTGGAGCCAGGTGAAACAGCAATGTGGCAAAGTTTGCAGATGACAGCTAATTATTTCAACAACAGAAAATCCCTAAGTCATTTCAAAGTGTTTTCCCTTCAACTAAACATTTTAAACTGCTGAATCTCTTCTGCTCTTTCCTCTGTGAGCAGAATGTGTGTGTAAGAGCCACTGCTGATTTGGCCCATTTGCAGGGTGACACCTGCAGAAGGCCCTGCTCAGATGAGCAAAGCTGACATGGTGGGAAAGAGGTGGTCTTATAGATAGAAAGGACCCAGGCCATGAAGGGCTTTGTTTGTGAGGGCCAATGCCTTGAATTGAGCCTGGTAGCTAATGGGTAGCCAGGGAGTGACTGCAGAATGGGAGTAATATATATGTCTCTGATCTGGAGTCTCTGAGCTGACTTCAAGGGGAGACCTTTGTAGTAGTCTAGTTTTGATGTTACAATGGATTGGACACAGGTGGCTGCATTGGCTGTGTCAAGATAGAGGGCCAGCTTCCAGGCTAGATGAAATTGAAAGAAAGCATTTTTTGCAGCTGTATTAAGTTGTAGTGCAATCCACTAGCAATGTGGGATCCAGTATAACCCTTAGTTTCTTAAATGTGTCAGCAAGGGTCAGCTGAACCTCACTAAAATGGGAAACAGTGTCCTCCAAGATCTCTGCCTACCCAGCCAGCATCACTTTCATCTTGTCATGGTTCAGTTTCAATTTGTTCACTTTCAACCATTTCACCAGTCACGCAGTTGCTCAAGACCTCTACCACATCACCAAGGGATTTGGATAAAGAGGTATAGAGCTGAGTGCCATCTGCATATTGATGACATCCAGTTCCAAAATGATGAATGATTTCTCCTAAAGACTTCAGCTAGAGTTTGAATAATTTGGGGGTCTGGGGGATAAAAACTGCACTGTGGAACACCACAAGATAGTTCCCACATTGGAGATAGCTGGTTTCCAATGGAAACCCTTTGAGTACAATCTAAGAAGACTGATGAAAACAAGCCCAAGGCACATATCCTGATGCCTCCTTTTGCATCCAAATTCCTCAGTAGGATAGTATGATCTATTGTATCAAAGGTTGCCATTAGATCCAGTAGGAGCAACAAAGAAGCATGGCCTGGTTTACATTCTGACAGAGGACATCAGCTAAGGTCACCAGGGCCATCTCTGTCCCATAGCCTGGCATTAAACCACACTGTAAAAGGTCAAAAGCACAGAACAATCCGCTGTCACCAATCCTTTTTGCCCTGGCGCTGGAGCTTCTAGCATCTGAGATCAGAAACAACAGCAACATCCAAGGAATAGCAGTGGGTTCCTGCACCTACAAACTCAGCTTATTTGCAGATGACATGCTTGTTTACCTAACCAACCCAAATACATCCTTGATTCATCTTCAACAAATAATGAATCACTTTGGTATAATCTCAGGTTTTAAGATTAACCAAACTAAATCACTCATAATGCCTCTGAACATGTCACCAACACTAGAGCTTACCTTGAAAGAACGATATGATTACCAGTGGTCTGATGAATCTCTTCAGTACCTAGGAATTCACATACCTAGGAAATTAGATGACTTACGATCCAAAAATCATCAAGCAAGATTTTCAGAAATCAAAACAGAACTCCACAACTGGGGAACATTACAGCTGACCTACATAGATAGATTGCATCTAATCAGATCATTTGTTCTCCCCAAACTTCTATTTCTATTTTGCACGATCCCGATTGAACTACCGTTTGACATGATTAAAAGATGGCAACAGACACTTAACACATTTCTTTGGCAAGGTAAACGCCCAAGGACGAGTTTTGCAATAATCAGGAAACGAACATCGCAAGGAGGCCTAAATTATCCTGACTTGATGACATATTACAAAGCAACGCTGCTGACTCCTATAATTAAGATGCTGCGTCAAGGAGACAAACTAGACTGGGTAAAACTATTAACCCCTCTAGTAACACCTCTAACTATCCAAGAAGTCATTTGGAACACATCGAATAGTCGTCCACATAGTGTGAAATCACATATGTTCCTGATGGCCGTTCTCAAAAACTGGGACTCCTGTCGGCAGTTACTATTGCCGAGATACTCCAGATTTACCTCATTTCTCTCTCAATCTTGGTTCCTCCCTGGATGTGATACGGAGCTAAAGGAAAGCTTGAAGCAAGCTGACATGACATGCCTAAAAGATATCTTATGTAAGGATGGTCTATCTCCTAAACTACTGCTTGATCAAAAATTAAAGAAATCCATTCCGTGGTTTTTTTACCTACAACTAAATCATATGATTCATCAATTGGACCTCACTCATCTCTTGAGAAACCCACTGACCCCATTTGAGAAACTCATTGATTCAAAAAATAGAGCATCTAAAGGCCTAATCTCCACATCATATGATATCTTGATTCATCCAAAAGATGACCTACCAATGAGACATCAAATACAATGGCAACAGGACTGTGGCACATCCATTACTCCTCAACAATGGTCACTAATCTGGAAATCCAATCTGCTGACTTCGCCTGTCGTCTCAACAAAACTACAGACCCACAGAATCATTACGCGCTGGTACCTAACGCCAGAACGTCTCTCCAAGATGACATCAACACACTCACCCTACTGCTGGAAAAAATGTGGAGAAATAGGTTCCTTTGCTCACTGTTGGTGGCAGTGTGTTCATATCCATCAGTTCTGGCAAGATATTCTGACGCAAATCAAGTTAATCACAGGATTCGACACACCATTTGACCCAACATTACTGTTTCTTGACTTATGGAACTCAAAAGGAGTACCTCCCATCCAACGTGAACTAATCACCAGCCTTATCGTGGCTGCTGAAACAGCAATTGCATCTAGATGGAAAGATGAAAAGGCCCCAACTCGCTCGTGTTGGCTAAACAAAGTGTAGGATCACCTGATCTTAGAAAAAATTACAGACCACCTTTGCCACTTAGAACTATATCCTAGACCGTCCACTTTGACAGAAAAATGGCTACCCTTCGTGAAATACCTTTTTGCCTCTGATCTTCAACCTCATAACTATACTTACCTGAATATTTTGAAACACTAACTTGCCACACATCAAAGCGCACACAATGCTCAGATATTCTATGTTGCAACCTGACTCTGACAGAATAAGAGAAACTCATGCCCACAGTAATCTTAATTCTTTCATTGGAATAGTAATGTATGCATCTGATAACTTGTTTGAATATATGTATTCTCACTGCTTTCTAATTGTTATGTAAGTTACTTCCACGTTATTGCATATAACCTTGTATGTTATGTTGTTTGTTTGTTTTTGAAATCTGCTTTTCGTTGAAAAATAATAAAAAAAATATTTTTTTTTAAAAAAAAGCACAGAACAAGAAGAACTGAGGCTGGTTCACTATTGCCTTGTAAATCACTTTTCCCAGGAAAGATAGAGACTGGGTGATAATTGGTAACATCATTTTTCAGCAAGGATTTAAAAAGCATTGGACAAACACCCGCCTCTTTGAGTGGTTGTGGGAAGGCAAAATGTGTTATTTACTAATTTATGAGAGACTTCAAGGGATATTCATGTGGTCCATACATGAATTTAGCAGCCAGGATGGGCAGAGATCCAATGCTCAAGTGGTGGCTTTCACAGATCCCAGGATCCTGACAACATCCATCACAGTAATTGTGTCATAAGCAGACCAGATGGAAAGTTATGCACTTGGCCTGTACTAGAACTGGCATCCAGATCAGAGCCTATTCATGTCATTTTGTTCACAAAAAAAACTTTGTGAAGATATCACACCTAACTGTCTGTTCCTGAGTCAATAAAGGCTCACATTTAGGAGTCAGCAGATGTCAAAATACTTTTAACAGTTGAGATGGATGTGAACAAGCTGATGCAGTTATCACAGAGAAATAAGATGTCCTGGCCAATATCACCGCTGTCTCATAATTCTTCTTATGGACTCAATAGCTCACTCTGTTGGATTCAGTATGAGTTTTCCACTAGCATCTCTCTAGACATCTTCCAGCTCTCTTTAGGTCACCCAGCTCTGCAGTAAGCCATAAGGCTGGCTTCTGCCCCAAAGGCAGGAAAAATCAATGAGGAGCAGTCTTGCCAATAGCTTTGAAGAGCTTCATATTCCCAGCGGCCTCCACAACCTCAACAGAGCATGTGTTTAGAATCCTAAATCCCCCAGGGCATTCTGTAATCCAGATGATCCATGAACCTCTGTGGGCAGACCATTTTAACTGGGCTCCCTTTTTTGTGGGGTCTCAGTGCCATATTCACTCTGTGTACGGTTTCCCATCTTGCTAACCATTGAATTGTGTGAATTACTGTCTAAAACCATAATTAAAAAATGTTTATGGAGACTCTCTTTTTTAAACAAAACTTTGATTCTATGTCTGTCTTATTTAAAAATTAGCTGGGGTTTGGTACAGAAAGATAAATCCTACAATAACGTTTCCTGTAATCCAATTTTCTCTTGTTAATGTGCATCTGTGCATGAAATGACTTAGGCAGAATTTTTTTTAAAGGCTGTAGCTGTAGAGAAACCTTTTCAGTGAGTTCTCTGTACCATATTAACACTTGGCTCTGTTTGTGTCAGTGTGAACTATACTGTCAAGATGGAATGTTCTCTCAGTTCTTGGGCAAACAAATAAACACAAAGGATTAGATATCATTGGATTTAACTTGAACCATACTTTGCTATCATAAGAATATAAGACCAGGAAAGCTGGCTCAGACCAATGGTCCTTCTAGTTGAACATGGAGGGATATGTTATAAAATTTCTGAGCTGAAGATATACATGGAAATCTCTAGTTCAAGGCATTAAAGTGAGTTCCCAGAACAGTAACACTTATCTGGGATTCTTAGGTATTACAAAACTCTCCTCACTCAAATCATCTGCATTGTTTTGTGTCTTTGGGTGCTGCTAGCTGGCTACATCATGTGCTGATGTTTTTCTTTGATCCTACTGATTTCCTGCCAGTAGCATTTCCCCCTTCCAATTCAACACACATCCAGAACAATGAAATCTCTGATACCAGAATAATTTGAAGAATTGGCATGGCTATATTTATGGCCCAACACTCAAGCCAGTAACATAACTATAAGCATATAAGGAAACAACATCTGGTTATATATATGTGTATACAAAAAACTTTTATACAAGTATTTGGATGTGTGTCAATGTAATATAGAGAACAGTGACCACTGAGGAAGGCCCAAAGGGGCTGAAATGCATTTGGTCCTAAGTTAAAAAGTGTTTACTTTTCAAGTGTATTTGCATTAGAATTTTTTTTTAAAGTCTGAAATTTAGACTCTTTCTTTTAATCATAGTATGTTTTAACATGTGTATACCTTAATAAACATTTGTATTTTTATATTATATAGTGTTAGCTTGACCCTCTTGGTTCGCAGCTGCAGTGGAACTGGCTATCTCTTGCTTCCAGTTTTGCTGCTGCTGCTGCATCATAGTTTGCTTCACCAGACTCTCTTAATCACTCAACCATTTCATATTTTAACCTAGGTCCTAGACTCAAAACTCCAGAGCATGAGATTTCTGTGGTGAATGTCATTAATCAAAAGTAGGTTTGCAGATTACAGAGCTAATGTTTTAAGGATGTTTTTATTTTTAAGTAAAAAAAAACCCTTTGTGTTTGTGTCCTTTATAAAGTTTACTAGCGGCCAAGCCCATTGCGTGGCGCGATGCAACGGGCCCTAGCCGTTTGGTGGGTGAAGGCCCCCTGCGCCCTCCTGGGATGCAGCGTTGGCGGCGCGCCTCTCCAGTGCTGGAGAGGCATGAGAAGGAGGCATTTTGGTGGCTGTGGGCCGCAGTAGGGGCCAGTAGCCGGCATGGTCGTCGAGCTCCCTGAGGGCTACCTGTGGGAGGCAGCCTCAGCGGGAGCCTGTTGCTCGTGCGGCCGTGGAGGAAGTGGGAGGCGCCTCTTTTCAGGCGCGTCTGCAGCAGGGCGGGCCCGTCGGCCTGGAGGGCGAATCTGCCCGGACGGCGGAGGAAGCGGGCATGGCTCCTCCTGAGGCGTGGGTGTAGCAGGGAGGATGTGCCGGGCTGGAGGGCGAATCCTGGCGCACAGCGGAGGAAGTGGCCACCGCCTCTCTCCAGGCGAGTCTGCCGGCGAGCAGAGGTCCGGGTCGTGGGGTGGGCTGTCGCCAGAGCAGCCATCCCTGCCGGCGTCCGACGTGAGAATGGGGGCGTGAGGCCCTACGCCGCGTGCGTGGGCGGGTCTGCAGCCACGCAGGGACCCAATGCAGCCAGTGGTGAGGGACCCCCTATCTGACTGGCAGGTCCCTCGGCCAACTGATTCCGGCGCGCATTTTGGCCATATAAGGTATGACCAAAATGCAATTATATATAAGGAAGGATATCTCCACCACCTGGCATTACATTTTATGACACACATGGCCTGGCCCAACAAGGTCTCATTTATGTCAGATCTGGCCTTCATAACAAATGAATTTGACATCCCTGCCCTAAACCCTAAAAATTGTTTCCTCGACCCCTTCAAAGGCTTCAGGTTGTGAGGGGAGGGGACTGAATCTTCACCCAGTTCCACCTCCTCCCATCACAACTCTCCCTTCGCTCTCCTGTCCTTGTTTCTGATCTAGTTTCTTGGAGAGAAGAATAGCTCCAATAGCTCTTCACAGTCACTACAAGTTCCTCATCTTTCCTCTGGCATGTGGGGAACCAGCTCAACTGGCAATTTGAACAGTTTATTACTCCTTTCTCTGGGAAAGAGTGTTCCTCATTGAGAGTGGGTTTCCCTAAATGTAGTTCAAGGCATCTTACACTTCCCTGTCACAACATAGGGGACCGCGAGGAATATTTTGAGGGAAAGTGAATGGTTAGAAACTGCCAGTTCAGGCTAGCTCTGGCCTTATGGATTGTGATTTCTTATGTAACAATGAATTAGCTACAAACTGTACTTTGGTGCCCACCCAAACACCACAGTTTGTTAGATTTTTCTCATTCAGATGACGCTAATTGAGGATTAATCTAACTGTGGTTTATCCCAGTATCTGAATATAGCCTACCATAGTCCACTACTAATTACCTTATTAAACATCTTCATACCTAAACTGTGCTCTATGCTTCTCATTTTAGACCTGTCAATATAGAGGGTTCAGTTTTCAAGAAATTTACTTTACTTACTCTAGCTATCCATATAAAATCTTCAGCTTTTGCAGAAATTCAATGTCTCGATGTTTGCCCACTATATAATTTTAAAAATTTGAGCTATGCAACCTTTAGCTGTTTTTGAATGAATAAAAATTGACATCTTTCCACTAACAATTGAATGTGATTGACTAATTTCTGTATGTTGATCATTGGTGAGACAATTTCAGATAAAATGCTTAAGACCAAAAATATTGTGAGAATCATATCCAAATCACTTATTATAGTCCACGTTTTAATATGATGCAGCCTGTTCACCAAACCATGGTTTGTTGATTGGAACTGACCTGCAGAGTCATATGTGTCTCCCAGTTCTTTTCTCCCAATGTAAATTCCTTCTTCCCTTCCCTGATCAGAATTAACCATAGTTCAGCATTATGTCTTAACCAGAGCAACCATTACTAGCTATTATACCAAGATTAAATCAAGACTAAAAACTAATCTTAATCCTGAATTTGAAAATGAAATGTTTTTCAGTATGTTATGCCTTTTATGATGCAAGTTTGGGCAGGAAGAGTAAGGGAATGCATGCGAAGCAGTTCTGATTACCCTTTCATAATATGGCAATTAGGGTATGTGATGTTTTCATCTGGACCTGTGTCACAAATGAACCTGGTAGTCAAGGTTATGAGATTGGTTATGAGACTGGCTGTGAAGTATTAGAAAAGGGTCTTTGTTCTAAATCAAATGTTCATAGCACACAAATAAGAATTAATCATACTGCTTAATAGTATTTTGCTCATAAGCACATGCTAAAAGAGTGAAATGAATGATGCAAATCAAATGTTCATTATCTGTACTTTGGTTAATTACAGTTCATGTAATTCATCAGTGGAGTATCAGACAGAATGACTGCATGCTGAATTCTCATAAACTGAAATTAATGATGCTGTTTCAACCTTAAGTAACCTAAGAGGGCTTAGTTTATTTGAAAGGCTTACAGAAGGGCCACATCATTTCACCTTTGTGTCCCAGAGTAAAATTTTCAAAAATGGCAACATGATGTAAATGCAAGGAAATGAAATTTGGGGCTGCTTTGTCAACTATATCCATGTAGTTTAATGATAGTCACATAGAAGGACACAATAGGACCAAGACCAGTAGATCTTTTATGAAGATATTTATTTGTGGCATCTTTTACCAAGAGGGGAAAAAAAGTCAACAGATTTCATTTAAAAACTCATATTTTTTCTGTCTACACTATTTACACAGATGGGAATACATTCTAAAGTTTTATACATGTGTATAACTAACACATAATATGTGCATAGAAAATAAACTTTTCTGAAAAAATGTGTGTAAGGAGTATTGTTTAAGCAATAAATTATAAAAGTTTTTCTAGAAGGAATTAAACTTATTGCATATGACATTTCTATGTTAAAATCCTAGTGCAGTTATTGAAATAGCAGTTATAGAAACCACTTGGTGATTTCAGGAAATAGCAGTTATAGAAAACAGTAGGCAATTTCAGGTAAAGTCAGTTTCTGAAATAAGGTTTCAGCCCAATGCTGGGCAAGGAAAGCCTAATCCAATTCTCCCTTACCATTCCCTTTTTCCTTTTTCTAGATGCACATGCATCAATTGTAGAATGCATACATATTTAAGCAGGGAAGTTTCAATAAGCTGGTGCATGCAACCAATGTTCCCTCCTTGGCCGGCCCAAGGGTTTTCTGAACCCTAGGCGAGGCTACATTCTGGCGCCCCCGCCAACCAATTAATGGTTGCCAACCTCCAGGCTGGGAGGAAGGGGCGGGGACATTCAGCCCTGCCTCTCCCCCAGCTAAGTGCCCCGGCGGTGCTAGAGGGGCGCCATGCCGCCCGCTCCCCCCCAGCTAAGAAGCACCCCGGCGGGCGCAGAGGGCGGCGGGGCGGCGGGGGTGGCGGGGAGAGTCCCCGCTGGCCGCCATGATGCCCTTCCTCTCCCCAGCAAGGTGCCCGGTGGGCACTGAGGGGCGGCAGCGGGGACTCTCCCCGCCGGCCGCCACGCCCCCACCTCTTCCCCCCAGGGCTCGGAGCGGTGGCGGGCACCCGGTTAGGGCAGTGGGGGGTTTTCGGGGCACCATTTGGCACCCCTGAGGGCTGGTGCTCTAGGCGAGCGCTAGCTCGCCTAGTGAGTGAGCCGGCCCTGGTTCCCTCTAAACTGTGGAGTCCTGTGAGCAAAAATTCTACTTTGTGAGCTGTTGTCATTAAAGTTGTGAGCGAGCAGTTTGGCCACTGAATAAATTAGTTTGTTCTGGAGGTATCCTTGCTGAGCTAAGACAAACGTGTGTGAGCCGGAGGCTAAAAAACTGTGAGCTAGCTCACACTAACTCAGCTTAGAGGGAACACTGCATGCAACATACTTTTCCCAGCCATTTCAGTCACCATTTCGGAGTATTACTCCTCCTAGGGCAGCATGGAAGAGTTCCCTGAGTTCCCTCATCTAAGTAATGACAATGAAAAAGCTGTGCTGCACTGACTGAATAGTACAGTCATCATCAACCAGCCAATTAGCCCATTTAAACAGGCACACATTGAGAGCAACTGAAATGGCCAAACAATTGAGGGAAACATGAGTATCCTGATAGTGAGAGGGATTTTGCATGTTGTTATTGCATAACGTGAGCAAGGCACTCTGCATGTTTGAGGGCTAAAGTGTACAATGGGTTTATTTGTTTAATTCTCTGAGCATATATAATACATATCCCCGCCGTCTGTAACTAAGGATGTAAGTTGACTTGGGAAAATGACCTGTCCTTTTAACAGAGGCTTAATGTGCGGAAAGCTTTAAGATTTTCACGGTAATTAATGTCTCACTCAGCCTTTCTTACAGGGACAGGGTTAGCTTCTTGTGAAAGGAACATATTTAAAAAAACAAACAAAACCCAACGCAACACCCTGCAAGGGCAGAAGTTACAAGAGGGTGAACAGAAGTGCAACAAAATACTAAGAAAGAGAAATGATCCTTTTGAAAGACAAAAGGAGAACAAGAGGAATCAACAGCTGTATTTTTTTAAAAAGGAAGTGAGCAGTGACCCACAGAAGCACATACCCTGCCACAAATTTTATTAGTCTTTGAGGTGCTACTGGTCTCTTGCTCTTTTCTACTGCTACAGACAGACTAACATGGCTGCCCATCTTGATCTAACAAAAAAGTTTCAGAAAAAAATAAATTCCCTACCCCGTACCAATACTACCCACCTACCATGTAGGCGTTAAAGCATGTGGGCGTGGGTCTTTTAAAAGAAGCTTTTTAATCTTCATCACTGCTAATTGTACAATGCTTGGTGATGTTGATGATACAGGACATTGCAGGGTTTTTTACGTTACCACTGGGCGCTCTAGCAGAAGAATAGGGAAGTTTGGGAAGACATTGCCTGCCTCTAAACGTCTGCAGAATGAAATTCTGAAATGTTGTAGAATCTCCCTTCATGGCCCTCCTCTCTGTGGCTGATTTCCCACTACAGCTGCCTCGGGGTTGCGCTGCCATTTGCCCCGATACTATTCGTCAATTTCACACCCGAAGCTGCGGGGCTGCATTTTGACCCGCGGCTTCGCCCGATTTCCCCCACAGTTTCGTAATCCTCAAAAAACAGGATCACAAAACTGCAGGGGAAATCGGGCGAAGCCGTGGGTCAAATGCAGCCCCACGGCTTCGGGTGTGAAATTGATTAATAGTATCGGGGCAAATGGTGGTGCAACCCCGAGGCAGCTGTAGTGGGAAATCAGCCACAGTATTTCTCTTTTGATCAAAATGGAGCTGATTCAAAAACAAATTTCAAATTCCTTAGTTGACGTATAGTTTTCCTTTGTGCATATGAAACAGATTAAGTGCCTTGGGTGATTTTGAGTAGCTGCTGGCCACACCCTCTCCTGGGAGACAATTCCATTTAAGGCAGGAAGTTTGCCAGAAGCAGAGCTGACCCAGCTGAGCTCTGAGAAGGAGCAAGGTGTTTGAGCTGCCAGAGGGGTGAGTGGTATTTTTATCTATTTACTTTCAGCTGAGGTGCTTTAGCTGAGAAGGTACTGTGTCAGGGACTGTATTTGGGAGTGTGTGGGTGAATTGTAACAGACTCCTGACTGCTGGAGTTAGGGTGTGAAAGGGTCATTGTTTGCCTGTAATTAAGTGCTTGGGTGAAATTGAATAGCAGACTCCTGGCTGCTGGAGTTGGGGTGTGAAAGGGGCTTTGTTTGACCGTCATTAAGTGCCTTGGGTGATTTTGAGTAGCTGCTAGCCACACCCTCTCCTGGGAGACAATTCCATTTAAGGCAGGAAGTTTGCAAGAGGCACGAGCCTCTGGCACGAGCCGAAGGGCGAGAGCAAAAGGGCGAGGCTCTTTGCCTGTGGCTCTTGGCCTAGGGGCTCTGTAAGAAGCCCAGGAAGAGCCAGAAAGCCAGGACCTTGGCTCCTTGGTAAGGTAAGTAGACTCCTACAACAGGAGCCATATAAATACAAAGGGTTTAAAAGGGGGTTACAGAAAAGTATTTGTTTAAAAACAATTATGAAGCCAGAATGCCAGCAGGGGGTTGGGGGCTATCCAGTGTTTTGCATGGAGTGTCACATGTATGACTATCTGCCCACTGGTCAGAAGTCTTGGGTGTGTGCTCGGTGCAAGGAGCTCCTGGTTCTCAGGGAGCGAGTTTGCTCCCTTGAGGCCAAGGTGGCTGACCTGGAGAAGCAGGGACAGTCAGTTAGGTGCACGGGGAAGACTCTCAGGGACTTGTTAGATATGTCCCACTCTGGATCTGGCAGCCCGGCTGCTGCCAGGGAGCATGAGGGTCAAGGGGAAAAGGGGCACCATGCTGAGGATAAGGGGAATGTGCCCTCAGAAGGGACCTCTTCTTCAGCTGGTGAACGGGTATCCTTTCGTACCAAGGAACCATCCCTGGGAAGGGTGGGAGGGGGGCTCTTGGTAGTTGGTGATTCGATCCTTAGGCAGGTAGACAGCTGGGTGGCGAACCCGCGTAATGACCGTATGGTGACTTGCCTGCCTGGTGCGAAGGTAGCGGACATTACGTGTGTTTTAGATAGGCTAGTAGATAGTGCTGGGGAGGAGCCAGTGGTCGTGGTGCACGTCGGCACCAACGATGTGGGGAAATGCAGTCGTGAGGTCCTGGAGGAGAAATTTAGGCTGCTGGGCAGGAAACTCAAGGCCAGGACCTCCAAGGTAGCCTTCTCGGAAGTGCTACCTGTTCCACGCGCAGGGCCGGAGAGACAGGCACAGATCAGGAGTCTCAATGCGTGGATGAGACGGTGGTGTAGGGGGAAGGGTTCAAGTTTGTTAGGCACTGGGATGCTTTTTGGGACAAGAGGGAGCTGTACAAAAGGGACAGTCTCCACTTGTCCCGAGAAGGAACCAGGCTGCTGGCGCTCAAAATCAAAAAGGTGGCAGAGCAGTTTTTAAACTGAATAATGGGGGAAAGCCGACAGGAGATGAAAAATCTCTGGTTCGGGATGGCTCATCTCAAAGAGATGAAGGGGTAGCTATTACTTTTGTACAAGGAAATGGATTACAATTGTCCACTGAGACTGTGGCTAATGATAGGAACTGCCTGGCAAGGTCTCGAGGCAGCAAGAGGAAGGCTGTGGGCTTAACAAACATGGGAAACTATAAGTGTTTATACACAAATGCTAGAAGTCTCCGAGGTAAAATCGAGGAGTTGGAATGCTTGGTGTTGGGGGGGAAATAGACATTGTGGGTATTTCAGAAACTTGATGGGATGAGGAAATTCAGTGGGATACGGTGATTCCTGGTGATAAATTATATCGGAAGGATAGGGGGAAAGGGTTGGAGGTGGGGTGGCTCTGTATGTCAGAGAGGGTATACCGTCCAGTAAGATTGAGAGGGTAAGAGAATTGGATTCACTTCTGGAAATGCTATGGGTTGAAATAGTGGGTCCAAAAGGAGGCTTAACAGTGGGAGTTTGTTATCGCCCACCAGATCAAAAGATAGAGGAGGATTATAAAATGATGAATGAATTAAAGATAGCGGCTAGACGAATTAACTGTGTTGTAATAGGCGACTTTAACTACCCACACATTGATTGGGTCAATATGAGTTCTAGTCGGGAAAAAGAGATTGCGTTCTTAGACACTCTCAATGACTGTGCTGTGGAACAGATGGTCACAGATCCTACCAGGAGAGAGGCGATCCTGGATTTGGTCCTAAGTAACACCCAAGACCTGGTGAGAGATGTAAAAGTGATTGCACCACTTGGGAACAGTGACCATAATGTCATTGAGTTTAACATTAGTACAGATAGGGAGTTGCCGAAAAAGACTGACGCAACCACTTTTAACTTTAAAAGGGGTAACTTCTCTGGTATGAGGGGACATGTGAGGAAGAAATTGAAAGGAAGAGTGGAGAAGGTCAAAACCATTGGGGAAGCTTGGAGACTATTTAAAAAGACAATCCTAGAAGCTCAGAAAAAATATATACCGCGGGTTAGGAAAGGTACAAATAGGTATAGAAAAAAGCCTGCATGGTTAACAAATAAAGTAATGGAAGCTGTAAAAGGTAAGAAGGATTCCTTTAAGCGGTGGAAAGCTAGTCTTAGTGAGGTTGATAAAAGGGAACACAGACTATGGCAAATAAAATGCAAGTCTGTGATCAGGCAAGCAAAAAGGGAATATGAGGAGCATATCGCAAAAAACATAAAGGCCAACAATAAAACTTTCTTCAAATACATTAGAAGTAGGAAGCCAGCCAGGGAGGCAGTGGGGCCTTTGGATGACCAAGGGGTAAAAGGAGTAGTGAAGGATGATAGGGAAATGGCTGAGAAGCTGAATGCATTTTTTGCCTCTGTCTTCACTGTGGAAGAGGAGAAGTGTTTGCCCACTCCAGAAGCACCGATTTCGGGAGGGGTTTGAAAGACCTGAATCAGATTGCGGTAACAAGAGAGGAAGTCCTCCGACTGATGGACAATTTAAAAACTAATAAATCACCAGGCCCGGATGGCATTCATCCGAGAGTGCTGAAAGAACTCAAATGTGAACTTGTGGATCTCCTGACAAAAATATGTAATCTTTCTTTAAAATCTGCCTCCATTCCTGAGGACTGGAAGGTAGCTAATGTCACTCCCATCTTTAAAAAGGGCTCCAGGGGAGATCCGGGAAATTACAATCCAGTCAGTCTGACATCAATACCGGGTAAGTTGGTGGAAACTGTTATTAAGGAAAGAATTAGTAGGCACATTGATGAACAAAAACTATTGAGGCAGACTCAGCATGGGTTCTGTAAGGGAAGATCTTGTCTCACTAACCTGTTAGTGTTTTTTGAGGGAGTGAACAAACATGTGGACAAGGGGGACCCAATAGATATTATTTACCTTGACTTCCGGAAAGCTTTTGATACAGTTCCTCATCAAAGGCTCCTAAGTAAGCTCAATAATCATGGGATAAAAGGACAAGTCCTCTTGTGGATCAAAAACTGGCTTATAAATAGAAAACAGAGAGTGAGTATAAATGGGAAACTTTCTCAGTGGAGGGTGGTAAGCAGTGGGGTACCACAGGGATCAGTACTCGGTCCGATGCTTTTTAACTTGTTTATTAACGATTTGGAATTGGGAGTAAGCAGTGATGTGGCTAAATTTGCAGATGACACAAAGTTGTTCAGGGTGGTGAAAACCAGGGAGGATTGTGAGGCACTCCAAAGG
This sequence comes from Gekko gecko, assembly GCA_029375565.1. Classification (NCBI taxonomy): domain Eukaryota; kingdom Metazoa; phylum Chordata; class Lepidosauria; order Squamata; family Gekkonidae; genus Gekko; species Gekko gecko. Next base: position 66,752,038 of record JAPDNY010000002.1, on the reverse strand, counting down.
GATCTGTTGAGGATGGGTGAGTGGGCGTCAATGTGGCAAATGGGGTTCAATGTGGCCAAGTGCAAAGTGATGCACATTGGAGCCAAAAATCCTAAATATAAATACACGTTGATGGGGTCTGATCTGGCAGAGACGGACCAAGAGAGAGATCTTGGAGTCGTAGTGGATAACTCATTGAAAATGTCTACACAATGTGTAGCTGCAATAAAGAAGGCCAACGCTATGCTGGGGATTATTAGGAAGGGAATTGATAACAAATCAGCCAGTATCATCATGCCCCTGTATAAATCATTGGTGCGACCTCATTTGGAATACTGTGTACAGTTCTGGTCACCACATCTCAAAAAGGATATTATAGCATTGGAAAAAGTGCAGAGAAGGGCAACTAGAATGATAAAAGGGTTGGAACACCTTCCCTATGAAGAAAGGTTAAAATGCTTGGGGCTCTTTAGCTTGGAGAAACGACGGCTGAGAGGTGACATGATTGAGGTTTATAAGATAAGAACATAAGAACATAAGAGAAGCCAATGTTGAATCAGGCCAATGGCCCATCTAGTCCAACACTCTGTCACACAGCGGCCAAAATATACCAGGTGCCATCCGGAGGTCCAGCAGTGGGGCCAGGGCACCAGAAGCCCTCCCACTGCTGCCCCCTCCAGCACCAAGAATAGAGTGCATCACCTGCCCCAGATTATGAATGGGATTGAGCAGGTTGAGAAAGAAGTACTTTTCTCCCTTTCTCACAATACAAGAACTCGTGGGCACTCTATGAAATTGCTGAGCAGTCGGGTTAGAACAGATAAAAGGAAATACTTCTTCACCCTAAGAGTGATTAACATATGGAATTCACTGCCACAGGAGGTCGTGGCAGCTGCAAGCATGGACAGTTTCAAGAGGAAATTAGATAAACATATGGAGCAGAAGTCCACCAGTGGCTATTAGCCACAGGGTATAGATGGGAACTCTCAGTCTGGGGCAGGTGATGCACTCTATTCTTGGTGCTGGAGGGGGCAGCAGTGGGAGGGCTTCTGGTGCCCTGGCCCCACTGCTGGACCTCCTGATGGCACCTGGTATATTTTGGCCGCTGTGTGACAGAGTGTTGGACTGGATGGGCCATTGGTCTGATCTAACATTGGCTTCTCTTATGTTCTTATGTAGATGAAGTCTGGATTGTGATACCCTAATCTTTGTTGGCTAGCACAGTGGATGGATTTACTGCTGAAAGGCAATGTGTTTACAATTAGACAGCTATTAGGCCAGCACCCCTATAGTTGTTTAGGGCCTTAGGCCACCCAAAAAAATGGAAAAAAGAGCAGCTAAAAGCCACCCCCACCCCATTTCCCTTCATACCCAGGGAAGAGCTGCTGAAAGGAACCAGGGGAAGAAGCAGCTTGATCAGACTCAAAGGAAATAATTGCCAAAAATTGTTACAATCCAAAACAAGGTTTCCAGGTACCTTTTGCAAGAAAGCTTATCCTAAAAACAAACACTCCTGACTTGCTAAGATCATTTCAGATTCCAGCCACAGGAAATGGTCAGTGTTTGTGATAACAAAACCCAAATATTACAGAAGACAAAGAAATTTTCTTAAGCTATCCTAATGCACCCAAGAGAGCAACCTAATCTCCTTCCTGAGCTATTATAACAAACTCATCTCCTGAGTCCAAACACATCCATAAGCAAATATTAAGTCATTGTTTTTGAGTTAATCAAGATATCAACAAAATCTCAGGTCACAGTTAAGCTTTGCACCAAAGAAAGATTGGCAAAAGAAATAAGTTCCTTGAATCCTGATACTAGGAAATAAGACAATTTAATTTGATTCCATTATCACAGTACAACCCATCTCCCATATAGGAAATTGTGTATATAAGATGTGGGATTCAGCCATACATTTCAGATCAGGTTTTTCCATATAACCTACCTCAACCAGTAAGGAGACAGCAGGCATTCTTCAAGATTGGTAATTTTTATCTAATTTCTCCCAATTTCTTAATCTTTCCCTCTTCCTCTCACTAGGGCCCATGGTCCCCACACACTTTCTCCTCATTGCTCTGACACTGCTCCTGGTTCCTGTCATGGAGGCTCTCAATATACCTCTCCAGATCCCATGGCTCTCGGGCTGCTGGCTGCCTCCTTTTTTCCACACCCCCAGCATAATTTTCTCTCTGTTTGATCCCCAAGCCTTCTCCTTGCATTATCTCTTTCCTTTTCTCAGTTAACCTTCCTTGTATGATGTTCTTCAGATACATGGACACATCTAGTGTTCCCTCTAAGCTGACTTAATGTGAGCTAAATCACAGTTTTTTAGCCTCTGGCTCACACATTTTTGTCTTCGCTCAGGAAGGATGGCTCCAGAGCAAACTAATTTATGCAGTAGCCAGATCACTTGCTCAGAACTTTAATGCCATAACTCATTAACATAATAGGCCACACCCAACAGCAGAAACTCATTAGGACTGGCTACATTAGGGGTGTGTGGCCTAACATGCAAAGGAGTTCTGCTACAAAAAAATCCTGGGTTTTGACAACAAACAAGGTAAACAGAATAAGAAGCAAAAGGTGGGTGTGCTGGGTGACCACACTACTGTTAACATGGGGGTCTGGCCTAATATGCTAATGAACTGTGCTGTCAGAGGTGTGGCCTAATATGTGAATGAGTTTCTGCTGTTGGGTGTGGCCTATTATGCTAATGAGTTCCTGCTGGGCTTTTTCTACAAAAAAAGCCCTATCCATACAGATCTCTTGGAAGTCACTGCTTAAATAAACAATCATAAGCTGCTTTGTCTCAGAAACATCTAAGTGTGTAAAGGCGGGGACTTTCACACAAGTTCCAATTTTCCTTCTTAACCACTTGATAGAGATCACCCTTCTTTACAAGGAGCTATTCCCCTCAGGAAAGGGCTGCTTATCCCACGTTCCTGCTTAATTCTCCTTCAGCGTTCCCACTTCACTCTCAACTGATATTCTTAACTGCCACTCTTAACTGAAGCTCTCAACTGTAGAATTCCATTTGAATCCTTCAAGGTTCTCAGAACAGTTTAAAGCATACACCATTTACTGTCTGTAGCACCAAATCTAGACCTGGGGAATCTCTATATCAAGATATGTAAAAACGTGAGTTGAAGTGGACATCTGTTCAGTTGACTAGGCTTTCTTTCTGTTTGTACAGATGCCCACAATGTAGGAGCAGCTTGTTTCACAACAATCAGAGAGGCAAATGCTGATCTGTCTGAAGCAGAGTTACACCTTGCTAAACTCACTGAAGTCAAGGGATTTAGATAGTTCTATACTGGCCTGCAACGAACCAAGATGTCCCCATATGCACTCTGACAAAACAATAACAACACCAGCCATACCATTTCAGGTTCATTCATTTGTTCACCTTCTATTACCATTAAGTGTCAACAATGCCCTTCCACTTTTTACATTGGACAAACAGATTAGTCCCTGTGCAAAAACAATAAATGGACATACATCTGACTTTAAAAACCACAACATTCGGACTTGACTTCCGGATTGGCAAGCTGACGGCAGCCATTCTCCCCTCTCTTGGGGGAATGGTCTGCAGACCAGCAGGTAGAGAGGGAGGGCGATCGTACACTCTCCCCCAGGGTTCAGGATGAGCCCTGAGTCAGGGGGTGCTGAGGTTCACCCCCCCCCGGCTTCTAGCCTGGAGGTAGAGGCGTCCTTTTGCCCCGATGGTCTCCCTGCTGTGTTCCAGTAATGGCCGAGGCTTTGTGTACCGGGAACCAAGCAGATGGTGATTAAGCTGTAATCAAGCAACTGGCTGAATCGATTTCTTACTGAAGAAGTGTGAGTACAAGTTAACGAAGCACCAGAGGGAAGAATACATCCTCCCAAGCATGGGTGGGGGAGACAATGGTAGACCCCCCCATGGAGGACTAGATAAAGGAAACTAACATTGGAGAAATGGAAAATGAAGGGACTGTGATGGAGGAATACTGAGAGTTATGAATTGAGCAACACACAAGCAAATATTTGGGACTTTAAAAACAGCAACTGAAAGCATTTTATATGGCTAGCTAGAAATGGTTAGAAGGAAGAATTAGAATCTCCTTTAAAGACTATTAACATCATAGTGAGAGACTGAGTTGGAATAAAGTCTTCCCCTTCCCTTCCAGAAAAGAAGCGGGGGGAAAGGAACTCCCTCCCCCTGCATAACAATATAATAATATAAAAATGATGATTTTTAAGGGATAGGGGAAGTGAAGAAGAAGCATAAATAGAAAAGAGAGAAGTATTGAATGGAAATGGAAACTTACATTAGCTTGGAGTGTTTTCTGAGTGATGGCTGGAAACAATGCAGAATCCATCTTTAGCAGGTGGAGGGGGGAAACTCCCCCTCTCGAAAGATAAAGAGACTATACAAACATCTGAAAGTAATCTTTTTAGGCATTGAAGAACCCTCTTTCTTCTTAAAGAAACTCTAAATATCTCTGTAAGTGGTGACTGGGAAAGGCTGAAGGTTGAAGGGTGGGGGGAAGCTCCCCTCCACCTAAAAAGAAAACAACTCGGAATGAGCTGGAAATAAGGCTGATTAATTTAGAGAACTTTTAGAGGTGGTGTAAAGATCCAATGGATTTATGGGACCCTGGCGACTTGATAACAAAGAGAAGATAAACAGACCTTAGACTTTGGAGTGCTTCCTTCGATATGGTGTCTTGTGTCGCAGTTAAAATTAAAACGAAACTGAATCTTCATTAAGAACTTGAAAGTACCTGAAAGTTGGACAAGACAGCAATGTAGCTATGTTTCCCCTACGATAAGCGGGGGGGGAACGCTCCTCCTAAAAAATAAAGTTATTATATATTTTGATGAGGGGATAAAGCTAATAGAAGGTTGGGCAAAAGGTGGATATGTTTTAATAATAATGGACTTTGAGTTAAAGAAGACTGAGGAAGATTCTATAGTGAAGAGCCCTTTCTAGCGATGAGATTTTTGGCTAAGGGGGTATGTTGGGAAAAATTAAGGGAAAGGGTTTCTACAGAAATTTATAATGAATGGTTAAATTAATTTTAAAAGGATTTTACTAATTTAGGCTAACTCCATAAAAGGAAGAGGGAAAAGGGGTGCTATGTGATGCATATGGAGGTTCCAGTTTGTCTGTCTTTCTTTTCTTTTTTTAATAAGAGGGTAAATGGAGAGTTTTTCTTTGAAGAGAATCATGTTTAAGCCTAACTTGGATGTTTTTAAATAGCGGTATTGAAATGCTAATGGATTCCATGTATTGATTGATAAAAATTCTAAAGAGTTAGAGGGGCAGAAAGTAATAGGCAGAAATTATTGCAATGAGATGATGAGAGTGCCTGATGTTTGTACAAAATAAATGTTAGTGTATTGCAGAAGTATACTCCAAACAGTCTGTATGAGCTAGAGCTTCATAAGCGATGTACTCAAATGTCACCTTCGAGGTTAACAACTGAAAGTTTTTATTTGTTAATGCCACATTTGTAAGCACTATATACAATCATCACGTTTTGGATTTTCTTTCCTATCTCCGCCTTCTTGTAGCTATGTTTGTTAGTACCCCTCCCTTTTTCTGTAGATATTTAGAAAATGCAATAAAAAACCCCTTCGGGGGAATTAAAAACAACAACAACACAACATTCAAAAGCCAGTGGAAGAACATTTTAATCTTCCCTGTCATCCTATTGCTGATCAAAGAGTTGCAGTGCTCAACCAAATAACTTCAAGGGTAGATTACATTGCAAGATTGCTGAATTTGAGTTCATTCACAAGTTCAGAATAAGTGATCCCCCACTCAGGCTGAAAAGAGGCACAGGATTCTTATCTCACTACAGATGCTAATTTTCTGCCCCCATGCATTTCCCCTTTGCTCTAATCAAACTGATTGGCAATGTGCTCCTTCTCTGCAACACCCCTCCCACCTTCAGAATGGGATATAAAGACTTGGAGGTCTCCATTCCAACTCATATCTAATGAGGGGAGCTTTGACTCTTGAAAGCTTATACCCCAAAAATCATATTGGTCCCTCAGTGCTACTGGACTCAGATTTTGCTATCCTTATTACAGCCATTGATGTAGGTAGTGAAATGTTTAAATGTAATTAAACAAGTGAGGTTGGTGGGAAGCCAAGGATTCCATATCAAATTAAAACAATCCCTTATGCTGAGATTCTCATAAATCAGATTCCCTTGTATAAACACTGACTGTTAATTAAATAATTACTACCACTTCACATTCTGCCTGTTTTTCCCTGAAGAAAACGTGTTGCATTTAGTAGAAAAGAATTACTTTTTGCATCAAGTCTGTTAAATGAAAAGTTCCCTTCAACTTGTATCTAAACATGCCAGAATTTTATGCTCAGTTTGTCACTTCAGCAATAAAAACATGTTTAAATAAACTGCGAGTCTTTTTATATATGCCAAGATGAACAGTTATCTATAGAATAGCTGAAGTTCCACATTTTTATCATCACCGAGTTATATTTTTGAGACAAAAATGTTGACTAATAAAAGCTCATTAAGAGCTGTGAGAGCAGCTCAACTGAAATATGTAACTGAATTTTTTGTTATATATAATAAAACACTATCTTGCTGCTGCCCAAGCATCTAAATTGGTTTGTATCTCTGTGTGTAGCAGCCTTAGGCCCAATCTGCATCTAGCATTTGTTCCGCTGTTTTACCAAATCCACACTGGAACAGAAAAAGATGCAGCTCAAAACCACATTCAAATACTCTGGGCCAACGCCATACTGACTGCAAAGTCACCCCTGAATGGCCATAAAACAGCCATAAATCTATGCAGACACTACAATAAACCAACAATCAAAGTGAAAGTGGCATGCAATGTAGAAGGGAATTTCTGTTCCAGCGTGGGTTTGGTAAGGCAGCGGAGCAAATGCTAGATGCGGATTGGGCCATAATAGTCTGCTGGACAGAGGTCACCAGCTTGAATCCTATACAGAAATAAAGTGAGGTTGCAGCAACACTTCTCAGAAGTCAAGAGAAGCCCATGCCGTTTCCATTTTTTGAGGCTCCTGGTGTATTAAAAAAATGAAGAAATGCCAAAACAGGCATTGTGTTGTGTTTTAACTGACTGCATGTGTCCCTGGGGTGAGGCTCCTGGGACTCCTGTGACCCTCCCCAGCCCACCGCCACCCATGGAGAGCCCATAGAACCTGAACCCGACACTCACCCAATGAAAGAACAAGTCCTTGCCAGATCCAGCGGTGGCAGAAAAAGATGAGGGGGTGCTGGGCAGGGCAGTGGAGAGCCAAGGCAGACAGGCCAGGGGCTGAGACAAACCAGAGGTGGGGAGGAACCCACATCCAGCAGCTGCAACAGCCGTGCCAGGCCACAAGCCTGGCATAAGGGCCCAACCTTGCCCACGCACCCCGCTTCCCTGCAAAGGGGAGAGGCGGAGAGCCTGGCAACAGGCAGAAGTGGTGGATATCAGAAACCAGAACCCCTCCCCACCAAGAGGCTCCGCGTATGACCCAGCTGAGCTCTGAGAAGGAGCAAAGTGTTTGAGCTGCCAGAGGGGTGAGTGGTTTTTTTTTTTTAAATATTTACTTTCAGCTGAGGTGCTTTAGCTGAGAAGCTACTGTGTGGGGGACTGTATTTGGGAGTGTGTGGGTGAGTTGTAACAGACTCCTAGCTGCTGGAGTTAGGGTGTGAAAGGGTCATTGTTTGTCTGTAATTAAGTGCCTGGGTGAAATTGAATAGCAGACTCCTGGCTGCTGGAGTTAGGGTGTGAAAGGTCATTGTTTGCCTGTCATTAAGTGCCTAGGGTGAATTTGAGTAGCTGCTGGCCACACCCTCTCCTGGGGGACACTTCTATTTAAGGCAGGAAGCTTGCAAGAGGCATGAGCCGAAGGGTGAGAGCCAAAGGGTGAGGCTCTTGGCGAGAACCAAAGGGTGAGGGTCTTGGCCTGTGGCTCTTGGCCTATGGTTCTTGGCCTAGGGACTCTCAGGCTAGGGGCTCTGTAAGAAGCCCAGGAAGAGCCAGAAAGCCAGGGACCTTGGCTCCTTGGGTTCCCAGTAAGGTAAGTAGACTTCTACAACAGGAACCATATAAATACAAAGGGTTTTAAAAGGGGGGTTATAGAAAAGTATTTGTTTAAAAACAATTATGAAGCCAGAATTCCAGCAGGGGGTTGGGGGCTATCCAGTATTTTGCATGGAGTGTCACATGTATGACTATCTGCCCACTGGTCAGAAGTCTTGGGTGTGTGCTCGGTGCAAGGAGCTCCTGGTTCTCAGGGAGTGAGTTTGCTCCCTTGAGGCCAAAGTGGCTGACCTGGAGAAGCAGAGACAGTCAGTTAGGTGCATGGAGAATACTCTCAGGGACTTGTTAGATATGTCCCACTCTGGATCTGGCAGCCCAGCTGCTGCCAGGGAGCATGAGGGTCAAGGGGAAATGGGGCACCATGCTGAGGATAAGGGGAATGTGCCCTCAGAAGGGACCTCTTCTTCAGCTGGTGAACGGGTATCCTTTCGTACCAAGGAACCATCCCTAGGAAGGATGGGAGGGGGGCTCTTGGTAGTTGGTGATTCGATCCTTAGGCAGGTAGACAGCTGGGTGATGAACCCACGTACTGACCGTATGGTGACTTGCCTGCCTGGTGCGAAGGTAGTGAACATTATGCGTGTTTTAGATAGGCTGGTAGATAGTGCTGGGGAGGAGCCAGTGGTCATGGTGCACGTTGGCACCAACGATGTGGGGAAATGCAGTCGTGAGGTCCTGGAGGAGAAATTTAGGCTGCTGGGCAGGAAATTCAAGGCCAGGACCTCCAAGGTAGCCTTCTCACAAGTGCTACCTGTTCCACGCGCTGGGCCGGAAAGACAGGCACAGATCAGGAGTCTCAATGTGTGGATGAGATGGTGGTGTAGGGGGGAAGGGTTCAAGTTTGTTAGGCACTGGGATGCTTTTTGGGACAAGAGGGAGCTGTACAAAAGGGACGGTCTCCACTTGTCCCGAGAAGGAACCAGGCTGCTGGCGCTCAAAATCAAAAAGGTGGCAGAGCAGTTTTTAAACTGAATAATGGGGGAAAGCCGACAGGAGATGAAAAATCTCTGGTTCGGGATGGCTAATCTCAAAGAGATGAAGGGGTAGCTATTACTTTTGTACAAAGAAATGGATTAAAATTGTCTTTTGTGCAAGGAAATGGATTAAAATTGTCCACTGAGACTGTGGCTAATGATAGGAACTGCCTGGCAAGGTCTCGAGGCAGCAAGAGGAAGGCTGTGGGCTTAACAAACGTGGGGAACTATAAATGTTTATACACAAATGCTAGAAGTCTCCGAGGTAAAATCGGGGAGTTGGAATGCTTGGTGTTGGGGGGAAATAGACATTGTGGGTATTTCAGAAACTTGGTGGAATGAGGAAAATCAGTGGGATACGGTGATTCCTGGTTATAAATTATATCGGAAGGATAGGGGGGGAAGGGTTGGAGGTGGGGTGGCTCTGTATGTCAGAAAGGGTATACTGTCCAGTAAGACTGAGAGGTTAAGAAAATTGGATTAGCTTCTGGAAATGCTATGGGTTGAAATAGTGGGTCCAAAAGGAGGCTTAACAGTGGGAGTTTGTTATCGCCCACCAGATCAAAAGATAGAGGAGGATTATAAAATGATGAATGAATTAAAGATAGCAGCCAGACAAAGATAACTGTGTCATAATAGGTGACTTTAACTACCCACACATTGATTGGGTCAATATGAGTTCTAGTTGGGAAAAAGAGATTGAGTTTTTAGACACTCTCAATGACTGTGCTATGGAACAGATGGTCACAGATCCTACCAGGGGAGAGGTGATCCTGGATTTGGTCCTAAGTAACACACAAGACCTGGTGAGAGATGTAAAAGTGATTGCACCACTTGGGAACAGTGACCATAATGTCACTGAGTTTAACATTTGTACAGATAGGTAGTTGCCCAAAAAGACTGACGCAACCACTTTTAACTTTAAAAGGGGTAACTTCTCTGGTATGAGGGGACATGTGAGGAAGAAATTGAAAGGAAGAGTGGAGAAGGTCAAAACCATTGGGGAAGCTTGGAGACTATTTAAAAATACAATCCTAGAAGTTCAGAAAAAATATATACCGCAGGTTAGGAAAGGCACAAATAGGTATAGAAAAAAGCCTGCATGGTTAACAAATAAAGTAATGGAAGCTGTAAAAGGTAAGAAGGATTCCTTTAAGCGGTGGAAAGCTAGTCTTAGTGAGGTTGATAAAAGGGAACACAGACTATGGCAAATAAAATGCAAGTCTGTGATCAGGCAAGCAAAAAGGGAATATGAGGAGCATATCGCAAAAAACATAAAGGCCAACAATAAAACTTTCTTCAAATACATTAGAAGTAGGAAGCCAGCCAGGGAGGCAGTGGGGCCCTTGGATGACCAAGGGGTAAAAGGAGTAGTGAAGGATGATAGGGAAATGACTGAGAAGCTGAATGCATTTTTTTGCCTCTGTCTTCACTGTGGAAGAGGAGAAGTGCTTGCCCACTCCAGAAGCGCTTGCCCACTCCAGAAGCACCGATTTTGGGAGGGGGTTTGAAAGACCTGCATCAGATTGCGATGACAAGAGAGGAAGTCCTCCGACTGATGGACAATTTAAAAACTAATAAATCACCAGGCCCGGATGGCATTCATCCGAGAGTTCTGAAAGAACTCAAATGTGAACTTGTGGATCTCCTGACAAAAATATGTAATCTTTCTTTAAAATCTGCCTCCATTCCTGAGGACTGGAAGGTAGCTAATGTCACTCCCATCTTTAAAAAGGGCTCCAGGGGAGATCCGGGAAATTGCAGGCCAATCAATCTGACATCGATACCGGGTAAGTTGGTGGAAACTGTTATTAAGGAAAGAATTAGTAGGCACATTGATGAACAAAAACTATTGAGGCAGACTCAGCATGGGTTCTGTAAGAGAAGATCTTGTCTCACTAACCTGCTAGTGTTTTTTGAGGGAGTGAACAAACATGTGGACAAGGGGGACCCAATAGATATTATTTACCTTGACTTCCGGAAAGCTTTTGATACGGTTCTTCATCAAAGGCTCCTAAGTAAGTGCAATAGTCATGGGATAAAAGGACAAGTCCTCTTGTGGATCAAAAACTGGCTTATAAATAGGAACCAGAGAGTGAGTATAAATGGGAAACTTTCTCAGTGGAGGGTGGTAAGCAGTGGGGTACCACAGGGATCAGTACTCAGTCCGATGCTTTTTAACTTGTTTATTAATGATTTGGAATTGGGAGTAAGTAGTGAAGTGGCTAAATTTGCAGATGACACGAAGCTGTTCAGGGTGGTGAAAACCAAGGAGGATTGTGAGGCACTCCAAAGGGATCTGTCGAGGATGTGTGAGTGGGCATCAACGTGGCAAATGGAGTTCAACATGGCCAAGTGCAAAGTGATGCACATTGGAGCCAAAAATTCTAAATATAATACACGTTGATGGGGTCTGAACTGGCAGAGACAGACCAAGAGAGAGATCTTGGAGTCGTAGTGGATAACTCAATGAAAACGTCTAGACAGTGTGTAGCTGCAATAAAGAAGGCCAACGCTATGCTGGGGATTATTAGGAAGGGAATTGAAAACAAATCAGCCAGTATCATAATGCCCCTGTATAAATCATTGATGCGACCTCATTTAGAATACTGTGTACAGTTCTGGTCACCACATCTCAAAAAGGATATTATAGGATTGGAAAAAGTGCTGAGAAGGGCAACTAGAATGATCAAAGGGTTGGAACACCTTCCCTATGAAGAAAGATTAAAACACTTGGGGCTCTTTAGCTTGGAGAAACGACGGCTGAGGGGTGACATGATTGAGGTTTATAAGATTATAAATGGGATTGAGCAGGTTGAGAAAGAAGTCCTTTTCTCCCTTTCTCACAATACAAGAACTCGTGGGCACTCCATGAAATTTCTGAGCAGTCGGGTTAGAACAGATAAAAGGAAATACTTCTTCACCCAAATAGTGATTAACTTATGGAATTCACTGCCACAGGAGGTGGTGGCAGCTATAAGCATGGACAGTTTCAAGAGGGAATTAGAGAAACATATGGAGCAGAAGCCCATCAGTGGCTATTAGCCACAAGGTAAAGACAGGAACTCTCAGTCTGGGGCAGGTGATGCACTCTATTCTTGGTACTGGAGGGGGCAGCAGTGGGAGGGCTTCTAGTGTCCTGGCCCCATTGCTGGACCTCATGATGACATATGTTATTTTTGGCTGCTGTGTGACAGAGTGTTGGACTAGATGGGCCATTGGCCTGATTCAACATTGGCTTCTCTTATGTTCTTATGTTCTTAAATATGAGGGCAGGGCTTGCAGGGGCAAGAAGGAGGTCAGGAAACAGACGGAGGGAACAGAGAGAAGGAGTATAAAAGAGGGGCAATGATGAAGGGTCGGGGAGGATTACCCCTGGGAAGGTGCAGCCACGCTGAGAGAGAGAGAGACAGCGAGTAGGGTGGTGATGTAAACCCCTCCAGCTGTCTATATCTGAGACCTCAGCTGCCTCTGTGGGAACTCCGCGGTGACAGCTGACACCCAGACAGCAATAGTGAAGGGGGTGTCTACCAGCTCACGTGACAGCATGAAATAAATTAATGTTTTAATGCAGAAAATTGCAATGCAATTATTTGTCATAAATGTTTAACAAGTGCTATTCCAGACTGCATTTGAGGCCCTCTGTGAATGTGAGGCCCAGGCCAAATGTCCCTCCTGGCTCTGCTTGTGATAGGCTCTGGGTTGCAGAAGGAGATTTTCTGCCTTTCTCTCTTCAGTGATAGAGGGGTAACCATGTTAGTCTGTTGTAGCAAAATAAAGCAGAAGTCCATCTTAAATACTAATATTTATTTCAGCACTGGCCACTGGTGGGGGATGGGAAGTAGGGTTGCCAGAGGAGGGCAACCAGGATGGTGAGAGGGTTTGAATCCAAGTCTTATGTGGAAAGGCTAAAAGAGTTGGGTATGTTTAGCCTGGGAAAGAGAAGACTTAGAGGGGACATGATTGCAGTCTTCAAGTATTTGAAGGGCTGTCATGTAAAAGATGGAGCAGATCTATTCTCTCTTGCTCCGGATTGCAAGACTAGATCTAATGGGTGGAAATTACAAGGGACTCGTTACTGGCTAGATATCAGGAGAAACTTCCTAACTGTAAGAGTGGTTGAGCAGTGGAACAGACTGCCTCGGAAGGTGGTGGATGCTCCTTCCCTGGACATTTTCAAGAGCAGGCTGGACGACCATCTTTTGGGTATGTTGTAGGTATGTAGGGATATCTTTTGGCTATACTCCTGCAGAGTGCAGGAGGTTGGACTAGATGACCTGCAAGATCCCTTCCAACTCTAACATTCTATGATTCTATGACTTCTCTTAAAAAAACGCTCTCCTGATGATCAGTGCCCTTTGGGAGCAGTGTTATATATGGTTCAGAATGTTGCAATGGGAAAAGGAATAATGAATAAGAAAAAATTATTCCACAAGCAGAGGCAGGTCTCAGTTTATACAAGGATCTGCATGTACATGCAATGGAACTTTCTGCCAATTCCTCCTTCTCACTGCAATCCAATGTGTCACTTTCCACAACATTCATGGAAGTTCCTCAGATCATCAGAACTGAAGTCACAGCCGGATCACCCATAGGGTGAACTAGGCGCTCACCTAGGGCGCGCCGGCCTCAGGGGCGCCAAATGGTGCCCCATTCCCCCCCCAAAAAGCGCCCCCCCACTGCCCTAACACGGCACCCGCCGCCGCCGCCAGACCCCCGCCCCCGCCGCCAGACCCCCGCCCCCTTCCCGGCTTTCCTGGGGGTCCTGCAGCCACGGAGCCCCCAGAAAAGCCAGCGCTGGGAGGGAGGGGGAGGCAGCTAGACTCCCCACCCCCTTCACAGCTTTCCTGGGGGTCCTGCAGCTGCGGAGCCTCCAGAAAAGCCGGCGCTGGGAGGGAGGGGGAGGCGGCTAGACCCCCCGCCCCCTTCCCGGCTTTTCTGGGGGTCCCGCAGCCGTGGAGCCCCCAGAAAAGCTGGTGCTGGGAGGGAGGGAGGCCAGACCCCCGCCCTTCCGGCTTCGGGGTCTGCAGCTGGAGCCCCAGAAAGCCGGCGCTGAGGAGGGGGAGGCGGCTAGACCCCCACCCCTTCCCGGCTTTTCTGGGGTCCTGCAGCTGTGGAGCCCCCAGAAAAGCTGGTGCTGGGAGGGAGGGGGAGGTGGCTAGACCCCCCGCCCCCTTCCCGGCTTTTCTGGGGGTCCTGCCCCTTCCCTGGGTTTCCTGGGGGCCCCCGCAGCTGCGGAGCCTCCAGGAAAGCCAGCGCTCAGCCCGCCCCCCGGTTGGCATCCCCGCTGGGGGGCATCCCAGGCTGTCCTGCCTAGGGCGCCCAGACACCTGGAGCCGACCCTGACTGAAGTGGTGCTGACTTGCATCAATATGAAACAAATGAGAAGTTTGACATAATTTTGAAATCAATGTTTTTATACTAAAGCCAAAAGGCTGGTCTTTAAACATAGGTTTGTGGAAAATCACGTGCAACTGGATAATAAAGATATGCTGCCAGATGTATAGTTGGATCATTAAGAATCAAAATATGACCTAAATCAGTTCCATTCTTTGAAAAAGACGATAGAAATACAATATTTCATTATGAACATTTGAAACTAACTATTGTTCTATCACTTCTGTAAGTTGGCTGGGCAGGTTAACATCCAAAATAGGGTCAAATTTTACTTATGTAGTAGGTTTGGTGTAGTTCATCTCTGAGATACAATGCATACATATATGATTTGGAATACATGTATATGATATGATCCCATTTGGATGTTAATATACCACATGGATCATAGGTGTAGCTGGTTCTACAATGAGCCAGAAAAAAAAAGAGTTGGAGGATTTCAATTCAGTGAAAAAAGTGGAAATTTTGGAGAACCCAAGAAATGTAAAATTTCTGATAATTTTGAAGCCACAGGAGAAAAGGATTTTTCAGGGTTGGGGGAGGGATTGAACTATATGCAATACTACATAAAATGCATAATTTAGAATTTAGTATATAAAATTGTACTGTTTGACATATTTAGGGAATATCTTCATTTTTATACCCTATATTTCAGGAGTAGCCAACTGCTACACCTTATGCTACCATAGTCCATGCATCTTTAAATTTTGCCAAGTAAAATGCAGGCAGGGGAGGTGAAAGTAGAAAACAAATTCTGTACTAAACAAAAAGTAGTATATTTGGACAGAGACTCTCTCATGGAGTCCCAATAGGTACTCTTGGATATTACATGCTTAGCTATTAAGCTAAACTTGTATCAGTGAAAATACTGAACACTTTAATAATGTATTCTAATTAAAAAATATAATGTATTAATTGTTACCAAAATCATTTAGATTTAAACAAAAAAAATGTGAAAAGTTTGTATATGTCTATGGTTTAACCTTTTTTAAAATGCTTCAATTTCCCAGTTTTTCCACTTAAAAATGACTTTTTATGCCCTTCATTTTGGAATAAGTGAAATACTTTGTAGGAGGCTTTTTTCATAGTTTTCCACTGGAAAACTTGAAGAAAAGTCCTGGGGGAGGAATTCTAGACCTTCATGGCTCTAGGAAACACTGGAAAAAATTCCTATGATTCCCCCCCCTTGCAATGAGTGGGATGTTTTAACTTTACTCACAAAAATGTATAGAATGAAGGTTTTTAGACCATGATAATTCATGTATTTAGTGTGAACATGGTGCTAGCACTATTTACCATAAGACACCACTTTCACTTGGCTGCAAAATGCATTTTATATTCTTAAAACAGTAAAATAACATTAAGCTTGATAAGAAATATTGCATTTGTCAAAAGAAATCTCAAGGCTTCAAAAAATTCTGGAAAGTTTACATGTGTAATTAAGGATCATCTGAACTATCTCATAACTTGGCCTTGAGTTTGATTTCTGCCATAGTAAAGGTAAAGGTTCCCTTGCTCGAAAGCCAGTCGAATCCGACTCTAGGGTTGCGGTGCTCATCTCCGTTTCAAAGCCGAAGAGCCAGCGCTGTCCAAAGACGTTTCCGTGGTCATGTGGCCGGCATGACTAAACACCAAGATGCACGGAACGCTGTTACCTTCCCACCGAAGTGGTACCTATTTATCTACTTGCAATTTCTTGCTTTTGAACTGCTAGGTTGGCAGGAGCTGGAACTAGAGACGGGCGCTCACTCCATCATGTGGCACCCGGGTCTTGAACTGCTGAACTACCGACCTTCCACAGCCTGCAGTTCAGCGTCTTAACCACTTGAGCCACCGCAGCTCCACAATTTCTGCCATAACAGTGGTAAAAAGTAGAAACCTAAATATAGGTGACTTTAGGCTTTGATTGGATACAACAGTCCATTAGCAGATAGTCTTTATGGTCACAGATCTTTCCCACATTCCTCTCCTTTTAGCAGTCTTTTCCAGTTCTGGGAAACCACATTCCTGGAGTACAGAACCCCCTTGGACAATTAGCCATATTGGTTGGGAGGCTGCATTGAGCTCCACTTTCTGAAGAGAGAGGAGAGGGCAAATTCATCCCCTTTCCCCTCCCTACTGCTGTGTTCTGACCTGTATAGCTATTAGACCTTGTGGGCACTTTGACCCTGGGAATAAATTTTTTGGGAGTCCAAAAGGACTGCTGTGGGGAGGAGAATGCTGGACAATTTTGTGATTCTTGCATTCAGGGTTTGTAGATTCTAGCCCTTGAATACAATGTACAGTTTTTGCTGCATTTTCTTCAGAAAAGAAGTTAATCTTACATTCTGAGGCAAATCTCAAACTGCCTTTGCTCACATTTGGTCCTTGCTCCTCCTCCTTCCCTTTTATTGTTTATTGCCATGTGAAAATTTAGATTGTAAGTTCCTTTGAGGCGTGGGCCTGCTTTTTTTGCTAATGCAATTATCTAAAGGACCATGTACATCAATGATGCTCTATAATTATAATTATTATAATAGTTTCTAACCTAATTAAATCTGACTGCAAGATTTTTCTCCATTACCATTTGAAGACTAAACTAGCTATAGATAAGGGATTAGCACCAGACAAAGAGCTCTTTCACAAGCATCTCTTTCCCCCTCTAATTTTTTTTCCCTGAGGAACAGTGCAGCATAACCTAACCTTGCATACTCCATGGTGAGCCCTTAGTGCTGCCAACCTGTGCTTGGCAACTGGTGGTGGGGGGATGATGGGGACTGTGTGGGTGCTGCAACATCATTTGTGCTGCTGTGTCACTTCCAGGGAAAACCTGGCAATGATGTAGGATAGCCTGAGGAATTGCCAGAAATTCTACAGGAAAATGTAGCGATGTAGACAATTTCTCAAAAAAATATTTCTCCCACCACTGTTCTGGGCATTCAATTGTTCCATTGTTAGAGGACCATGTAGCAAATTTTGGCAAATTTCTGTAGTAACAGCCAGGGCCTCTTGGAATCCCAGAGAGGCACAGACCAGTTCCAGCTTTAAGACCTAATAGCAATTTTAAAAATGTTGACATATGATGTACTTAAAACAAGCTGCAAAATTTATCAGATCCTAAAATAATAATAATAATAATAATAATAATAATAATAATAATAATAATAATAATAATAATAATAATAATAAATAATAATAATAATAACAAGTGTCTAAATCAGAAGCTGCCCTCTTTGAACATGAGACATGGACCAAATGGTTCTTCTGGCCTCTCCTCTGATTGGTCTGAATAACTAGCATATTTTTTAAAGGGAGTACATGAATATCAAAACCATGATAACCTATGACGATCAATCACCAGGCCCACAGCATTTCAGGGTCCTCCCCCTTAATTAAAAGTCCCACCCCACAAATAGCCATGCTAGAAACCTTATTTCTGAGGAGAGACCCCTGCTGCCTGCTGCTGGCTTCCCTCCCTCCCCCACTGTGGAATTTGAGAGGGGCCTTCATGGGACCCAGAAAAAGTTTGTAGGGCATTTACATTCCTTTGAGTTTCCTTCCACAAGGCAAGAAAACTTAGAAGGGCACTCAAGAGTGGCACTTTCAATACATCTCCAACAACATCTGCTAGCCCAGTCCTGCTGTATGCCACCTAGGTCTTTCAAAAGCATCCCCATAAGCCTTTGAGAAACAAAGTCTTTTGAAAGACTCACCATGACCTAGGTGGTAGACAACAGGACTGGGCTAGCGGAAAGAGGGATTGCTGGAGATGTACTGGAGGTGCCACTCTTGAGTGCCCTTCTAAGCTTCCTTGTCCAGTGGAAAGGAACTCAGAAGGCATTTAAATACCTTCCGAGCTGTTTTTTCTTAGGAACTGACGTGCTTACTGCCCTATGCTCTTTGCGAACAGAATGTCTGGCTACCAGAGAAAGAACAATCTCTACTTTAGCACCTCAGCCCCATGGGAATAACACATGACTTACTTCTGAGAAGACCTGCTTAGGCTTGTTTTGTCCTGATTTTTTTTAAAAATCAGCTTTTTGTTTATTTTATATGAAAAACTTAGGTTATTTATTTATTTACATTATTCGTAGTCCACTTGTCTGACTGAGACTCTAGGTCACACAATGCAAGTCAAATACAATCAACAGGATGGGACAACCAATAAATAATTGCAGAAATCTGAAAACAAACAGAAATCTGAAACAGAGCGGAAGAAAAGCACAGACATTCAAACATGATACGCTGAACAATGAAAAAATTACACAGTAGGAACATATCTACATTGACAGACTGTATACAGCAGTATAGCCCACAGTCCCTATCCCTTTACCAAAGCAACTTTCTAAACTAAGGTAAGAGATATTGGGTACTCTCTGAATTGGCAAATGAGATACAAATAATTCAAACAAATATCGTATGGTGTCTTGCTTTTGAACATTCATGAGCTGTGTGGCCAGCTGACAGATGGACAAGAGCTAGTATGGCACTATTAGTGTGAGTAGGTGTTATTAGGTTCATGTACAACTCTTCAGACTTGCCGGGCAGTTTACTTGATTATTGCTTTATTAGAGAATATGAATGCAGCAAATTTTGTCATGAATGTCTTTTAGAGTTAAATTTATTATAGAGATTTGGAAATTCCTGGAGCATTCTGAAACAGTAAATGTTGTAGGAGTTTGTGGAGTACCTTTGAAGTGCCTTGCTTCATTTCTCCAGGGTTGTGGACGAATAGTAGTGCTTGGCGAGAGGGTGTCACCTCGACATCCTTTGGTGTGTGGGGTCCCTCAAGGGGCCATCCTGTCTCCTATGTTGTTTAACATCTGTATGTGCCATCTTGCTCAGCTGGTGTGAAGTTTCGGGCTGGGCTGTCATCAATATGCTGATGACACCCAACTGTATCTGATAATGGGCATTCAGCTGGTCATCACTCCTGTGGCCGGGTGAGGGCGATCTGAGGTCAGGGTGCCAACTCCCAGCTCTTGATGGTATGCCATTAATACTGGCATCGGCTGTCAAGAGTCTGAGTGTGTTTTAATCCTGTTGTTCACCACCCTTAGTCCTTTGGGGAAGGGTGGTCTATAAATTTAATAACAACAACAACAATGTCATGGCTTTCTAGGAATTTTCAAGTCTCTATGGCTCTTATCACAGAGATTTGAAGATTCCTAGAATTTCATGATATCATTTGCTTTTTCTAAAACAGGAAGTAATTCCCAGCACTGATTGACAGTGTCCACTCCCCCCCCCCCTTGACTGAGGGCAGGGGGAAGGGATTGGGTAAGTGGAAACCCAATGAATGGACCAGTACAACTACCTGCAATTACTGCCTTTAACTAGAAAATTAAGTCTTGCATATGTTGACATCCAAGTTTTATTGGGAAAACACATGAAAGCCTTGTCATTGGTGTAGTGGAAAGCCAGCTTGGTGTAGTGGTTAAGTGCGCAGACTCTAATCTGGGAGAACGGGTTTGATTCCCCACTCCTCCACTTGTACCTGCTGATGTGACCTTGGGTCAGTCACAAGCTCTGGCATAGCTGTTCTCTCAAGGACAGTTTCTGTCAGAAGTTCTCTCAGCCCCACCTACCTTACAGGGTTTCTGTTGTGGGGAGGGGAAGGGAAAGGAGTTTGTAAGCCATCTGAGATGTCTTTGGGCAGTGAAGGACGAGGTATAAATCCAAACTCCTCTTCTTCTTCTTCTTCTTCTTCTTCTTCTTCTTCTTCTTCTTCTTCTTCTTCTTCTTCTTCTTCTTCTTCTTCTTCTTCTTCTTCTTCTTCTTCTTCTTCTTCTTCTTCTTCTTCTTCTTCTTCTTCTTCTTCTTCTTCTTCTTCATTCCATATTCTATTATACTGAGAAAGCCTTGATGCAAAACTAGTGTGATCTTGTTTTGTGATTTCTATTCTCATCCACACTTTGTGACACTCTCTAACATGTTTCTTCCATACAGGAACTCAATATAAATTACAGATGTTAAAACTATTAAAACAATTCAGTTTCAAATAATCCTGAATTTAAATAACAAACGCAATAGCCAATGTTTCAGCAGAAGATCCCTAAAAAAATCTGTATGCAGAACTAGAACTAAAGGAACTATTGAAAGCCCAGTCTATCAGTAAACCTGTGCCCAACTATACATAAAAATTGAAGGTTAAAATAAAATGGGTGGGGGCTTTCTCACTATCTGTGGCAGGCCATTCCACAACACATGAACTTTGATTGAATACTCTGGATAAGCAGCTGCTGGCTTTACCTATCCACATTATAGAATCACCATTGATGCTTGGTCTGAAGAACAGAACTTTATATGTGATTTGGAAAGGCCCAGTTTTTTCACCCCTTTAAGGGCCTTCTGTAATCCTACCTGTTTGGCCCCAAGAAAGTCATAAAACAAGATGGCAATAATTCTGTACAATTCAGTGGTTTAATTTACCAAGCTTGGGTAATGCAGGCAGTTCATGGTTCCCACAGGGCTTCAGTCAAATGAAACAATGAACTGAAGAACAGAATGTAAAGTTGTGATTTAGCAAATGTCATCTGGCTAATGCCTTTTTTTGAAATAATACTTCACTGAGTAGAAAAGAGCTGTGGAAAAGACCCTGCTTTGACTGATCTCATCTTGTTGAACTACACCATTTGATTCACATGCTAGTACTGTCAATGAGAAAAGCATCTGTCTTTAGATTTTAAAACAGTGGAACAAAAGCATATCTCCCTTATTAAATACATTTTTACTTCCTTATAGGTCTGGGTAGCTAAAAGTCCCAGTACTAGAAAGGGATGACAATGCTTTATTCATCTCTGGCCAGCATGGGTACAACAGTAATCTCTGCTATTGCTATACTGTGTCTTGGGGCCAGTCCCCATATTCAGAAATCACATGACCTAAAATACCTAAAATACTTCTCAATATCAAAATGCTGCCTATATGTGGGAAGTCCATTAGCCTTTCATCACTGCCATGGCAGTATTCATAGCAGATGCAGTTCTCATGGGTCCTGATTTCTTAGCAACATCACAAGGATTCATAAAAACAACATTTTCTGTGAACTGTTTCTGTGACATTGCTGCACATACTCAGTATAATGTCCTGGATGCAATGATTAACAGGAAACATAGTTCCCCTGGATCCTGATCGTCCAAGTAGAATCTTGCACACAGTCTGGAACACCATTCATTTAAATGTGAGAAATACTGAAGATGAGAGTCATTAGATAATGGCTGAAAGACAGGCAGCAACCCAGTCACTGGCCCTCTAACTAAGGTAGTCAATGCCAGGTTGGGAAATTCCTGAAGATTTGTGTGGGAAGCCTATACACACACATGCACAGGGCAAATACTATTGGGTCTGCTCTGCAAGATGTATCCAAGGCCCAAGATTTTATCTAACACTTCTGATTCTTAGAAATAAACAGACTTTAAAGTTTAAAGTTAAGGATTTATTTGGGAAAAGAATAATAGCAAAAGAAATTTAACAAATTGAATATAGAGTTTGGAACATGCACACACACACACACATGCACTAAGTAAATAGTTTACAAATCCTGGCTTCTACTAAAGCCTAACCTAAGCAAATGTTACTAATCTAAAGATAAATGGAGGGAGGAGAGAAGAAGGAAGAAGGAAGTTTTAAAAGCCTGTCCCAATGACAGGAAGAAGAAAGTGGTGTGGAAGAGGGCAAGGTGGAAGAGCTGAGCACAGTCTTCACAGGTGCCTACACTGGGAAGCAGGGCCAATGCAGAATCACACACACATTCCCCACTATGCATTTCCACATGGGGGTTTTGGAGCCCATTGTGAGATCCCAGTACTGAGATGGAAACCAATGACTAGAACAAAGAACTGGGGCTCTCAGGGCTATCTTTATACCCCAGAAGTGTGATGACAGATGGAGAATAGCAGGCTTCTCAAGATGGACTGGCTGAGAGCCAAAAGTTTTAAACCTCATTGGTAGATCTATTAGATAACCCTTGTGCAGGAAAAAATATCTCTTAGGCAGGGGAAAATTTGGGATACTGAAGTCTTCTTTGATTAATTTTATGGCTGAAATCGAACAGCAAACTAGGTTA
Source organism: Gekko gecko (assembly GCA_029375565.1). Lineage (NCBI taxonomy): Eukaryota > Metazoa > Chordata > Lepidosauria > Squamata > Gekkonidae > Gekko > Gekko gecko. Next base: position 66,729,568 of record JAPDNY010000002.1, on the reverse strand, counting down.
TATGGTCAACATATAATGGAAATAAATATATCAGAATAGGAGATGGTGAGTTGACATGTCACTCATAACTCTAGGCCAGATCCTGTTGGTGTTTATGGAATGCTGTTATCAATTAACTAAGACACTATTACTTTTTGAATGACGAAGGAGGTGACCAAGCTCTCTTGCATTTGTCTGTTCCCAAGCACATTGGTAATTGCTTTACATCCTCTCTTTGAGGAGACAAAGTGCTTCACTGTGTTGGGTTTTCCTTCTGACTCTAGGTTAGAGAAATATATTCCTACCTACTATTCCAAATTCTGGGTGAGGCCAAATTAAGAAATAAGATGAAAAGGATGCATAGCCCTTCTGGAAGCTCAGCGGAGGGATCCCAGCTATAGACTTAAGCACTGATTCAACAGCCTACTCATATATATATATAAGAGTTTTGATGTCTCCCCTAGACACACTTCCACAGCCTTTGGCCTGCTCAGCTGCGACTCTTACAGTTTCCCAATCCCATGGCTGCATTGGCTTGCTGCGTTGGCTTAGCCCCGCCCACTGAGCCAGCCGCCAGCGTTTCACTCTCAGTCTGGAGGGAGCTGACGAAAGGGATGGACACTCCACCGAGAGAGCGGCAACCCCTCCACAGGGGAGATGGAGGCAGACCTAACGAGCAGGGGTAAGCAGGGGAAGCACTTACCTTTGCTGCCCCTCACGGCCCCTTTCCCTTGGCCGCAAGGCCTGCACTTCATCAGGGTGATAGCTCAGCGGGCTGCACTGCAGAGAAGGCTGCCCAGCACCTTTCAAAGCCTCCCCCGCCTTCCTTCAGCAGCAGCAGCAGTGCCAGGGAGGGTCTGGCCTAGAGGAAATGAGCTACGGTTTCTGGAAAGCTGGACTCTTTCCTGAGGAAGACACTCCTCTTGGCTCCTGTGTCCTTCATGGCTGTTGGTAGATGACCAAACAACCAAGCTTGCTTCTGGGAGTAAAAAAACAAAGGACTTTCAGCATAAACCCTCCCCCGCTTGGCCACTTTCCTGTCAGAATAAACTTAACATGCCTCTCATTCCTTTTTGGCTCCATGATGGCTGGCTGGCTGGCTGGCTAATGAGGTGAACCAGCAACCATCAAACCATTCTCTTCAATGCCCTGCTGTGTGGCTGACTTTCCCCTTGGGTTGCCAAGCTCCAGGTGAGACCTGGCAATTTCTTGCTGTTACAATTGATCTCCAGATGACAGAGATCAGTCCCCCTGGAGAAAATGGCTGCTTTAGAGGGTAGACCCTATGGCATTATACCCTGCTGAGTCCTTTCATCCCCCCAAATGCTGCCCTCCATAGGATCCACCCCCCAAATCTTCAGGTATTTCCCTAATCAAAGGTGGCAACTGTGCTTTCTCCTCAGTGCCTGTTGCTAGGCAACCAAGTTCTGTCAGTAAAAGGCCCTTTCCACACCTATTTTGGCCTTTGGGGGAAAACTCACTGGGGCCAGTCCTGATAGGGTTGCCAACTCCAAATGGGAAATTCCTGGAGATTTGAGGGATGGAGCCTGTAGAGGGTGAGGGGTGGGACCTCAGACAGGTTCAATGCCATAGACTCCACCCTCCAATCCAGCCATTTCCTCCTGGGGGAACCATTGTTGCCAGTCTCCAGGGGAGGGATGGAGATTGCGCTGAATTACAACTGCTCTTCAGATGGCAGAGATCAGTTCCCCTGGAGAACATGGTGGACTCTGTATCATTATACTCTGCTGAGGTCGCCACAGCAAATTGATGCTGAGTGCCTAAGGTTGGGGCACTCTCCCAGAGCCTCTTTCTAGAGCTCGTTGTATTTATTTCCACAACGGGTCTTATTCCTAGTGGTTTAATAATGTTCATACCCGTGGGTCTCCCGCTGGTTGCCACGCTATGCCTGTCAGCACTGCCCATTGGATATGTACAGTTTTCTCAAGAAGACAGAAATGGCTTAGGGAAAGGCTGGCTGGCCATATGCCTGATATTACACCTAAATCTCTAAACTGGCCTTACTACATACAGGATTCAGTCCCAAGTAAGCTATATTTGTTTATTTATTTTATCATATTTCTAACCTGCCCTCCCCCACAAGCAGGCTCAAGGCAGTTCTCAACAAAATCCAAACAGAATGAAATGTTTTAAAAAACAGTCAAGCAACAATCCAATTTAAAACTCCAATAGCATAACCACAAGATGGCAAAAGCATTACAGAAGCTCCCACAGAACATTGTGTGTATGCTCAGATGGAACAGTTGACTGGGTGATGGGTGCTAAGCACTATTAAGATGGAATGAAAGGAATGGGTGGAGCAGGAGTGGCTGATATAATGGGACACCTGCCGCCTCACTCAAAGTCCTGGTGGAACAACTCCTTCTGTAATAAGTCCTGCAGGGCCCTGATCTCACTTGGCAAGGAGTTCCACCAGGCGGGGGTCAGAGCTGAAAAGGCCCTGCCCCTGGTTGGGTCTAAGCAGATATCTTGGAGACCACCAGGAGATGATATTCAGAGGAGCGCAAGGCTTGCCGGGAAATGTATGGGGAGAGTCGCTCCTACAGATATGATGGTACTAGATTCAATGTTTGCATTTAGTCATCTTAAAACTCATGTTGCTTTTCTCAAAACTCTTCCAGTATTCCATCCAAGTTGCCCATCCATTTCACCTTGAAAGTTTGCTTCAGATAAAGCGCTGTGGCAACTGCAGGGTGCTTTCACACATGCTAACTAATGCAGTTTCAATCCACTTCAGTGACCATTCACAAGGGGATTTTGCCATTTCACACAGCAAAATCCACTTGCAAAGTGCATTGAAAATGAATTATTGTCTATGTGTGAAAGTGCCCATAGTCAAAAGTAGAAGGAAGAAAAGCAATAAAAGCTAGAACAGCTTTCCATTATAAAATTTCTATTAGTGCATCAGAGAGTATGCATTTGTTACATATCTTGTGAATTCATGAGGGAGAAATAGAACTCTGAAATGCAAAAGGATTCCCTTGGCTCCTAGCATCTTTGTGACAAAGGACACTCCCAATTTCAGGCTGAATAACTGAGAAGACTATGAATTGGAAAAACCAAATACAAAAGGACATACAAAACAAACATACAAGCATTTATTTAAAGAAATGGTTCTTGGAATATGCTTGATGCTGAATGTCAAGAATGTGGCACAGTTTTACATAATAATGCAGTATTACTGATGATTTCATTAAATATCCAAAGGAAAAGTAGGAGCAGCTTGATAGCCAGGGCTTTGCCTGACTTTGTAAAACACCACAGCAGTTCCTTAGTTGCTATTATGATGGATATATTATCATTTTAAGCACTGTGCTGTTGATTCAGAAACAAGGGATTCATTTCTAATTACCCTGGTCCTCCATACTTCCCAGTTTTCATCATGAATAAAACTCCATTTCATTCAGAGTTCAAATGTGCCTATCTAATGCGGAAAAGATCTCTACTGTAAGGTTAATAATTAATCTAAGTATCAAATAGTCATGAGAACACAGCAGAAAAAGAGTTTATCAGAATGACATCTCTTTTGATAGTACTGTTTGCTCAGTAGGGAAGCTTCACTTTTTGATCTCTTTTCTAAGTTCAGCTCAGCAGACCCAAGCAAATCCTTTCTATAGCCTCTTCCATCATTGATCATATTTTCCTGTACACTGATTGCATTTTATTTTGAATCGTGATTGATTATTTGTGACAGCAGGTCTTGGTTAACAAAGATCAGAGAACAGTGAAATTTGCTAAGACAAAGTAAGGAGGAAAATAAAGACTGACATTTTCAAATATTTGGAAATTATTGTCACAAAAATGGGTATATATTTTGAACCAGTTCCATATAGATTATCTGCCCCAGGTTCAATTAGGGTCATAAACCCCTGCAGAGAGTGGGGATTCCCTATCCTGGCTCCCAGTTCTTGCTGCTGCTACTGTGGCCAGAGAAAGAAAATAGTCTTCAAAAATAGTATTGGATGCTGCCAGTCTTCCCTAGGAATTGCCAGAAATGCTATGGCCATAGAGCTTCCAGTAGGGTTGCCAGCTCTGGGTTGGAAAATACCTGAAGACTTTGGGGGTAGATCTGAGAGAAGACAGGGTTTGGGGAAGGGAGGGGCCTCAGCATGGTACAATGCCATAAAGTCCACCCTTCAAAGCAGCCATTTTCTCCAGGGGAGCTGACCTCTGTCAGCTGGAGATCAGTTGTAATAGTGGGAGATCCCTAAGCCCTGCCTGGAGGCTGGCAACCCTAGTTTCCAGTGATTCCTATAGAGGCACAATGTCACTTCTAAGTTTTCCCAGGAAAAGATGTTATTGCATTGTTGACAGCATGGCCAATGTCCCTGCACCCTGGTCTCCTGCTGGTTGCCATGTCTGGCAACCCTAGGTTCGAAGCTGTTGGTAAGTGGGTTTTTTTCTGCTTCCCCACAGAATCATAGTACATTCACGTACCTCCCAATTTTTCCTAGCTTTTATCCAATCTTGCTCAACCCTGCTTAGATGTGAAGTTTGGGAAAAGATTGCAGTTAAGCTTTGACAGCTGCCATGTGGATGGAAAAGTTTAGAGTTTCCTATCCATGTGGCAGTCATTTTCCCTGACACTGTCTGTGCAGTGGCCATTTCTTACCCTGGCTCTGGAGAGCTTTTAAAATAAGCTCAGCAATTGGATATTACTATATTGATATAAATATATTATTTAAAGAAAAAAGGTAGATCTCTTGTCTTTTCATTACAGAGATATAAGGGGTAAAGCATATCTCCACATCCGAGGGAACAGAGAGTTACTTTAAATAAAAAAACCACGGAACCTGAAAATTCATATAACCTGTTAGCCATCCAACATTCAATTGAAGATAGCTTCAGAAGGTAGCCATGTTGTTCTGCAGTAGAACATTTTGATTCAAGTCCAGTAGCACCTCAGAGACCAGGTGTTAATGGAGTCAAATCTAAAAAAAAATCAATTGCGTTAAAAAACAAACAAGCAAGCAAACATGAAAAGCAATGTACTTGGGGTGGAAGGAAGGCTGATGTTGGGGTAACTGCAGGAAACCCTGCTCTGTGGAAGCCCCATTGCCACTATGCTATATCACCAGTCTCATTGGCAATGGGGAAAATACAAAAACCTTACCCCTGGTGGAAACCACCATAGTATATAGTAAATAGTAAACAGCAGTCCACTAATACATAGGGATGGCTAGCAGAAGCTGAATAATATCTTGCTGAATCCCATTTTCCTTTACCTTCTCCTAGGTATCTAAGGCCTGGGCATGCCCAGAGGTAGGAACCAAAGGACTCTTTTCCTTGCTTTTAGCTGAAGGTTGTAGCTTAACATGGGGAATTAGATCTGCTGCTCCAAGACTCCTTTGGGTAGTGAAGGGCGGGATATAAAAAGAACTCTTTGTCTTCTTTTCTTAGAAACCCATTTCTCCCTTATCTTGTATTTTTTCTGTTTTCTTGTATTGTATTGTATTGTATTGTATTGTATTGTATTGTATTGTATTGTATTGTATTGTATTGTATTGTATTGTATTGTATTGTATTGTATTGTATTGTAAGGTAAAGGTTACCTTGCTCGAAAGCCAGGCGAATCCGACTCTAGGGTTGCGGTGCTCATCTCCGTTTCAAAGCCGAAGAGCCAGCGCTGTCCGAAGACGTTTCCGTGGTCATGTGGCCGGCATGACTAAACACCAAGGCGCACGGAACCCTGTTACCTTCCCACCAAAGTGGTACCTATTTATCTACTTGCAATGTCTTGCTTTCGAACTGCTAGGTTGGCAGGAGCTGGAACTAGAGACGGGAGCTTACTCCATCATGCGGCACCCGGGTCTTGAACTGCTGAACTACTGACCTTCCACAGCCTGCAGTTCAGCGTCTTAACCACTTGAGACTTGAAATTAAGGAAATTTCATTCACACTTTCATTTAATGAACAGGGTGTGCTCAGCTATGGTTTTTTTTAGTTTACTTAAAGGGCACCCTCCCCACTAATGTGCCTGCTGGAGGCTGCCTTAGAATATTACAGCTTACTAATATTTCAAACATCCCATGCTGCTCTAATACCACTGCTGAAGATCACTATTCAGGCATCCTTTGGATTAGCTATCATCATTCTGTTGTTTTTGTTAAAGATGATACAAATGGGTTAGGAGTACATAGACTGGACTTCATTCAGAATTTTTTTTAACATATCAAGAGAGAATTACGGATAGCAAGCTTAAGAAAGTTAAGAAAGGTTAACTCTGCTTAGGATGCCACCATTCCTTGGGTTCCCTGAATGGCTCTTGTTTACTGGTAACCTTCCATTAGGTTTAATCTTTGCCTCTTAAACCTGACCTTCCCTTTAGTCACCAGTGAGGTTCTTCTGCCTTCATTTGGAAGCCATTCTTTTCTCAGGATATTCATAGAGAAACCTCATTAAAAAAAAAATGTATCTACCCCAAGAACAAAAAAAGGGAACCACTGGGGGCGGGAGAGAACAATTCTCCTCCACAAGGGATGAACATTTTTTTCTTATTTTATGTTCACATATACTAATAATGTTGCCAATAATTTCAGTCATTAGTTTTGTAGACTCATGTGAATTATGCAAGAGTAATGTACAGTACTAGTGGTTACTTGGTTTTTCTGTACTCTTTGTACTATCTGAAACTGCTCAGCAAAGCTATCCATGAGAAAAGGTTTAATCTTTGCCTGTAGTTTCTAAGCTGGTGTTTTATGAAGTGCTAGCCAGAATGTTATGGCTTGGGTGAAACACACATAAACTGATTTGGGGGAGTAACAACTAATTTTGCTAACAGCTTACCAATACCCTATTTTTCTTTCTCAGTTTCCCTTTTCCCTTGACAGAGACCCTCCAGGCCATTATAACTGTAAACAACTCTTTAGGAATGTTTCCTAACAGAAGATATGGTATCTGTAGTCTTTTTTTCCCCTTCAGGTTCTCAAATTGAATTGAGAGGAAGAGAAAACTACAAATCCCATACTTCATGGTAAAAACCCCCCACCAATTGAGAACCATTGGTTCTGAACCAAAATAAAAATTAAATATATATATATCAGCACTAGAAAAAAATACATCCTGACATTATCACTCACTGTAGATCTAAACTGACAGTTGCTATAATGGCTGCTTATGAACAACTGACGCTTTGATGAATTATTGGTTGGCCGCTCTGCTCTGCATCTCAAAAGCTCACATTTCTGCTATAGATATTCTCAACAACATAGTCAATTGTTCAGGCCATTAACTATTTACATGTATACAAAGGCCAATCATTATTCTCATCTGTACGCTTGCCTCAGCCAAGACCTGTCAGCTCCATATTAGTCTTCATTTTTCAAATCCAGGGATATTTACTTCTGCCTTGAGGCTACCAAAAGAAAAGGGGGAAATGTAGCCAATGCTTACTAGATTTAGATAATTTCCCTTCTCTCCCACAAAACCAACCCTTTCTAATGCCCATGAGTCATCTTGACATTACGTAGCCTTGGGCAACAGTAGGATGGCTAAATGAAGTTTTAGCAGGCAGCCAGACAACGAGGCAGTTGGATGCCATTCTAGACTCTTTACTCTAAAATCCCATTAGGAGACATGTCATGACATTTATATTTAATATACACTCAACAAACTGTTCTGGAAATCGTGAGCTGAGGCTGGCGAAAGAAAATCAGCACACTGACAATTGCATGCCAAGTCTCCAGTATCAAGGCATCTCTGCCGAAGAGAAAGGCAGCTCTTTGTCACCCTTTCCGTTCAACGTAATTGAATGTCTACAGAGGTGGTAATTACAAATACCGTCCTGAACGCAGAGGCTCATTTGTCTTTGTTTATCATTGGTGTGGTGTGTGGGGCTGTGTGGGTAATCGATCACTACTAGAGCATTCGATATCTTTTGAGAAGAATGGGAAAATTGGATTAATAAGTCTTGACAAAGGTTGTAAATGGCAACTCACCTGAAACGCCAGATGGGGTAATGTGAAAGCAGCAGACAAGAGGATTCTCTGGCACCCTGATGAGAAAGATTTGTAGAGCATGGGGAGGGGGGGAGTCCTGCTGATGTGGTTAATGTGCATCAACTGTAATCCTCTTCTAATCATTCAGTACCAAACATTAGCCTTGCAGATTTGTGGAGGGCTTCCTGCAGGCAAGAGGGACTTTGGAGTAATGCACAGATGAGTAATCTTCAGCCTTTCCATGCCTATTTGGTACCTTTGCTTTGGCAGTATCACTTGTCAGGATTCTAATATTCATCCTCTGACAAAATTCTGCTCTCTGTGTTATGATGGTGATTCTATTTCTGTATTGTAGTGTAGTTCACAACACCACCAGAAAACTCAGCTTCGAGTTCCCCGTAATTGAGCATTTGATTGCTTGCCATGTTGCCCCCACCTTAGCATTGTTAAGAGAAAGTCTCTGGATTCTTCTTTACCCAATTTCTCCCCCAAATCCAACAAGCCATTTCTCTTCTTCTTTTTAGGGATTTAGAATCTGTTTTGAATCAATTCCATTTTGATCAAAGGAGAAATTTGAGGAGAGGAGGGACAGGAAGGGAGGTTCTGCAAAGTTTCAAAATGTCATTCAGCAGGGGCTCAGTGGCAGGCAATGTCTTCCTCCCAAATGTTCCTGTTCTCCTGCTAGAGCACTACACTGTGGTGGGTGTAGTGTCCTCTGCAGGCAGGGGAATATCATACCTGGAGTCCATGGGGTCTTAATGTCATGAGCCCAGCCACTTTCCTTATGAAAGTTCCTTTTTTTTTTTTTTTTTGAAATTATATATGGGGTACAGGGGGGGAAAGAAAAGGTGTGAGAGGGAAAGAATTTTTTTTTTTTTTTAAAAAAAGGAAAGTTGCTTTATTTATCAATCCATACCCTGAAGGTATGGTTCACTTCATTCACCTCAAGGTTGCACTGCATTACATAGGAGCAGAACCATGACACCACAATCATCTCCATCTCCCCCACCTCCCATCCCCCTACCCCTTTTTATAGCCCCAGCTTCACACCTGGCCCTTAAGCTCTACCCTTTTCTCCTCTGCCTTGCCTTAAAACACCTGGGCCCAGAGACCCACTGTTCTTCCACCCAGGCTTGCTCATTGCCTCCACACCATTTGAACTTCCCTAGGCCAGACTGCAAAGGGGTTTGTTTCCCCACTTGTTGTATAGTGGGTTAGATGCATAATGAAACCACGGACAACAACATAGTGATCAGCATGGTTCACTATTATACAACATGAGACAAAATTACCTGGCCAGGTGGCCAACTATATACATGCTAAGGGGAACACCCCCTGGTGCCATTGGCGGGTTTTAATTCCCGCCGCCGTTCCCATTGGTTCCCCAAAGCAGGAGCATGGAACCCCAGTCCCATTGTTCTCCGGGACTCAAGCTCAGGCTCCTTCGCTGATGGCCTGAAGTGATCAGCGGACACAACACCACTCCTCCACTTGCACTTGCTGGAGGACAAACCATAGCTCTGGCACAGCTGTTCTTGAAAAAGAGAAGTTTCTCTCAGAGCTCTCTCAGCCCCATCTACCTCACAGGTTGTCTGTTGTGGGGAGAAGAAGGGAAAGGAGTTTGTAAACCTCTCTGAGACTTCTTTGGGTAGTGAAGGGTGTGGTATAAATTCAATTTCTTCTCTTCTGTTGCTGAGGCTACTGCACTTTTCTGCCCTTTTTTCTGCCCTGCTCCAACCAGGTGAGTCTTTCTGCTGGGCCCAATGGCCTGTCCTGCCCTGCTGGGCAGTTTGTTTCTGGGTAGCCTGCTACAGTCAGTTACATCAAAAAGGGACAAGGACTTAATTTAGCAAAGGGCATCACCATGTGGCATAACAGAAAAGAGAAACTCCTCTTTAGAAAGAGAAAAACAGAATAAAATAAACCAATGCCTATATCTAAAAAATTGTTTGGGGGATATATTTTTTTTTTTACTTCCAGTAACAATGCTCTCCCAGGCTCCTAGCAGATCCTGCAAACAGAGGCAGTGTGACAAAAGGTGAAAATAAGTACAAGAATTTCAATCCAAAGGATTGTGAATGGAGTCTGGCTTGTACAACAGGTTTTTCCTGCCCCTCCTTTCCTCCTGCAGCTTGCAGCTTGATTGGGAAGCTGGGGGAGAAAGTCCCCTCTGATAGTGTGCCACCACCTCAGAGTAATCTGCCCCACATTAGTATCACCCAAGAATCGCCACTAAAAAGGATATGTTTTGTTAGAGCTGCTGAGTAGCGAGACTTTGATAAGGAACTGTGAAGACTCTTCAGTTAACTTTATTACTTCAAAGCAGAGGGTAGCTGCAAGATAGTTCTAACTACAGCTAAGCAAAATAATGAAAAAAACTTACCGGCTAATTACTTACAATCTTGGAGCATCTAGTCTTTTCTGGTTGCATGGTGCTCCCACCCCAGGGCACATCTATAAGCATCCTCCGACATCGTTCTTCTCTATCATCCCTCATGGCAATGCATGTACGAGTGAGCATGCCCCCCCAGAACAATAATAATGGCCATAACACCCAAACAAAGGCCCTTTTCAATCACCTCCCCATCTGGACTCCTAAGGATCCCAGGGATTAAGTCCACCTAGACTTCCCAGTCCCCAGCTCCCAGCAGGGGTTCCCCAGTTTGGGGGCTTTTGCATACCACTGGCCAGCTGGCTGGCAGAGGAGACCCTGCCCCAAAACAGCCATGTCCTCACATGACATCCTCAATGTAACGATGTCAGCCAGAAGTGACACCATCTTGTCGGTGACATCATGGGGGACACTGTGGTTTGAGGGCAAAGCTCTATGGTAAATTTGCCCTCAAACCATAGAGCAAACCAGAGCATCACCACATGATGTTGCTCATGCAACAGCTTCACTTCCAGGTGACATCATCACATTGGGGTGTCACCCAATGTCCCTGTGTCCTCCAGAAACACCCCTCAAATCCTCCCACTGTTGACAGGGTAGGACCTGGCAACCCTAAGCCCATCAGAACATGGTCCCTCCAATAAAGAGGTGTTATCACATCAAAGAGCTTCCATGTTTTCCCCTTAAATGACCCTTTCTATTTGAAGAAGTGTGTCTTTCCCCGTACCATACCTGTCTCAGGGACAACCTACCATTCCATCACCATAAATCTCACAGTGTATCTTTCCCATCTGCCCCTCATTCACAACAGGGAGACATCTGACACATGGAGAGAACAAATTGCAAAAAACTAAAGCCAGGATGTCAAACATACAGCCTGTAGACCAGAAGCAGCCTGTCCAGGGTTCTTATTCAGCTCGCGAGCAACTGGTCATTGTTGGAAATATCTGTGTTGCAAGGTCTAAAATTCAGTCATTATAGGGTTAATATGTGTTTACCTTGTGTGATATTGTTTAGACTGACCTGGAAGGGAGCCTGGCAGAAAGCCACTGGGAAGGAAGCCCTAACTGAAGCCTATTTATAACAATCATTGGTTAATGTATTCAGGTGATTTCCTTCTAGAGGTCAAGAAGAAGAATCTCTTTTGTTGTGGACCGTGTGGTCAAAGTGTAAAGATGTAGTCTTAGGTGTCTTTGTTGTTTTGTAGATTTCCTGTGAACCCTTCCCTTAGAAATAAAGATTTTTTTTACATAGAAGAAAATGCCTCCTCTCCAGTGAAGCAAAGATTCATTGCAATCTCTGGATTTTTAACTATTTTGCCAATTTTTCCAACAGTCATTACCTTTATTGCCAGATGCAGAGGCTGTGCATTGTGTCCCTGTATTCTGTCCCAGTGTTAATGAGTAACAGGTGGTGGAAATGGGAGGGTGGGCATCAGGGAGATACTTTAAGGAAATACTGTAAGAATGTTTTGAGCATGTTTGTATTTTGAGTAAAAAATAATATCATTAATTGGGTTTGCTTGTGTCCTTTACAAGGTATATATCTCTGGTACCTGGCATTACATTTTATGGCACACATGGCCTGGCCAGACAAAGTGACATTTATGTCAGATCTGGCCCTCGTAATGAATGAGTTCCACACCTCTGAGTAAAGTCTCATGGGTTCAATTTGCACAAGGGGGAAACAAAATTATGTGACTGAGGAAACTGATAGCATCCCTGTGAATGTTACCAATTGGTAAAATCCCCGTGAAATCCCTCTCATCCTCAATCTGTTATTTGAAATATGGAGAATATGATTACTTGACTAACTTATTGGTACAGTGTAGGGAGTACAATAAGTTGTGAGAAGTGTTTTAAGTGCTGGATGTGTTACATAAGTTCTAAATGTTATTACAAACCACAATTTTGGAAAGGCCCTTTCTACTGTTTTTAATATTCCCTGGGAGAGTGTCTTAGGGCCATTTTAGATGAGATGCCATGCCTGGATTCATCCTGGGGGTACTCCTCTCTTTTGTAGTGCCAGGAAAAGACATTTAAGAGCACTGTGGTGGCCTGATTCTGGCCAGGAATGCAATAGGAGGAGTGGCTCCTGCCTTCCCCTGATGCCATTTATCCACCTTGAAATGGCACTAGAGTACGGTTGCTTAACCCCAAGTGGGGCCTGAAGATCTCCAGGCTAAAGAGATCAGTTCTCCTGAAGAAAATGGCTGTTTTGGAGGGTGGAATCTATGGCATTATGCCCTGCTGAGGTCTCTGTCCTCCCCAGGCTTCACCTACAAATCTCCAAGAATTTCCCAGCCCAGAGTAAGCAACTCTACAGAAGGGGCATATTTTCCAACATGCCCATCTGGCACCATTTCTGGTCAGAAAAATATCTCAAGGGGAAAGGAAGATATGCTTCTTCCCTCTGTACCATGGTGGTCCTGAGCAGGGGCAATCCCCCTTGGCACTTTTAGATGGCTTTCCCTGGTGCTACAAAATGGAAGTGCATGCTTGGGGTGAATCTGGGATAGTGTCTTGTCTAGTTTGGCTCTTAGCAAACTGGATGCAACAGATTCCGGAAGACAGCATATTTTCAATGAGAAGAAGCCTTTTAATCACTTGGATTTAATGTCAAATTAGACCTTTTTTTGCATGCCATTTAATAGAACCTTTTCCTGGAGATATAATCTTTCCAATTTTGAAAGCTTGACAATTCAAATGCCTTAATTATTAAGGGTGCCGTGCCTCCTCCAGAAGCCTGTTGAATCTTGTTGGAAGAGAAGAATCCAGTGCAGTCTTTTTGGCCTCATCCTCCAGAGGAGAAAATTACAAGTGAGTCAGATAGACGGGCACACTATGGGTTTCCTTCCTGTTTACTCTTTTGTCTCTGTCCCCTTTAATGTGTAGACTGACAATTCTTAGGGAACAATTTCCTCTCACAGTTTCACTCTCACACACAAACAAGGAGCATGCTGCTCTTATCTTTGAACAATGGATGCAGGACCACTCTTCCTTGCACCCATACCCATCCATAGATAGTATAGATTCTATCCTGTCCCTCATCTATTCTGTCTAGAATGGAGTTCAGGCCCGTAGCCAGGATTTTTCAGTCTGGGGGGCCTTTTAAAAAGTTGGGGGCACTAAAATGAATTTAAAAAAAAACAACTCATGTAGGCTGGCCAGCCCCTGCCCCAGCTGGTCTTCCCATGTGGTGGCTGGAGGGAAGGATGTGCCAGGATCCAGTGGGAAAAATCAGCTCTCGCCTTTCTTCCCCTTGCCATGACCACTGAACCCCCCTGGTTGAAGTAAGGAGCCATGGAAGAGGGCGGCCAGTGCCTCCTGAAAGCACCAGGGCCACTGGCCTTGGGGGGCTCTCTCCTCTGCCCTGTCTGCAGCCCGACCATGGAGGTGGGCCCCCCGGATGGTCTGTGAGACTGCAGGGACTCACCATGCATCTCTCTCCTCCTTCCTCCCAGCCAGGACAAGCATGGGCAGGCAGGCAGTGCATTCTCTGGCAGTGGCAGCGATGCAAGTGTGTGAGCGGCCCAGTCCAGATGCCCCACTCTGCCCTTGGATCCTCGGCTCCAGCCCCCTGCTGCCCAGCTCCTTACAGCCTCTGCGGCCCACACTGCACCCAGCTTCCTTTCTACTCTCTGAGAGTAGTACTTTGTCTGGCATCTATGTGGGGGGGACCAGCAGGTCACTCCACTTTGTTGGCTGGTCACCCTGTATTGATCCATTGCCCTTGGCACATGCTCAGGAGCACTCTCTTGTCCCTGAGTGGTGTGCCTCAGCCTTCCCAACAGGCACCTTGCACAAATCCAGCTGGGGTAAATAGGAAGTTGTGTTGGGCGAAATGCTTTCTAGGGGTTAAGCACTTCGCCACAAGCAACCTTGGGATCTTTTGGTCTATGTTTACGAGGAATGGGCTGCCACGGGACCTTCCCAGTGAAGAAGCGAGAGGCAAGACTCAGAATAATGTTTTGTTTACTTAATAACAGCTTCAATCAACAGATACAATTCACACACACTTTCATCTCAAGATCTAGGAAATACAGATAGATTAAGCACAGTTGCATGAGCAGGTTATCGTTGGTTTCGTTGAGGGCGATATTTACCTCCAAGGCGCGGCTCCTAAACTTCCAGCGAGTGGGATAAGGTAGGGTAGGAAGGATGGAAGAAGGGACACGCAGTCTAGACCAGCTAGCAACACATGCATAATTCCAGCGGCCGACTGGAACGAAGCGAGGCAAGGGTTCGGGTACAGGATGGGGGCTTAAGAGGGTAAAAGCAGACAGACAGAGGTCGTGGTTTCAGCAGCAGCAGGGCAAGGATAAGGAGCCAGCGCTGACCCAGAGATCGCGTTATTATAGTGTCTTGGGTGCTGGGCATGGAAGGCCAGGCGGTGTACACCTACTGACCCTCCCAGCCGGCGGTGTCAGTGTCAATTTCAAATCTTATTGGTTACACTGTCCGTTGGATACCTGAGGGCTGGGCAGAGGAGGTGGGCTAGCAGGATGATGATTCTTCCATTGTGTTGTGTATGACTCATATGTCTGTCTGGGGTGGGGAAGGTACTTAATCCCATCATGCAGGTGACTGGCAGACGGCAAGTCCTTTGTCTGCTGTATGGCCCTTAATCTGTGTTTGTGACATGCTGCAGGTATGCAATGGAGTCCCTCAGAGTAAAAAGACAGCTTTTTCCTTCCTTCTGGGCTTCTCCCTTGGCATCCATTTTACAGTCTAACAAGCACACAGGCCATGTGGCAACAGCAAACAGTCCATAGCAAAGCCCCATAATGGCGTCGGGGCTAACAGTTGGGGGGCTTGACAGAGAGTCAAGGGGCCGGGCCCCTGGAAGCCCCACTGTAGCTACAGGCCTGGAGATCCGTATAAGAAAGAATTCATATTAGTTTTTGAATCTGACTACTGACTCTGTGTAACTTTGTAAATTTGCTTGCACATACAGTACAAACACTTTGCTGCATGGTTAGCTTTAAGCAATTTTCTACTTAAGACAACGATTCCTGGCTGCACCAAAACCAATGAATCTAACAAATTTGTCAGTTGGCTTGTTCTTCTGTAAGTCCAAGTTACAAGACTGTTCCATAACAGACAGCACAAAATTCTTCTCAACTTGACTTCTCAACCAGGATCTCAGTACTGTTAACTGGATCAGGAACCAGAACAGCATTCCAGCTTTGTATACACGTACACATATGCCTGTTTCAGTTACACAAGATAGGACTCAACTGTAACCTCTATTGTTTCCTTGGCATCTAAAACTCATATAGCTAAAGTTGTTGTAGATGAATCCATAAGAATGAGTTGACCCATCTTTTTAAAGCAGATGATTGCTGATTCACTGGGTTAATCTGAATTTATTCATTGGTGACATGACTGTGAAAACGGGTTACAGTGATAATGGGAGAGACATCAAACTATATAATAGAATTCATATAATCCTTTGGGGGGCATTAAGTCACAGCTGATTTACGGCAACCTGTGGGGTTTTCAAGGCAAGAGATGGTCAGAGATGGTTTGCCATTGCCTGCTTCTGTGTTGTGATCCTGGACTTCCTTAGTGGTCTGCTATCCAAATACTAATCAGGGTTAATTCCACAGCCTGGGCTATCCAGGTCTGGGCATAATACTACTGTAAATTCTTAATTTATTCTGATAAATCTAAAGTCAGATTAAGATGTGTTTATGCCCTCAGCTATGCCAAGTTTAAAAGGCCCCAGAGTGGTACTGTAATATAATGGTTCAGAAAGTAGCACTGGTAAAGGGATAAAGACTGTGGCCTATACTATTTTATTGTTGCCTTTTACTGTAAGTACGCTCTGGCTATAGAGTTTCTGCACCATTTAACATGTCACATTTAAATACTTAAGCTTTGTTTCAGCTGTTTTAGATTTTTGCTGGTTTTCAAATATTGCACTATTCATTGGAGGTCCCATCCCATTGATCGTTTTTGACTTAAACGATGTGATCCACTTTGAGTATCAGTAAGAAAGATGGACTGTGAATAACGTAAATAAATAAAATTAATTGTCCTCGAATATGTATTATTCTAGCAGTAACATTTATTATATTTAGAGGCCCCCTCAAAATCTGATGCCCCAAACTGTTGCTTTCTTAGTTCATGTGTAAATCCAGCTCTGGATAAAGCAGCAAGATGCTTTTGAGACTCTTAAAAAATATGATATTTTATTACATGTTGTTTCTGGTAATTGACATTAAATCTGGATTGCCAGTAGCCACTTTCCTGGTCACCAGGGCATCTCAGAATCATCTCTAGGTGACAATGCAAGAAAGCTTTAAGACAATTCTTTGTGAAATTAGGACTACAAATTACTAGTGTAAGTGTAAATTGAATAGCCAGAAATCTTCCAGTTGTTTTTAGGCTTACCAGATGGCAGGCAAACTCCCTGCTTCAGTCTTAATGACCTATAGTTGATCAAGTGACCTACAGGAGAAAACCTGGTAGGGGAAATGACAGCATGGACACTGTTAATGACACTTTCAGGCGATCACCCAAAAGTGATGTCACAGCCTCCCAAGGTGCTCTATGGATTTCCCCAATCTATAGCAAATACCATAGAGATTCTATCTGAAGAACTATTTTTTTTTTTTTTTTAGTCTTTAAGGTGCTACTGGACTCTTACTGCTTTCTACTACATAGAGATTGAGGGAATTCCTAAAGAGTGGGAAGGGCTGTGATATCCATGATGCTTCTGTTTCCCAGGCTCTTCCACCCAAAGCTCCTGGGGTTTGTGGGCCTGGCAATCCAAATCGCTTTTGATGATGCTCTGATTATTCATAACAAGTCATGCATTTCTAGCATTTTAAAGTGTTTGAAATAATTCACATATTGCATTGTATTGTAAGCCTTACTCCAATGATCCTATTATTATCCCCATTGCAGATGGGGGCAAGGGGGCCAGTGGAGGCTCAGAGACTATATGTTCCCTAAGCCTACCTAGTGGGATCCTTAAACCCTTATATATTATTTTACAAAAACAAAGAAACCCAGGAAAAAACACCTAATCTTGGTTTTAAAAAAAAGCTTGCTGGAAATTCATATAAGCCTGCTATACTCAATAACAGCATTCATCTACCATTCTGTCCCCATGTATGATGTGATATGATTTCTTTTTTTTTCATTTTGAGAACCTATCCCAGATAATGAAGTGTCTGCCAGCAGAGTGACTCATTAACATTTTCAGTTAATTTGCATCACCCTAGTTAGTCTGGGAGGTTGTCAGTGAATAATAAAAAAAATGTTACATCTCTGTCTTAGCGGGGAGCCTGATTTGACATTATCCATTAGCTAACACAATATGAAGTGCTTCATATTAAATCTGTATCTTGACTGGGTGATTTGTGCTTCTTGAGTAGTCTGTGTTATTTTGTTAGTCTACCTGGATCCTGGAAGGATGGATTTAGCCTTACATCTCTCAGTATCTTTAGATCCAGAAGGCTTGTAGAACTGAAAGTAAAACATGCTGCTCAGTGTAATTTGAATGATGTCCTTTTATGGCCACGGTGCTGGGTTAAATCTGGGCAGGGGTCTTTTGGGGGGGAGTGCACCGGAGTGCAGCTCCGGGAGCTCAGAAGCCAAGCCCCACCCCCAGCTGGTGTCCTGGGGGAGTCTTTCAGGCAGCCGAATGTCAATTTCAGCTACATTATATCCTATAGGCCCTTGTCTCCTTTGCTTTTTATTTTTGCATTAGAAACACTATTAATGTGTATCAGAAATGAAAAAGAAATTAGAGGCATAAATATTAAGGGTGAAAGTATAAAAACACAAGCTTTTACGGATGATATGGTCTTTGTGTTGGAAGATCCACAAGAATCATTAAAACAGCTACTACATATTTTTGAGGATTATGGTAATGTGGCAGGGTTGAAAGTAAATAAAAAGAAAACTAAAATACTATTGAAAAATTATAAAGGAATGCCAGAAAAGGTGTTGCAAGAAATCTCGGGTTTTGACATACAGAAAAGTGTTCGATATTTGGGAATACATACCACAAATAGATGTTGCTCCTTGTTCAAGGAAAATTATACAAAGATATTATCGGAAATAAAAAAAGATCTAGAAATATGGAAAAATTTACAATTTTCTATAACAGGAAGGGTCTCAACTATAAAATGAACGTGTTACCTCGTGTTCGCTTTAACATAAGAACATAGAGAGCAATGTTAATCAGGCTGGCCATCTAGTCCAACACTCGTCCACAGCGGCCATATACCAGGCCATCAGGTCCGCAGTGGGGCCAGGACCTCCCTCTGCTGCCCAAACGATACCTATTTTAAGAAATCAAAACTTCTTTAAAGAGTTAGATAAGATCATAAAGGGGTTTATATGGCAAAATAAGAGACCGAGGATTAAACTAAAGTATCTACAAGAATGGAAGGAGAGAGGAGGATTTGCACTCTCAGACTGGAGGCTTTACTATAAAGCAGCTACTATGAGTTGGTTAAGGGAGTGGATAACTCAAGAAGATAAAAGATTATTGTCCCTTGAGGGGCACGATCTACAAATGGGCTGGCACTATTTCCTTTGGTACAATAAATCTTCATCCCTCTTTAAACAACATACTATTAGAGCAGCTTTATACAGAATGTGGATTGAGATAAAAGATAACTGTTATAAGAAAATTCCTAAATGGCTCTCCCCAATAGAGGCATTTGTAAAACCATCTTTATATGTAAAATATACCAAATGGAGATACGAAGATCTTCTACATGAAAATGGGAACTTGCTTTTGGATTACATCCTTAAAGAGAAAGGGACAAATTTAACTTGGTGGGAGAGAAATAAACTCATTTCAAGATGGTCATTAGATAAAAAAAATAGGATTAGACTACAGTGTATTAGAGTTGGATAAGCTATGGCTGGGTCCTAAGGAAAAATGTATTAAGAAAGCATACAATTTTCTACTAGAATGGAAAATGCAAGATGAGTGGATAAAGCCTTCCATGGTAGCGTGGGCACAAGATATGGGTTATAATTTAACCCTAGATCAATGGGATAAAATTTGGCTGAGGAATATTAAATTTGTAAGAACGAGTGCATTTAAGGAAAATATATTAAAGATGTTTTACCGATGGCATATCTCTCCAGCGAGATTAAATAAATATAATAAAAATCTAGGGAAGGCATGCTGGAAATGTAAATTCTGTAATGGAACGTTTTTTCATTTATGGTGGTTATGTACCAAAGCCAAAAAATATTGGTATATGGTTAAAAGAATGATAGACAAAATACTAAATAAAAACATCCCATTTACACCTGAATGCTTTTTACTAAATGTAATTCCGGATAGATTTAAGAGAACGGAGATTTACTTAACAATGCAAATTTTGATGGCAGCGAGAATTGAATATGCTAGGAAATGGAAGGACAGTAACGTTCCAAATAAAACGGAGCTTATTTTTAAGTTATGGGATATAGCAGAGATGGAAAAATTAACATTTATTATTGAAGAGAAAAGCTTGGATGTTTTTGGAAGTTATTGGTCAACTTTCTATAAATGGTTAAAAGAAGACAAGATATTGAGTTAAGGATACATACTTGGTATGTATACTAGAATAGTGGTTTAGGAGTATTTTATTTTAAACGTAAAATTGAAGAACTTTGTAATTATGCATTTATCAATGATTGAAGTTGTATGTTTGTTTGTTTCCTTTTGTTTCATAGTTGTTGTTGTTTGTTTGTTTTGTTTTGTTTGATTGCTTGTTTTTTTTTCCTTAAAAATTAATAAAAAAATATGTAAAAAAAATATCCTATGGGCCGTTGAAGTCAATGGTGAAAACATAGGGTATATTCTGGTGGCTGGAGGGGAGGGGGTTTGACAGAGAGGCTCCAAACTCACAAGGTAGCTGATGGACTCGCTCCCCAAGATACCCACCAAGTTTCAAGAACTTTGGATCAGGGGGTCCAATTCTATGGGCCCCTAAACAGGTTGCCCCTATTCCCTCCATTGTTCTCTATGGTGGGAAAAAAATAACTTTTTTTTGCCGCCGAATTTCTTTCATTCCCTCCTTTCCTTCTCTCTTTTTCCTCTTTTCCTCCTTCTTCTCTTCTCTATTTCTTTCTTTCTTTCTTTCTTTCCCACCTTCTTCTCCTCTCTTTTTTTCTCCTTTCCCTGTTTCCCTCCTCCTTCCCTCTCTTTCTTTCCCTCCCCTTTCCTTCTCTTTCTTTCCCTCTTTCCTTCCTTCTTTCCTTCTCTCTACTCTCTCTCTTTCCTTCCCTCTTTCCTCCTTCTGTGGCCCAACTTTAAACCCCTTCTCTCTTAGCTCCCCCATCCAGACCAGCTGGGGAAGGGAAGGGGTGGCTTTTGAAGATGCCTCCCCCCCTTTTGCTTCCCCTTCTGACATCACGTCCGGTGATGTCAGGGGGCGTGGCATATGCTAATAGCATAATAGCTCATTAGCATACCATATGCTAATGAGCTCCTGCAGCTGTTTTTCTATGAAAAGACCCCTGAATCTGGGTCATATGCAATGGACAACTATTGAATCCTTTTTGCTCACATGAGCCCATAAGTTACTGGGAAATTTTCTGGTGGACCACTGCCCTATAAGGACACTGGTGGCCAAGGCCTAGCAACTCTGCCAATGGCTCAGAGGACATTTGGTTCAGATCCTTCATTGGTAACTGGCAGCAGTCCACCAGCTGTCTTCTTCTGCACAGTTGCCATTTAGTGAGATGAGGCAAAGGATGAGCCAATGGCCACTGTAGGTGCCTCTGAATTTCCTGAAATACTGGCTTGTGGCACCACGGATTGTTCTGTTCACCTTGTTCCAGAGTCATTTACTCTTCCTAATCCTCTCCTACATGAGCCTGCAATTGACCCAATATTTAGTGTAAACAGAAGTGGGGCAATAACAACAGTGCAAGTAATTTGAGAATGGACCTTCAACAGATGGCAATATCCCACTAAACCCATCCCATATATCCATATTCCTCATGTGCTTTCTAATACATCACTAGTAGTCTGGCAAATGCTTCAGTGTGAGAGGATAATGGAACATCTCAAGGATATCTGACATCTCAAGGGTATCTGACATCTCAAATGCACACAGCCCAACAGTCCTCTGAAGCCCTCTTCCCCACCTCCTAGCTCTACACACAACCTCAGAAGTGCAGAATTGAATGTTTATGTGATCCTGGAAAAATATTTTGTTGGTCTTTTTTTTAGGGAATTATCAGACTCTGAGGTAAACCCTCCTTTCACTTTATCTTGGATGGTGGTATTCAAACATATCCTTGGAATAAGCATGTTCTGTCAGACATCAGACCATCAAATTGTTGGAGAAGTGACAATGGGGGGGCAGTTTGAACTCTAGCCAGAACTGTAACATATACTTTCCAATGTTCAGAGCTTATTAAATATGTATTTTGTTTTCCTTCCTGATTCTGGTTGTACCATATTTACTTGAAAGGAAGATTACCCTGATTGAAAAATGACCCCCTTAAAAATGTTATACCTACCTTCAAAAATGGACATAACTTTTTTGATGATATACCCATGGGGAAAAAAAAACCCTAGTCTTGCATACTGTATGTTAATACCCCGAAGGTCCCTGTGCTATTGGGATTCAAACAGTTAATACTTCTTGCAATTCTGTAGTTACAGTAAACGATATGGAATGTCATCCTGCTTTTATGGGACTGGTTCATCCCCACAATTCTGCTAACGCAGATAACAACTGGTAAGCTTTCTACCATATCAGAGTTTAACCAATTCTGTTCCCAATGTACAACTTGCAAAGCTATCAGAATACTGTCTTCATTGTTCCCTGACTCATCACCCTTATTCAGGTGGCTGGTCTCCTGATTATCTGGGTTGATTTCAGGGTTGGCAGGGATGGCATGACCTACCAACCAGCTGGAGACCCATGGAGTGCATACATGGGAGTTAGCCAATGGTGACACCATGATGTCAATTCTGGGAAAACCCAGAGTGACATCACATCTCTGTAAGAATCACTGGAAACTCTATGGTACAACTACAGGGTTACCAGTGATTCCTAGAGATTCTGGGTTTTCCCTGGAAGTGACATCATGTCATCAGTTTGACAGCATTTTTTAATGTTTCTCCTTTTGCCATGCAGAAGGTGCAGTGTGGAGTAAAAAGGAAGCTAGGAGGCCCAGTTTACACACACCTCTTGGTACTTTTCTCCCTGCACCCTGGGTTGGCAATCTCCAGGTGGGGACTAGAGCTCTCCCAGAATTATAACTGATATCCAGGCTACAGAGATTTCTTCCATTGGAGAAAATGGCAACTGCAGAGCGTGGATTCTAAGGCATCACATTCCTGCTGAGCTTCCCCACCCCAAGCCCTCAAATCTCCAGGAATTTCCCAACCCAGTGCCGGCAACTCTAGTTGATTCTGACC
Organism: Gekko gecko; assembly: GCA_029375565.1. Lineage (NCBI taxonomy): Eukaryota > Metazoa > Chordata > Lepidosauria > Squamata > Gekkonidae > Gekko > Gekko gecko. The sequence continues at coordinate 66,706,840 of JAPDNY010000002.1, read as the reverse complement.
TGCAGCAGTTAACACAACTGTGGTTATTACTTTGGGCCTTTCCAGATGAACTGTGATTGAACTAACTTTGATTTGGACAAAAAACATCAGATGATGAACCTAATGCACACCATCATGTAAAGACAAGTGTGGCTGACCCCTGGGAAGTTTATTTCTGAGATCACAGGGCACACATGGGGTAATAAGTGAAGTGGGGAGGGGGAAAGGGATGAAATTGCCCCTTCTGCTTCTTCCATCAGTGAAGCTCCACTAATGGAAAAGGAAAGAACAATTTCACCACCACCCTGTTTCCTCCTTACTTCAGCCTCCTAACCTGCATGGCTATTAGTTCAAGTGAGTCCCCCAGCACAGAAATAATCTTTCTTAGTGTCAAATAGGACACGTGCCGTGGGCAGGAGAATGCAGGAAAGATATAATCCTTGAGTCTGTGGATTGCTTGATCCAGCCCAGTGAACGAGAATACAAAAAGCAACTGGAAAACAAGGTCCTTTTTTTCTTTGATGCACAACAGAAGGCCCATCATATCGCTGAAGATGTTCACTTTTCTTAAGGCTCATAGCTCTGTGCAGACATCTTCTAACTTAGAGTGCCAGCATTGATTTAGTCCTTCTGAAATCAACGGGATTAGATTCTCTGAAATCCATATGCTCCAGCTCAAGTGATAGACACATTCCAACTAGATCTATTAGTCTTGCATAATTCATTAGATGAAATGAAATGTATTACAGTAGTGTTCAGATACCATAGCAAAACTGGCAGTATAAAAAAAATCTAGCGAAAAAGTAGATTACGTACCATCCAAGTGATAGACTGCGCTGACAAATCCACTATAATGCCAGTAGGCAATATGTGTATTTTTATGTGCTCAGTGTTCTTCAAGTGAACATTATTTGCATTTCACTGACTCTGAGTCACTGTGGTATAGGGTGATGGTCTAATGTTAGTACACTCTGCTGAGGAATAACATTACTGAAGAATTAAGTATCAGTCTTTGATAACAAACAATAATAACATTTTGAGTTAATGTAGCCACAAGGCTTTTTTTAAAAAAAATAAAAAATGACTCAGATTCACTTACACAGCCACAAGAGCTTGCAAGAAGATGGCAATTTATTTGTGTCACTGTCGTATGAACAGTAACTAGCCTAATGGGTTTTCGCTTCCTCTGTATCTGCCAGGGTAATTTTAAAGAACGTCTTCTCGATTTACAGAAGTGGCTTTCAAGCCTCCTTCCCTCAGGAAGCCCTTTCTGCACTGATTTGCCCTGCCAAGGAACTCTTGTGTGTCTGCCACAGAGCCTCTCTGCGGCTTGAGGGATCCTGCAGTATTTTCAGGCAGGGCACAAATCAAATCTTCTAATGTCTACCTTTTACCCTGTGCCCTGTAATGGACACATTGCTTCAGGCCAAGGTATTTTCTCACCCCATTCTTATATTTTGCTACAGTGCTTTGGAAATTGTTCTAAGCCGGGGCACGGCAATGCTGGTGATGAAGGTGATTAAGCAATGCTGATGATAGGACTCTGAGAATTGTCTGGAGGTTGTTCTGACCTGTTATCTTTTATAGGTATTATATTCACCAGTAACTGAATAGTGCAGGTATCTCTGATCTCTTTGGCGCTCCCTGTCCCCAGCAGCTATTTCTAACCCTGGGCAAGTTTTTTCTAGGAACACAGGACCTGCATGGAATAATAGCTATGTGGGTTGGGAAGCTGCATGGAGACGGAGTGAAAATAGCACCCTTCTTCCTCTTCTATCAGTGGTGCTCTGTTCATATGAGACAAAGGAGAGAACAATTTCATCCCTTCTGTAGGCCCCAATCCACATGGTTGCAACCCTGGGAAGACTCCAAGAAGGGTTGAAAGTGACTGCTGGAGAGAGGAGAGAGCCAAGGAGACATGCAGCTGTCAGCACTTTCCATGCATGGATCTCCACAACATGTTGATACTTTTAAGTTTTCAAGTGTTATACTATATCCTGAACTTTCATGATATGGACCAAACCCCCCATCTGAATAAATAAGTAAGATATATGCAGTTTGGAGGGAAGGGGAAAGGCACTGCCATTGCACACGGATGAAATTACATTATGCATTCCTTATTCCAAAGACTCCAGATCTGTGTCTGATTAGTTAATAAGAATGGGGCTGACAAAATCTACACTGTGTACCAAGTTTAATCATAATTCTAGCCCTTGGAGGGATTCAAGTTGCAAATGTATTTCTTCATAAAATAAACATATGCTTTTGGTCAGCTTGTTGGGTAGTGGTTAGTTTTGCTTCTATAATATAAATGTTTAATCAGCTGAGATAAAAGGGGAGAAAAACATTGAAATGAGGTCAAATGGGAAGTTGAAATGCCAGAGGCTTTAGAAGTTGTGTTGCATTTGACAAATGTAAATGCTATTTATAAACAGATAGTAGTGTATTTACAGCAGGCCTTTCAAGAAAAGAAGGCTGGTACAGAGCTGAAACAAACACCTTGAAAAAATAATCTATGACTGCGGTCACACATGCCAGATAACGCAGGGGGGGGGAGGCTATTTGCACCATCGCAATATGACCTGCCCCTACGTGATCAGATGCAACGGCGAACCTTTTTTTTTTTTTTTTTTTTGTCGGCACGAGTTTCCAGCACTCTTCAACAAGGGAACACAGAGGGAATAGGAGCGCACTGGAGCGATCACACAGGAACCTTTGTCTGTGGGCCATCGCAAACCCTTTGATAGTGCACTTTTGCTGGTAGTTTTTACCCCCCAGACAGAAGAAAGAGCCAGACAACCAAGGCTGGATGAAACAAGGCCACTTTATTTAACATATTGAAAGTAACAGCAAAGGCAAACATAAACAGCAAGCACCATCAAGGCCTGCTGTCACTTTGACCCCATCCTTACCGAATAACAGGCAAGACACCAAGGCCCCGGGTTGGAGCCAAGTGTAAGTCACTTACTAACCCAGCTGAGCCCATGATGGGGATGTGCCTTGAGAATCCCTCCAACACCACCACACGGCAAGCACAGAGGGTCTGTCGTGGCTATCCCTAAAGGCAGTCTGCAAGCCTCATCCCTGGCTGCACAGCCACAGGGTTGAACCTGCAGACCCCTATACCCCCCCAATTATTAATTGGTGCTTACGTAGATGCATTAATTTTATCTAAACCTAATTCTGCCCTGATAAAGTGACGATCTAACTCATGGCCCCCTCCCAAGCCAATTCCTCAATCCACTGGCCGCAGTGCAGGGTAGGCGAAAAGGACCCCTTCTCAACAGCCAATCAGAGAAGCGGCAAAAAATTCCTACCCGCCTCCCTGAGAACAGGGCAACCAGCCTGTGCTTACACTACATACTGGGCAGGTGGGTGGGCCAAGTACGAGGCGAGCACTGAAGGGGTACAGTGGAGCTGGCCATTAAAAGCAGCACCAGCTCCGCTCCCCCTTTTGGAGACCAGGCTGCACTGCAGCCCTTCCCCCTTCCTCCTCTCGAGGAGGCAAAGGCAGCACTCAGGAGGCATGCCATTGGCTGCCTCCTGTAGGGTCAGATTGCCCCCTCCCCTAGAAAGAAGAAAGAGTCAGACAACCAAGGTTGGATGAAACTAAGGCCACTTTATTTAACATATTGAAAGTAACGGCAAGGGCAAACATAAACAGTGGCATAGCCAAGGCCTGGTGTCACTTTGACCCCATCCTTACTGAATAACAGGCAAGACACCAAGGCCCCGGGTTGGCGCCAACTGTAAGTCTCTTACAAAACCAGCCGAGCCCAGGATGGGGATGTGCCTTGAGGATCCCTCCAACACCACCGCATGGCAAGCGCAGAGGATCCGTCATGGCCATCCTCAAAGGCAGTCCCCCACATGGGGTTATTGATTGGTGTTTACATAGCCGCAAGAACTTTATCTAAACTTAATTCTGCCACTGCAAGGGACAAGCCTCTGCTTAAGCCCCTGCACCCACTCAAATACCTAATACTAGCCTAAGCCCTTGCCACAAATCCTGAAGGAAAACGTAATTTCCTTTCTCAGAAAGGTGAATGCCATCATCCCTGTACAGGTCTGGGCAATCAAGCCAAATCTGGGGGTGAGGCAGATAGTGGCCCAACCCAACCTTTAAAATATTTCGGAGCTCCCCATTGGCCTTACACTGAGCTCTCTCGATCCCCTTTGGGATCCCAAGCGCTACGCCATACTAGGCATGGAATCATGGCAGACAACACAATTATTTTGTCTGGCCATTGGCACCGAACTTCAGCTCATCCCTGTCTTGCAGCGCTAAGGCCTTCCCCTTCAGGAATCCCAAGTCATTACCTCTGTTTGGTGTAGCCAGTGTAGTGGTTAAGTGTGTGGACTCTCATCTGGGAAAACCTGATTTGATTCCTCACTCTTCCACTTGTACCTGCTGATGTGACCTTGGGTCAGACACAAGCTCTGACACAGCTGTTCCTGAAAGAGCAGTTTATGTTAGAGTTCTCTCAGCCCCACCTACCTCACAGGGTATCTGTTGTGGGGAGGGGAAGGGAAAGGAGTTTGTAAGCCGCTCTGAGACACCAAGTGAAGGGCATGATATAAATCCAATCTCCTCCTTCTCCTCCTCCTCCTCTTCTTCTTCTTCTGTTAGCCAGCAAGGAGCTTTTTGCTCTGTTATGAACTATGAACTGTGCATAATGTGTGCCAAGGAACTATGATGTATGGTGACCAGAGTGAGATGCCAACACACCCACATCAGATAGTGTGCTTATGGCTTCCAAGAGGTTTCCCTATTCCAGAGATGCTCCTGTACACACACAAAGTACCACACCAGCAGCCATTTGCTATGGCTGTTCAAACTGAAGATGTTTCAAGAACATTGGCACATTCCTCCCCCACAACTTTGTCAAACACAAAAAGGATTATCTTCAGCTTTTCCTTAACAAAGGGACTAGCTCACCTGCCCATCTGGAAGAGAACCGGTCCTGCAACCTCAAGCTGCTGACTCATCATGCTAATCAGGTGTCTCTGCCACAAGCTTAATTAGATCTCAGTATTGCCCCACCTTTAAGCCCCTCACCTTCACTGCTTAAACAGATCACAGAGGCCTGTTACAGAGGGGCTGTGTCAAGGGATGAGTCCAGCAAGCCCTCCCCCGTCAGACTCCAGAGGAGGTGGACCAAGACATGTGACCAGCTTAAGCCACCCCCAAGAGACACGTGACTAGGGCATGTGGACAGCCTGGCCCAACCCCCCAAGCCCCCCTCATAAAAGGGGACAGCCAACCACATGGTCCCTCTCTCTGCACCTCATCAATGACATCTATACTCTCTGATTCTTATCGTAGTAGCTACCTTGATACCCATCCTACCCCAGGCTCTTAGTCTGCAGTTAAGGCCTACCTTGTGCTTTCTGCTGGTCAGTCTGCACGCTCCCTTTCCTAGCATAATCCCCATTTTTCTGGAATTCCCTTATTTTTCCATTTGGCAAGCTTCAACTCTTCAGACAGGTAAAGTATATCCCAATCAACTAATCTCCTGCTAATGCAAACGTGCTTAAAATCTCTCTTTATTTCCTAGAATCTGAATATTTGTGTGTGTGACTGTATATTGTTTGTGTGTGAAGAAGATATACAGTAAAAGACATTATTTTAACTAAAACTCAGTCTCCTTGTCTGTTACTGGTACTTCTGGAAGAGTGACACCTCTGTATATACAGGTGAAAGGTCCCTTAGCTGATTGCATATTAATAATAATTCATAATTCCCCAATACTGGTAATAATTTAGATCAATCAGGCTAACACCTTCCAGGTGAATGACCACAACATGTGGCGGCAAGGCAGAACTGTCCCCAAACAGAAGAGGGAGGAGGGCCGGCCAGCGTAGGCCCCAGTGCCCCTCCACTCCACCATAGCCCACTGGCTGAGGCCAAGCTGCGAGCCAATGGCCGAGCGATTGGCCCAATGAGCTGCCCAAAAGATGTAGCTGTGTCCGGAGATGAGAATCCATCTCCTGCCACAAAACACAGCACCTAAGAAGAAACAACAGTGAAATCTGGAACCCAACATTGCAAACAACAACTCACAATACAGGAAGAGGGTGCACATAACTTTTATAAGCCACTGATCGCCACCCACCCATCCGCTGAATGTCAGCAGTGGGATAGCCTAAAGCTGCTGCCGTGGATGCTGCACCTATTCTGAATGAGTGAGTGCCAAACTTCATTCTAGAAAGGCCCAACAATCCCTAAGCCTGGGCCATAACAGCCCGAAACTGGTGCTTTGTCAGCAGGCTCCCGTCTGCATGGATAAAGAGGTATCTGTCCGCATTGCCCCTTAAAGCCTTGTATTGAGACAAAGCCAATACAGGGCACAGCTCAGACTCGGAACAGACACTCAACTTAACCATCGACCCTTTATGTCGCTGGTCAGTTTTTGAGCCCCTAATAGTGATGTGCGCCTCCTTTCCTGCAAATTGGAGGTCCCGATTGTGCAATGCCCTGCCCAACTGGTCAGTCTTGGACAGTGCTACCAATTCACTTACTCTAAGCACTCCAAAGAATGCCAGCAGCAAAGCCACATGGAAAAGGCAGGCCTCATAACTGGAATTGCAAATGCTGGACCAGGTTGCTTGCAACCCTTTGAGCACTGCTGGTGAAATAGGATGCCTCTGGTCCTTCAAAGTCCCCTTTTCCCATGTCCAACCCTCCAACATCTTGCTGATACGAAAGTCACCAGTGACTTCTGAAAAACCTAGAGCCTTGCTAGCAAATGCTAGGGCAGAAAGACATCCCCATATGGAGCTAATAGTCAAACCTGCCTCCTTCAAAGAAACAGAATAATGGATCAGCTGCTCCACCATAATGGGCCAGACCTTGGGATAACCCTACTGTTTCCTAAATTCTTTGAATTGGCAAACTGACTGTTCATACCATCTTCGTGTGCTAGGGGCAATGGCGAGGCCCTCCAACCTGCCATAGCTCCAGGGGCATCCTTGCTGGCTGAAGATTAGCGTCTGGAGCAAGCTGAAGAAACCTCACCATCTGTTTGCGAGAGAAAGCATCAGCTACCCCATTATCCACCCCCAGCACATGCCTAGCCAAAGAAAGTATGTTGAGCCTCAGGCATCGCAGCGTAAATGCACAAATCAAGCACATCACCCAGGGTGATTTAGATGTGAGGGAACTGATGACGTGGACCACTGCCAAATTACCACACCAGAAGTGCAAGTTGCGATCCACCAACTCATTCCCCCACAGCCAAACCACCACTAGAATGGGGAAGAACTCCAAATATGTCAAGTCCCTAGTAAACCCGGCAGAAATCCAGACCTCAGGCCATTCCTCCATGCACCAATGTCCACAGAAATAAACTCCAAAGCCCTGGGACCCCGTGGCATCTGACATGACCTACAGCTCTGCCTCTAGCTTTAAGTCCTCCAACCAAAAAGAGACTCCATTAAAGGAAGTCAAAAATTCCTGCCAAACCAAGAGATCAGCCCTCATTGTGCAGTTAATATGCACTCTGTGGTGCGGCAGGTGAAGCCCTGCCATGGCATCACATAGCCTGTGCAAAAAGGCCCTACTGGGGGCAACCACTTTGCATGCAAAGTTAAGATGCCCAATCAGCTGCTGGATTTCCCATAAGGTGGCCTTCTTTCATGTCAGAAATACCCAGGTGCAGTCCCTCAGGTCTGCAATTTTTCCATAGGCAGCTGGGATGTCTGGGCCACTGTATCCAGTTCCACTCCCAGAAAAACTAATTTCTGTGCTGAGCCCTCAGTCTTTTCATGGGCCAGAGGAACCCCCAGCTCCATGGCCAAATTCTGAAACCCCTCAAGGAGCTGGGTGCATATACCTGTTCCTCGAGGACCAGCAAAAAGGAAATCATCTAAATAATGTGCAATATCCTGAAGGCCCATCTTAGCATGCAGGGCCCATTCCAGGAATGAACTGAAGTGCTTAAATGTGACACGTGACACAGAACATCCCATGGGCAAAGCCCTATCCATGAAGAACTGGTCATCAAAAGAGAAACCCAAAAGCTTGAAATCATCTGGATGCACGGGGAGGAGGCGAAATGCAGACTTAATATCGCACTTCACCAACTCCACCCTCAACCACAGTGCAGTATAACATGAACTGCTTGGTCAAATGAGGTGTACCACACCATGCACAGATAATCTGGAATGGCATCATTAACTGAATCACCTTGTGGATACAAAAGGTAGTGAATTAAGCGAAATTCACCAGCTGCCTTTTTAGGCACAATCTCCAGAGGTGAAACTCTCAAATTAGGAAGCAGTGGCAAAGAAAACGGGCTCAAAACCTGGCCCTCCTCCAATCCCTTGGCAATCCTTTTCCTCACCACTGACTCCATGCCCTTAACTGACTTAAGATTAGAGGTAATAAACGGGGCCCTAGTTCCTTGAAAAGGAATGTGAAAACCAACAGTGAAACCCTCTAACAAGTAAACTCCATCTTCCTCCCTAGGGTACTGCCACAGCCAGGCTTCAAGTGCCATCAGGTTTATTAGGCTGGGGCCCTTTACCAGCAGAGGAGAAGGAACTGCCCCCTCCTCTCTGCTGCTGACTCCTATGGGGCTTTCCTCGAGGACAAATAGGGAATGAGTGGGATCCTCCACATACCAGGCACTTGTGCCTGTAGTGGCATGACTTCCTATTGCAGATGCCCCGGGACCCAAACTCTCAACAGAGCAAGTGGGTTTGAACCACCTGACCTGTGGCACCACGGGAAGCACTAGCTCCTTGCAAACGCTGCACTGTGTGCCCACTATGCAAGCGTTCAACCAAAGTTTGACCGGACATGGACATAATTTGGAGCCAAAGATGAGGATGCATTCTATCCCATGGAAGCATGGGATTCATGGCTGCCCTCATCTGGAACTCCTCATCATATTGCATCCCTGCTGGGCCCAGAAAGCCAGTAAAGGCTTCGTAAATTATGTCCAGATACTGGAACAAAGCAGGGGACCTCAATGGCTGAGAACGGGATAACAGGCCAGCATAAATTAAATAACCTGCCAGCCAGTTAGCCCACATCCAGTCAACCTTCTTCCCCTTAAGGATTTCCTTATCTTTATTGTCCATCTCCTCTTTGTCCTTCTTTTCCAAATCCCGGTAAAGAAGGCTAAAGAGATCAATGTAGTCACCTTTACAAATCTTCTCCCACGTCGCGGATAAAAGATGATCACCTAAAGGTAAGGCAGTATCCCCAAAGTGCATCACCAATGCTGACGCAGCATCATAAGAGTTCGCCCAAGGAGGGTACAACCCAAACTACCCCAAGGACCAGCTGGAATTGCTCCCCAAGGGGACTGCATAGCCGGAAAAGGAGGGCCCCAAGCCCAGGTTTGACTAGTGTCTGCAGAGCTTTGTGTAAAGTCTGTCTGTGGGGCAGGTGGAACCCCAGAGCCAGCTCCCTGACCCCAGGGCCCCCACAGCCACATCACACTAAACTGTAATGCAGGATCCCACTTACCCCTGGGACCTGAGTATTCAGCCTCCACAACTTCCACTGGCACTGCCTCTATTTCGAAACCAGCTGCTCCAGACGCCGTGATATCAGTCCCAGCATCAGGCCTAGCATCAGCAGGCCTGCATTCTATCAGAGAAGCTTGCTCCAGTGCAGCCAGCCTGTCCAATATAGCTTGCTGCTCTGCAGTTTCATCCTCATCATCAGATGAAGAAGGGGCAATCCCAGTGCCCTGCAATGGGGGTGCTGGCATGGGCCTCTTAGGTGTAGGCCCCTTGCCCTTTGACCCCCTTTTACCTTTCTGAGATGCCATTACGTTATATGACAGTATATTGGATAGACCTAATAAAATGGCCACCTCAGTACCACACAAGGCCTACCTAAAATGGCCGTCCCACATGACCCTATCAAAATGGCCACCCCAGGGACCTTCCCAAAATGGCCACTACCAATCTTGGCAGGCAGAACCCACAAAATGGCCACCTCACCACACTGGCCGCCCCACTAATCCCTCACCCATCCAGGATGGAGGTAATGGAAAAGAGGAACAGCCCTGCAGGTGCAAAGCAAGGGAATTGGGGCCCCAGCAGTCTTACCAACTGCCCTGTAGATGGAGAGGATCAGTAAAGAGGGGTGAGGGCCTGTGGGGGTGTGGTGTATGAAATTGGCAACCACTAACTACCAAAGGGGGGCTGACAGGTTTCCCCCCCATGTGTATCTTGCTTTAACTCATTGGGGCAGGCCTACACTGACACCTCCTGCCCGCAGCAGCCCTCTAAGCAACCAGAAGCACCCTGTGACCACAGAGGCCCTATGCCACCCAGGAGGCCACCACCGTCAAAAGCCCCACACCGCCACTGTCGCTGCATTCCTGCCACCGCCGATATGCTCCCATGGCCGCAGAAGGCCAATCACCGACGGCACCTCGCTCCTGTGAGCAAGGCCGCCAAGGCAGCACTAAGAATCAGGCTGCCCCCGATGCTCCACCTGCCTGTATTGCCAGATGCGACTCCGCAGTAGCTGCAGACAACACTCCTCGCGAGCCCACAAGCCTCTCCTGCAATGCAGCCCGGACGTGCCGACGCAGCCCCACAGGGGCTGTGCCAATTCAGGACCATCCTTCCAGGCCATGCCCTCTCATTGCATCTACTTTTGCACTCGCTCGACTCCTGGCCAAACATGCCAGTCGCTGCAGCCTTCCCAAGGTAGGCCAAATCAACTACCCTAACGTGCTTGGAGCTGTTACAGCTTCCGAGCATGAGGTGAGCACTGAAGGGGTAGAGTGAAGCCGGCCTTTAAAAGCAGCGCCAGCTCTGCTCCCCCTTTTGGAGTCCAGGCTGCACTGCAGCCCTTCCCCCTTCCTCCTCTCGAGGAGGCAAAGGCAGCTCTCAGGAAGCATGCCATTGGCTGCCTCCTGTAGGGCCGTATTAACTGCGCTTCTTCGGCTGTAAGAAACAGATTGGGGACGGGTGCGGGACGCTTGCCAGATGTTCCCCTGTGATCGCACTGGTAAAATCCGCCCGACATTCATGCCTATCCTGCAGCTACTTCTTTTTGTGATAGGAGCCTATAATAGGTATTGTGTGACACACATCAGCGTTGTCTTCCAAATGGTATGAGGTCCAATTGTCAGTTTTTCAGACTCTGTATACTGAATGGAATCCATTCAGTGGCAACTCAAGATGTTTTGCCACATGGGGCTATGAGGCCAGGCAGAGAGATCTTTTCCAAAGCTATTACCTGAGAACTTTCAACTGTATGTTTTCGGGATTGGTATGTACCCTGCAGCAGAACAGTCCCATTCTGACCTGCAGGCCTTATTACACCATGCCCAAGGTTTTCCCCAAACCTGGAGGGGTTTTCTCTCTGTTCAACCACTGCCACCACCTGGCTCATGTACCACTGGGGGAGAAACTACTGGGGATGAGCACAAACCACATTTCTGTGGTTTGGTTCATAGTTCATGGCCAAACTGTGAACTGAAGCATGAAACCACAGGAGGTTGGTTTGCAAACCAAACCGATTTGTATGGGTCCATGAGTTTAAACCCCTGCTTTCTGCTCCCCAAGAAAAGCTGTGGGAAGCAAAAAAGCAAGATATGAAATGTCTGGTAGGCATTTCACCCCCCAACTTTCTGCTTGCTTCAGCTTTTGGAGGTGAGGAAAAAGCAGGGGGTGAAATGGCTGGGAGGCATTTCACCCCTTACTTTCTGCTGGCCATGGCTTTTCCTCCCAGGCATTTCAACCTCAGTTTTCTGCTGGCCATAAAAAGCAGCAGCCAGCAGAACCCCCTTGCTTTCTGCTCTTCATAAACTACCACAAATCACCTCAAACTGCATCAAAATTCATGGAACTCAGTGGTGGCTCTTCAGTTCACAAACATGGCTTCACAAACCAGCCAAAATCCATGATGAACTTTTGTCTGTGAGCTGGTTCATGACCAGCCCTAGTAACCATTTGCTAGCTGACTTCCACTCCACTTCCTCCTGTTGCTCCTTTTAAAATAGCCTGTCCAAGACAAGTGGAAGTCTATGTGGGACAGAGAACCACTAACAGTATCAAAAGTCTTAAAATATTTATCAAAAGGAAAATGTTCACAAGCATACTCTCAGCACAGCACCAGACTGAGCAAGGGATTCAAAAGAAAAGGGTAAAATGCAATTCCCCTGTCCCTCCCTCTATACATGCCCTAGCACATGTTATTTAAGACAGGTTCCTTAGCTTAAGAAAGTTACGGATGATCTAATGGATTTCCATTACCTTGAAGCCTATTTCAGGTGTGCAGGCCAGAACATGGTTAAATGGCTGCTTCCTTTAAACCTCTATTAAGAATTCCATCTGCTTTGATAGAATCAGCACCAAAGGACCCCTCCTCCTTGCTTCCAGGAGTTTTATCTTCTCTCTTTCTCCTCCCACTGACCAGGTCAGGTCAAAGAAGCTTCTCCTAAAGTCTCCAGGAGGTTTTTCCCTGACATCTGTTTAGCACTTAATTCCTCCAAATCTGTTTCCTGCTAGATATCACCTGTCTAGTTGGAGGTTGGAGAAGCTAGATCATCTCATTGTCTCTATGTAGACCTATTCACATTTCTAAAAGGATGGCTGAGGTGAGGATGGAAAGCAATTTAATTGACTTCCTCTCTGTCAGGCCCTGCAGTAACCACGCAATACAGAATAGTCCTTTAGCAGGTTTATTGGCAAAGTATGGCTTCTGGACAGGTGAGCACCTTTGCCAGAACTGGCAATCAATGGCATGGAACAAGGAAATGTTCACGGCTGTCCTCGCAGAAATCATGGATCGCTCTATGCACCCAGTGGTCGCGCTCATCCTCCTGGGACCAGGAACATTCAGCGGTGTAATGCCCCAGCTGACCACATCGCAGGTACAGGCCCTTCTTGAACCATTGTTCTCTCTCTCCTTGTAGAGGGAGGCCACATCCTCGCACCCCATACCCAGCCCCGCCTCCCGGTGTGGGCCCACATTGGTGGTAGAGTTTCACTGGGTTGTGGCGATTCTCCACTTCGCAAGCCACCTGGATCCATCCAGCCAGGGTGAGGGGGTTACCTTGGACCAGGGCTTTCCCAAGAAGCTGGGGGCTGAGGCCGGCATGGTAGAATTTGATGAGGACTTCTTCTGGCTACCCCAACAGTTTGGCCACTGTGGCTTTAAATTCATCAGAGTATTCCTGGACCAAGTGTGTCCCTTGGTGGATGCCCTGGAGCCAAGTGTGTGCTTTCTTTAGCTCCAAGGGGTCCTCGAACTGGTGCCGCAGTGCTTGCATAAAGGCATCCACATCACTCAGCTTAGGAGCTGCCACATTATATAGTCCCACGAACCAGTCAGCAGCATGTTCACATAAGTGGGAACCCACATAATCCACATGCTGTTCATCTGAAGTGAAAGTGTGGCCCCACTCGCGCAGCATCTTGCTCACTTAGATTGCGAAGAACACCAGTTTGGCCGGGTCTCCATCGAATGTCACCTCTAGGGTATCTCTCGACCATTCATGCTCAGCATGGCAGGGGACTGGCCGGGGAGGGGGTGTGGATTCCTCCCCTTCTACACCACTCTCTTCCTCCTCCTCAGAAATGTCCAAGTGTTCTTTCTCATCAGCTCTTTCACCACTTTCGGGAGATTCTTGATCAGGAAATGGAGGCCCTCTTTGAGCTCTTTCATCTCAGCTCACATCCTGGCCGGGGTTCTCTCATTCACAGGTTCTTCCTCCCATTTGTCCTGCATGTGGCCTAGCTCCAGGTCATCCTGGAATAAATGGGAGACTCTCCTCCATTCTTTCTCTGCCCGGGCTCGGGCCCCTCAGAATCCAGGTGTGCTGCCCAGCCAGATGGGTTCATCCCATCAATCCAAAGGTTGAAACATGACTTGCTTCTTGTGTTTAACCCCAGGGGACTTGTGGAGTTTCTTTTTGCATTCTTCGGGTACAGTCCCATCATGGTCAGAGCCAGTGCTGGTACCGGCCCCGTCACCTCCATCTCTGTTCCCCATTCCAATAGGAGGGGGGTTTATTGGGTCAGAAGAAGTAGTAGCTGTTCTGGCAATCTGTCAGGTCCTGCAGTAACCATGCAGTACACAATAGTCCTTTAGCAGGTTTATTGGCAAAGTATGGCTTCTGGAGAGGTGAGCACCTTTGCCAGAACTGGCAATCGATGGCATGGAACAAGGGGAAAGGAATTAGGTTCCCACCCTCAAGCATACATCACATACAGGCACCTAGGCTACCACAGGTCATGAGAAAAAACATGACTCAGCTAGTTATCTTAAGGTTCTTGTCTCCCATGGCCATGGACCCAGCTGGGCTCAGGGATTTTTTGGGGGCTGCATAGGAAAAATTACTGGCAAAGCTGCTACAACACTTCATTCATTCATTCACATGCTCCCCTCCCCTTAAGAATGTCAGGGAGGACAGATAAGGTGCTGGGCAGATGGGCAAAGCAAGCGGGATTCCAAAAGCGAAAATAATGGTGTTAGCAGCATTGGCAGCATAAGGCATTGGGTTACAGATATTGGGGATTGATCATGGTACAGATACAAGCATCACCTCACAGGAGAAAGGTCATAACCTGACACCCCCTTGTGCCTGTTCTCAGCCAAGAGAGGAAAAACTTTTTCAGATGCCATGTGGAGGCTTTGCTCAGTTCAAACCTCCAAAGAAAAATGCATTTCTTCACATGCTGTATCATTCAGGGTAGTGCAAGGCAAACAGTCAAATGTATAAGATATGTACATTGTGTGTGTTAGAAGGGAACATTAGGAGTTCAAGTTAAAATGTTGGGTTATTTTGATAAGAAAAGAACATCTGTGGTTTGTTATTTACAGATTGGCACAGTGAAATCAATTACCAGAAAGCAATTTAATTAAGACAGGTTAACACTTCATCTAGAGCACTAAATCCATGACATGTAATTTCACTTTGCTAACCAGTGTGATGCTAATAGCAATTTGACATCTGTTCAATGCAACTGGGCTGTTAATTCTGGTTGCAATTTATTCAGCATTTTTTGTTTTCTGGTTCACATCCAAGAGTCCTTCTGAACACCATAAGGTGAGAAGAATAACAACAATACAATTTGTCACTTTCTTTCCACCTAAGCCAGTCCTTGTGCTTGCTATTGGGAAACAAAGCAGATCTTCATAAACAAATGCTTCAAAATGGCAGTTGTGGATCTGACAATGAGAATATGCACAGAGCCAGGTTGTAGATATTTCATCTATTGTTCAATTTTGTTACGAAACTGGAATGCCAATAGACTGATTCTGAATACAAACTAGCACCCAACCACCTGATTTGTATTTAGCAACCAACAACTCTACGAACAAAGCTGAATGTTCAGACATACTAACAGTACTTAAATAATCCACCCCTCTCTTATAATCTCTGGCACTAAACTAAGCCAGTTCCAGAATCTACAGTTTCCATGGCAATTTCTACATCTACCTCTATGTCTGCATGACTTTACTGCAATCAGATCTGTTTTGTATGTTCTGTATTTTTATTATATTATAGTTCATTGGCGTTAGAGACCACACGGATGTTCGCTTCAGAGAGAGGTACAGCAGCAGAAGCTGCATGTAGAGAGTCTTCCTTTAAAAAGAAGTCAAAGTCCATACTCCAGATCAGTAGGGAATATGGGGGTCTTCTCTTTCCCACCAAACAGTCAAGTGGTGTCATTACTGCTTTTTGAAGAATGATCTCTGTGTGCAACCATGCCTACAGCATTGCTTGTGTGCACAGCTGGATCAGGGCTCCAGTCTCTAATTTAATGATCCCTTGTCATGCATTTGCCAGCTGGATCACCTTTATTTTTTTTTTTTTAATGATTGCAGTCACAGATGATCAGATTGCATTCTGAATTGTTGATAGTATATTGTCCTTTAGACTGCCCATGTATCAACTCTTTTAGCCATTTGTTACTGTCCATGGGGTTTTCTTGGCAAAGATATTGAAGAGGGTTGCCATCTCCTCGACTGTGTGACTGAACAACAAGAAGTATCAGCTCTAGCTTTTTCTACCTGTCTGCTTTGTGAACTTGGCCCTCAGCTGCCAGTAACTTTCTTTTCTCTTTGATTGTGCTTGATTTTTTTTTTTTTTTTGCTCTCAAGTCGTGGCTGACTTGTGGTGACCCCACAGGATTTTCAAGGTAAGAGACATTCAGAGCAGTGTTCCCTCTAAGCTGAGTTAGTGTGAGTTAGCTCACAGTTTTTTAGCCTTCATCTCACAAATTTTTGTCTTAGCTCAGGAAGGATGGCTCCTGAGCAAACTAATCTATGCAGTAGCCAAATTGCTCACTCACAACTTTAATGCCAGTAGCTCACAAAGTAGAATTTTTGCTCACAAGACTCCACAGCTTAGAGGGAACATTGATTCAGAGGCAGTTTCTTACTGCCTGCCTTTGCATAGTGACTCTGGTATTCCTTGGTGATGTCTCATCCAAATATTAACCAGGGCCAACCCTGCTTAGCTTCTGAGATCCGATGAGATTGGACCATCCAGGTCAGGGCTGTTTATTTTAGCACTATACATATAAAGAACTAGATGTGCCTCACATAAAGAAAGTCCTTCATAATTAACAGTTTACACACTATCATTCAGGTAGTCCAAGTCTGTCTTTCTGTTTCAGTCAAACTGAGCCAATCATAATAAAAATACTGGTTGCTTTCAGACAGAAAGGGGTTTTCTACACTGAAGGAGGCTTGTGTAGTGTTGCAGCTACTAATGCTGCAAAGCAGCAACAGGACTTTCATACAGCAGGTTTCCCTGGCAGTTTTGGGGGGTATTTTTTTTTTAAAAAAATCTGTGATTTAATAGCATTATCTCAATATACCATCATACCAAAAACCACAGGTTCCTGAATTTCCGGGCTTCGTTGTTTTAAATTTCTAACCCATTTTCTTTGGAGACATGCTTTTTTACACATATTTCCACAAAGAGAGGGACTAGAGAGACTTTTAAAAAATGAAACCTGGGGATTCAGGAAACCTGATGCATATTTTGGTATTTATTCATTAAAATTTTTATATGTTTTCTTTCATCATGGATCAAGGTGGCTTACATTAATAGTTTAAAAACATTTTTAGTTAAAACCAGAATAAAATAACAAACCTTAAAAGATGCCTACTATTCCCCACCCCAAAAAAGCTTGGCAAACAAGCAGGCCTTCAAGCATCTCATGGAAATCTCCATGGAGTGGGCTCCCCTCACCTCTTCAGGGAGCCCATTCCACAGAGCAGGAGCCATGATGGAAAAGGCCTTGGCTGTGGCTGATGCCAGACTGGGCCACTCTAAGTGGCAGGATAGCTTGGCAACTGTAACTGGCACATTAGGGACATATGGAAGGAGATGGTCTTTCAAATATGTGAGTCCTAGGCTGTGAAGGGCTTTAAAAGTCATAACCAGCACCTTGAATTGAATTCAGAAAAAGATTGGCAGCTGATATAGCTGTTTTTAAATGTGCAACATACATTTGCAACAGCTAGCCACTGAGAATAGTTGAGCTGTCACATCCTGGACCAGTTGTAGTTTCCAGGTTGTCTTCAGGGGCAGCTCCACATACAAAGTGTTACAGTAATCTAACCATGAGGTTACAGAAGCAAGGATCAGCTTGGTCAGATTGACTGAGTCAGGGTAACAAGAGAGTTAGCAAATCAGATGTAGCTGACAGAAGGTGCTCCTCTTCACCATGCCAACTTGCTTTTCAAAGAGCAATGCAGGGTCCATGTATGCTCTAAAGCTCTTAACCCATTCTAAAAGAAACCCAGCATCACTTCAACTAGGACAAGTGGATTCAGTCCCTTTAGGATATCAGCATTCCTGACCAGTATTACCTCTGTAATGCTGCCTGGATTCAACTTCAGCTTGTTCAGACTTAGCCACCTAACTGCAGCCTCAAAGCACCAGTTCAGAATCAAGATGGACTTATCTGGAGGCCTGGATAATGAAATATAGAGTTGGGTGTCATCTGCATATTGTTAAAACTGAACCTGAAAGCTCCGGACAAGCTAGCTAGAGATAGAGAGATGATAGATGATAGATAGCATGATTGAAAGAATAAGAACCCAGAAGCACTCCACAGTTGATTCTGCACCTCTGGTGGAGACTGTGTCTGATCAGACAGAAAAGAATGAAGCCACCAAGTATAATAATATGTCAATATAACATGATTAAGTTGCCATTTTTTTAAAAAAAAAGTACTTTGCAGTAAGGTAAGGTTGTCAGCTCTAGGTTGGGACATTCTAGGAGATTTTGGAGTGCAGGGAGGGTATCATAAAACCCACCCTCCAAAGCTTCCATCTTATACAGGGGAACTGTTCTCTGTCACCTGGATATCAATTGTAATTCCAAGAGATCCCCAGGCTCCTCCTGGAAGTTGGCAACCCTTACAGTAAGAAGAAGAAATGGCTAGTGTGGGGAAAATAAGAACATAAGAACATAAGAATATAAGAGAAGCCAATGTTGAATCAGGCCAATGGCCCATCTAGTCCAACACTCTGTCACACAGCAGCCAAAATATACCAGGTGCCATCAGGAGGTCTAGCAGTGGGGCCAGGACACTAGAAGCCCTCCCACTGCTGCCCCCTCCAGCACCAAGAATAGAGTGCATCACCTGCCCCAGACTGAGAGTTCCCATCTATACCCTGTGGCTAATAGCCACTGATGGACTTCTGCTCCATATGTTTATCTAATTCCCTCTTGAAACTGTCCATGCTTGGTAGCTGCCACCACCTCCTGTGGCAGTGAATTCCATATGTTAATCACTCTTGGGGTGAAGAAATATTTCCTTTTATCTGTTCTAACCCGACTGCTCAGCAATTTCATGGACTGCCCACGAGTTCTTGTATTGTGAGAAAGGGAGAAAAGTACTTCTTTCTCAACCTGCTCAACCCCATTCATAATCTTATAAACTTCGATCATGTCACCCCTCAGCCATCGTTTCTCCAAGCTAAAGAGCCCCAAGCGTTTTAACCTTTCTTCATAGGGAAGGTGTTCCAACCTTTTGATCATTCTAGTGCCCTTCTCAGCACTTTTTCCAATGCTATAATATCCTTTTTGAGATGTGGCGACCAGAACTGTACACATATTCCAAATGAGGTCACACCAATGATTTATACAGGGGCATTATGATACTGGCTGATCTGTTTTCAATTCCCTTCCTAATAATCCCCAGCATAGCGTTGGCCTTCTTTATTGCAGCTACATACTGTCTAGACATTTTCATTGAGTTATCTACTATGACTCCAAGACCTGTCTCTTGGTCTGTCTCTACCAGTTCAGACCCCATCAACGTGTATTTATATTTAGGATTTTGGCTCCAACGTGCATCACTTTGCACTTGGCCACATTGAACCCCATTTGCCACGTTGACGCCCACTCACCCATCCTTGTCAGATCCCTTTGGAGTGCCTCACAATCCTCCCTGGTTTTCAACACCCTGAACAACTTCGTGTCATCTGCAAATTTAGCCACTTCACTGCTTACGCCCAATTCCAAATCATTAATAAACAAGTTAAAAAGCATCAGACCGAGTACTGATCCCTGTAGTACCCACTGCTTATCACCCTCCACTGAGAAAGTTTCCCTTTTATACTCACTCTGTTTCCTATTTATAAGCCAGTTTTTGATCCAAAAGAGGACTTGTCCTTTTATCCCATGACTATTGAGCTTACTTAGGAGCCTTTGATGAGGAACTGTATCAAAAGCTTTCTGGAAGTCAAGGTAAATAATATCTATTGGGTCCCCTTTGTCCACATGTTTATCTGCTGTGTGGCCAGGACCAGGAAAATCCAAAGTTTACTACCCAAACAACAGCATTTCAGGCTTTGCTGTGATCTCTCCCAAAACTTTAAAGCAAAGAAGGTTTGAGAAAGATCAGGGGAAAGCCAGGGAAACCCTGGAAGGTGCAGGAATGCATCACAATGCTATGGGAAAGCAAGTTAATATCAAAACTTCCCAACAGCATCAAACTCAGGACAAATAACCTATGCATAAACACCCAAGGATAATTGAGAAGGAGCCTTGATTGCTTGGGAACTCAAGATATCCTAGTTTGCAAGCCATCCAAACTACAAATTATCAGGATGTTTCTTGCCAATAAACTCTGATTAAGAGTTTGTAGCTATGTCTGAATGTAGCCTTTGTGTCTGATATAATTTTATAATTTTGCAAGTACAACCAATAGGGTAGCACTGTACAAAAATCTTCACAAAGTTTCTTGGATAAATTATTGGGGGCTGTGGCCTGTACTACTGTGTAAATTTGCATCATTTAATGTGTCATATTAACACTTATGCTTTCCTTCGGTTCTGCTTTTTTAAAGACTTTGGTTGGTTTTACAACCCAAATCCTATTTCTTTGCTCACTGAACGTCCCATCTTGTTGATTGCATTGGCTCATTCTGTGTAATTTGCCTGGAGTCTCAGTGAGAAAGGTGGACAATAAATAATGTAAATAAATGAATAACGTAAATAAAAGAAACCAAATTGTAACTGGCTATGAAATGGAATCTTGCATCTTCTATATAGACAAGGGTCAGGGAAGGTAGTGGGTTGGATCTTATCAGCTTTTCTAACTGGCAAAAGAAGGAGGAGCTTAACCCTTTCTTACCTCTAAAAGGGCTATCCCTGGCATTGAGAAACCCATACGGGGAAAATCTACATGGGATGCGTAATTTAGTAGAAAAGAAGATAGGATCCAATACTTTGACATTAATCTATGTCACCCTCCTATATTTAAGTGTGTTCTGAAACAAGTTCTTTAACTAAAAACATATAGAAGGTATATGTTATATACAGAGAAACATTTTGGACTTGTTGTACAGTTCAAGGAAATCTTGTGCTTCTTATGAGAGAAAGTCATTTAGAATAGGCGATATAACAAGGCACCTTGTTTTCCTGGCCAATCTTTATGGAAAGTACAGATATAAACAGAGATCATTATACCATTCTTTAGATAATCATCTTTTTTTTTTTTTTTTTAGTTTGTTCAGTTGACCACTGGCCATTGTTACTTGTACTGCCAGTATTTCTTTGGTCTAACCACCAAAACTGCCAGTAAATGTCAGCATTGGCTCCGTTCATAACCTGGGATTTTCCACCCTGGCTCCAACCCTGAGTTTCAAGCTTCTTCCCTGTTCCACTAGGATAACATAAATAAATAAACATCTGGCAAAACCTGGTCAAATATATCAAATGCCCTCTTCAGAGCATTTCTGGCTCCAGTATATGTCTTGTCTAGAAATCAAACCGTAGTTCTGCTCTGGGGTAAGGTGTTTTTCAAACCAACAGTTACAAAGCCCTGTTCCTGTTG
The DNA here is from genome assembly GCA_029375565.1 of Gekko gecko. Classification (NCBI taxonomy): domain Eukaryota; kingdom Metazoa; phylum Chordata; class Lepidosauria; order Squamata; family Gekkonidae; genus Gekko; species Gekko gecko. Next base: position 66,685,574 of record JAPDNY010000002.1, on the reverse strand, counting down.
CAAACCAAGTGACATCTCTGTTGTTCAGCTCAGTGACATTTAAATTAATATTCTTGCTAAACTTGTATGAATGTAGTGTAATGGAAGTGGGAACCAGTGGTTACAATGAATGTGGAAAAGCCCATGAATAGTTCCAGCAGTTATTTTGAAGGCAAATTCTATGAATTCCTACATTATGTACTATGCAATGATCACCTCGAGACTGGACTACTGTAATGCTCTCTATATGGGGCTGCCCTTGTTGCAAATCCGGAAGCTGCAGCTGGTGCAAAATGCTGCAGTCAGGCTGCTGATGGGTCTCCCTGTGTGGGAACATATCCAGCCTATGCTGAAGGCATTGCACTGGCTGCCAATAACACACCGAATTTGCTTCAAGGTGCTGGCTTTAACCTTTAAAGCCCTACATGGTCTGGGGCCTACTTACCTGAGGAACCACCTTTCCCCACATGTTCCCCAGAGAGAACTGAGGTCGGGGTCTCAAAATCGTTTGGCCCTCCCTGGACCCAAAGATGCCAGGCTGGCCTCCCCCAGGGCCAGGGCCTTTTCAATAGTGGCTCTGTACTGGTGGAACGAGCTCCCAGAAGACACCAGGGCCCTGCAGGACATCTTACAGTTCCACAGGGCCTGCAAAATGGAGCTCATCCACCAGGCCTTTGATTAGGAGCTCCTTCCAATAACTGAACTGTGGTAAGGCCCCCTATACTGCCACCAGCAGCCTGCAACAGGCTCTATAAATGGTCTGATAAGCTGTTTACCAACTCTGGCTGTAGTCTTTTGTGACCAATCCACTCTGGCCTATTGGATTTCTACATAATATCATACCATCACTAGCACTTAATTTGTTATTATACATTATTTTTATGATGTCTACAATTTGTGTTTTAATGTATTTTAACTTTTAATGTAAGCCACACTGAGCCTGACTTGGCGGGGAGGGGGAATATAAATTGAAATAAATAAATAAATACTAATGTATATGCATCAATTAATAGAGCTATGAATAGAGCCATTAGTGGCCTACCCAAAAGAAATAATGGAATCATCAAGACCATGTGTAGCAACAAATTAATGGGTTTATTCCCAGGAATGAGTCCCTAGGTTTGCAGCCTAAACACTCCTAACTAAGGAATATGTCCAGCTGTACTCAATTAGACTTATTTCTGACTATATGTGGTCAACATTGCAATGTAAGAGTACTAATGCAAAACACTCCTGGTAATTCCTCAGTAGATCCTACTGAAACTGTATACTCAGGATACATCCCCCCCCCCCGAGGTGTAGGTGTTACTGACAGTATTTTGACTAATCTTCACATCCTCATGCATGGAACAGAACCCTCATTTGACATTATTTTTTTTCTAGTTAAACCAGAGCAACAACTCTAGCGATGTGGGAGACTTTGCTATGACACCTTGCAGGTTACAGTCACTATTTTTGTTTTAGTCTTAACAGGTTCTGCTGATACTCGGTCCTCACCCTGTCCTTGAGACACATTGCTGATCTTATTGAAAATCTTTTAATTCCTTTGAAAATTAATGCAGATATTTCACTGTATATGACTCTTCAAATCTACCTGAGGTTACACTTCAGGCAAATTTGGTCAGATGCTGTAACATATACTAGTCTGCCTATGTTTCCTAATTCTGTATTCTGCCTCTGTTTTTCAAAGCCCCTTATGTAGTGAACTTGCTTATTCTACTGAGTACTTTGAATAATTGAATGTATACATTTCAGCTGTATATTCCTTCACAGCACATTGGCATACTAGCAATTCCTGAGCTCTCAGTGACACTGGAAGGGAATATTTCAGTCTAGATAAGCTATAAGTGGAATGGACAAATAGAAACATGGTGTGAGGTTAGAAAGGCAACCCATTTAGATTTGTGAAAGACATTTCTTCAAATATGTAGTGACGCTAGCTTCCATGTTAGCTTCCCACATAGGACTCCTTGAAATCTTTTTAATCACTGAAGAACAAAGGACTGATTTTATAGGTATTATAAAGTTGTCCATATTATAAAATTAAAAAATAAACATTCTACTTTTTGTTTTTGTCGTATAAAATTCATTGTTTTATGTATTTAAAGTAGATTACTGTGCAACTCAGTCTGCAGATAATCACATCGACTAAAAAAGACACAAACAAAAATCTCTGGGAGATAGTACAAGCAGTGGGATACCCAACTCTGGTCGATACAGTACATGAAACATACATACATGTGTCTGTAATACTCAGGGGTCATATTGCTATTCTTAAACATGGAATGGCTTGAACAATGGCAGCTGAAGTGGGAGACAGTGCCTGAGATAATGGACAGAGCTGCAGAGTAGGGATGCCAGCCTCCCGGTGGAATCTGGGGATCACCTGAAACTACAGCTCATCTTTGGACTACAGACATTAGTTCACCTGGAGAAAATTGATACTTTGGAAGGTGGATTCTATGGCATTGTATCCCATCGAGGTCCCTGTCCTCCCCAGACTCAATCCCCAAAGCTGCAGGAGTTTCTCAACCTGGATCAGCAATCCTACTCCCCATCCCCTGCCAGTGGCCACTGGGGACCTAGAAACCCTACTGGAGAGTCCCATCTTTTCCCTTTCTTTTGACTCATGTGAACACATATTTGTGATAAGCTCTGCATGTCCTAATGGAGAAAAAAAGGAACATCATACTGTGGCCTGGGTGGGGGGAGGGGACCAGACTTTCTAATTCAAAGGTATGAAATGTACTGTGAGTGGAAAGGGCCCTGCCAAAACCTTGATTTGCCCATCCACAGCTATGATAATTGAGTGTGAGAGAGAGATTCCACAATCCAGTGTACTCAAGAGATGAGACTGGCCTGGGTAGAAGGTGCTTTATCTCAGCATAATGGCTCATGATTTCAGGATTTGGTTTGATTTATTCGATTTTTATCCCACCCTCCCAGCCAAGGCTAGCTCAGTGTGGCTTACATAAGAACAGAATAAAATTTCCAATAATATAATATAAAATTATCAAACATCACTTAATACAAATGACAAAGCTCAAACCATAGACATAATAAAGTGCTGGTAACTTTCTTTCCTCATCTTGCAGTCAGCTCTTTGATCTTCTTCCGTTGTCCTGGGTGATTAGTTCAGGTAGTAATTAGAGGATCCAGAAGGTCAGAGCTCTCCCACCATAGGCTGTCAGATGTTAGTAGTGGTGGCGGCTCCAAAAGTCTGGTGGAAGAGCTCTGTTTTACAGGCCCTGTGGAACTGTAAAAGGTACCACAGGGCCCTGGTCTCTTATGGGAGCTCATTCCACCAGAGTGGAGCTGCCACTGAAAAAGCCCTGGCCCTAGTTGTTACTAACCTGGCCTCCTTGATGCTCCGGAGGGCCAGCCAGTTCTGGGTCCCTGATCACAGTGCTCTTTGAGATACATATGTGGAAAGGTGATCCCTCAGGTATGTAGGTCCTTGGCTATAAATGGCTTTAAAGGTAATAACCAACACCTTGAAATGAATCCGGTATGCTATAGGCAGCCAGTGCAATGTCTTTAGCACAGGTTGGATGTGCTCCTGCATGGGGAGCCCCATCAAGAGCCTGGTTGCAGCATTTGCACCAGCTGCAGCTTCTGGATTTGAGACAAGGGCAGCCCCATGAAGAGGGCATTACAGTAATCCAATCTTGAGGTGACCATTGCATGGATCACTGTTGCCAAGTCGTTGTGTTGAGGAAGGGAACCTACTGCCTGATCAGCCGAAGATGGTAAAAGGCTGACTTGGCAGTGGCAGCTATCTGGGCCTCCAAAGGAGCACTCCCAGACTCCTAACCTCTGGTCCAGGCCCCTTCAAAGGTCGGGAGTGGGATCCCTACCTTCAGACTGTTCCAGCTCAGGCGCAGGACCTCTGTCTTCATCAGATTCAATTTCAGCCAGCTCAGCCTAAGCCAATCAGCCACAGCTTGTAACGCCCAGTCTAGATCTTCTGGTTTGGAGTCAGACTTTAGACTGTTTTGTAAGCTTTTTGAGCTATGTGGGATCTTGTGGTTTAAAAATTAATGTGCATCTGCACAGAAATTTGTCTTTCACTCCAAATTTACTTGACAACAAAAGACATTCTGGTCAGGGCTTATGATGCAAATCTGTCAAAATGTCTTTTTATTCAGTGTTTACTTCTCAACAAAATGCAACAGTGGTTGCAGAAGCCGAAACGAGCATCCTTTGGAATGAAGGAAACCAGATGGTCTAATGGCAGATCCACTTACAGCCATACTAGAAGTGATGTGAGGAGATCAATGATCTTATTAGTGATCAGTGATGTATTAGCATAAAAAAACCCCATGATTTAATAGGAATAAACATACAGTTTAAAAAGTAGAGAGGGGAAATACAGCTATTAACAGTGCCATCCTAAGAACACTTTCTTAGCAGTAAGCCCCATTGACTAGACCTGAGTAGAATTAAGTACCTCTGCTTAGGTCTGTAAATTGATTAGCAGGATCATTACTCTAAGGGCAGCAGCAAGTGGTACCAGTTGCCATAGAGTTACCTAACACATTGGAGTCTAGTATTGGTACCAATTTTTTCTTGAAGTAATTTTTGAGACAAATTCAGAGGTTTGGGCCAAAGATTTTAGTGTTAAACTAGCATCAGTTCTAAACTAGCAGTTCTAAATTTGGGCTTCACAGCTGACAGTTAAAGAATAGCAAGGTCTTTTTTTACATATCCATTTGCTATTTCAATGTCTTCTTGTTATCATTGCTTGTGCTATCTTTTGGTTTTAAGAATCTAGAACATTTTTTTAAAAGACAGTACATTAAATTAAATTTAATGGCTCATATATTGTTGCTAGTGTGCATACCTTGCCTTCCAAGAGTCTCATTTTTAAGATTAGATATCTTCTTTCTGGATCTCTTAATTCTTTTAATAGTTCTAATTGTGGGTTGTTTATATAAATGACTACACACTTTTTGTTTAGAAGAAGAACAACAAGAGATTGGATTTATACCCTGCCCTTCACTACCCAAAGGTGTCTCAGAGTGGCTTACAAACTTCTTTCCCTTCCCCTCCCCGCAACAGACACGCTGTGAGGTAGGTGGGGCTGAGAGAGCTCTTGACAGAAACTGCTCTTTTTCAAGAACAGCTCCTATCAGAATTATGGCTTGCCCGAGGTCATCCAGCCAGGTGCAAGTGGAGGAGAATCAAATCCGGTTCTCCCAGATTAGAGTCTGCACACTTAATCACTACACCAAACTGACTCTCTGGTTTAGAGCTGAAGTGAGATATACTTTACCTAATGTTTTATTATTTAAAATATATTTATGTTTCTTCTTTATGTGAGTATTTTGTAGGCATAAAGTATCTGCATTTTCCTTTTTAAGCAGACTGGGAGTTTTTGTACATTTCATGGGAGAGTTCAGTCCATTAATATTCACTGTTACTATTTTTAATGTATCCATTTTGTCCCAATGTTGATGCCATGGCCGTTTCTTTTTCTGAGCTATTAGGTAAACTTTGCTTTGGGTCGCTTAAAGATTTTCCTTCAGTTCTTCTATATAGATCCTCCACTTACAGTTCTTCAGCCAATAACTTGGTTTGTTCTTCTGTTCCAATTACTTTTCTTCCCTTTGGTGAGTATACCTCTATTGCAAATGGTATTTTCCAGTGGTATTTTATGTCTTTTGCTTGTAAAATCTGACTCAGAAAGTCAAAATCTTTCCATTTCCTTAATATACTTGTTGGTAGATCCTGAAAGACCTGCACTTCTTTTTCTGCTACTTTAAGTGGAGATTCTCTTTGCTTCTTTAGTATTGCACTCATATTTTCTTATGAGTGAAGTGAACTAATATATCTTGGGGCAGCTTATATTTGAATGTAGTTCTTGAATTCACTCTTAATATCTGGTCAATATTGGGGAAATTTCCTTGTATCTTCAAATAATCTTGAAGCAGTTCATGAACCCTCTCTTCCAAATCTGGCCTCCCAAAGTCTTCTGGTATACCTCTAAAATGCGTGGGAAATTTCTGACTTAAGGAAGTGACCCTAGCTTACCATGATTTTCACAATGACATCCACATTTTTAAAGGTTCAGACTCTTAGGGCTGCTAACTATAAGATGGGAAATTCCTGGAGTTTGAGGGGACAGAGTCTGGGGACGGCAGGGTTTGGGGAAAGGAAGGACCTCAATGGATTATAATTCCATAGAGTTCATCCTCTAAAGCAGCTGTTTTTGTCTGGGGAACTGATCTCTGTAGTCTGGAGATCAGTTGTAATTCCAAGGGATCTACAAATGCCACCTGGAGGTTGGCAATATTGGGCATTTACAAGGAGTAGGGTGGGGTTGGAGCAGACATACAACATCACTCTGTTGCCACTGCAAATGGCATTGCATTCACAGCATCAACAAAAGTTACATGGAGAATTGCAGCCAGGTGGAGGCACCCTACAACCAGGCTGTTGAGAATAATTATCTGGGACATGCCAAGACTGTTAACAGAACAATCCCAAGGGAGATGAAGACTACAGAAACACCTAGCTCCCCAAAAGACTGATGTCCTGATCCAGCTGGGGAGCATATACATCTGTATTCCAAACTGGTTGTGGAATTACTTAGGCAAACAGGTGCTGTACATGACGATTCTCCTTATTCTTCACCCCAAGCTAGATCAGCCATTTGCACAGAGTGAGGGAGGGGGTAGGTTTATCATACTTCCTGCTGGTCTCTGAGCCAGTATGTCACTTTTGGTTATATCTGGAAGTAATGTACTGACATTGGCAATGTTATTTCCCCCCATGTGCTTGCTTCCATCCCTCCCACTGGTTGCATGCTGTGATGGACTACACTTTTTAAAAGCTTAGAAGTGCTGTACAAAAAGGTGAAGGACTGTGAAGGGTTAATTCTTCATAGAAACAAAGAGCCTTAAGTGACAGGCTGCTGCAAGCAATCTGATTGGTCAGCATCAACTGAGCAGAAGTCTTGAGAGAGCTGCATGCTGAGGAGAGTCCAATTTCTGCCTTGACTGAGATGAGTAGTGACAGTCTGATGGAGCACCATCCAGCATCTTGGTGGTGCAGCACAGGGGCTGGGCCAACATGTATTTAAGACCAGCTCTGCCCACATACTTTCTCTTCTCTGTTCAGTGTCAAAGGGAGGTAGAGATTAAGGTAGGATCTTTTCAGACATTGACCTTTGCTAGTGGTGGTGCTCCAACAAATACTTTGCAGTGAGGGGCCTGGGGCAGTGAGGGGCATGCTGTTCCAGCACTGTAATACCAGCCCTTTGCCCAAGTTTCAGTTTGGGGCAGTTACCAGGCGGGTGTTGGATATGTTGGGTCTGAGTCAGTTTCAGTTTGGGAACCTTTCTTTTCTGATTGGGGCTGCTATGGTCTATACAGCTCCAGCCATTCTGTTGCCGGGGTGTTGGAGGTCATGGTGTTGCAAATTGTATTTTCATCCACTGAAGACTTTGTAAGGGAGTTTTGTTCTGCTGTTAATTGTGTTTTCTTTCTAGGTTTGGCTGGCTGCCGTGAGAGGCAAAGACTAGTAATCTGTGGCCACTGTATGGTCTCTTGGGCGGCCCACTCAGCCAAATGGAGTCCCATTGTTTTGCAACTGGGGTGCAGTGAGTTTGCTACAGTTGAATGGTTGGGATGACAGGGCTTGAGGTGGCCTGGCCTCATCTTGCTGTTATTCGAGGGGAGACGAGGTCCTCCGCTTCAAGTGTTGTTGATCCACTTGGGTGGAAACAATCTCAGCCTGGTAAAAAGGAAGGCCCTGGTGATTCAGGCAAAGGCTGACCTTGAACTTATCTGGAGTGGGTGGTCTGATGTGCATATCACGTGGTCTGCTATATTGCCATGCTGACTGGGCTGAAGTAGCCTGGCCTCATCCTGCTATTATGCAAGGGGAAACAGGGTCCTCCACCTCATGTATTGTCGATCCACTTGGGTGGAAATGATCTCAGCCTAAAAAAAGGGAAGGCCCTGGTGATTCAGGCAAAGGCCAACCTTGAGCTTATCAGGAGCAGGTGACCTGGTGTGCAGATTGTATAGGCTGCTATATTGCCCCACCAGGTGTGGTGCAGCATGGGGGATCCCAGATGTTTGGATAGGGCTTGCAGGAAGGCAAACCAGGAAATGAGAAATGCGATCATTGGGGGAATGGGTCAATTCTTGTCTCAACTTGGGATATGGACTGAATTAGTTGACCTGTACAGGAGTGAGGGGGTACATCTCTCTGAAAAAGGCACTGATGTATTCCTGGAGGACTTGCAGCAAGGTCTTAAGCAGAGGTGAGTGTGGGGAAAGGGGGTCCAGTGAGCACCACATGGCATCTGCCCTGTTGGGGTGAGAAAGGGGTTCATCAGGCTAAACTTTTGGATTTTTTGGCTCAAGGTGGCAATGAGGACTGCCTTTGGGACTGCCCTGGCTAGGCTCCTCCTCTTCAAGTTTTGCAGCTTGGGAGGAGCTATGGGGCAGCACCCCATTTTCCATGCTAGCTGGCTACAAGCCAGAGGGATGGCTCACACATGGGTCAAAGGTGGCTAACCCAGTATATACAAGAAGATGGTTTGGGGTAACCCCTGGCCTTGGCCTATTTTCTGCACTTGGGGTTTGCCCTTGCTGCAAAGGTGTAAATAGTTAATAAAGTAGCCCTTAGTTAAACCCAATCCTGTTTCTGTCTCTTTCTTCTAAGGGGGGGGGGGGTGTTCTTCCCTGTCTTTCCTCTCTGAAAGGCAGCTGAATGGCATGATTGCTTTTTTCTCCCTAAATGGACTCTATGTATGGAGCACTGGCAACTTCTTAAAGATACACTTGGACTGGGCCCTACTTTTAGTTTTTTCCCCTCCTCTTTACCTTTCAATAACCTTATGTTCTCCCCTTGTATAGATATGTATTTGTTCCAGTAAAAGATTTCAAGTGCTTTCCTCTTGTTGGCTTGTTCAGCCAAAGTACTTATTGAATTTTTTGTGTGTCAGCCTTCTCAAGTTCATTGCTGTGAAGAGCAAATTAAATCTAGAAACTTCAGTGACTTTCCTCTTCATGCTTTCCCCAGAGTTCTGATTATAAAGGGCTTGGCGGGGGGAGCTTGAACCTTATATAAAAGGATTTATTTGATTTGTGTGTATTAACTGAATAGAGTCAGAGGAACCAACATTGTCTCAAGCTTATGTAAGTATTTATAATTTGGAGATAAGCTTAAAGTGAATTTCAAGATATTTTGTTTACTTCGCAAGAACATGCCGATGAAGATGATGTGAAAAGACCACCTCTGGGATCATTTTTGAGCTTTCATGTCTTTTTCCACCTAGTTAAGCTCCTACAGAAGCTTCCTAGCCCAGGTTAATTTTTCAGCATCCAAACTCTTGACTCATCTAAAAAGCTGATTCAAACATTACATTTTTATGAGTTTGGTACATGGAGGACTCACTTGCATATCTACTATATCCTAGTAATAAACACATAATGTGCAGCATCAAAGAGCTAGTGTGGTATAGGGGTTAGGACTGTGGTACTGGGCTCGGAGTGCAGAGAACAGGATTCGAATCCCTGCTTGAACCATGAAATTCGCTTTGTGACCTTTGGCCAGTTTCTTTTTCTTTCCACCTAAACTGTTTCATGGGGTAGATTACAGACAATCCGTGTACAGTACCCTGAATTCCTTGGTTAAAAATGTGGTCAGTGACAAATTAATGCTAAATGGCGCCAGGGATCACAAAGGGGGGTGTTGGCAGTGGGCTTTACCTTGCATTCCAGATAAAGAAGCTACTGGCCCACTCTCTGCTATGCTTCAGAACCACTAATGTGGAGGGTATTGCTGCTACCAGCAGTGCAGTCAGGCGATCCAGAGGCCCATTAGAGATGCATTTGGTTCCATTAAACTGGAATCCTGCCTCATTCCTTAGCCATGTTCCAACTGGCTCTTTGACTGCATGACTCATTGCTCTTACAATGTCACCTGCAGATTGGCAGTCCTAAAACATATAGACTGCAGCTGTAGTGCTCTGTACTCTCAAAGTTATTTTCTTACCTAGTTGTGATTGCGGGGGGTTGGGGGGTGTAATAACCTTGCACATTGCATGGTCCCAGGTTTGGAGAGGTACAATTTATTCCTGCTTTGGTATTTATTTATTTATTTATTTATTTATTTATTTATTTATTTATTTATTTATTTGACTTATTTCCTGCCTTCCCCACTGAAGCAGGCTCAGGGTGGCTTACATAAAATTTTTAAAAACACGTAAAACAACACAAAATTAAAATCACAGTTGATCATGACTATTAGAGCCATGCTAAAGTGCTGAGGTGCTAGAGCTAATCTTAATAATAAAGGTAAAGGTAAAAGTTTCCCTTGCTTGAAAGCCAGTTGAATCCAACTCTAGGGGGAAGTGCTCATCTCCATTTCTAAGCCGAAGAGCCAGCGTTATCTGAAGACATTTTCGTGGTCATGTGGCCAGCATGACTAAAGGCCGAGGTGCACAGAACGCTGTTACCTTCCCACCGAAGTGGTGCCTATTTATCTACTTGCAATTTCTTGTCTAAAAAGTGAGGCCTGAGTCATGAAAGCTTATGCTGAAATAAACTTGGTTAGTCTTCAAGGTGTCGTTTGAATTCTATTTTTGTTGATGCAGTGGCCAGAGAGCTACACATGGAGTTGGACGACTCAGATTCAAATCCCCACTCAGTCTAATTTCTTGTCACCGAGGTAGTCTTCAGCCTAAAGTACCTTGCAGGGTTTGAGGGAGAATAAAAGATGGAGCAGGAAAACCATACAAACTGCCTAGAGCTCCTTTGAGGAAACATAGGATAAAATGTACCCTAGGTAGACATCTGGATCGAGGCAAATCAGTGTTGTTGTTGTACCTATTGGCAGCATTCGATACAGTCGAACATCAGCTACTGGTCCATTGCCTTGCTGACACTGGGATCCAGGGGTTTGCCTTGCAGTGGCTTCTCTCCCTTCTCCAGGGTCAGAGACAAATGGTGGCTGTAGGGGAATAGTTGTCCCAAAGACACCCACTGGATTGTGAAGTGTCCCAAGTGCTTTCTCTGATGTTATTCAACATCAACATGCATCCCCTTGCCCAGATTGCCCAGAGGCATGGGCTGGCATGTCACCAGTATGCAGATGACACCCAGCTCTTTCTGATGTTGAGTGGCCAGTCTGACTCCAATACATCAACTAAAATAGAATTCAAACGACACCTTGAAGACTAACCAAGTTTATTTCAGCATAAGTTTTCATGACTCAGGCCTCACTTTTTAGACATAGTATTATGGATCTGAAGAAATAAAGCGTGACACAAAATGTTTATCCTGAAATAAACTTGGTTAGTCTTAAAGGCACCACTTGGTTTTTGTTTTAGGGCTGTTCCACATTGTCATTTCTGTCACTCATTTGTCCTTGTTGCTTTGGGTTTCTCCCCTCTTTTCCACGTGTTTTGTGCCCTCTGGGACTACTAGAGAGAGCAAAACACATGGGGGGGGGGGACAGGACCCTGAAGCTGTTTAAAATAGAACATGCCAACTGAATGTTAATTCCTGCTACTCTCCACATGATCTGGTGGAGTTTAGTGCCTTTATGAAAATCTCACCTACATTTCTCCAGTACTGAGGACCACAGTACTTGCTCATCTTCGTAAACGTCTTACCTGGTTAGGCCAAGGATTAAACCTGGAACCTTCTGCATAGAAAATAGGGATGCCAGGCCAGTGCTTCCCAGGAGTGGTTTGGGAATGAGGTCTGGGAGGGGAAAGTGTTGGAGATGTTTTGCTGCCACCCCTATGCCTGTGCAACACCCTAAGAATCCCCAGAATTCTATGGTAAATACCATAGAGATTTGGTCAGTCACTTGGGTGTGTCTGTTGGAAGGGGGTTGATTTCACTTCCAGATCTTTCCTGGAAATGACATCAAAACATCAGCAATGTTATTTCTCTCTTAAATGAATGGATGTGCTCCACCACTAAGCTTTCTATTTTTAAATTTATGGAGCCAAAGCCCATTTCCTTCTGCTCCTCCCTTTCTAAGCACATATTCCAGGAACTAGGTTAATGCAGAACTCAACAGAACTTACTTCCAATTTAATGGCCTTAGGAAGCCTGAAGCCTGCTTACTTTCAACAGGACTGAATCATCATACATCCAAGTACTCTTATGTAGCTGGCCTAGTTTGTACCCTGGGCCACCAATAGCCTAAGAAGTCTTTTGTATAGCTCTTTCTGAATCTATATTTGTCACTAATAAGGCATTAAGTGAAAACTATCCCAGGGATCTGACACTAATAAAAAAGAGAGACTGTAATGCAGCCAGAAAAGAGGCAAAGGTAAAAGGACTGAGCTGAAAGTGGCATTGCCTCATTCTGTACAAGAATACCCTGTTGTCTCACAAAGTGCTGACTTTGATGCACAGCTCATAAAATTCTGCCTTCCAAGTGTCTTGCCTCCTTAGTATTTTCCAATTGATTTGATTTCCTCAATAGCAATAAGCACATGGAAGCCTAACAAGTGGTAATTAATGTATCCCAGACACTTGTTTCTGTGACAGGCTAGTGAGAAAGAGACAGCAAGAGGGGAAGAAATGGGTTGCCAGGAGAGATGATTTCCATTTAAAGCAATAAGCAGCTACAGGTCTTGGCTTAAACAGTTTTTTACACTGAAGGTGCTATTTTGTAAGTTTTTTAAAAAATGAGACATTATAATTTGGGGGGGGTTTGATATGAAATCTCAAATAATTAACAGTATCACAAAAAAATACTGAAGACCTATGTTGTAAAAGTGAACAGATACATAGTCTGTATATCCTGTACATTTGATTTTCTTTATATGTGCTTTGAGTAATTCTAGGCTTGCCAGTCCCCAGATGGGCCCAGGTGATCCCCCACTTTTGCAGGCTCTGGCCCACCCCCAAACACTTCTGGAAGTGATGTCATCACATTGGTGGCAACACTCTACTTTTTAGTCAAAACACTATGGTTTGTAGCCATTTTTACCATCGAGATTTGCCCCAAAAGTGGTGTTACCCCAACATTGCCTATGCAATGAAATAACTTCTAAAAGTGATGTCAGTGCATCAGTGACATCTCCTCCCATCCTTGGAACCCACCCACCCCCAATCCCCTCCAGCAGGAGGAAGGCGCATGGCAACCCTAAGTAATTCTCATGTTACATTTAGGGTTGTCAATTTCCACATGGGGCCTAGAGATCCCTAGGAATTACAACTGATCTCAAGACTACAAAAATCATATCCCCCTGGAGAAAATGGCTGCTTTGGAAGGTGGATTCTATGGCATTATACCTCGCTGAGCTCCCTATCCTCCCTTAAACCCCACCCCTTCCAGGCTTCACACCCAAATCCCCAGGAGTTTCCCAATCCAGATTTGACAGCTATGGCGATCTCACCCTCTTCTCTACCTCCCACACAGGATTTTCCCTTTTGTTTCTTCTTGCTTGCTTGCTGAGCAACCCTTACATCTATTTGCTTCTTATTTGTTGGTCTACAGCTGACCTTCCCTGTCGTCACGTTATTATATATTTCAATGTTGGCCCAGCCCAGGGACTTGAGGGAAGCAACAAAAAATCACCTGCTAATATTCTACTCCTGTAATGGCACATGAGAGGCTACTGAAAGTTCAAAAATAAACAAAATATTTTATTTAACTTGGTGGGGAGAAAGTCAGGTAGAAACAGGGGTAGGATGCATGCAATGAACAGATAACAAAAACTGAGGCAATTTTGTTGTCACACTAACCCCAGATAATTTGTTGCCCAAAAGTAAGTGCTTCTGTTATTCAACAAGATCTTTAAAACTCTGTGGAGAGAGGCTATTTTTCAGTGTCTGCTTAATCACTCAAGCATAGGTCCCTGAGTTGCACTAACTGTTACTGACTTCTAAGCCTTAACATACAACCAAGTTCTCAGAATCCTTCTCTATATACAGACCAGGGATCACTCCTCATTTTAGAGCTGTTTCCCTTTCCACTGGGCAAGCATTCCTTCTCTTGATTAGAAGCTCTGTTCTTTTTTCAGCTTGACTGGTGATCTATTGTGATCCATTCTCTCCTTCAGCCTCTTTTCCAATCTGCAGTCAGTGCTAAAAGAGTATCTTCTTCAGCAGTCAGTTTCCAACTGTTCTTTCTTAACTGATGCTCTCCACAGAATTCTATTTGAATAGCCTGTCACTCAAAGGTTCTCAGACTCTGTGAGGCATTAACCCTTGATAGTCTGTCACCGCAACCCTGCATCAACCCAGGTACAGCTGAATGTGTGATCGAAACCACACATTTACCCAAGTACTGGTCCCTGATTTCATTTGTAAACAAATGTATGTTGGCTCTTTCTTACAAAGAAATGTACACACATGTTTGAGAAATATATTCACTGTAATATGTGTGCAGGGCTTTCATGTAGGAGATTTCCCCCAGTTCCATTTCCACAGCTCTTTCTTCTATCTTCTGTGCCTCAGCACTCAGCTTTTTCCATCTATCCTTCCACAGATATGTGTTCTTAGAGCAATTTTTACTTTCTGTCCTCCTCCCTGCTATCTACAGCTGTGCTGCCCCTGGTGTTTCAGAGTGTCCATGCCCTTACATAATGCCTCTCCTTACTGAGCTCTTCACTTTCAGTTCTTTTACAGAATCTGGACTGTTTATTAGCAGGCACTTTTCCTGTTAAAAAGTAGCAAATATTTCATGACTTTATATAGCAGCACAGCCATTGGTTGGGGAAGAAGTTGAATGACAGCCAGTTTTAATCTACTGCAAGTATAGTTAACTGGCAGCTCACAGACCTCATCTAGTCCCCACAAGAATTCCCTCCTGAGATGCCTAGAAAGAACAAGCACCATGTGACAGATGCACACAATGCTTAGTTGGCAGTATCATCCCTGCATGACTTGGAAAGATGCCACAGTGGTTTCTGTAAGGTTTTGTGTCAAGAGAGCTCAGAAGTCATGTGTTGCAAGCTGCCTCTTTGTGCTATGTCCTTCCCTTTATGCTGGGGGCACTAGTGAGACTGACCTTCTTGAGGGAGGCATCTTTGGAGTATCTGAGACCTTTGCTGAGGCCCATCACAGGAAAATGATAATAGAATCATAGGATGTTAGAGTTGGAAGGGACCTTGCAGGTCATCTAGTCCAACCCCCTGCACTCTGCAGGAGTGTAGCTAAAAGATAGCCCTACAACATACCCGAAAGATAGCCATCCAGCCTCCACTTAAAAAGATCCAGCGAAGGAGCATCTACCACCTTCCGAGGCAGTCTGTGCCACTGCTCAACCACTCTTACAGTTAGGAAGTTTCTCCTGATATTTAGCTGGTAATGACTCCCTTGTAATTTCCACCCATTAGATCTAGTCTTGCAATCCGGAGCAAGAGAGAATAGATCTGCTCCATCTTCTACATGACAGCCCTTCAAATATTTGAAGACTGCAGTCATGTCCCCTCTAAGCCTTCTCTTTCCCAGGCTAAACATACCCGATTCTTTCAGCCTTTCCTCGTAAGACTTGGATTCCAATCCTCTCACCATCCTGGTTGCCCTCTTCTGGACACGCTCGATCTTGTCAACATCCTTCCTAAAATGTGATGCCCAAAACTGGACATAGTACTCCAGGCAAGGCCTGACCATAGCAAAATAGAACACAGGAGAACACAGAAGGCCTTAAACCACCTCCTAGCAGTAGCAGTGACAGACTGTGCAAAGAAACTGGTAGTCTAGGGCATAATCCAACGATCATTTTGAAATCTTGGTGCAAATCTAGTAAATTCCTTTAGGTACCTCTTTGAAAAAA
Organism: Gekko gecko; assembly: GCA_029375565.1. Taxonomy (NCBI): domain Eukaryota; kingdom Metazoa; phylum Chordata; class Lepidosauria; order Squamata; family Gekkonidae; genus Gekko; species Gekko gecko. The sequence continues at coordinate 66,669,833 of JAPDNY010000002.1, read as the reverse complement.
ATGGGGGGGCACACTGATAAGACATATGTACCTAAAATAACTCAGTGGATTGGCTGCTTTGAGTTCAGAGTACTATACAAAGTTTCTTCTCCTCCATTTTTATCCTCAGAATAGCTCTCTGAGGTAGGATAGGCTGGGAGACAGTGATGGATGCAAAGTCATTGTATTAGCTTCGTCACAAAGTAGAAATTTTTGAAGTTAGGTTTCCCCTGTCATAGGGTTGGTTCCTATGGTAAATTTATCCCCATAGGAAAGGTGATTTTAGCCGATTCGTCTCTTCCTTGGGTCAGTCACAAGCTTTGGCACAGCTGTTCCTGAAAGAGCAGTTTGTGTTAGAGTTCTCTCAGCCCCACCTACCCGACAGGGTGTCTTTTGTAGGGAGGGGAAGGGAAAGGAGTTTGTAAACTGCTCTGAGACACCTTTGGGCAGTGAAGGGTGGGGTATAAATCCAATCTCCTCCTCCTCCTCCTCCTCCTCCTCCTCCTCCTCCGCCTCCTCCACCGCCTCCTCCTCCTCCTCCGCCTCCTCCTCCTCCTCCTCCTCCTCCTCCTCCTCCTCCTCCTCCTCCTCCTCCTCCTCCTCCTCCTCCTCCTCCTCCTTCTCCTCCTCCTCCTTCTTCTTCTTCTTCTTCTTCTTCTTCTTCTTCTTCTTCTTCTTCTTCTTCTTCTTCTTCTTCTTCTTCTTCTTCTTCTTCTTCTTCCAATGCAGACTTTCAATTTATTCTTCATGCTGCTCCTTATCTAAACTGTTCCCTCCCCAGGCTCCATTCCCAAATCTCCAGGAATTTCCCAGCCCAGAGTTGGCAAGCCTAGATCCAAACCACCATATGGCATTCTAAATACTGCACCATTCTACAGGTGCATATTGAATGAAGGTTATAGCTAAGAACTAAGGGTCCCGTTTAGGAAATAATAAGACAGCAGCAAGCATCATGAGCTTTCTCGACAGGTTTCACTCTCACAGTTGATTGGGGGGGGTATGTACAACATCCGAGATCAACCTCCTTGTGCTCACTGATATCCTTTCTCCTCCATCCAGGCTGTTGAGGCCCACATGCACTTTAGTGAGACACAGCAGTGTTGTAAACCATTCATTGTATTATCCCATACAATTTATATGGGGGACAGAATATGGTAGGGAGGAGGAACTGAAAGCTGAGGCATCCCGCACTAGGGATGTGGATCTCCAGGTGGGACCTGAGGACCCCCTGGAATTACAGCTCATGTCCAGATTACAGAGATCAGTTCCCCTGAAGAAAATGGATGCTGTGGAGGGTAGCATTGTACCCTTCCGAGGTTCCTGTCTTCTCCAGGCCCCACCTCCAAATTTCCAGGAGTTTTCCAACCTGGAGCTGGCATTCCTACTCCCCATCCCCTGCCGGTAGCCAGAGGGACCTGGCAACCCTACTGAGTTCAGCAGTCTATTCAGTTATATGTAAATATCTGTATATCTAATAGCCAAGGTGCCCCCTGTGTGCAGATATCTAAATCCACACATCTGGGGCACCTAGGGGGCAAAGAGATTTTCCTGCACATTTGGGGCAGTCCCCAGATGTGCAGAAAAATCTGAAATCTATTAAAAAACTATAGGGGGATACTTAAATCCCCCCAAAAGTAAAAGAGCATTCTCCGTGCATGCGCAGAGAACGCTCTGAGAACTGCCTCACCGCTGCCACCACGGGTGGGGGTTAAGAGAAGGCTTGGTGGGAGCTGTGCAGGACTTGCCACTGGTGTGGGAGGAGAAAAGGCTTGGCGGGCCTGGTGGGAGCCGCACGGACCTTGTCGTTGGTGTCGGGGGGGAGAAGGCTTACCTGCGGCTGCTTCCTCCTCCTCCGCATGGAGCTCCTCCTCCCGTGAGTAACGTGGGTCCCCCCTCTTGTAATGGATAATAAGCAATGCACCCTTTAAGCTGTGGACTCTTGTGAGCAAAAATTCTACTTTGTGGGCTCCTGGCATTAAAGTTGTGAGCAAGCAATTTGGCTACTGCATCAGTTAGTTTGCCTTGGAGCCATCCTTCCTGAACTAAGACAAAAATGTGTGAGCTGGAGGTTTAAAAAATTGTGAACTAGCTCACACCAACTCAGTTTAGAGAGAACATTGATTATAAGTATAATGGATTATTAATCAATGGTTACTATACAGCAAATAAGACCAGATAATTCAGAACACAAAATTACTGAAGGCATTCAATCGGAGAGAATTTTGTAGGTATCCCTATTTATAAAGCAGCATGAAGTAGTGGTTAGAGCACTGGTCTAGTACCTGGGAGACCCAGGCTAAAATCTCCACTCTGCTATGGAAGATTGCTGGGTGACTTTTGGCCCTTCTGCCTGACTGACTTCCCAGTATGGTGGTTTTGATGATAAAATGCAGAAGGGGCAAATGATGTTGTAAGCAGCTTTGGGCCTCCTTTTGAGAGAAAGGCAGGTTATAAATAAATATCTGTCTTAGGGGTTGGAGAGACAGGCGGATAAAAAATACTACGCCCTTAGAATTGTGTAGGGTTGCCAGGTCCTACCTTTCTACTAATGGAGTCCTGTCTGGGAGTACCTGCCCCAAACTCTATGGTTTGTAGCTAATTGTATCATAGAGTTTTGCCCAAAAACTAGAGTGTCACCTCCCCAGTTGGTGGCATAATGATATCATTTCTGGGTGATATCATTGCACTGCTTTGGGGAGCAATTGCAGGTGGGGAGGAGCCCACAAAGTTGGGTGAACTCCTGCCTGGACTGGGGGCCTGGCAATCCTAGGATTGTGTCTTATATGTTAGAGCAAAATTTAAGAACAAGAGGGTTGCTTCTAGGTCCACTCATATTCCCAAACATTTTTTGTGATCAAAATGCTGAGAAGGTTAACAAGCACAAACCGTAGCCTGAATGAGTTTTCTTGACACATCAAATGGAGAGTGGTTTGGACCACTCTGCAGTTGTGAGGAAGAAGAAGAAGAAGAGAAAGAGGAAGAAGAAGAAGAAGAAGAAGAAGAAGAAGAAGAAGAGTTGGGTTTTATACCTCATCTTTCTATCCCCTAGGAAGTCTCAAAGCAGCTTACAATCACCTTTCCTTTCTTCTCTTCACAACAGACACCTTGTGAGGTAAGTGGAGCTGAGAAAGTTATGAGAGAAGTGTAAATGACCCAAGGTCACCCAGCAGGCTTCATGTGGAGAAGTGGGGAATCAACTCTGGTTCTCCAGATCAGAGACTGCCACTCTTAACCACTACAGCACACTGGGTCCATTGTGAGATCAGAATCCTGTTTTAAATAGAAAGGGAAAGGCATTTAAAAATAAAAGATACCAAAACCCAAAAAAGGCTGCAAATCATTGCATTTGTTATCCTGGTCTGTTTCTTTCATGTTTTTGAATGTCACAAAAACACACAAAGTATAGCTTAAAAAGGTAGTATGCATAATAATTATGCAAGTTTGCGAATCACATGCTGTATCAGCTGCACCCTCATCTCCTTTAATGGGAGTTTTAACACCAATTTATTTTTATAAGACCACAGTCTAATTTCCTGCACAAACAAAGTTTAAATATTGTGTGTCTACAAGAAAAGACCGAAACCTCGACAGAATCCTGATTTCTTCAAGGCCTCTTTCACAAAGATTTGTGTTTTTAAACCCAAATATGAGCATAAATAAAGATAGGCAGAACCTTGATTTATATATGTGGTAATAATTTTAATTTCCCTCTTAGCAAACAGCACCTGTCCACTTCTCTATGTTAATTGCTGGTGTGTGGGGGGAGATCCTTTGTGAAGGTCCACCTTGGCCACAAAGGAGATTTATAGCTGGGGGGAGGAGAGGGGGAGAGAAAGAACAACAACAAATCCTGACAAGCTATTCTCTTGATGAATCTGATCCTGCCACTGAAATGACAAGCTAACATCATGAGCTACATTGCATCTACAGATCAAAATGCAAAGCATGAAAGGTTTTGCCAGGTTCATTTGATTAACTGTTCTACAAATCTCTCCTTTCACAAGAACTGAAGCTATGCAAGCAATACTAATCCTTTATTCAGGAGAACAAAATCCATTTATGTTATGCAAGGCAAAAATCTTGGAGCCCACACCTGCTTGCCTTTCTTAGGCAAGATATCCTGGTGGTTTCAAGGTGTTTAGTGGAAGTTCTTTGTGTGGTCAGTATTGTTATCAATTATTAGGGCTGCAGACATTTTGCCAGCAGAGCACTGAATATGAGAAGTCAGAGAGTCGGCTGCAAAGCTCCTTGCAAGATTACTGGAAAATTAGATGTGCAAAGGAAAGCTGAACTAATAGGAAAATAAGACAGACAAGGGGGAGAAACAAAAAATGTCTGTACAGCATTCCTGCACTTGTCCAAAGTCTATGAGGAAACATCCCTATGAGTTTCATTGGTAGCTTGATCAGATGTATCACGGGAGCAATTGTCAACAAAAGAGGTAGAAGTCTCTGCACATTAAATGTGTGACCTTTATTTGTAACTGCTGATGGCCTAGCTCCCCATAGTCTAATTTTCAAATGGATTACCAATTGCAATTTTTTGGTGGGGAAAAGGGCCTTACTTTTTAATGAGTATTTCACAACAGTTCATTTTTTGTGCACGTGTGCACTTACATTAGGAAATGTAGCATGGAGCAGGGGAAGGCAATGATGCACAGCTCCCTTTACTCCCATCAAAACTGGTTGCATGAAAATCTGCAGAATGGTGTACTGAATATGAATAGAAGTTATAAAGGCCAAGATGTTCAGATCTGCTAGATTGCTACGTATATCCTTGTTGTGATTGCTTGTTTCCCTGCTTTGCTTGGTTTTGTCAGTTTTAAACCAAACAATTGCTTTGCGAATGGTTTTTAACTGGATGGTTGGCTGTTTGCATGAGGTTTCTCTCCCTTTCTCTGAAATGGTTGTCAGGTCTCCTGCCACCTCTCACCAGCAACTTTTGTTCCTCGCCTCCTCTCAGAACAGTGGCAGAAGAACATTTTTTTAAAATAAAGATTCAAAAGCCACTGTTGCATGAACGATGATGTCACTTCCAAGAGTTTCCAGCAGTTCCTATAGTGATGCTACATTGTTTATGTTTTTTCCCCCCTGGAAGTGACATCATAATGCACACAATATCAGTGACTCCCCATGTCCTCCTCCCAAGCTTCTGGAGGTTGTCAGGCACCTTACACTTTGTTTTTTTTAAAGATCATATTTCTATGATATTTGCACACCTGTGTGGTCTAAGTGAAATTTCCAGCAGTGTTAGATTTCTTCAGTCATGACTCTCAGAAACCAGGGTACTTATTCTATAATTACATTTTGGAATGGGGAAGGAGAGTTCAAGTCCATTCTGGCAGTCAATGAATGTGCACCTACACTGCACTGCCTTTTGTTTTATTTTTTTAGCACTTCAAGGAATGCAGACTGTGCAGGCCCAAAATCGTAGGCAAGTCTCAGTTTAAATTATGAGCAGAAAACAATTTTCAGGAGTGAAGTAATATGCACTGCATTATAAGTACTCTAAAAGAACAAATTGCACCTCTTCTATAGATCCCTGGAAGAGAACCGAGGTAGACCACCTGGTTCTGAGAGCAGATTACAGGATTGTCTTCACTAAAACCTGTGCCTCCAAATGCACTGCTTTTCACAACATCCTAGGAATGAAACACAGCCATTATAAGGGAGAAAGTAAAAGTAAAAAGGTGCACTCAGGGACTTCTCTGGAGTATGGGCTAAACTCTTCATGATATCAGCAATTAAGAACCAGACTTTTCCTTGTCTATATAGCCTGTCCCTCCAACTTCCTAGCTTTATCCGGAATTCTCTCTCAGCTATGTTAGAATATTGTAGAATCTCTCTCTCTCTCTCTCTCTCTCTCTCTCTCTCTCTCTCTCTCTCTCTCTCTCTCTCTCTCTCTCACACACACACACACACACACACACACACACACACACACACACACAGGTATCTAGTGTTGGAGACAGGTTTGGGATTCTGTTGGTGTACTGCCCACGCTGCTGCCCAACCATATCTTTGCATGAGCTGCTGGAGGTAGTCTCAGAAGTGATGTTGAAGACTTCTAGGCTGGTTGTTTTGTTTGGGGGACTTCAACATTCATAATGAGGATACTCTGTTAAGAGTGGCTCAGGATTTCATGGTCTCCATGACAAACATGGGCCTGTCTCAGATAATAACAGGCCCCATGCATGGTTCAGATCACACTGATGATCTGGTGTTCTGCTCTGGGCAGGAAGAAAGTGTTCCAAAGCTGGGGGAACTGAAGACAATCTCTTTGACATGGACAGATCATTATTTTCTGGGGTTTAGAATAACAAGTATACCAAGACTCTATGGTGTGGGTGATCAATTAAGATTATCTGCACCCATAGCCTGATGGATTTGACTGATTGTCAGATGGCATTAGGGAATTTTCCTGATGGTGCTCCTGTTGGTGCCCTGGTTGACCTCTGGAATGAGAAAATGACCTAGGCAATTGACATGGTTTCTCCTAGGTGCCCTTTCTCCTGTCTAACAGCCCAATCAGCCCCTTGGCTTACTGAGGGGCTGTGGACAATGAAGAGACAAGTCAGACAATTAAAGTGACAGTGGAGAAAGCCATGAGATGAAACCAATGAGGTATCAAAGTCTACTTCAAAGCAGTGAGGGCAGCAAAGAAACATTTGTGTTTGTCCACCACCATTTAATGTGCACATTATAGACCTGCAGAACTTTTTCAGGTGGTCAGGGGCCTATTGGGTTCTAGCCTACAAGAGGAGGTTGACTGCTCTTCAGGGAGCTGCAATCATTTTGCTAAACACTTCAGGGATAAAATCATCTGTGTCAACTTGGACTCTGCATTAGCAGTGACAGGATCCGATGGTCCCAAGGTATCAATTTATATGTGGGATACTTTTCAGCTGTCCAGTCTGAGGAGGTGGACAGGATTCTTGGATGTCGGAGACCTATCGCCTGGTTGTATTACTCTTGCCCCTCTTGGCTGCTTAAATATGCCCTGGGGGGTTGGCAGACTGGGTCCTGGAGACAGTAAATTCTTCCCTGAGGGGGGGTTGGTCACCCCTACCTTGAAGTTGGCGGTGTTGCATCCACTCCTAAAGAAACCTACTGTGGACTCAGGAGAGCTGAATAACTATCGTCAATCTCAAATGTATAATTCTTGAGCAAAGTGATTGAACAAGTGGTCGTTGGGCAACTTCAGGAATTCCTGCATGAAAAGTATTGTTTGGATCCATTCCAGTTTGGTTCCAGGACTGAAATGGCCATGGTGACCCTGGTGGATGACCTGCACTGGGCCATGGACAGGAGGAGTATGACCCTGTTAAATCTCCTGGACCTCTTGGTGATTTTTCATACCATCAATCATGGTATCCTTCTGGACTGCTTTTCTGGGCTGGGACTGAGAGGCCTTTTGTGTTTGTGTTTGTGTGTGTGTGTGTGTGGTAGTTTTGGTCCTGTATCAAAGGTAGATTTCAGAGTGTATGCTGGGGGACTGCTGTTCTGCCCCTTGGCTTCTGGGGTTCCACAAAGTTCTATCTTGTCCTCTATGCTTTTTGACACCTATATAAAGTGACTTGGAGAGGTCATCTGGCGATTAAGGAAGAGCTGTCACCAATAGGTGGATGACACTCAGCACTATCTCATGCTTCCAGCAGATCACAGGGATGCTGTAGAAACCATGATCATGTGCCTGGAGGAAGCAATGCGCAGGGGCACTTTTCACCAGCTTCAGCTAGTGAGCCAGCGTGGCTTGTCCTGGGCAGGAAAGATCTTGCCAGTGTGGTACATGCCCTGGTACTATCTAGATTAGATTACTGTATTGTGCTGTATGCAGGGCTGCCCTTGAAAACTGTCTGGAAGCTGCAATTTGTGCACAATGCTGCAGCCAGTATAGTGACTGGAGTGGGTGGCAGGGACCATATCATTCCAGTCTTGTTCCATCTGTACTGGCTGTCAGATTGTTTCTGTGCTGTATTTAAGATTCAGGTTCTGATCTTTATAGCCCTATCTGTCTTGGGGCCAGCTTACCTTAAAGACTGCCTTCTCCCATATGAAACTATCCATCCACTCCAGTCAGCTTCGGAAGTGTTGCTTCGAGTACTCTTATCATCTGAGCCTAGACAGGTGGCAACCTGAGAAAGGGCCAAAACTTTGGAACTCCCTCCCCAGGGCGATTCACCTGAAAATTTTGTTTGTTATACCCCCAATAAGTGTTATTGGCCCTTCTCCCTGGTTGCGGTGTGTTCACGTGTTTATATGTTTTTATTGGATCATTTTACATATGCTTTATTTTAAATGATGTTTTAATGTCTCAAATGTTTGAATGTTGATGTGTTTTAATGTTGTTATGTTCACCATTTTTGGGATTCTATTTGGTAGAAAAGCAACATAAAAATGTTTGATCTAGGTATTACCAGGATATGCATCACAGTGGCAAGAACTTTTCTACCCAGGAAGGGCCACAGCTGGCTTAGCTGAAACTGGTGAATTGCATCCGTGGCCACTGCTGCTACCTATTTATTCAGCACAAAGCTCAGGACTAGTAGCATCCCAACCTTTAGGGGGAGTAGGGTTGCCAGGTCCTACCTTGCATCCAGCAGGGGGAACCTGGGCCCTTCCCAGGGTCTCCTGTTGCATGTGTTTTGTGTGCATGATGTGATGACATCATCTGGAAGTGACATCATCACGTAGCAACACACTAGTTTTTGGGCACAACTCTATGGGGTTTTTTTGCCTTCAAAACCAAAAACTAGAGTGTCACCCCCCAATGTCAGTGACACAATAACTTCACCTCTGGAAGATGTCATTGTGATGGGGACATCACACAGCAATGCCCTTGTTTGGGGATTCAGTCTTGCTAGCTGGCAGAAGAATGGAGGCCCCAAAAGTGGGAGAACCCCTGCTGGGACCTGGGGGCTGGCAACCCTAAGGGGGAGTGCAACTTGATCCAGAACATCAGATGCCACCATTCCTGCACCCCCTGCACCCCCTCCCCAGTACCAGCTCAATTTTGTTGGGATTATGTTTCAGGTTATTAGCCTTCATCCATCCCAAAACTGCCTCCAGGTTTCTGTACATGGTTTCTACAGCCTCCCTGTAGGAGTGTGCACCAAAAAAAATTCAGAATTTTTCAGGTTCAGATCTACCAAACATGAAAAAAATTGGATATTCCCAATCCCAGTATCGGTATGATAGTGGGGTTCAGGAATTATTGGACAAGCCAAATAATTTGGCTCAATTATACCCTATGGTATAATAATTCTCCCCTTGAAGGGAGAGTTTCCCATCACCGAAGGGAAGACAATGAAGCAAGTGTGCTGCCTCTGTGGCACGACTCCAGAGAGGTTTAAAGTTTAAATTCCCCCGGAGTCATACTGCAGAGGCAGCATGTTCCCTTCATTGAAGGGAAGACAATTTGCCTCCCTTTCAGTGATGGGAGCCGGCTGCCCCCTGAGCTACTCCCCCTGACTTCCCTGGCCTACCTGCCAAAGTGGGTGAGCCAGGGAGGGCCTGGAGTCAGCCCCCACCACCTTCCCTGGCCCAAGGTGGGTGGGCCAGGGAAGGCCCTGGAAGGAGCAAGGAGGCACTCCGCTTAGGTGACACCAGCCCCAGAAGCAAAGGAAAGTGTTTTATGTTTAAACAGTTTCCCTTCCTTGCCCAGCAAAGGGATTCCCTGAATTGATGCCGAATATATGCCATCCATTCGGGGAATCCCTGTTCAGCCAGCCAAATCAGATTAGAGAATCTGATTTGGCTTTTGGCAGGCCCGAATAATGCCAAGTGCACATCCCTACCTCCCTGTGATGTGCTGGGGGGGGGGGAATGAGATAGAGCTGAGTATCATCTGCAAATTGATACTAATTCAGTCCGTTAAAACATATAAACACACATTAACAACACAACCAAGGAGGAATTAGAGTTATTGGATTTTAAAAGTTAAAAATTAATTTTGTAATACTGGGTTCTGAGGCCCTGGAGGCTAGCAACTTCTTTAAGGCCTTATATACCAGGGAGCAACTTCTGTGAGGCCTTATATACCATGCTTGATCTGAATCTGATCCCCCTAATCAATGAATCCCACTATTAATAATGAAAAGCTACCAGCACTGAACAAATGTCCATGACCTTAGTTGCATTGTAGGCCAGTTAGTATTGTAAAAGTCAGCAACAGATGAGGTTTGTGAAAAGCCAAGCAACAAAGTATGTTAACAAGACATCTTCCATTCTAATGAATAAGCACATTTCTTGACCAGTAACACGAACTTCTTAGTACTTGAGTCAGCGATTCAGGAAGGGAGGGAGGGAAGGAGGATAGTGTTTGTACTTTTCACTTTATGACTACAGCTCTGGATTGATTCTGCCCTTCTCCCCTCCCCTGAGAAAACTGGATTTTGGAGCAAAGTGTATGTAGGCATGATAGAGCTACATTACAGTACCTGTTCTCTCTTACAATTCTATCTGAATTTTTAATATACTTACTATCAAAATACACTGCACTGCTCAGGGAAAGCTATACTTTGCTCTGAAGCCCACAAAAGAACAGTAGTCCTTGAGCTGACTAGTCCTTTATTTTGTGGAAGCAGCCAAGGTAACAGAAAACAGCTGCTGTTTATTATTTCATCAGCAAATAAATCCTCCTGAGGCTGTGTACAAATGTACAATAAAAGAACAGTTGGGCTCCTAAGAGCAAAGGGGAGGATGCAGGGAAGAGAAAGGGTACACAAATACATGCAGAGGCCAGGTGAGGGTAAAAACAGGCTACAGAGTTATTGATTACAGTCAATGGAGCACCGGCACACCATGGGGCATGGACCCAAGCATCAGGAGACCTGCCTTTTGACTGATGGAACCCTTCTCCAGCCTGCATACTGGAAGTAAACATGTGATAGCAAGTAAGTGAACTCACATAGGCATAAGCCTCTGCATGGTTCCCTTGCCACCTGGGAGTATAGCTGGGCAACAGTCTCTGAGCTGGGCATATCATTGCAGGCCTTGACCCCCAAGACCCCTGGCACACAGGCACAGCTTCCCACCAGAGAGGTCCAACTCTAGCCCAATGTCCAAAACTGCCCTAAAGCTGAGACAAGAAATAATGCAATAAGGTAAACCACCACACAAAACAATATGCAACTGAGGGAGGGAGGGAGCTGACTGAACAGAGAATCTAGGCAGCATGGCCTGATAAGGTGGAGGCATGGAACAGAAGGAAGACTCCATTCCTCAGGTCCATTCTACCTCCACACCCCAGGCCAGCCCCAGCTGCAAGCAACTGGCTGGCTAGTCAAGAACACTGCTGGGCCCCAACTTAGAAGGCTCCTCATCACTGTCATGAGGCCTGCACCTCCCGTCATGGTTTAAGGGTGGAGTAGCCCTTTTGCCACTCAGCTCCTCACTTTGTCTCCACAAAACAGCCTCAGGTGAGTCCATGGCTGTTATTTGCTGTGGATTTTTTTCTCCTGCACTCCAGTTCCCTTTCCACTTTCCCAGTCTAAAGTGACGTTTATTATGCAGTCTGAAATAGAATTACAGTCCATCAAAGTCCATAGGTTTATAACACTGTGACTTTGTTTAGGATTTGTTGTCGAAGGCTTTCACAGCCGGAGTTCATTAACTGCTGTAGATTTTCCGACCACGGGCATGCAACCCGGAAAATCTACAGCAGCTAATTTGTTTAGGATTATCTTGTTAGTTACCAGCAATTTCTATTCTATTTGTTCATCTCACCACATTCTGAATGGTTTGTTTGCCTTTTAGAATTTTTAAGGGCCACATAAACACATAACCAATTAAACATTAAACCTATGACATTTTATCAAATCCATTCTCCAAGGATCTCAAGGTGGAATACATGGTTTCGCCTTTCTGCCATTTTGTGAGCTGACAAATCAGGAGAGAATTTAAGGAGCAGATTGCTAAGAATATTAGGGAAAACATTCCTTCAACAATAGCAGAAGCAGAAAACAGGCCAGGGAGGTAGTTGGATCTTTGGATGACAAAGGTGTAAAGGATTTCTTAAGGGAAAGGTGGAAGAGAAAATGATTCCCCTCACCACATCAAGCTCAGTCCAGGCCTGTAGCTACAGTGGGGCATTTTGGGGCCTGGCCCCCTGACTTCCTGCCAAGCCCCCCCGACTTCCATCCAGCCCCCAGGCCCCAGCTCTCTAGGCCACCCAGAGGACTCCCCACCACTGCCCCTTCCCCAAGTGTGGCTCGCTTCCCCATGTAGGCAAGCAGAGTGCGAACATTGCAAAAGTGAGTTTTTAACATTTTTATTTTTATTTATTTTGTGATGTCAGTGCCCCCTGACTTATTTAAAAGCCCCCTGAATTACAAAATCCTGGCTATGGGCCTGGCTCAGTCCTAGAAAGGAATAAATTTGTTTTATGAGCGGCTCTGGAACTTGAACAATATATGTTTGTTTGAAGCATAAAAGGGATAAACCGAACTCTGTTTTTTGTTTGTACTTTTTCATATGTGTGTGTGAGAGAGAGAGTATGTGTGCACCTGGAAGTCATGGTGACCTCTGGTGACTGACCACTACTGGGGGCCTGGAGGATATTTAGAGAGGGGGCTGAATAAAGCCTGCTCCCACCTCCCAGCTGCTGGTATTCCAAGGAGGTCTTCCATCTACCTACTTGCCAGAGTTGACCCTGCTTAGCTTCCAAGATCTGATGAGACTGGGCTTGCCTGAGCTATCCAGGTCAGGGTAGAGATAAATTGGACTCTGAACAGCATTTCTCCAAGGACTAGGCCCACAGCTATGTAGCTTGGCAATTGGTAATCTGTGCAGCTATGTAGCTTGGCAATTGATAATCACAAAGACCTAATTCTGTACCACAGAAGTCCATGTTTAATGATAGCATCATTCTTTTTTTTAAAGGTATCCTGTAATTCCTTTACTTTGACTCTAATGCCAAGGGTTATGGAGGAAGCAATTCAGTTTGAATATTCCACAGTACCCAGATCCTTTAACGGGCACATAAAGAAAGGGTGTTACTGTTTCCAGATGCCCCACACCATCTATTTCTAAATTAATTGCAAAAGAGAGGGGGAAATATGTAGCCATGTTCAGTTATCTCAGCTTTGCAGATGGTCAAGGTGGCATATATTATATTACTATACTAAACCTGGCATTTCATTTGAACATTTTATGGACACTGTTGGTGCTACTGATACTGGTGGTGCATATTACTTTTCCAAACAGCTCTGCTGCAAAAGCTACTTATACCCTGCCCAGTTATGCTTGTTCCACACAAACACCCATTTTAGGGAGGTTTTTTAAAAACAAACAAACTAATAAAGAAGTATTAAAAACAATATTCCCCACATGTTGTATGAAGCAGTCCATTCTGTTAGCTCAGCAATCCACCTGATGTGTAGGCCATGCCTTAGGCTTTGTTTAAACATGGCATGAGACTCAATAATAAAATATTGAGATGATAAATTGAATGCCCCCTCTTTGGATGCTAAGGGATGTGTTCTAGCTCTGACTGTCTCTATAACATAAAAAACTCAATGGGACTAGAAAACTAGTACAACAGTACTACAGTACTATCACTTCTCTTGGGTTTTAGCCTAGTTTGTTATCTGAAGGGGGCTTTTTAAACAAGGAAACTTTCCAAAATGTTAACTTCTACGATCCTCTATCTGCAACCTGAAACATTGCACTCCATTTTATCTCCTCAGCATTCTGTATCAGCTATTTCCACCTAACTCTCTTGCATGTGCACACAAGACTCAGATAAATGGACACAGGACTATAGCCCAAATCTCTACAGTTGTACCTTTGTTTCCAAAGCAGTGAAAAATTGGAACAAATACCACTTTGGTTACCAAATAACCAAAATAAATGGCAAGATCAACAAAATAAGCAGGAATTCATTTTATTGTGTATTTCTTTCACTGGCAATGGTCCATCTGGTTGACAGCATTCAAGAAGGTCAGTAGGAGAGGAAGGATAGGTCAGGAGGTAGTAAATTGATATCAAAACTTTCCAACCATTGAAATAAAGCATATGCCAAAGCAGAAAGAATGTTTGTGGATATGTTTTAATTTCCATAGGGTACACACCACTCACCTTGATCTGGATAGCCCCGGCTAAACCAATCTTGTCAGATCTCTGAAGCTAAGCAAGGTCAGCCCTGGTCAATATTTGGATGGGAGAGTACCAAGGAATACCAGGGTCACTATGCAGAGGCAGGCAATGGCAAACCTATTCTGAGTCACCTTGAAAAACCTATGGAGTCACCATAAGTTGACTGCAACTTGATGACAAAAACAAACACCTGGAAGCTTTGAGAAGGCATCCTTGATTCCATATAACTGCAAGGGCAGGAAGTCTCATAGTATGACTGGAAGTCTCAAAATGCACTAGTCCTATGAAGCAAAACACATCTGGTCTATGTTTTGATAGGGGAACTTATGGGAATCCTATGTACAAGCCACTTTGAGTTTCATAGTGGAGGACAGGTGGGTTATAAATGCAATAATCTGTCTCCTTTGCCTGAGCTAGCTGGAAGTCTCCAGGTGGGACCTGGGGATGTCCTGGAATTACAGCTCATCTCCAGACAACAGGGATCAGTTCCCATGGGGGAAAAATAGATGCTTCGAAGGGTGGATTGTATGGCATAGTACCCCACTGAGGTCCCTGTCCACCCCAGGCTCCATCCCCAAATCTCCAGGACTTTCCCATCCTGAATCTGGCAACCTTACCTCCTCATCCCCCGCTGGTGGCCGGGGTGGGGACCTGACCACCCTGGCTGGAAGAAAGAGTGTATTCCCAAACATAAATGATTATAAGTGGAGTATTGAGAAAAAGCAGCTCGCAGTAGGAGAAACATGCACTTATTTCAGAAAAGAGACTACATGGAAAGAGCTGGAAAAATAATGGATCTTGGATGCATCATTACAGTATTCTTCCTTCTCAGCACTTTCAGCTATGCTAGACATCAGAATGAATGGGCTGCATTTGCACCATTTTTATGCTAGCCTCTCATTTTAGATGCTAAGAGCAGAATGGTCCTGTGTTTGCCTTCCTTTCAGTGATTGATTAACATGAGGACGATGATAGTAATTACCATTAAATATTCAACATCCCCCATCCACTGCACTCCTGAGAAAAACTACAGCAAATGCCATGGTATGATAGATATAGATACTAAGTATTTAATGGTAATCTAATTTTAGTACACCCTTTTTGAGGCTTTTGTTTACTTGACAATCTACATGATAACTAATGGTAGTCCATCCAGAAGTAATTGTCCCGAAGTCATGAAGTTATCCATGGAAGTCTGTGCATGTATATCATTATTCATTTTAGTTTACAGAAGCAAGAAAGGGGAAAGAACCATGAATCAATCTCTGGAACTGTCACATACATTATGTTTTCTTTGTACATATTGGCTTGTATCCAACCATGCAGTTCCTCCAACAAGACAGCATTTCCATTTGGAAGGCAGTGATTTCTTTTGATTTCTGCCTTCCAATGCAGAACTCTAGTATGCTGTTCCTGAGGGTCTGTTGGCACCCAGGAACAAAATTTCAAGAGGCTCAGTGAGTTGATGCAGGAGGTGAAGCAGGAAAATTCCACTGCACGAAGTCCATAAATAGTTGAATATATGCCACGATAAATTAGGGGCTAGCTACTTAAATACTTTGAATGGAGTCAGGAACTCCTTCAGACAACATACCCAGACAGAAGACCATGTTTGTAGAAGGGAGACAAGAAGAGTACAGTGGGCCTATCCCTCAAACCTCGTATGTATGATCACCATAACCAAGGGTCATTTGGGGCCAGTACATGCCAGAGCACTGCTCCAGCAGCCCCACCCCTGCACTCCGAAGAAGGCATGGAGAGGCATTGAAATGCCTCCCCACTCTCTCCCCAGCCCTTCCTGGCTTGTGCACCGAGGCAGGCGAGCCAGGAGAGGGTGGGGGGGGGTTCTAGAAGCCTTCCTCATCTTGTCTGCCCAAGCATGTGAGATGAGGAAGACATGGGGAGACTTTTAAATGCCTCCCTGCTCTCTTCCTGGCCCTTCCTGGCTCATGTGCCAAGGCAGGCGAGCCAGGAGAGGGCAGGGGTGAGCCTCCAGAAGCAGGCCAGCTGGGGAAGCAGAAAAGGTGGGGAGGCATCTTCAAAAGTCTCCCTGTCCCTTTCCCAACCAGCCTGCTAAGGCGGGCTAGGGGGGGAAGTGAAGAGTGAAGGGGTTTAAAGTTTAAATCCCTTCTTTCTGGAGTCACGCCGCAATGGCGGAGCAATCTTTCCATTGTATTCTATGGCCCCATAGAATATAATGGAATGATGACTCTAGAGAGAAGGGATTTAAACTTTAAACCTTTTCTCTCTTTGCTCCCCCCCCACAGCCGGCCTTGGCAGGCAAGCTTCAGAAGGGAAGGGGAGGCTTTTGAAAATGCCTCCCCCCTTTTTGCTTCCCCTTCTGACATCACTTCCGATGATATCAGGGGATGTGGCATATGCTAATATGCTATTATGCTAATGGCCTATTAGATATGCTAATG
This sequence comes from Gekko gecko, assembly GCA_029375565.1. Lineage (NCBI taxonomy): Eukaryota > Metazoa > Chordata > Lepidosauria > Squamata > Gekkonidae > Gekko > Gekko gecko. Next base: position 66,653,335 of record JAPDNY010000002.1, on the reverse strand, counting down.
AACTTCTGCAGCTTTTTTCCTACGAAATGACCCCTGACCATAACATATGTAGACTGGAACAAATTGTATTTTCATAGTCTGTCTTAATGATCATGAAGACTGCTTATATGTTTGTATACTTTAATGGCAATGTTTCAGGTGCCAGGTGTTAAAGGAAATTTGATTCCCCCTCGCCTCAAGGCACCTTAATATAGCTGTCAGACATCTATGGAAGAATCTCAAGAAAGAGGGGGAACCAGGGTAGGGGCTCAATAGTAGAACATCTGTTTTGCATGCAGAACTTCCCAGGTTCAACCCACAGCATCTTCAGTTTAAACAATCAGGTAGCAGATAACATGAAAAACCTGAAACCCTGGAGAGATACTGCCACTCAGAGTAGCTAATATTGACTTCGATAGCCAGCATTTGCTAGAAACAAGTGAAACATAATACATATATAGAACAGAAAAAAGTACATGAGCGAGGGTAGGAGGCAGAGGCTGCCAGGGCAGAAACAGAAAAGGTCCATATGTACATGGGTGGGAGAAAGAGAGAAAAGGGAGGGGCTGTAGCCACTACCAGGAAAACAAGAGAAGAAACAAAAGGGAAACCAAGAGAAGAGAGGGAGATGGGAAATAAGATTCCCTCCCCCTGTGAGTCCTGATGGGTCCCCACTTGAAGTTTTCAGAATAAGGATGAATGTTTGTGCCTGGCACAGCTATTGAAGCATTGAAGGTGCCAGGGATTAATTTAAATGCCAAGTCAAGGAAGGATAGTTGGGGGTACATGCTGATTTATTCAAGATGCAGCTAAACACCTGAACAATTCATGCTACATTTCTGTGCTTGACAGGGATCAAGTAGAAATTTAAAATTTCCAGAAGTTCTGAAGCCACAGAATCCCCTGTTCCCCCACCCTTTCCCAGAAAAAACAGAAATTTTGTGGAAATTTAAATAGATGGAATACTTACTATCCTACCAAATCTAAAGCAATTTTACTGCTTTAACAGCATAAAAAAATGATAAAACTGTAATATTTGACACATTTATGGAATTTAACAGTTATAAATGCCTTATTTCTCTTCAAGTGAAATTGCAAATATGCCCAGTACTTGGGAGAAAACTGCAAGCTGATGTACCCTATCCTACCTTATGGCAATAATGGGTATGTTTTGAAGTATTTTGAAGGAGAGGTGCAAAGGTCAGCGAGAAGGGAAGAGTCAGGTTAAAAGGACAAAAGAAGGCATGCAACAGCTGAGAACCAAAGGAAAGCCATGCATACTTCCCTGATGAAGATTAGGGATCCCTCTAGGTACAGCATGCTGTATATCGACAACATGCACACAATGACCGATTCTGCAAAAGCTGTTGTTCCACCCTCGATCTCCTGTTTTCCCCGGTTGTACTGCTCAATTTCCCACTATTTGCTGCACAGCTGCATTTTGGCCCGCATTTCCCTCCAATTTTCCCCACATCTTCATGATGTTTAAAAAAAGGATCTAGAAGATGTGGGGGAAATGGGGGGTGGGGAGATGCGGGTCAAAATGCAGCCACACAGAAAATAGTGGGAAATTGAGCAGTACAACCAGGGGAAACAGGAGATCGAGGGTGGAACAATAACTTTTGCAGAATTGGCTCTTATCTTTGAAAACATTTCACTCATTCTAGAAGATACAATTTTTAGTAGTTCTTCCACTACTCCCTTAAACTCCCAATTTTTCCATCAGAACAATTGGGGAAAAAATGCCTCAGGAAAAAAACCGTGTCCCCCCTCTCAAGCCCCATCTGCAGGGTCAAGTCACATCTTCTTCCAGTCATTTCTGTGTTGTGTTGCACACAATATAGATAAGACCATTGAATTGGCATAAATACTGATGTGGAAGTGTTTTGTATGGGCATTTGAAGTTCCATATATTGTCCAGAAACTGTAAAATGCTGCTGACTTAGCAGGGTGAATAAATGGATATATAATTAAAATGATATCTCTTATACCAATGGATTATTAGTCAGCAAATATTCTGAAAAAATGTCAGGAGTCTGTAATGAGGTGTATGGTGATAACAAAACTTCAGCCCAGATAAAACCAGAATGCTATGTAGATTTGGATTTGGGATTTGACCCATGCTAAAAGGGGTTGCATTGCTCTATAGATCTGCAACTAGAAGATTGGTGATCAGGTATCTGTGACATGACGCACCATCTTCAACTCACTTGTCATCTGCAGTCTTTCCTCAAAAAAATAGAATCCGGCCACAGATTTATCCATGCATTACACAAATGGATCCATGCTCTGATCCCTTCAAATTAGACCTTGGCCTGTAGTCATGCCAATTAGAAAGATAGTTTGTAAACTTTAACTGGCCTAAAATATAATTGGAGCAAACAGAAGAGATCATATATTTCCATTGTTAAGACAAACCCAATGACTAGCAGTTTGTTTTCAAGAACAGTTGAAAACGCTACCTTTGACCTGATAGTCCTAAAATTTATGGGAGTGGAGTGTCTGAAGGATGCGCTGCATGAACTTATGCAGTTGTAAAGATCACATCAAAAGCTCATTTCTGCTAGAGGTGCCTCACCTCACCTGCAGAAATGACTGTTAGTGTATCTTTGTCTGGCGCTGACAGTAATGGCCATAGGTGCCCCATAAAGACATCCCTGTTTTCATGGACTTTTAATGATGCTCAGTGGTTCTCATTGCTTTAGTCTGCTGCTGATTTAATCTTGTTGATTTATATTTTTTGTATAATTGTATTTGGTGGATTTTTTTTAAAAAAGTAGGTGTAAGCTAAAAGAAGGTTTATATATATTTTAAACAAGTAAAATATGGAAATCTCAAATACCTGGTAAGAAATCTAATTTTAATTGGAAATAAAAGTTCAAAACCCAAAGGCATCAATCCAACATGGAATTAAGCATTTTTAAACCAACTGAATCCAATGAGATTAAGTACCCTCAATTCCTTATTAGATTGCAGCCAAGATCTACATGGGTTCAAGATGTAATTTTTATACTGGGAATTCTTTAACATGTGACATATTCAAATACCACCATTATATTTGTTTTTTAACCTGTTTTTGCTCAGAAGAACACACAAGTGTCCCTTTAAATACTTAACAAAATGACATTGACGATGCCACACAGCCAGCAGTACAACTGTGTTAATGTTAAAAATATGTTAGCTATGTCAGCAACGCAAGCATCTATGCTTCTTTTGGAAGAATATGCTGAGATTCTTTTTTTTTGTTGATGTAAGTAATAACAAAAATAAGAATGAATAACATAGTAGAAGCCAAATGAATAACATAGTAGAAGCCAAATGAAAATATAGTCGGTCAGCAATAAATTTGAAATGTGCTATACTGAACATCTGAAAGATGATGTTCTCTTTATGGAGTTACGTCCTTGGAAGGGAAATGGAAGCAGTTAGGGCACTGAATTGTCTGAGCAAATTAAGCTTAAAAAAACACTATTGTGATTGCCTCTCAGTTCCAATCTATCCTGAATATGGAAGCATTTTGTTTTAATTTATAATATGGGGGTTGGAAGCTATCTTTAATGGAAAATTACCCAATAAGCACTGTGCTAAGAGTTGTTTCTGTGTAAAAATTCTGCACTAGGAAGCTGTTAAACAGTTTCTCAGAAATTAAATTTAGATTTATTGTTTCTTAAGTCCACTCGCCTATGCTGATTGCTTCTCTTGCAGTTTTTACCAATGACACTGATCAAACTGGTTTGAGCTGTGAAAACTTTTATTTTTTAAAGCTACATTCATCCCCTCTTCATATAAGCTCCCACTTTTTCACTGGTAGTGTCCAAAGCAGCTTGACAGACCTTTAAAACCAGACAGGAATGAATTGATCAGCAGGAAAAGCAATAAATTTAGCGGCACATAAAAAAGTAATAAAGTAATAAAACTACACTTAAACAGGGATCATCCAAAAGTGAAAGATGGTAACACTGTTCTTGCCTGATATCTGAAGATCTACAATGTTAGTGCTAAGTAAACTTTCCCATGGAAGGTTTTCTCAACATGTAGCACCATCAAGAAAGGCCATCATCTGCTTTACCTCCAGGGACAGGGGTTACCCAGAATGGCCTCCAACGATTATATGTTTATGAAATTGTATGAGTGAAGATGGCAAAATACAGGGGAGAAGACACCCTGGGCCCAAATTGTTTCAGAATTTGAGTAAAAACACCCCCCACAAACAGAACCTTGAATATTTATTTATTAAAATTATTATATCACTCTTTTCCTGATAGATCAAGGATGGTTAACAAATTATGATTTAAAACAGGACTTCTTAAAACAAAACCCTAAATAACTCTCCTCCCTCAGATTTAAAAGAACCCCTGCAGTCTATATGTTACTCAAAGCTCTGGTAAACAGTTACTCTGTTTATGACTTCTGTTACTCTGCAATGACTCCTGAAGATGTCTAGTGCCCTCCTTACCTCCTCGGAGAGCCCATTCCACACAGAAGGAGCTGCAGTAGACAAGGAATGAACTCTGGTTGATGTCAGGTAAGCTACCCTTAAATGGGAGAACAGCCACTGAGTGGCAGCCTAAGGACTGTTGTTGGTGTATGGAGATATATTGGAAGAGATGGCCCTTCATGTGTCCTAGGCCATGAAGGACAATAAAAGTTATACATATATATATTTCTTTAAAACAAAGTGGGAGCCAGAGAATATCTTTCAAATCCAGCAAGACATATCCATTTTAGTGGTCCCTGTTGATAACCTCACCACCACATTCAGAACACCTTAAAGCCTCTGAACAATCTTCAAAGGCATGTAACACATTACAGGACCCAAAATATGGATAATTGTGACAAGGACATTCCAGAGAAGAAATACAAGCTCATTTATGGCTGTTAGAGCCAGAATACTGTTGTCCTGTCAACTTGGAAATCATACAAGGACACGGCAATGTTTGGTGACAGCTAACTGGCTGCTTCTAAAGAAAGCTTGTATCCCTTTCTGGGGACAGTTAATTACCAAAGCTAGGGGGATGGTATTCCCCCTCCTTCATACAATTTTTTGCTCTGTGCTGTTGCCCACTCTCCTTTGGGGCAACATGAGAGTAGCTGGTTGCTTCGGTGTCAAGCAGAAATTTGGAGTTGTCCCACAGTTAGTTCACTTCCTCTGATCCCAAGATTGGCTCTGGTCCTGAGATTAGCTAGGCCATTACTAGGTTTGCTGGAATAGGATTGTTTATTATAGGTGCGGTGAAGTGATGAAAATCCTAGGACTTCATGTGATGATAAGGAAAGCATTCCTAAACAGCTCATTATTCGTTTCATATCCGGGTGGGTTTGGGACACCATTGGTGCTGAGCAGCCTTAACCATACCCTTTTTTGTCTGCACAGCACACTGGGGAAGGAGATGAAGCTGGCTATCGCTTAGTACAGTTAATGTGAAGGCTGTCTTTGGAGCCAGGGTAGTATTGCACCACAGGGTAGTGTTGTACCAATGATGATAGCCATGAAAGGCTGCCTTGCACAGCCCTTCCTAAAATGGGTAATACTGAAATGCGTAACACTGATCAGCCTTTTCTTGGTTGTCTTTTGTTTGGGGATGGTACTGGAGAGAACTAACATTTATTTATTTATTATTTATTTATTTATACTTTTATCCCGCCCTCCTTGGAAGCAGGCTCAGGGTGGGTCACAAATCCCAAAGTAACAATATAATCAAATAGTTAAAACCATATTTCTCATGAAACATTAATTAGACACCAAACAGGATAGATTCGCCTCAACAGCAATGCTCAATTTGAGCTGGATACATTTGGCCAACATTGTCAGCAGGGGAGGCCAAGATAGATTTTGATGTTTGTCACTTAATCTGAAGGCCTGGCAGAACAGCTCCATCTTGCATGCCCTGCAGAATTGTAACAAATCTTGCAGGGACCTAATCTCAAGACGGATCTTATTCCACCAGGATGGGTGGAATGGGTCGAGTTGAGCCAGTCATCCTTAGGACCGGGGGACGACCAGGAGATATTGATCACTTGAGCACAATGCTGTGCGAGGGACATTCAAATTACAGGTGCTTGGGAATTCATAGTGAAGGGTAGTTCAAAAGCACCTGCGCCCATCTATGTACCTAGTTGTTAAGAAAGAATGAAACTCTGTTAACCACAGAGTGAATAAAGTAGTGTTTGTAACACACTTCATTTGGTTGGATCCAACTACCACATCCAACAAACAGGGAGACTACTTGCGATGAAAGAAGCCTTTCTACATCGGAAGAAGTCAAAAAGATCCCTTGTTTAATAGAATGACATCACTGAACCCTGTTCACTATGAAAGGAGGCCCTTCTGGCTGAGGCTCCATTCCCCACCACTCCTTAACAGATTTGGGGGGGGGGGATGAAAGGGACTTTTAGATATCATGCTGAGGGGCAACATGACTTGCAACAACAACAAAAAAACCACTGGAAGTGATATCATTGTGCTGGGGTAACCCCATAGGATTCACCAGATTAATCCTCCACCAGAGCATTACCCCAGCACGATGATGTCACTTTCATTTTTTTTTTTTTGCCAAAGGCAATACCAAGTAGTGAGTTGGCACAACCTCAAGAAAACTGTCCCCTCCCTGAAAACTCTCCTAATAAATCAGTAGCTATGGCTGGCAATGCTATCAGTATCTCCCTCAGTCATAGTCTCCCCACTCCAAAGTACAACCTTTCTTTTAAGAGAAATACACTTGTTTTTATTTCCTACTGATATTTGTCCACAGGGACAGAAATTTTGTATTCCTTGTATTTAAACTCTTTTCTGAAGCAGCTGTTTGGGCACTGCTATCCCTGGCAGACAGTACAATGAAGCAGATAGACTGCTGGCCAGATCCACAGGGCATTCTCATGCTTACAATGTATTTTCATTCAGTTTAGCTCAAGCCCAGTGGCTCATAGTGGCACAGATATTGTAGAACAGAAGTAACAAACCAGCAATGAAAGAACCGTCAACTTACTGCAACAAATTGTAAGCATTTGCAAGCCTCTCTTTGATCTTTTATGTACTTTGAGTATTTTGCTCTTATTTCTTTTGGAACTTGGGAGACGTTATATGGTCCACAATCATGATAAGATGGCTGCTTTGGCAGAGTCTCAGTTAAACACTGCATAAAATAAAGATCATTAATTTGAAAACAGCAAATATAAAAAGTAGTGGATTTTCTGATTAATGAAAAGGGAGGGAAATATATATATATATAACATTGGTGTGGTGAGACAGGCCTCTCAAGCATCTGTTTCTGCATGCAATAACTCGTCTCTCTGATTTTAATAAGAGATAGGGACTTCAGCACTTTAATTTGCATTCATTTCTTTGGTCTCAACATGCAGGAATCATCCTGTGCTTCCTCTGGATATGGTTGCCAACTCCTGCTTGGGAAATACCTGGAGATTTGTGTGTGTGTGTGGAGAGCAGGATTTGGGAAGGGGAGGAACCTCAGGGGTGTATAATGCCATAGAGTCCAGACTCCATAGGAGCCATTTTCTCCAGGGAAACTGATCTCTGTTGTCTGGAGAAGAAATGTAATTCTAGAAGACCACCACCCCTCATCTGGTGTCTGGCAACCCTTCCTCAGGATCATGTCCTCCTGGTTGCTTACTTGAGTTAAGATGGACTCCTTCCTCCTCCTTAATATGTGCAAAACATCTCCTTCAACAATCTTTAAAGTTTTATTGTTTGCCTTAGCCCTCCCTCCCCAGGAGACTTCTCTTCCTGTTTCTGAGGTCCATTCTTACTTTACTTTGGCCTCCCAAAGCTCTAAGGTGAGACTCAGGCTGCCCAGCGTCCTCCTCTGGTCTGGGTAATTGGCTATCCACCTAGAAAAGTGTTATCAGTGTTGCCCTGACATATCTGTTAGTATAGTGCAATTGTTTTTATACTAATGTTCTCTAATATTAAGTTTACATAGACCCAAATACAAGGTCAAGTTAAGTGTTGACTCTCACAATGCCTTCAGTGGATAGTGTGGAGGAATACATAGTCATGGGAAGCTGGGATCAGGAATCCGGGCTCCAACCCTCAAAGACGAAGAGCTTAGGGGTGCTCCTGGATCCCTCTCTTTTAGTGGAGGCCCAGGTTGCTGTTGTTGCTCAATAGGCTTTCTATCATTTATGGCTGGTCAGGCAACTGGTTCCCTATCTCACTTCCCAGGACTTAGTTACAGTGATCCATGCAATGGTTGCTTCCAGACTGGATTATTGTAACTCACTTTACATGGGGGTGCCCTTGAACTTGATCCAGAAACTGCAGCTAGTGCAGAATGTGGCGGCACATATGCTGACAGCAACCCCTATGTGGGCTGTCTTTCAGCCGGTGCTTTGCTGTGCTGGGGATTATTAGGAAAGGAACTGAAAACAAATCAGCCAGTATCATAATGCCCCTGTATAAATCGATGGTGCAACCTCATTTGGAGTACTGTGTACAGTTCTGGTCACCACACCTCAAAAAGGATATTATAGCATTGGAAAAAGTGCAGAAAAGGGCAACTAGAATGATAAAAGGGTTGGAACATTTTCCCTATGAAGAAAGATTAAAGCTCTTGGGGCTCTTTAGCCTGGAGAAACGACAGCTGAGGGGTGATATCAGGCCTGTAGCCAGGATTTTTTAATTCGGGGGGCACCCCACACACATCCCTGTACATACCCCCAAAGGAGCACCTGGCCCAGATGAGAAGTCAGGGGGCCTTGGCGGTAAGTCAAGGGTTGGGCCCCAAGATGCCCCACTGTAGCTATGGGCCTGGGTGACATGATCGAGGTTTATAAGATTATGCATGGGATAGAGCAGGTTGAGAAAGAAGTACTTTTCTCCCTTTCTCACAATACAAGAACTTGTGGGCACTCAGTGAAATTGCTGAGCAGTTGGGCTATAACAGACATGATTCACACATGGAATTCACTGCCACAGGAGTGGCTACAACTACAAACATGGCTACAAACATGGACAGCTTCAAGAAAGAATTAGATAAACATATGGAGCAGAGGTCCATCAGTGGCTATTAGCCACAAGGTATAGATAGGAACTCTCAGGCTGGGGCAAGTGATGCACTGTATTCTTGGTGCTTGGTGGGGGGGCAACAGTGGGAGAGCTTCTAGTGTCCTGGCCCCACTGCTGCCTGCCCCACCAGTGGGGCCAGGACACTAGAAGCTTTCCCACTGTTGGACCTCCTGATGGCACCTGGTATTTTTGGCCACTGTGTGACAGAGTGTTGAACTGGATGGGCCATTGGCCTGATCCAACATTGACTTCTCTTATGTTCTTATGTTTTGCCAACTGCACTGGCTGCCAATAGAGTACTGGATCCAGTTCAAGGTTCTGGTGTTAGCCTTCAAAGCCCTATACAGCCAGGGACCTGCGTATCTTTGGGATCACCTCTCCCCATATGTGCTTCACAGAGCATTGCTCTCAGCTGACCAACACCTATTGGTTGTCCCAGCCCCAAGGATGTCCCTGCTAGCTTCAACCAGGGCCAGGGCTTTCTCTGCTCTGGCCCCAACCTGATGGAACAAGCTCACACGAGATCAGGGCCCTGCAGGATTTGTTACAATTCCACAAGGCCTGTAAAATGGAGCTGTTCCGCCTAGCTTTTGACTGAGACAGTGGACATCCAAAATCCATCTCTGGCCTACCCTACTGAAATCACTGGCTTCTGATTAGCCTAAACTGAGCATCGCTAATGAGGCTTTTCGCACAGTTGTGTTTTTTTTCCCTTGCTTTAAAATGTTGTTTTTAATTATTTAATTTACATGTTACTGTTGTCATGATTTTTGTGTGCCCTTGTAACCTGCCCCGAGCCTGTTCGCAGGGAGAGCAGGATAGAAATTGAATTAAATAAATAAAAATAAACACATTTTTTTTTTTTGGTAAAACTCTCCTAAAAAGGAGAGAATTTTATTCTTTTTATCAGAAAAGGAAGGGGTAGACAGATGGAGAAAGAAAAAAAGATGGAGTGAAGTTTTCTCTGTTAAAATGGGTTAGTTTTAGTTAGTAATTAATACCATCTTTCGGCATCCATCATGGTTGGAAGGTCTTCTTTTTAACTTTGCAAAGTCCAGAAATACTCTGTTAATACAGTTAGTAAAGTCCATTGGGGTTAGTAGTTAAACAGCTCCTTACAGATGCGACACAAACAGTCCTCAAGGTGTCTTCTTTTTAAATCTCTTCCAGTTATGGAATAAGTCCTTTTTAACCTTGATGGCTTCCTCTCCTTCACCTCCTTCCCCTGGGCTGCTGTTTTCCTCGCTGCTTCTCATGATTTTGAGTGCTGCGTCTTCCCTCATGCCGGTGTGTCTCTTCAGATGCCTTTGCATTTCAAGGATGTAGTCTTTCTTCTTTCTTTTCTGAGCTTCAGATTTCCCGGGCGCCATAACCACTTCGCAAAAATTAGATCTCCGATGTCTTGTTTGTTTTGCTCAACCTCCCCTTCTACTGGCAGAGTAATTCCTTTTATAAAAGCAGAATTGGCTTTGACAGCCATATCCACCTCTTCTTTTAAATCTTTCGCTTCACTGCCAGTCAGGGGTGCCAATACATTCGTCAAACTAAATCCGAGATCCTCTTTCTCTTCTTCTTTTACGCCCTGAGAACTTAAAATCCATGCTTTCTGTTCGAATTCCACCATCTTCCTTGATGTTTCCGATATCAATTCCTGTCGACTGATGAAGACACATTCCACTTTGAGCAAAGTTTCATTGATTTTCTGCATTTGCTCCAGCAGAGGGCGCAGAATCTCATTTTCCTGTTGATTGACAGCAAGCTCTGGGGGGGGCTACTCGGACCGGAAGTCCCACCTCTCATCTTTTCCGGTTTCTGCAGGACTCTCCCCGTAGTCGACATTTTGTTTTATTATTTACTTTGAAAAAGTTCGTGCCACATCCCCCCAGGAAGTTAATACGGTCGTATTCTTTTAAACAACCCCAATGGTACTTTCACCAACAGTTCTTTCTCTCTTCCCCCTCCGCGCTCCCTTTGTAGATCTTGCTTCTCAAAAGGGGTGGGGACTCCTCCCTCCTCCCATACGCTTAAACGCTTGCGGGGGGTTCAAATTCACGCTTCAAAATAGACCTTCCACTCACGATTCGATGCCACTTCTTCTTTTAAAATTAAATCATCTCGCTGTCTTCACTCCTGGAAGTCGGTGGCACTGCTAAGTCCCATGACGGGCACGACGCAGCGAGGCCGATTGGGGCGGGGAGAAAGCCTCAATTTCCCAGCTGTCTGCCGGCAAAGAGGCTACTCCCCAAGCGCCCCCGGTTCGGAGCCTTTGCCTAAGGCTCACTAGGGTCTTCCGCACATGCGGAGACCCCCCCTAACTGCGTGTGGGCTAGCCGCCTCCGGGAGCATCCCGAGACGCGGCCGCCATTCGCAACGCCAAAACCGAAACCCCAAAATAAACACATTTTAAGCTTATATTTTCTCCTAAGAGTTCAGGGTGGCAAACAAGTTTTTCATCTCCTTCATTTTATCCTAACAATACCTCTATGAAGTAGGTTACACTGATACAGAGCAACTAGTTCATCACCCAGTAAGGTTCATAGCTAAGTGGGGATTTGAATTAAGGTTATCACCATTCCCAATATGCTACTCTACCACTATGTTACAGTGAACATTGAATAGACTTGTCAAGCTCAGGCCTCACTTGACAAATGTTTTCTCCTGCTTACACTCCATTTGTTGTATTATGGCTTCACATATTTTCTCACATTCATATGTATTCTTTCATAGCTCACGTTTCATGCTCTATGTCTCACTGGTTATCATCTCTGCTGTGAATTGGGGGAAGGGGCGGATGTCTATGGCTGTCTACTCTGCTTATTTAGTGCTAGTTAGGAACAGTTCTCATGCAGGGGCCTCCCGAGTGTGCTGAGAACAACTTGGGAAGTATGTGATCTCATCGTTCTGTCTGATCTTGTAGTCTGAGGAGCTTGTAGATAATGTAACTGTTAGCTTGCAGGTGTTAGGGGCAGTCACACAGGCAGGGCAGATGTTTGACGGGCTGAATGGGAGCATTGCTTGGCTGATGGGCATTTGGGGGATTTCCTACTTCCAGTATATTGTCAGAACTGGTGTCTGGAAACCAGTTCCGACACAGGAGCTATCTACGCTTGAAACCTTTTCATCTCTTAATAAACAAATCTTGCTGTTACAAGAGTGTTTACGGGAGTGGTTTTGTCCAGGACTTGACAAGACTATTCTTATAGGTAAAGAAAAATATAAACAAAGTTAGTAAGAAAAGAAGTAGGAACTGAATAAAGAAATACTGGTTATGCAAGTACATGAATGATGAAAGTTAAAATAGATGTTGGTATAAAACATAACAGAGTATATTATTTTTTATGCTTTATCCTTAAGGTAGCAAAAGTGATAGGTACTTATAATCTGAAATCTCTGATTTGCTCTGGTGGTACCATTAATTTTATATTCCATCAAAAAACCTGTTTGAAAATGTCTGTTAAAATATTTAATTGCAAGGTGTTTTTCTTCTGTTCCCTCCTTCCCCATCTTAGCACATATTGTTCTCCCAATCAAAACCTGCAGTGTTTGTAACTTTGACAGCTGTCTAGGGAAGGGAGGCAATCAAGTGGTGTAAAAAAGGCAAAACACTGATGGCAGTTAAATCACTGAAGGCTTGGGTTTTTTTAAAATAGTTTTAAAAAGGTTATGTTTAGTTTAATTGAAAATTTGTAGGACTTCAGAAAGAAAGTAAACCAACTGCCTACAAACACTGGAAAACTGTGTGTCGGTTGTTGTTTTTTAAAAAATACCCTGATTGAATGCAAACGTTGCTCCCACTGGAAGGCATCATGACCACAGATGGCTTAACAATCCTTAACAATAGTGGTCTGAAAGCACAAAATGCTAAGGCTGCAAAACAGGGATGCTGTGAGGAGGCTCTCTCTATGTGTACAGCTGTGACTTCAACAGCTGAGTCAAAGGAGGAATTTAGGTTGATGCACATTTTCTCATATGCACCTGGAAAACATGTATCATGATTCCTTTGGGGGCTTGAATCCATGTGAGAAAGGTGGAATATAAATACAGTAAATATAAATAAATTGTATGCCCAAAAACAAAGGGCTCAAACAAGATAAAGATCACCAATCTCGCTATTAAATTATAAAATGCAGCTAAATGCAGCCTCAGTTTGCTTTGGAGCCACATAGGAAGGGAAAAGAGGTTTAACCTTTCAGACTTCATTTGATTTCACTACCCTCCCCAGCTTTGCTATTAACATTTTAGAGGAGAAAAGACATATCCTTTTTCTCTTCAGAAAATATGCCACTTTAAGCTTTAAAAAACTCAAAAAATGTTTAAAAAGCAAAAATTCTATCCTGTTTTGAATCTGATCACTCTTTTGAAAAACTGTATGCAGATGCTCTTTCTAATTGCTTTCAGATTTGTAACTGTGAAGAAATGCAATTTTTTTTTCCCTTTGGAGGTTTGAAATGAGCAAAACCTTCAATCTGAGTTTTACAAGTCTGCCCCCCCACACACACACAGAACAGACAGGAAGGAGGGAAGTCAGTTCTATTGCTTTCCAGACTTACCTCAGCCCACCTTCATACAAATGCTTTTTTCCCCAAAAAAATTATTTATTATTGGATATATTAACATGTTCAGTATTACATATTATGAATATCACATATCCTTTTCTTTTATCCCCTCCCGCCCCAATACAAGGCTTCCCGCAATGCTCTTACCCCTTTGTAACCCCTTATATATTTCTTAGTTTAACATAAAACTCACCTCTATTATCTAATTATCCTTATTCTAATTCCAGACTTTTTTTTTTCTGTGCGGATACCTATTCCCTCCAACAGGGGCCTCACTCTCCCCCAACAGCTTTTCCTACATAGTCAGTAGACTTCCTGGGTTTGTAGAAAAATCCAAACAGTGAGGAAATCCCTTCAGGGACAGTTGAATTCCCCCAAAAAGCCTTTTGAAATGGCCTCTGCAGGGACCCGACTCCAGGCAGCAACGGTGAGAGATTAGAACGTTGGGGGGGGGGGAGGGAGAGGCTTCTGACTGGCTCTGTCAGTAAAAGGGGGTGGGGGGAAGGGTCCTTTCTTTCCAGGCCTCTTTCGGCCTTGGAGGGAGGGAGGGGGGAGGGAGGGAGCCTTGGGGCCAGGCTGGGGGATTCCTAGAGGTTTTGTGGTGGAGTGCAAGGAGGGCAGGATTTGGGGAAGGGAGAGGCCTCAGCTGGGCATCATGCCACAGAATCCACCCTCCAAAGCAGCCATTTTCTCCAGGGAGACAGATCTCTGTTGTTCACAGATCTCTGGAGTTCACCCTCCAGCAGGCCCCACTTGGAGGTTGCCAACCCTAGGCCTGGCAGCAGTATAGGGTTGCCAGGTCCCCCACGGGCACTGGCAGGGGATGGGGGTAGTGGGGTTGCCAGCTCCAGGTCTGGAAACTCCTGGAGATTTGGGGATGGAGTCTGGGGAGGACAGGGACCTCAGTGGGGTACAATGCCCTAGAGTCCACCCTCCAAAGCATCAATTTTCTCCAGGGGAAGTTATTTCAGTAGTCTGGAGCTGAGCAGTAATTCCAGGGGATCCCCAGATCCCACCTGGAGGCTGGCATCCCTAGGCAGCACCCTCTGGGTGACTTGATATCACCTAATTTGCATGACTCAACTTGGCCTGGCTGCTTGCTGCTGTTCAGCTGCCACCCAATGAAAGCCAGCAGTGATGCAGCAGTTAGAGCCTCAGAATAGGTCTGCAAGACCCAGGTTCAGATCCCCATATTGTGGTGGAAGCTGACTGGGTGATTTTGGACCAGTCACATACTTTCAGCCTAACCAACCTCACAGGGTTGTTGTGCAGATAAAAAGGAGGTGAGAATAATGTAAGCTGCTTTGGTCCCCACTGTGGAGAAAGACTATAATTTTCCTTGGTAGAAGCTGTGGGGGAGGGGGTGGAGACAAAAAGCTGAAGACAGATAAAGGCAGATAAAGGTTAAGTTGGCTGTTGGGTGGGAAGGAAATAGGGTTGCCAACTCTGGATTGGGAAACTCCTGGACATTTAAGGGGTGGATCCTGGGGATGGTGGGGTTTGAGGAGGGGAGGAACTTCAGACCAGTATAATGCCATAGACTCCACCCTCCAAACCAGCCATTTCCTCCATGAGAACTACCATTGCCAGCCTCTGGGTGAGGGCTGGAGATCACCCAGAATTACAACTGTTGTCCGGGTGATAGAGATCAGTTCCCCTGGATAAAATGGCTGCTTGGAGGGTTGAGTCTATGGCTCCACCCCCAGAAGGGAGAAAGAGTGTGAGATAGGTAAGGGTAGAGGGGAGGAAGCAAAGGTGTGAGGAATAGGATGACCATCCCGCAAGTTTCTTGCGGGTCTCCACTTGTCAATTACTATATATCACTTTCATTATCAGTTTAAGGTAACATTTTAACAATCTAATTATTCATAATCATTTCTATATTTTGTTCTTAATAACTATTAAAGCAAGTCAATTTATTTTTTACATCCCAATTTTTCTCAAGATATTCCTTAAAGTCTTTCCATTCTGCAAAAAAGTCTTCATCCTCTTCATCGTTAAGCTTTCTTGTCAATTTATCCATTTCTGCCATAAAAAGCATCTTCCTTATCCATTCCCATATTTCAGGTATTTTTTCTTGTTTCCAGAATTGTGCATAAGTCATTCTAGCTGTTGTAACCAGGTACCATAACAATGTTCTCTTGGTTACATTTATTTCTTCCATTTTAAGATCTAACAGTAATATTTGTGGATCTTTTTTAAAAGTACATTTCAAGATTTTTTGTATTTCATTATGTATCTCCGTCCAATAATTCATGGCCTTATCACAAGTCCACCACATATGGTAAAATGAGCCTTCTTTTTTTCTACATTTCCAACATTTGTTGGACATAGTCTCATTAATATTAGCAATTTTCTTTGGAGTCATATACCACCTATACATCATTTTATAACAATTTTCTTTCACATTAACACAGGTTGAAATTTTCATTGACTTTTTCCACAAACACTCCCATGATGACATAGTTATTTCACTATTTACATTTACAGCCCATTTTATCATTTGTTCTTTTACCGTTTCATCTTCCATGTACCACCTCAATAAAACCTTATATATTTTGGAAATCATTTTTTTACCTTTTTCAGCCCATACAATTTCAATTTCATTATTTCCCCCCCGAATCCATACTTTTTTTAATCTGTCTTAAATAAATCATAAATCTGTCTATAATTCAACCAATCATAGTCAAATTCCAAGTCATCCCTATCTCTTATCACAAAACTTTTCCCTTCTGATTTTAAAATGTTTCTGTAGGGTAACCAATCTTGTCCTTCATGTATTGAATATGGTTTAATCACTTCTGCCGGTACTATCCAAAGCGGTCTTTCTTCGAAGAAAAATTTTCTATATCTCATCCAAGTCTCAAACAGTGATCGTCTTATAAAATGGTGTTTGAAAAATTTATCCATTTTTTACTTTTTATACCATAAATAAGCATGCCATCCGAATTTATTGTCGTGACCTTCTAACGCCAGCAGCTTCTTATTTTCAAGATTAATCCATTGTTCTAACCACGTTAAGCAAACTGCATCATGGTAAAGTCTAAGGTTAGGTAGTTGAAGTCCTCCTCTTTCCTTTGCATCACATAATATTTTCATTTTAATCCTTGGTTTTCTCCCTGCCCAAACAAATTTTGATATTTCCTTCTGCCATGAATCCAATATCTTACTTTGTCTTATTATTGGGATAGTCTGAAATAAAAACATTAAGCGAGGCAAAATATTCATTTTAACTGTTGCTATCCTTCCCAATAATGATAAGTTCAAGGTATCCCATTTTTTCATATCTTGTTGAATCTTATTCCAAATATTTTTGTAATTCTTTTTGAATAAATCTATATTTTTCATAGTGAATTCAATTCCTAAATATTTTGTCTTTGTAACCACTTCGCATTGAATTTTCTCTTGCAATTCAACTTGTTTTTGTTTCGCCATATTTTTACACATCACCTTCGTCTTATTTTTATTTACATAAAAACCAGCTAAATCTCCAAAGTCTTTAATTTTTTGCATCAGTAGTGGTATATTCTCTATTGGGTCTTGAATCGTAAACATTATATCATCCGCAAATGCTCTATATTTATATGTGAAGCCTCTCATTGTAAGTCCTTTAATATTCTTGTCATCTCTTATTTTCCCCAATAATACTTCTAATATCCATATAAACAATAATGGGGATAATGGGCAACCTTGTTGTGTCCCCTTTTGAACCGTGAAATACTGCGTCCTTTCTTTATTTACAATCAATGCTGCTTTTTGATCTGAGTATATCGCTGTAATCATATTTAAAAAGGATTGACCTATCTTCATTTTCTCTATCACTTGAAACATAAAGTCCCAGTTCAAATTGTCAAAGGCTTTTTCTGCGTCAAAGAAGAGGAATCCAACTTCCTTCTCCGGGTGTTTGTCACAATATTCAATTGCATCTATTACCATTCTTAAATTGTCTCTGATTTGTCTATTTGGTAAAAAGCCAGCTTGTTCTTCTGTTATAACATCTTTCAAATACTTCTTAAGTCTTTCAGAAATTATTTTAGCAAACAATTTATAATCATTATTAAGGAGGGATATTGGTCTGTAATTCTTCACATTAGTTAAGTCCTGTCCTTCTTTGGGTATGAGTGAGATATTAGCTTCTTTCCATGACTCTGGTATCAGTTTTGTTGCTCCTATGTCATTTGACAAAAGTTCAAAAACTGGGGTTAGCTCCTCTTTTAATTTTTTATAAAATTTTGCTGTAAATCCATCTGGACCTGGAGCTTTCCCCAATTTTGCTTCTTCTATCGCACTCACTACCTCTTCCTTTTTAATTGGACCATTCAACGTCTCACTCATTTGTTGTCCCAACTTTGGTACTTCAATATTCTCCAAATATTTCTTAAGTTTCTGTAAATCAATGCATTTTTTTAAAAAATAATTTAGCATAATAATTAAAGAAAACTCTTTTTAACCCATTTAAGTCCACAATATCCTTACCTTCTTCTGTTATTTTATTTATAAAATTTCTTTCCCGTTGATTCTTGAATTGCCATGATAAAAACTTTCCTGGTTTGTTTGCACCCTCAAAGGATTTCTGTTGCAATTTCTTCAAATTCCAATACAATTCCCGATTTGACAATACATTCAACTGATCCTGTAACATATGGATCTCTTTAATAATTTTTTTCTTCCCTGGTTTTTTCTTTAACTCTTTTTCTTTCTGTCAAATCTTTTCTTGTAGATCATTTTGTTGTTTCATTCTTTCTTTTCTGTCTTTCGTATTTAATGATATAAGCAATCCTGTCATTACTGCCTTATATGCATCCCACACTATTTGTATTTTCGTACCTTTATTCAAATTTGTTTCAAAAAAATTCTGTGTTTCTCTACGCAATGTCTCAATAACTCTTTTCCTGTCTAATAAATCTTCATTAATTCTCCAGTATAATTGTTGAGGCTTTTCTCTTGATACCCAAACTAAAGGGTTATGATCAGAATAAGTAAAAATAATAAATTGAAATCTGAGGAAAAATTAGCAAGGGAAAATAACTTAACTTGGTGGGAACAGGTAATGTTGCGTGATAGGTTTCAAAAAGATGTATCAAAAGGGTTTGAAGATCAAAACAATCTTGATAAGATTTGGCTCTCGTCAAATGATAAATTAATACAGAAATTATATGGTTTTCTGTTGGATGATTATGAGCAGGATGAGATAATTAAATCAACTATGGTATCTTGGATGAAAGACCTAGGCGAAAATGTAGATATTGAGCAGTGGAATGAATAAGATTTGGAAATCAGCTAGGTATATGAGAGCTATTACGTATAAAGAAAATGTATATAAAATGTTCCATAGGTGGTATTGGTCCCCGGATAAATTAGCTAGATGTTATCCTGGATATTCCAGTCAATGCTGGAAGTGTAAAGCTAATGTTGGGACCTTTTACCACCTGTGGTGGAAGTGTGATAAGATACAAAATTATTGGAGAATGGTGAGGAGAATGATTCAAGAGATATTGGAGAAAAATGTTGCATTGAAACCTGAAATATTTTTGTTAAACATGTTACCGAACGGATATAATCAACAGGAAGTGTATTTGTTAACATATATAATAACAGCCGCTCGCTTATTATTGGCAAAGAATTGGAAGATTGATAAAATACCCTCAACAGAAGAACTAATAACAAAACTGCTTGAGTTAGCACAATTAGATGATTTGAGCTTGATGTTACAAAGTAAACATGAAAAGGTACATAATGAAAGATGGTTAAAGGTGTATAAGTGGTTAGATAAAATATGAGATGTATAAGACTCTAGTGTATAAGAAAGTTGTATAATTGAAATGGAATGTAATGATGAGAAAATGAAATAAAAAGAGTATACAAAAAAAAAAAAGAATTGTTCTTTGTTAAAATTTCAATTTTTTGGGTTTTCAATGCAATCTCATCCGACATCCAAATCATATCGATCCTAGAAAAGGAGTTATGTCTATTAGAATAAAAAGTATAGTCCTTAGTTTTAGGGTTCCATTTTCTCCATACATCTTCCAATTTCTCTTGTTCCATCAATTAAAAAATTTTTTTGGTAATTTCCCAGCCACTTCCATGGCCTTCTTTGATTGTCTGTCCAATTTATTATTTACTGTACCATTGAAGTCTCCTGCAAAAATAACCTGATCATAATTTAAATGGTCCATTTCCTGTGTCAAGTCTTAAAAAAAAATTCTTTAGCTCCATTGGGTGCATACAAATTTACAATCAAAGTTTTTTTCCTGTGCATTGTTATTTCGTCTCCAATATACCTTCCTTCGTTATCTGCAAAAATTTCTTTAGGATCTAATTCTTTTTTAATATAGATCACTCTTCCTTTATTCTTTTTCGTCGCCAAAGAGTAAAGCTCTTCTCCCAATTTTTTTATTAATCACATACTTATTATCTTGTTTTCTAATATGTGTTTCCTGTAAACAAATTATATTGCTCTTTTGTTTTTCTAGCCAATGATTTACTAATCTTCTTTTGTTAGGTGAATTAAGTCCATTTACATTCCAAGATAATAATTTATACTCCATAATGTCTTGATTTATATATCCCCAAAATCTTCAAAATTATTTTCTTTGAACCTACACAAATCTCCTTCCGTTTTAATCGTAAATCTCACTGAATGGTATGTAAATGACAATCCTTGTGGTATTTCCCATCTGAATCTAATCTCCATTGCCTTTAGTTTGTCAACCAATTTTTTAAACTTTCTTCTGTCTTGTAAAATCACTCTAGGGATTTCTCTCAAGATTATTATCTTTTTGCCATCAATTTCAAGCGGTTGTGTGAATTGCTTCTTGAAAATACCTTCTTTCATTTTTCTTGTCACCAACTGTACAATAACATCTCTTGGTAGTTTCTTTTTCTGAGCATATGTTGAATTTACTCTGTAAATTAAATCAAAATCTGAGTCTAGATCTCCTTGGTCTTCCCCAATATATGCCATCAGCGCTGTTATTACCAATGTACGTATATTTTGACCTTCTGCCTCATCTATTCCTCTTAGCCTCAGATGACTTTGCGTTGCTCTATACTCCATCATAGATTCCAACCTTGTACTCTCTTGGAGAGTTGTTTTAATTTTTTGTTCCAACTCCATCAACTTTGTTGCTAAAATTTGAACTTCTTTTTTAACTTCCTGTGTCTTTTTTAAACTCTGCCACTTCTGCAAGGACCAGTTCTTTCATTGCTGCTATATTCTTCTCTTGTACTTGTACTTGTACTTGTTCTATTTGTTCCAATTGCTTTTCCATTTGTTGTTTCATCTGTAATTCCATTTGTTTGGTCTGAAATTCCATTTGTTTTCCTAGATTCTGCACTGTCTCCATCATCCTTTTCTCCATGGCATCTATAGCTGTCTGCCATTCTTTCTTATCTTTTGCTGTCATTCTTGGACTTGATGTAGAAGCTGCCCTTTGTCTTGGCCTCAGATCTGTTTTGAAATCTTCGTTAAAATCTTAAGTGCCACCCAAGTCTCTTTTTGTCCTAGGTGCTTAGTCAAATCGCCACCTTTATACTTTTCTTTTCGTTGTTATTATATCTTAATTTTTTTTAAAAAAAAAATAGTCCTCCTCAAAATGGTGGACGCAGTTTTTCTATGGTTTTTTGGCAAGAGTAGGCTTTTTTATAACTTCCTGTTTGATGTCCGTCCCAAAAATCCATCTTCCTGTGTAGCATTTTGAAACTTCCGTCTCCTTCCGGTTACTCAGTCTCTTTCAAAGCCCACTCTAGCCTTAAACTTGTCTTTCTCAGCCGGAACTTATTTTCAGTGGCACAAAGTCACATCAGTTTCGTTTTTACAGCTCACAGTTTATCTCTAGCTGACCACAGAAATGCTAAACAAAAGTTAGTTTTTCTGTATTTTCTCGCTCTGAAAAGCTTATTTTACATCCAAATGGAACAGATTGTCTTGCAAAAGCTTTTATACGCTTATCCGCTTGCTTCAAATTTCGTTACGTCTTCAAACCGGTAAGCAAAAGGTTTTTGTTACCTTACATGTCCATCTTGGGGTTTTGCATTGCTTCTTTTAAATTTGATGTTGATCTTGATAGTAAAGAGGTTGGTAGATGACGAATTTATGCTGAATTCTCAGCTCGGTTGGCTCCTGTAGAGCTGACACGCAACTGCCCGCTTCGCGAGAGGGGATCAAAGTGTAAACAAGCCTCCTCTGAGGCTTGCTGATGCCAATTTCAACTCTCACTTGGACTTTGCTGCTTGCTAGTCGCCCCCCTGCCTGGGAGATGCTGCGTTGGGGGGGGGAAAGCCCAAACTGTCGAAAGGAGCTACCGTCCATCCTGCGCAGTTTGCAAGGTGTGTTAACTCGCCATTTTACTCCGACCAGAAGCCCCTTCATACAAATGCTAATAGGTCTAGCTAGAGACAATTGTATGGGCCAGTTCCCCCCTCCCCAAGCAGGGAACAAAGATTGGGAGGAATTAAGACTAGAATGACTTCAGGAAGAAATTTCTGGAGATTTCAGGAAAAGCTTCCTTGACCTGGCCTGATTGGGTTAGTGGGACGGGAAAGGGAAAAGATAAAACTCCTGGAAGCAAGGAATGAGGACTCTTTGGTGCTGAGTCCATCAGAGCAGACAGAACTCTTAACCGAGGTCTGGAGGAGGTAGTCATTACCATGTGCTGGCTTAGACAGCCAGAGGAAGCTGCAAGGTAAAGGAAAGTCTGTAGAGATCTATGACATTCTAAGGTAAGGAGCCTACCCTATATTTGAACATCTGATAGGGCATGTATATAGGGATGGACAGAGAATGTACATTTTACCCATTTCTTTTGAATCCCTTGCTCAATCTGGTGCTGTGTGCTAAAAGTATGCTTGTGAACATTTTCTTTTTAATGAATACTTTATAACTTTTGATGCTGGTAGTGGTTCTCTGTACCACATAGACCTTCATGCCAGGAGGAATGCAGTCAGTTGGCAAGTGGCTATTCCTCTAGGGGTGCACAGGGCAGTAAATGATCCCTGTGGTGACCAGGCACTGGGCAGTGGGAGACACAGAGGCAAGGCCTCAGAACTTGGAAGGGAAGCTGGGAGTCCTGATTCTCCCAGCAGACAATTCCTTATAGGGATCAGGTGGTGGCAGTGGTTATCCCAGAGAGAAAGAAAATCCTCTCCAGGTGTTGGGAAAACCTTGGAGGGCAGGGTGAAACATTCTGCCACAGTAACTATTCTGACAACCTTATAGCAATTGATTCATTTCTGTCATTCTTTGTCACTTCCATCATATTTGCAGACTCAAGAGTGGCAATGATTTAGTATTCTTTGAGAAACAGGAAGGATGACAGTGTATGTTGAAAGAACAAAGGCTGGATCCCACCAAGAATTCTCATGGCACTAGAACTTTCATTCACAGAGCATAATTTCTACAACAGCCCCCCTGAAATTCTGTTTGCCCAGTTATTACTTTTTAAGGTTCTCAAGAGTCCCTTTTGTTTGTTTGTTTTGCTGTGATAGATTTATTCCTCTGGACTGTAAAAGAATTACTTACTAAGATTTTACTCTCTTTTTTTAAAAAAGTGAACATAAGAGCTTATTGTAGAAAATAGATTGTATAAAAATGCTTCTCACAGTCCATCAGAAACCTGTTTTAAAGTTCCCAAACAGACATTTGGGTGTAATAATGTCTTGTAACTAGAAGACATCATAACACTTTTCTCTATATATTTTGTAGGATTGGCGCAGTGAAGCGCCCTCTGTAGCCTTGTTGGCTAATTACGAGATGAAAGTTGAAACAGGAAAAACCCTTCAGGAACATAATGCATCTTCTAAGCGACTTATTGATATTCACAAAGTAAGCACCACTTAAGTGAATGCCAGCATTTCAAGGTTTCAGTGGTTCTTTGTTTATGGTTCATTGATAGCCGTACTGTCAGATTGCCAGCCTTGTCAGGAGAAAAGCAAATATTACTCCATAGCTTCCTACAGCTTTTTCTCAGGCCTTCAACAATCTATTAAAAGTTGGAGGGGCCAGGACAATGGATAATTCATTATGAATCAGCAGAGATTGGCATTTAACAATGATATTATTTCTCTGTGACCTTACAAGACCATGTTATTAATCATCGTCACAACACTTTATAGTGATACTTTCAGAAGCTCACAAAAAGGTGCCAGGATGAGCTGATTCATTCCATGATGTAGACTGGCTGTATGGCATAGTTGTAAATCTGGAGGGGTGCATGGCATTTGCACCCTGTTCCATGTCACAAGAATTGGCCAACCTTCCAAAATCACCAAGCCTGCATCCATGCATCATTGGGTATTGTGCTATCATTATGCTATAGCAGTCCTTCCCAGCTGGAAGGGCTTGTCCACATAGGAGAATCCAGGTATAAATAATTTCTATAATAGCAAGGTGGCACGATATTCAGTGGCATATGGATGCTGCCCAAGACAGCTAGAAGGTGAGGAAAATGAAAATGCTTCTGACACTGGTGGATGATGCAGGAGAATATAATGAAGTTAAAAACAAGGGGAGTTATATTTTATGCCACTATTGTCCTTAGAAAGGTATGACAGATTATTTGGAGGGAGTTTCTGCAGTGCTTTGAATCCTTTTTAAAAATCATAATGTAGAGCTTAATAGTAGAGCATCTGCTTTAAATTCATAAATGCTGGGTTTAGTCCCAAGCAATTCCAGTTACAAGGATCAGGCAGTAGGTAGTTTCCAAGACTTCCACCTGAGACTCTAGAAACATACCGCCAGTTAGTACTGACCTTGCTAAAACAATGGACTGACTCAACTAAGGCAGTTTCTTGTGTTCAGTGGTGTGGGGCTAGACTATACCATGAAGTGGAATCCAAATCTAAAACTTTGTCAGCAAACCTTTAGGAGCAGCATACACTTACGTTAACACTCATACACACCTAACAGTAGGTGTGGGGACAGCACAATATCTTTTTATTTCATTTAGAATATGATAAAACAGATCACTATTCTCACAGTACCACTGTATTTAGAATACCTATGTGGACTTTCCTGTGTCACTAAAATGTCAGCAGAGTCCTCCTGAGCTATTACTTCAGTCACTTTAAAGTGCACAAAGTTAGGGGAAGTACAACCCATATTAGTACAATTCAGACAGGATATTAACTATCACACCGTTATCATCTGACTCTGTTGGATGTTGTCTCTACCATTGGGTTGACTGGGAATACCGCCATCATTTGCTTGTTTCTATCTGTAAGCTGATGTTGTTTAACCTTGTATTGTATTTTTAACTGTTTTAACTCTGGATTGTTTTATGATATTTCAATCTTGTTAGCTGCCTTGAACCAGAGTGGCTGGCAAGGCGGGATACAAATAGAAACAATAAATAATAATAATACTAATATCTTACATGTGTGGGTCTCAAGACTGTGCACGCTGTCTTTCATGCACAAGAAATGACCAATGACCCTGGGCATATTAATGTACATGTAATTAACCATGTTTTCTTTCCATCTGCTTTTGTAGGAGGAAGATTTGTTGAAATGAGAAGCATGTGAATATGTGGGCATGATGATTCTTCCTGCATGCAGTGTGATCACGGTGGAGGGACTCTGGTAAACCAGTGTCATGTGGCGAGCCAATGAGGTGCAGTGGTTAGTGTTACAGTGCAGTCCTAAGAGTTACACTAGGAATCGGAAGACCCAAGTTCAAATCCCCATTCTTCCATGTAGTTCACAAGGGCCAGTTCCTCTTTCTCAGCCTAACATACCTCACAAGGTAGTTATGAAAATAAAACAGGGAAGAGGGAGGCACATCAGAACATAAGAGAAGCCAGTGTTGGATCAGGCCAATGGCCCACCTAGTCCAACACTCTGTCCCACAATGGCCAAAAATACCAGGTGCCATCAGGAGGTCCAGCAGTGGGGCCAGGACACTAGAAGCCCTCCCACTGTTGCCCTCCCCCAAGCACCAAGAATACAGAGCATCACTTGCCCCAGCCTGAGAGTTCCTATCTATTTGTGATTGTTGTTCAGTCGCACAGTCAAGTCCAATTCTTCATAACCCAATGGGCCACATCACACCAGGACCTCCTGTCTTCCATTGTGCTCCGGAGTTTGCTTAATTTCATGTTCATTGCCTCAATAACACTGTCTAACCATCTCATCCTTTTCCGCCTCCTTCTTCTTTGACCTTCAATCTTTCTCAGGGTCTTCTCCAGTGAGTGCTCCCTTCTCATTTGGTGGCCAAAGTATTTGAGCTTCAGCTTCAGTATCTGGCATTCCAAGGAACAGTCAGGGTTGATTTCTTTTAGGACTGACTGATTCGATCTCGTTGCAGTCCAAGGGACTCTCAAGAGTCTTCTCCAGCACCATAACTCAAAAGAATCTATTCTTTGGCACTCGGCCTTCCTTACAGTCTAACTATTCGCAGCCATACATTACTACTGGGAATACCATTGCTTTGACCATACGGACTTTTGTTGGCAGGGTGATGTCTCTAGTTTTTAATATGCTGCCTAGCCTTGCCATCGCTTTCCTCCCAAGGAGCAGATGTCTTTTAATTTCATGGCTGCAGTCACCATCTGCAGTGATCTTGGATCCCAGGAATGTAAAGTCTGTCACTGCTTCTACGACTTCGCCTTCTATTTGCCAAGGAGTGATGGGGCCAGATGCCATGATCTTTGTTTTTTTGATGTTGAGTTTCAAGCCAACTTTTGCACTCTCCTCTCTCACTTGAGCAAGAAGCTCTTGAGGTCCTCTTCACTTTCTGCCATTAGAGTGGTATCATCTGCATATCTGAGGTTGTTAATGTTTTCCCCAGCAATCTTAATTCCAATTTCTGAATCATCCAGGCCGGCATTCCGCATGATGTACTCTGCATATAAATTAAATAAGCAAGGGGACAATATACATCCTTGTCGTACTCCTTTTCCAGTGCTAAACCAATCAGTTGTTCCATATACTGTTCTAACTGTCGCTTCTTGACCCTTATACAGTTTTCTCAGGAGACATGTGAGGTAGTCTGGTACTCTCATCTCTTTAAGAACTTGCCATAGTATGTTGTGATCCACACAATCAAAGGCTTTAGTGTAGTCAATGAAGCAAAAGTAAATCTTTTTCTGGTACTCTCTTGCTTTCTCCATAATCCAGCGAATGTTGGCAATTTGATCTCTAGTTCCTCTACCTCTTCGAAACCCGGCTTGTACTTCTGGCAGTTCTCTATCCACATGCTGCTGAAGCCTAGCTTGTAGGATCTTTAGCATGACTTTGCTAGAATACCTTGCCCCCTATCTATACCTTGTGGCTAACAGCCACTGATGGACTTCTGCTCCATGTACTTATCTAATTCCTTCTTGAAGCTGTCCATGCTTGTAGCCACCGCCACCTCCTGTGGCAGTGAATTCCATGTGTTAATCACTCTTTGAGTGAAGAAGTACTTCCTTTTATCTGTTCTAACCCGACTGCTCAGCAATTTCATTGAGTGCCCATGAGTTCTTGTATTGTGAGACAGGGAGAGAAGTACTTCTTTCTCTGCCTGCTCTATCCCATGCATAGTCTTATAAACCTCGATCACTGCTCAGTCATCATTTCTCGAAGCTAAAGAGCCCCAAGCATTTTAACCTTTCTTCATAGGGAAAGTGTTCCAACCCTATTATCATTCTAGGCTGAGTTCAGACTGGCAGTATGAAGCGCGAGGGAGTCGTGGCAAAAAAGACCTGGAACAATGTGTTCTGGGTATTCCCTGTCACACTGCACCGACTGATGTGGTAGCATACCAGGGAGGAGGCGCAAGGGACTGTTCACACTGTTGGCCTGCCCCTAGTGGAGGCATGGCTTTAAGCAGCTTTTTCCTCGCTCCGTGGCAGGTGCCTATCCACATGGGCGCATAGGCACAGCAGCAAATAGGTCAGGATCCCATCGCACAAGTCCCTGGCTGCATTGGGTGGTAGAGCGGAAGAACTCTGTGAGGTGGAAGCATCCTGCAGGTGCAGTTGTGTGCTCCAGCGCATACTGTGCATGGGCGCTTATGCACGTCCCTGTGGGAACAGCTGGAGCACATTATCAACGTGGGTTGTTCCTGGCTTTTGGCCTTTAGTGTGCATGTGTCTTGGAAGCGGGATCAATATGCTCTCCAGGGTTTGCTACCACTTTCACCTGATATTTCGGGAGGGAAACGTTACAAGACAGGTTGAGTATGGCTGGGGAACGCCTGACAGCTGTGCCTGTGTGAACCAGCCCCTTTAATCCGTTTGTGAAACGTGCCTATATAGGGCCAAACTACCAGTCTGAACTCGGCCCTAGTTGCTGTTTTCTGCACTTTTTCCAATGCTATAAGAACATAAGAGAAAGCTGTCTTGAGTTCCTTGGAGGAAGGAAGGATGAAAACAAAGATCTGTGCTCTACCCATACTTCCATTTTTACTATAGAAGAGCCCTGTTGCGAGAAAATATGTCTGTGCTTTGGCAACAAGCATAAGGTCAACTTCCTAAAATTATGGACCATGCTAACACACAACAATATTTGTATATTCCTATTTCACTTGTTCTGGTGTCTCTTCTCATAAACTCCAAGTTTAGACAACAAAACTGTAAGTGATCCAGGAAGCACTCTTAGAAAACAATAGCAAATAGCATGAGCAGAAGGGATATGTTTGGAATATGTTATAGAAGGTTTTGGAATTTGTTTTGTATTTTTAATATGTGCATGTGTGTGTGCATGACTGAATGAGTGTGTGTGCACCTGGGAGTCATGGTGACTGTCCCCTACTGGGGGCCTGGAGGATATTCAGAGAGGTGGCTGAATAAAGTCTGCCCCCGCTTCCCAACTGCTGGTATTCCAAGGAGGTCTCCCATCCAAGTACTTGCCAGAGCCGACCCTGCTTTGCTTCCAAGATCTCATGAGATCGGGCTTGCCTGGGCTATCCAGGTCAGGGTGGAATATGTTTTGGAAAAGTTTTTTTTTAAATCACAAACAGGCAAGACTCCAGGTTCCAGTTATTTTCCTCTAGAATTTATTCTGAGGCAGACTCATTTGGTAGAGTGACAGGAATTCATCCTGAAAACAAAAGGTGGGTCATTTGCACCATCTGTTGTATATGTAGCAAACAAGAGAAGGGCAGCTGAAACCTTTGAGACATCAATATGAAAATACAATTTATAGGCAAAATAATAGCTAAGTAAACAAAGTATCTGGCTAACAAACAAATAATGCCTATTAACAAGAAGGTGGAAAATATGGTCCCAGCTGCACTTTGATAGAGGGATTGACTTTCTCTGAAATGGTGTCTTCCTGTGGAAACTCATTAAATAAGAATTGCTGAGGGAGGGCCTTGTGTTCTGAAAGTGCTATGAAAGACAATAGTTCTTCATATCACCAAAGTGGTTTTGTAATCAATGGCTAATAATGCTTATTTGCTAGAATTACTCTTTGGGCACCAGCCCTGCTTTTTGAATCCCATATTTATTTTTGTTGGCAGAGCACCTATGCAGCATTCATGACATTGAACTCATTAAGAGTAACAAAAGCTTCATTTATGGAACTAACAAACTGGGTAGGAAAGAAAAGAAATAAATCTAGCCACCTTGCTTAACTGAGAGAGGGTTTTAGAAGAAAAGTGTAAGAACAGCATTCCACAGGCAGACAAGGAGAAGTCCCTTTAGAAAGAAGGTGCTCCCCCTACAGTCCTGTCCATCTAGAGTTTGCTGCCCCTTACAGGATCTTCTTTCTTTTTCTGTGTGCACAACACATCGTTATAGTCCAACAATTTTATGGTGCCAAATATTTAGTCCATTTTTCTTATATACAGTTATGTACATACAAAATGTTTTCTTGAAATGTGAGCATTTCTGCCTGTATGTAGTTCAGAATCCTGTGCATAGGCTACTTGAAGCTGGTTTCAGTTCAAATTGTTTCTCTGTAGGACTTATTCAAATATGAGTGCCCTGATCACATTTTAGAAACGTGACCATGACAGCAGTTGAACTTATCGTGACTGAACTCCTTGCCTATGCATGAGTCAAGCCTGTTTGCCATTATCATCCATATGCTGCTGTTTGATATCTGACTTGAATGCCATGTTGATCAGCTTTGTGACTTCTTAGTAGTCACATGTGCTGCAGGGTCATGGTGGGGGCCAGGAAAGGTGTTGATGAATGCTGTGGTGCCCATGGGCACCACAATGGGGACCTCTGATGTAGACAAAATTTGCCAGCACACTGGTGATTTTGATTAGAAGACAATGATAGCCAGTTCTTTGTAATGTAGGAATGAGCAGAATACTGTCCTGCTTTTTGATCTCCTTTTTAAAACAAAATCTGGGAATGGGTATGTTCCAGTACTGTAGAGGTAGACAGCAGCCTATTTGAGTTCACTGGATTTAGAAAGATATCAGTCTTCTTATGATTGCTCTGTGAGTATGGCAATTTTGACTTAATCCAAAACATTATTAACAATGAATGCTGTTTGTTTTAGAATCATAGAATCATAGAGTTGGAAGGGATCTCCAGGGTCATCTAGTCCAACCCCCTGTGCAATGCAGGAAATTCACAAATAATAACAGAGAAATTTTTCTTCCTCTCCTGAGACATTAGAACTTGAAGGCATCCAATGAAGCTAATGAGCACTAGGTTCAGGACAGATAAAAGGAAATACTACTTTACACAGAGAATGATTAAAAAGTGAAATTCACTGCCAGAGGATGTAGTAACAGCCACAGGAATAAACAGATTCATGGAGGATAAATCTATCACCCTCTCAGTCATGGTACAGGGTGTACAGATGTCCTCTTGTTAAGTAAGAAGAGGGCACAGACATTTGGAAACTTATTCATACAGAAGATGAATAACATCATGAGTCCTAGGATAGATCTTAATAGTAACTTCTCATCAGTTTTTTAGTAAAGTTCTGAATGCTACCTAGGCATTGTTCAGTTTGACAAAGTGATAGACTAAAGGAAGAGATAACTGATCAAACAAAGTACATTGTTAAGAATGGCTTCTCCTTACACTCCTTACACGTCATGAGTAGGTCTGCTAGAAACACCGGGGACATTGAATTGGATCCCGTAGAACCCAAGCAGAGCTAGTTCATCCCCTAAAAAGGCCACTTCATGGCAGACTGTCCAATTCACAAATCATGGGAAGCTTACATAAGAACTGACATAAGATGTCTGCCAGTTCCCATTTCTGACTGAATGACGAGATGGCATATCTTACACTGAATCCCAGGGTCCACTGATCCACTGAAGCGAATTTTCAGAGGCACAGAGGGCTGCAGTAGTAAACAGGAGCTAGGAACTGTTCCTTTCATGAACCACAGTGCTAAAGAACCGATCCATTTTGCTGTTATATCAGCACTGATTTAACATTCCAGTATGAAAGCAAACCATACTCTATTCAACAGGGAAATCCAAAAGCCATTAAATACAGATCATTAACGTAACTTTGCTTACTCTTGTGCTGTATTGTTAATGGTTCAAAATTAAAAAAACTCAAAAAATGCAACTGGAAAAAAAAACACTGTAATGATTTCTCCAATGATCAGAATTAGCTTGATCAAGATAAAAACAAGGGTTGGGAAATACCTGGAGCCTGGGAAGGGCAGGGTTTAGGAAAGAGAGGGACTTCAGCAGGGTATGATTCCATAGAGTCCACCCTACAAAGCAGCCATTTCCTCCAGGGGAACTGAACTTGGTCATCTGGAAATCAATTGTAATAGTGGGTGATCTCCAGGTGACACATGGAGGTTGGGAGCCCTATAACTTAAATATGTTTGAAAGCATTGCAGGAGTGATGGTGTAACAGGGAAAACCCGAGTCAAACTTAGAAGAGTTATTTCTTACTGAACATGAACCTTTTTTTGCAAGGGAGGGATGATGCTATGCTGTGTTGATATCAGGGATGCAACTTCAGAAAAAAAGAAAGCCCCAGTGGCTTGAATCTCACATTCCAATTTATATTTATCTCTTGAGCACACAGTGGAAGGAAAATCAAAATGCTCCCTGAAATGTTTGAAAGAGAGGAATGCGAGGGCCTCTCCTTGCTTGAATGGATGTGTGTATCCACTGCAGAAAGAATGAGAGCACAATGCTGTAGGCCACATCATTGTTATTCTCTTTCATAGCCCCCTGCTCCTCTTCTGCTACTGTCTGTGGCACAGTTCATAAAATGGAATATTATCTGTGAGCAAAAGGAATGTGTTTTAAAAAGGGACAAAAGCAACTCATAATACTGGTGCTCACGTTCTAATAATCATCTGCTCTGACACCACAATGAAGATACAACATCCGCACCATTTCTTAGACCTTCCCTGTATATGGATTCCCTAACTCAGATCAGAATGGTTCAGATATGTGGCAATGTAAATAATATATTCCTCCTCCATTTCAGTTCTCCTCAAATCAAAATGAACATAGGGGTGTGGGGGAGAATGCAGTAGCCTTCTGATGATATGACAACATACTGTTGAAATGCTGAGCGCACGGCATATGTTGGCACAAACTAGGAAGCTGGAAGGCACTGGGAAAGCAGAGAGAGCGAGAGCGAGATGAAGGGGTGGTGGTAATGGCCTAAGGGGGAGAGAAAATGTGCCAGGGGAAGAGCAACTGTTTATCAGTTCTGGTTGCCTGGGAGCAATTTGTACAGTTTTACATAGTAATTTGCAAGCCTGAAAGAAGGCAAAAAAGTCTAATTAATTCATACAACAGTAAGAATAAATATACCTTATTAGCTTCCTACTTTGAAGTAGACATGAACACTGGATTTCAGGAACACAGACAAGTAAGTATTCATAGGAGAAAATCCCTCACACAAACAGATATTATAAGGCTGATACACTAGATACAACCTACCGGTTACTTATGGTGGCTTGTATTGTATTGTATAATTTTTGTAGTCTCATTGAAATTAAGAACAACATGAAGGCTACCAAATGCCAATGTGCTGCAGTCTTTAATATTTGTTCCACTTTCTCCAGGTAGGTCAGGATGGTGTATATAATTCTCTCCTTCTCCATGTCATTCTCTCAAAAACCCTGTGGGGTAGGTTAGGCTGAGACACAGTGATGTGCCCAAGGTCACGCAGTGAGCTTCATGGCTGAGTGGTGACTTGAAAAGGGTTGCCAGCTCTGGGTTGGGAAATACCTGGAGTTTTGGAGGGTAGAGCCTGAGGAGGGCAGGGTTTGGGGAGGGGAGGGACTTCAATGGAGTATAATTGCCATAGAGTCCACCTTCCGAAGTGGCCATTTTCTCCAGGTGAACTGATCTCTGTTGCCTAGAAATCAGTTGTAATTTCAGAAGACATCCAGCCACCACCTGGAGGTTGGCAGCTCTAGACTTGGACTTTGATTAGTCTCAGTCACTACACCGCACTGATTCTCATATACATGGCTGCTGGGTTTGGTGGGTTACATCTTGAGCAGACCTGCTCAAGGGTTTGATTAAACATTCGATTACATGTTAAACCATGACCATTTAAGGACTTTTTTGTTCCACTTTCCAGATACAGCTGCTGGGGTGGCTAGTTGGAAGGGCTCTTTAACCCTTTAATGAAAAGTAAAGTTACCCCAAGCTTTTGCCCCCACTGGGGACAATGCTTATTAGTGGGGTCCAAAGTGGTTCAGGATTAGCTTTTCTTTTCCTGCAGGAGAAAAGCAGAAAAGGACTACCACCTAGACCCATACACTGTTTTCTCACTTTAAAAAGCAGCCTCAGCAACTGCACTGGGGGGAGGAGGTAAATCTTGAAATGATTGCTTAGCTAAACTGAATATTCAGTTCTGCCCTAGGACGGGATCCTGAATTCCTATGAAAGTATGAAAACAGCATGCGTTGATTCTGAGCCAGGTGACCATAAAACCATTTCTTCATTGCCAGTGCCAAAACTGCTCATCTCAGAGAGCAGTAGGATTCATATTTCTACAATTGTCCCATCTTTGCCATATATTTGAAGCAAAGAGAGGATGTGAAAGGGAAAGGCCATTTCCATTAAGTAAGAGGGAAAAGAAGCAATGATTGGTATCAATTGTCTGTACTCCTGCAAGGCATTTTTATATCCCTGCGGGGTAACTTTCGGAGAGAGAGAAAAATCCCTGAATTCAGGACTGTGACAGAAAGGGTCACACATTTCATTTCTCTCTACTGGTTGGCCACTGTTTGAACAGAAGGTTGGAATAGATGGGCCTTTGGTCTAATCCAGGCTGCGATCATACACACAATTAGACCCAATATAGGTGCAAATGCCAAGTGGATTTAAAGGGTGTGATCAGACAACAATATCTGGGAAGCGTCCTGCAGCTCTTGGCAACCTGTTCTGCTCCACCGCAGAAGTGGAGTTAAAAGACACCAGGGAAAATCTGGTAGTTAACAGGTTGCAAGAGGCTATGGACAGACTTTGCCATGTCTAATCGCTCCAGCACACTCTCACAGCATCAGGATGGTCCAATCAGGCCATCCCAACTCTGTGCCATTGTTCCCCCCCCCCCTTTGCAATATGCGCATAATTGCAAACTCCATAGAGAGCCCTTGGTGCAGAGTTGCAATTCATTGATGCCTCGGATAAGTGCATGGGGGAAAAATGGCACAACCCCCCAACTCTGATCATGCACTGACAGACTGTGCCTGCAGCTACAAAGGGAGGTGTGATCATGCAACTGTGGGTCAAATTCCTCTGGAGGAAATAGCCTAGCTTCCCTCCCATTTTTTCTGGAGCATGTGATCGCAACCCCAGCATGGTTCTTTTTATGTTTTTATTATAAGTTGGTCTTGTGGCTGGGGACTGAGTAGGGTTGTCAGGTCCCCTTGCTGTGCCAATGGGGGAACTTGGCGGTGTTCTAGGACATCGCTGATGTGATGATGTCACTCAGAAGTGATATCACTGCATTGATGATGTCACATGGTGATGGTCTGGTTTAAGGGCAAAACTTAAGGCCAAATTTACCATAGAGTTTTGCCCTCAAACCTGAGTGTTACACATGACATCCCTGATGTGATGACATCACTTCCAGGTGATGTCATCATGTTGGGGATGTCATGCCTTGACATGGCTGTTTGGAGGTGGGGTTTCCCCAACCGGCTAGCTGGCTGCTGGTGGACAGAAGCCCCCAAAAGTAGAGGGACCCCCAATGGGACCTGGGATCTGGCAACCCTAAGACTGGATTTTGGGAAGGGAATAGGCTGGTTGTTGAAAAGGCCATTCCACTTTGGATCACAGTCAAGATCTTTCTCATCTGGTAGAGAACTCCCACCCCCATTAAAGGTGTGCTTTGTGTAGCCTTTATGGATTTGAAGGCTGTGTTTGATTTCATTTCACTGTCCTGTATATGCACAGAACTGAATGGCTGGGGGGGACCTAGTGGGGTGAAGAGTAACCGAGAAACAATGTACTATTTTTAAATGATTCGGTGAGCCATTTGAAAAAGATATTGACATCTATGTTACTATAAATTGCTATGCAGTGACCAGAGATAGTCTATGACATTCAATGATTAATGCTGGATGCTGTCATCGATCAAATGTAAAACTGGACTTCCAGTAAAATATGTATTCATAGCCAGAGCTGTCAGTAATTGAGGCTGTCGGGCATAGATTCAGAATGCAGAGAATGAAAAGACATGGGTGCCAAAACAGCAAGGGGTAATCCACAAGTGTCAATCACAGTTTTTGGATGGAGAAGTAAAGGCAGAGATTATTGAAGATAGTGATTTGACACAATCAAAATCTTGGCTGTAGGTCTCAAACAAATGTGTTAAATAGAATGAAAAAGCTCTTGTTTTCAAAGCTAACTGTGGCATTACAGGTAAACCAGTTCCAAGTGGGACCAGTTGCTGTAACCTTCTGAGATTGTGACCTACTAGTATAATAATTTGGTCTAAAATCCAGAATTACTCAGACTATTCCTGAGCACAAATAACTGCTCCACAGTAAGCACCTTCTGGAGTGGGATCTGGTCTACTGCGCCATACAAGGAAATGTGAAATGGTTCTACCTTGATTAAGAAGACTGCCAGTCCCTTCCCCCAAAGGGTCTTGTATCATTTCTTGTTATCCAAAGTAGGCTTTTCAAATGATCGAAACTAGTTGCTAATAAAGCACTCAGGACTCTTTTGGCATCTAAAAGCTTCTGCCTATGCAGGTAAGGTTAGTAGTGTGTGAACATTCACATCTTTTGAAGTGGAGAAATGGGGCGATGTAATCCCCTGCGGTGCTGTGTTCAGCCTCACCACAGCTCCCCCATCAATCAGGAGCTGTCATCTCAGAAGCAGGTAGTAAGAAGGTGTCCATGCACAGGACGAAATGGTGTAAATATAATGAAAATCAGTAAGGGTCTATTTTCCCTACTGAAACGGGAATTGAATTTCTCAGGCATGTGGCAAGGAGATGTTGATTAAACATAAAACAATGCTATAAAGGTGGCCATATAAAAGAGGGTCGCTCTCAGAAAAAAATGTCTATGTGATGAAATTTCCCTTGTAAAGCTCAATCTCGTTTCATGTATTTTTGTCTACAATTTCATTTTCGATCCTCGCCCTGCCACAACTTTATTTGTCTCGACTTGTATGACAAACTTTCTTTTGGCACATACAATCCCCTCAAGATGTCCAAAAAAATTAGAAAGTTCCCAAATGGCATACAAAGTATAGAAACAGCTCACGGAATAATAGGTACAGCAATTTACGGCTTGTTTGTACATGTCACTGTATGGTGAAAAAGATCAATACTTTCCTTTAAAGGTAGCCCCATCGGGGACTGAACAGTCTGGAATATGAATAGCTGGCTAAATTGTGTGTGTGTGCCTGACATTGGGAAGTACTGAAATCATTGCAATGGCATCTGGCATTACTTATTCTGGTGATAAGCCATCAAAATAGATTTGTGTGACAAATCCCCTAATGCTGGTGTATGGAAAGGAACATTAAATGTGGGGAAGAACTGCACGAGAGAAATGAGTCCATAATGAGATATTATGTAGGATGTTCATGTTAACATTCAACTTATCTTTCTTCCATTCTGTAGAGATGTGTTAGGCAAGGTCAGGGCGCACCAGGAATTTCCAATCAACCAAATCCTTTTTCTGGCATTTGTTAACTTTTGCAGTCACTATATGGCAACTTGCCCACAAACAGCTGGTGTGTATGCAAGATTTACTTATTTATTGGATTTATACTCCACCCTCCCCACCAAGGCGGGCTCAGAGCGGCTTACAACAGATCGTAAAATACAGTTAAATACAATTAAAACCCTATCATTGATATTTTTTGTTGTTCAGTCACACAGTTGAGTCCAAATCTTCATGACCCCATGGACCACATCACACCAGGCCCTCCTATCTTCCATCGTGCTCCAGAGTTTGCTTATATCATTGGTATAAGTTACTTAAAATACCAATCATTTGAAACATAAACACATAAAATGCTGGAACATACTCAAGCAACAGGAGCATCAGTTCTTATAATGTAGGTGATTGTTGGATGTCAATACTTTCACACTAGTCCAGTTCTCATTTATTATGCAGCAAGCACAGGCTGGGAACCACGATGGCAGGACCCAGGTGACAGACTGGAAAGCCTGGGAGGCCAGGGCACAGGGATACTCCTCAGTGTGTAGTGCAGCTCCTTAATCGAACACCTGGTGGAAGAGCTGCATCTTGCAGGCCCTGCAGAACTCAGGAGGAAATGAAATCATTGAATGGGATGTCCTCTATCATTTATATACTGTCTACTCTTTCTTGGAACACAAAGGAGAATTTGGGCTGTGTATCTTTACTGGGTAGAGTTTTGGTCGCCACATCTCAAAAAGGATATTATAGCATTGGAAAAAGTGCAGAGAAAGGCAACTAGAATGATAAAAGGGTTGGAACACCTTCCCTATGAAGAAAGGTTAAAACGCTTGGGACTCTTTAGCTTGGAGAAACGACAGCTGAGGGGTGACATGATCGAGGTTTATAAGATTATGAATGGGATTGAGCAGGTTGAAAAAGAGGTACTTTTCTCCTTTTCTTACAATACAAGAACTCGTGGACACTCCATGAAATTGCTGAGCAGTCGGGTTAGAACAGATAAAAGGAAATACTTCTTCACCCCAAGAGTGATTAACATATGGAATTCACTGCCACAGGAGGTGGTGGCAGCTACAAGCATGGACAGTTTCAAGAGGGAATTAGATAAACATATGGAACAGAAGTCCATCAGTGGCTATTAGCCACAGGGTATAGATGGGAACTCTCAGTTTGGGGCAGGTGATGGACTCTATTCTTGGTGCTGGAGAGGGCAGCAGTGGGAGGGCTTCTAGTGTCCTGGCCCCACTGCTGGACCTCCTGATGGCTCCTGGTATATTTTGGCCACTGTGTGACAGAGTGTTGGACTAGATGGGCCATTGGCCTGATTCAACATTGGCTTCTCTTATGTTCTTATGTTCTTATCTTAATACAGCAATCCTGGTCAGTTCAGCTACTTTAGTTTGATTGTGAATAAGAGTTCAGCCTGTAATAACCAATGATAGTAAAGGTGAGACTGTGCTGTCTGATTTGATACGAAGATCCCCATATCAATTTAATCTCTCCCTTGTGAGAAGGGGGAGGAGTCTGTTTTTGTACTGATGTCTCTTATGCTGAAGTTTTCCCAATTAAAATCCACACATTTTTCAATATTATTTTTGTGTCCAATGTGTATAAATGGAGTATAATTCCTCTAGTAGAGGGAACAGGTAGAGAACATCTTTACAGCAGCTGAATGAGATCTGAGCTGAGCTTCTACTCCTCCTCTATTGCTTATTTATTTTATATCCCTTCCTCCCTGCACAGCAGACTCCCCACATAGCAGGCATTGCAGGTATTTAGCCAGGGTGTGGTCAGAGGAACAAGCCTTTGACAGGTCTCAAGGGGCAAGAACCAAAGAGCCCTTCATCCATGGCTCGGTGTACAGTTTGTTTTTCTATTTACTTATTTATTTATTCATTTATTGATTGATTATTTTGGAGGCCACTTTAGGTTCTCTTTGGGAAGAAAAACAGGATTCAAGCAGGTGTGCTGAAAGCCATCATGGCCCCATCGACAAAGATTCCATTTGGGTACCTCTTTAGCACCCCAATCCAAACCAAAAGTCATAACAAACAAATCACTTAGCTTTCTGTTACCATGAGTAGAGTAATATGTGTTCAATAGGTGTTCAGTGTTCGACATTAAAGAAATAGGAACAGGATAATTAAAAAGCAGATTTACTTAATTTATGAAGCACACATTGGTATAGAATATAGTGCAACCCCCCCCCCCGGTTTCAAATAACCAACTACCATGAGTCAACATTAACGGAAAACAGATTTGAAGAAATCTAGCTTATAGTGCTTTGCAAGCTTTTTGGCTAGCAAACAGTTCAATCATACTATTAAAGTTGCATTTTTGGACTGGCTGTGCCTCTACCACCAACTTTTCCAAAGTTGACTTTGGCTTCTTGAGGATCTCAGGGAGATCCTTTACCTAGGTGTAAACCCCATTGAATAAAATGAGGCTCACTTCTAAGTAAATATACATGGATCCTCCATACTGACCTCTGTGAATGATGAAATAGACTTGTGCGGAGGAGTTTCATTTCTTATATTTTCATTACTAATTTCAAAAGGGGCTATTTTTGTTATTGGGTTATTTTGTATGGTTTTGTTTCATTATATCTTCTTTCATTATTGTTTCATTTTCATAAAGCCACAGTGTAATGATTTAAAGTTTTATGTGCGGGGTAAGTGTGTTTGGTAAGTGGCAGAGGAATGGGTGGTGGTGGAAAGAGGGGGATGAGTAAGTGAGGTGATTGGTTGATGACTGAGTGTGTGTGGGTGGAGCTAAGAAGTATGTGCGGAGAAAGTTGGTCAGTTGTCATCACTCAGCAATCTACAGAGTCTGAGAAGCAGTCTTCTGATTAGAATCCCATATTAGTGCTGTGAAAAGCATTTAAGATCCTAAAGAGGAAGTAGAATACTTTAGAGGACACTTTAGCAACTGGGGAGAGTCAAAACCTAATATTGTCAAAGTATTATAAGGGTGTGAGGTACAGAAGCTGACAAAAACCTGAGTTATAAGGGGAAAGGTTAAACTGTGCTAAATAAAATAAAGACTGGACAAAGTACACTTGGAAGAGAAAGGAGGATTTGAGAGTGAGGAGTGCTTGTGAAGTGAAAGAGTGTGATACCTCAATCAGGAGTTATTAACATACGCTGTTTTATTCACTGAAGAGACAAGTTACAAAACATCTTGAAACCAATACACTTCTTGTACAAGTAAAGTTTTATTTTGTTTATTGCTAACCCAGAGTCCTATGCTATTTAAATACTAGAATCTCATCCTCAGGACCATATAGTCAAATGAAGCAACCTTAGAGGTTGGGAACAATACCTTGGGAAAGATTAATTAATAGGACTGGAATTAAATTCCTGGTGGTGGCATTGCATAATAAGAGAGAGAGAGAAATATCAAGAAAGTTAAAGACATATCATGTCTAACCACACAAATCAAAAGAGAAGTCATGCCATTGAGCAAGGGGCTTTCAAGACAGTTGAGAAGGAGAATTGGTTTGCCATTGCCTTCCTCTGCAGAATATTCCTTGGTGGTCTCCTATTCAGATACCAACTCTGCTTAGCTTCTGAGATCTGATGAGATAGGACTATATTATGCCACCTTCCCGCCCATAGCCACTTAGCTTGACTGAAACATCATGGTCCCTCAAGCTGACTTTGGGACCCCTCTCGGCAGTCCTGGGTAGAAATACTTAAATAAGAGATTACGTGTATAATGGTATTAAAAGCACAAAAGAACCATCAGTTGATGATAACAACAACAAAAAAGTGGCAAACTGAAACCACCAACAGTGACAACAGATGAAATGTAAATGACCATATTGGCTTAAGCTGTAACTGGTAGTATCCTGTTCTTTTCTTGTCCACCTGATACCTTCTCTCCTATCTTCTGTGGGGACT
This sequence comes from Gekko gecko, assembly GCA_029375565.1. NCBI lineage: Eukaryota > Metazoa > Chordata > Lepidosauria > Squamata > Gekkonidae > Gekko > Gekko gecko. The sequence continues at coordinate 66,612,863 of JAPDNY010000002.1, read as the reverse complement.
ATTTGGGATATTATATTTTATGCAATATCTTGCAGGTGCACCACTTTGTACTCTGAACAAGAAAACTGTAGCTCATTAACAAATGTTATCATGCTAAAGGTTAAATTAGATAAACATATGGAGCAGAGGTCCATCAGTGGCTATTAGTCACAAGGTATAGATAGGAACTCTTGGTCTGGGGCAAGTGATGCACTGTATTCTTGGTGCTGGGGGGCAACAGTGGGAGGGTTTCTAGTGCCCTGGCCCCACTGATGGAGCTTCTGATGGCACCTGGTATTTTTGGCCATTGTGTGACAGAGTGTTGGACTAGATGGGCCATTGGCCTGATCCAGCATTGGCTTCTTTTCTGTTCTTATGTAAATACAGGTCTTAGGGCAGGGCTTTGACTCAATGAACTGAATGCAGCCTACACTGACTGATCATATACTGTAGCCTGCCAGGCTCCCAATCCCCAGACAGACTGCAAATGCAAGAAGCATCTTAGGCTTGGAATGGGCTGCATTCATTTTGGTGTGTTATCTGTTATGCTGCCTAATCTGAGGAGAATGAAGGCTACAGACAATCTCAAGCACCTACAATCTAAATATTTTTGGTTTTCCTTAATGTCTTTTGAAAAGAATAATGAAAAATAAACTATTGGTTGAATTGCCATCCTGTTCTATCCCAAGAGCTCACTTCTGAATTGAATGTTTCTACCTGGGTAGAAAATATGGTTGCCAGCCTTCAGGTGGAACTTGAAGATCTCCTTGAATTACGCTCCTTACACTTCCCAAACCCACCCCAGGTTCCATCCTCAAATCTCCAGGAATTCCCCAATCCAGAGTTGGCCACCCTATCTGAAAATGTAAAACTGATGCTTCACAAATACAAAGCTGGAGGAGCTGCTGTCAATGAGATTTTATTATCAATCTTCTAAAGGGTCCCCACTTTGTATCACATCAGGACACAGGGTCAGATCTAAGCCTTCTGAGAACAGCAAAAATCTGCAGAAAGGATTTTTTCCCTATTGTCCTCCCCTTTTCCTACTGGCATCCCCCAAAAGTCATTCTTAAGGTGTGGGGCTGCATCAATTTGTTTTAAAACCATCAGAAATACTCCACTTTACAAGCTTTTGTTCCATTCAGATACTTGTTTCCTCTTGCACAAGAAATTCTGTGTGTTTTCTTCTGATTTCTCTTTCTTGCTTCATACTCAATTATTATGAATAGGTTATGGACGAGTGCAGAGAAGTGTATCCTGACAACAAATTCACATAGTTCCTGGAAGAGTTGGAGCTATCCCAGTGAATGCCACAGAAATTCAGTGCAATCCTATGCAGAGTTACACCCTTCTAAATCAATTGATTTCAATAGATTTAAGAATGTAACTCTGCTCAAGACTCTGCTGCTTATTATGTACACAAGAGCTATTTTTAAAATTAGGGAATGGTAATGTTTTGTATAAGGATGTTTGTGATTTGTTTTCGTACCAGGCTCATTAAATTTTCCAAGTGCCTTATTTGGACCCATATAATTGGGATTTAAGGAATTAGTTTAGTCATTATATTTTTTCTTTGGTCCCATTGTTTGCAATGGAAAACACGTTTCTGTTTATAACACTCTTGTTTTCCATGCAGTTGGAATGGTGTTCTCGGCAACTGTAGTCTTATCCAAGGAGCCCTCTCTGCCAAATTTCAGAAAGATACAGAAAATATGCCAGTTAGTTCAGCAATTAAAATTCTGGATTGCACACTGGACACAAGGTAGCATAACAACATGCTGTGAGTTTTGACTTCTTTCCTCAAAGAGTGGGGGGAGGTTACATAAATGGGCCTGAAAGCTATTAGTTCCTTCAATCAACTGTCTGTTATGATATATCATCACCTCCTTCTTGGTTTCCTATAGTAACTGGACACCAGGAATAAGGGCTACCATTCAGTTTTTTGCTTTGCATTTTTGTATTAATATTAAGGAAGATAATGAGCCATAACTGATATGGAGATCTGATTGCATAAGATTTTGTGTGTTCATGTATTTGTTTATCACTGTTGCTCCTATTGTTAAACTTTTTGTGTTTTATACTCACCTGTTACTGTTGTTATATTCTCAGAATAAGTTTGTACATTTCTGTCTCTAATAAACTATAATTTAATTAAAAGAGAGTAGGGGAAAGTATTTAAAAATAAATTCAGATGACGTGGGTGAGGGAAAGAAAATTCTGAACACCACTGTGCTCAGGTGATTTCACTCTTTTTTTTTTCTCCCAGCCTGGCTGAGTCCTAGTATCAAATACCAAAACAATCCTGGAAGAAGAAGCAAATGTTCCAGACTCTGGATTAAAGTGCAGGACAAGGCAGCGTTCAGTTCCCTTATCCCTTTCTGTATGCTCCAGCTTTGTTTCAAAGCAAACTCCATCCCCTGCTTTCTGTAAATGTTAACCAAAGGTTGCCTGTTCTTTCCACATTGGAGCTTACGGTAGGTGGAAAGAGAAGAATGTATACTGGGAAACAGGACAAGGTCATTGAGGGATCTCAGAAATGATTCTAAGTATATGCATCTCAGATCTCTCCTGTACTCCTTTGTTTCCAAGCAAGTGGAATCAGGTTGTGATCACGGCTGGCTTGCCAACTAGGTGAGCTAGGCATTCGCCTAGAGCGCGCCGGCCACAGGGGTGCCAAATTGGCCCCTCCCCCACAAAAAGCCCCCTCCCTGCCGCCTCACCGCCGCCGCCAGTGAAGAGCGCCCCAGCGGGGCGCAGGAGGCAGCAGCGGAGCTTGCCCGCCCTCCCCCTTGGGAAGCCAGTGCTGGGAGGGAAGGGGCATGGGTTAGAACCCCCGCCTCTTCCCTGGCTTTCCTGGGCACCCCGCAGCTGTGGAGCGCCCAGGAAAGCTGGTGCTCTGAGCCTCCAAGTCTCCGAGGGAAGGGAAGGGGTTAGAATCCCCGCCTCTTCCCTGGCTTTTCTGGGCGCCTTGCAGCTGTGGAGCGCCCAGGAAAGCCGGCACTCCGAGCCTCTGAGGGAAGGGGCTGGGGTTAGAACCCCCACCTCTTCCCTGGCTTTCCTGGGTGCCCCGCAGCTGCAGAGTGCCCAGGAAAGCCAGCACTGGAAGGGAAGGGAAGGGAGTTAGAACCCCCGCCTCTTCCCTGGCTTTCCTGGGTGCCCCACAGCTGCAGAGTGCCCAGGAAAGCCGGTGCTCTGAGCCTCCGAGGGAAGGGGCAGGGGTTAGATCCCCTGCCTCTTCCCTGGCTTTCCTGGGTGCCCCGCAGCTGCAGAGCACCCAGGAAAGCCGGCACTGGAAGGGAAGGGGGTTAGAACCTCCGCCTCTTCCCTGGCTTTCCTAGGTGCCCCGCAGCTGCAGAGTGTCCAGGAAAACCGGTGCTCTGAGCCTCCGAGGGAAGGGGCAGGGGTTAGATCCCCTGCCTCTTCCCTGGCTTTCCTGGGCACCCCGCAGCTGCGGAGCACCCAGGAAAGCTGGTGCTGGGAGGGAAGGGGCAGAGGTTAGAGCCCCCACCTCTTCCCTGGCTTTCCTGGGCACCCCACAGCTGTGGAGCGCCGAGGAAAGCCGGTGCTCCGAGCCTTGAGGGAAGGGGCGGGGAGTAGATCCCACCACCGTCCCCCCCCCCGGTGTCCAGGACCCACTGGGAGGTTGGCATCCCCGGTGGGGTGGGCACCATAGGTTGGCCTGCCTAGTGCACCCAGACACCTGGGGCCGGCCCTGGTTGTGATCAGTGTTCCCTCTAAGCTGAGTTAGTGTAAGCTAGCTCACAGTTTTTTAGCCTTTGGCTCACACATTGTTGTCTTAGCTCAGGATGGATGGCTCCAGGGTGAACTAATTTATGCAGTAGCCAAATCGCTCGCTCACAACTTTAATGCCAGTAGCTCACAAAGTAGAATTTTTGCTCACACTCCACAGCTTATAGGGAGCATTGGTTGTGATTGAACAAGCTACTGCTTCCAAGATGAGCTGAGGAGTGCAATAACCAGTCAGCTTTGGGTCCTTACTACGTTGGGAGAAAGGTGGCATCTATAAACGTTCTAAATAAATTAATGAATACCCTAACACAGGGGTGTCAAACATTCAGCCCGGGGGCTGGATCAGGCCTCCAGAGGGCTTCTATCAGGTCTGCAGTAGAACTGGCTGTCTTCTGCTTCTTTTTCCAGTTCTGCTGCTGCTGAGTCATCGTAAGTTTGCAGCTTACAGATACACACCTGAACAACATACTCAAGACTGCAACAGCACAGACAGTTTGATGCAATAACTGACACCTCTTGCTCTGAATTATCAGACACTGTTAAATAAACAAAATACTGCAAGAGTGCTAAAGTTTTAAGCATGTTTTTATTTTAAGTTAAAAAAAAAACACCTTTGTACTTGTGTTCTTTATAAAGTTAATATCTTCGCTACCTGGCATTACATTTTATAACACACATGGCCCAGCCCAAAAAGGTCTCATTTATGTCAGATCCGGCCCTCATAAAAAATGAGTTCGACACCCCTGCCCTAACACTGCACATTTCATTGTTTCTCGGTCTTCTTGCTTCAACATACCCTTCTACTGACAGTCTCCTCTGTTCGTTCATACTTCCTCCAACATGGATTATCATTTTCATACATTCTCCACCACTTACACACTGCTTGGGACTCACAATTCACATTGCTGCAATTGCTGCTGCATCCTTATTTCCTCAATCAGAAAATCTATTTTCTATTTCACCCTTAGCCACACACATTCAGTGCAGTGTTCTCTAGCTTCCATTTACTTCTCAGAATCGAGAATGCACACTTGACATGGTCAGAAACAACATGACTCCTTTATTTCTATGTCTACACCCAGCTCCAATAAGAACATAAGCACATAAGACAAGCCAATGTTGGATCAGGCCAATGGTCCATCTAGTCCAACACTCTGTGTCACACAGTGACCAAAAATACCAGGTGCCATCAGGAAGTCCACCAGTGGGGCCAGGACACTAGAAGCCCTCCCACTGTTGCCCCCCCCCCAAAGCACCAAGAATACAGTGCATCACTTGCCCCAGACCGAGAGTTCCTATCTATACCTTGTGGCTAATAGCCACTGAAGGACTTCTGCTCCATATGCTTATCTAATTCCCTCTTGAAGCTGTCCATGCTTGTAGCCACCACCACTTCCTGTGGCAGTGAATTCCATGTGTTAATCACTCTTTGGGTACTTCCTTTTATCTGTTCTAACACGACTGCTTAGCAATTTCATTGAGTGCCCATGTGTTCTTGTATTGTGAGAAAGGGAGAAAAGTACTTCTTTCTCTACCTGCTCTATCCAATGCATAATCTTATAAACCTCGATCATGTCACCCCTCAGCCATCGTTTCTCCAAGCTAAAGAGCCCCAAGCATTTTAACCTTTCTTCCTAGGGAAAGTGTTCCAACCCTTTGATCATTCTAGTTGCCCTTTTCTGCACTTTCCCCAATGCTATAATATCCTTTTTGAGGTGTGGTGACCAGAATTGTACACAGTACTCCAAATAAGGTCGCACGATTGATTTATACAGGGGCATTATGATACTGGCTGATTTGTTTTCAGTTCCCCACCTAATAATCCCCAGCATAACATTGACCTTTTTTATTGCAGTCGCACACTGTCTAGACATTTTCATTGAGTTATCAACTTTGACTCCAAGATCTCTCTCTTGGTCAGTCTCTGCCAGTTCAGACCCCATCAATGTGTATTTATATTTAGGATCTTTGGCTCCAATGTGCATCACTTTGCACTTGGCCATATTGAACCCCATTCGCCACATTGACACCCACTCACCCATCCTTGACAGATCCCTTTGGAGTGCCTCACAATCCTCACTGGTTCTCACCACCTTGAACAACTTTTATCACCTGCAAATTTAGCCACTTCACTGCTTACTCCCAACTCCAAATCATTAATAAACAAGTTAAAAAGCATTGGACCGAGTACTGATCCCTGTGGTAACCCACTGCTTATTACCCTCCACTGGGAAAATTTCCCATTTATACTCACTCTCTGTTTCCTATTAATTAGCTAGTTTTTGATCCACAAAAGGACTTATCCTTTTATCCTGTGACTATTGAGCTTACTTAGAAGCAAAAATTTTCTGGAAGTCAAGGTAAACAACATCTATTGGGTCCCCCTGTTGCCCTGCAAAGCACTTATAACCCTCTTATGGACTTATGAGCCATAACTGATAGTTGGAATGTGTAGTGAATGTAGTGAATGTGCCAGAGATGGACTGTATGGTGACCACAAGCAGATGCCAACTGCCTGAACTGTGAACACGTGCCCAGGAAGCCTCTTCCTGAGATGATGTGCCAGACCAAGGATGGGTCCATGGGTTACCTGCCAATTCACCTGCAATGCAGCAGAGTTGAGCCAAGCACTCTCGCCACAGACAGTGCACATATGACAGTAAAAGTATGTTGTAGAAGAAATGCCATGCCATGACCTGAGTACCTGGACAGGGACTCCATGAGCAAACCTTTCCTTCAGCATGCAGGCAGCCTCTTCCCCAGCTTTGCCAGAGATTGCACGTATACTGCAACAGCATAACAAAAGGACACAAATGGATTAACCAGATGACTTCACTTACCTGCCAAATCCCACAGCCAGAGCCATCAGCAGGCCATGAAGACTAACAACCCTAGCCGCTGCTACTACTGTCCTCTAAAGGTGACCACTGTCAGTAGCCATAGAAACCAGATTGCCCAACCATTAAGCCCCCATCCTCCTGAAACCAGTTTTTGCTTAGGTAACCCTGGGGACGTGAAGGGGAAAGTGGCTGATTAGAGCCCACCCCCAAGTTCAAATCATGTATAAAAAAGCAGGATCAGCCATGGTCTTTCTCTCTCTGCCTCTATACTTAAGCCTGCCCTATCTTGTTGACTCTGGAGTAGCTGCCCAAGAGTCTTTCCACATATTCTGCTGGCTCAGGATATGATCCCATTTTCCCTTATAGCCTCTCTTATTTTTCTGTGGATTGCTTAATCTCTTCAGGACAGGCAAGTATCACCCAATCCACATTTTTACCTGCTAATGCAAATGTCGCTATCCCTTTCTATCTAATTTTTCTAGGTCTGTGTAAGTGTGTGTCCTTGAATTTATTGTATGTTTCTGAAGAACTCTCAGTAAAGAAGCTATTTCTCTAAAAGACTTGGTTTCAGTGTTTATTCTTGATCTTACTGGATAAGGTGGGACTTCTGTATACATAGGTTTGTGTCCCTTAGTAGCCAATTGCTCATTAAATATTGTAATTCCCCACAGTTATTAATACATTAAGCAATTTGGCTAACACCCCTTGTCCACATGTTTGTTCACTTCCTCAAAAAAACACTAATGTTAGTGAGACAAGATCTTGCCTTACAGAACACATGCTGAGTCTGCCTCAATAGTTTTTGTTCATCAACGTGTTTACTAATTCTCTCCTTAATAACAGTTTCTACCAACTTACCCAGTATCGATGTCAGACTGACTGGCCTGTAATTTCCCTTTTTAAAGATGGGAGTGATTAATTTTAAAGATTACCTACCTTCCAGTCCTCAGGAATTAAGGCAGATTTTAATGAAATATTACATATTTTTGTAAGGAGACGTACAAGTTCACATTTGAGTTCCTTCAGAACTCTCGGATGTATGCCATCTGGGCCTGGTGATTTATCAATTTTTAAGTTGTCTATCAGCTGTAGGACCTCCTCTCTCGTCACCTCAATCTGACTCAATTCTTTCAACACCTCTCCCAAAATCAGTGGTTCTGGAGTGGGCAAGCACTTCTCATCTTCCACAGTGAAGACAGAGGCAAAAAATGCATTCAGCTTCTCAGCCATTTCCCTATCATCCTTCAGTACTCCTTTTACCCCTTGGTCATCCAAGGGCCTCACTGCCTCCCTGGCTGGTTTCCTGCTTCTAATGTATTTGAAGAAAGTTTTATTGTTGGTCTTTACTTTTTTTTTGCTATATGCTCCTCATACTCCCTTTTTTCTTACCTGATCACAGACTTGCATTTTATTTGCCACAACCTATTTCCCTTTTATCAGTCTCACTTGAGACTAGCTTTCCACTGCTTAAAGGAATCCTTTTTACCTTTTACAGCTTCCATTACTTTGTTAACCATGCAGGCTTTTTTCTATACCTATTTGTGCCTTTCCTAGCCTGCGGTATATATTTTTTCTGAGCTTCTAGGATTGTAGTTTTCAATAGTCTCCAAGCTTCCTCAATGGTTTTGACCCTTTCTACTTTTCCTTTCAGTTTCTTCCTCACATGTCCCCTCATATCAGAGAAGTTACCCCTTATAAAGTTAAAAGTGGTTGCGTCAGTCTTTTTGGGCAACTCCCTATTTATACAAATGTTGTATTCAATAACATTATGGTCAGTGTTCTGAAGTGGTGCAATCACTTTTACATCTCTCACCAGGTCTTGGGCATTACTTAGGACCAAATCCAGGATTGCCTCTCCCCTGGTAGGTTCTGTGACCATTTCTTCCATAGCACAGACATTGAGAGTGTCTAGAAACTCAATCTCTTTTTCCCAACTTGAACACGTATTGACCCAATCAATGTGTGGGTAGTTAAAATCACCTATTACAACACAGTTATTTCATCTAGCCACTATCTTTAATTCATTCATCATTTTATAATCCTCTTTTATCTTTTGATCTGATGGGTGATAAACTCCCCGTGTTAAGATTCCTTTTTGGCCCACTATTTCAATCCATAGCATTTCCAGAAGCAAATCCAATTCACTTACTCTCTCAGTCTTACTGGACTGTGTACCCTCTCTGACATACAGAGCCACCCCACCTCCAACCCTTCCCCCCATCCTTCCGATACAATTTATAACTAGGAATCACCATATCCCATTGATTTTCCTCATCCCACCAAGTTTCTGAAATACCTACAATGTCTATTTTTTTCCTCAACACCAAGCATTCCAATTCCCCGATTTTACCTCGGACACTTCTAGCATTTGTGTATAAACACCTATAGTTTCCCATGTATGTTAAGTGCACAACCTTCCTCTTTCTGCCTCAAGACCTTGCCAGGCAGTCCATATTGTTAGCCACAGTCTCGGTGGATAATTCTAATCCATTTCCTTGTAGAAAAGTAACAGCTACCCCTTCATCTCTTTGAGATGAGCCATCCCGAAACAGAGACTTTTCATCTCCTGTCAGCTTTCCCCCAATATTCAGTTTAAAAACTGCTCTGCCACCTTTTTAATTTTAAGCACCAGCAGCCTGGTTCCTTCTTGGGACAAATGAGACTCCCAAAAAAACATCCCAGTGCCTAACAAACTTGAACCCTTCCCCCCTACACCATCGTCTCATCCACGCATTGAGACTCCTGCTTTGTGCCTATCTCTCCAGCCCTGTGCATGGAACAGGTAACACTTCTGAGAATGCTACCTTGGAGGTCCTGGCCTTGAGTTTCATGCCTAGCAGCCTAATTTTTTCCTCTAGGACCTCATGACTGCATTTCCCCACATTGTTGGTGTCAACATGTACCACGACCACTGGCTCCTCCCCAGAACTATCTACCAGACTATCTACCAGCCTTCGCACCAAGCAGGCAAGTCACCATACAGTCAGTATGCGGGTTCACCACCCAGCTGTCTGCCCACCTAAGGATCGAATCACCAACTACCAAGAGTCGTCCTCCCTCCCTGCCCAGGGATGGTTCCTTGGTGCAAAAGGATACCCGCTCACTAGCTGAAGAGGTCCCTTCTGAGGGCACATTCCCCTTATCCGCAGCATGGTGGCCAGTTTCCTCTCAAACCTCATGCTCCCTGACAGTGGCGGGGCTACCATATTCAGAGTGGGACATATCTAACAAGTCCCTGAGAGTCTTCTCCATACACCTAACTGACTGTTTCTGCTTCTCCAGGTGTGCCACCTTGGCCTTAAGGGAGCAAACTCATTCCCTGAGAATCAGGAGCTCCTTGCACCAGGCACACACCCAAGACTTCTGTCCAGTGGGCAGATAGTCATACATGTGACACTTTGTCCAGTGGGCAGATAGTCATACATGTGACACTTTGTCCAGTGGGCAAATAGTCATATCTGCCCACTGGAAGGCTAGAGACACCTTTTCCTCCTGCTTCCAACTGACTTCAATAGGGATATCAGAAGATGGGCAAGAAGGAGCCATATATTGTCTATCCGTGCTTGGGTCTAGTATGGTTCTCTCCAGTAGATTCCAACTGCCATTCACAAGGATATCCAATGTGAGTGTTATGTCTGGATCCAGCTGAGCTGAGAAAGTCTATCCTGAGGAATATTTGTATTACATTTTGATTTGCATTGTACGGGTTTTTGATTCCTGGAAACTTCTTTATAAGTAAGGTTGGGCTGAGAATAAATATTAACACTTCCTATTATTAAGCCACCTCTTTGCCCCACAGATAAACAAACCCCCCAGTTCATAGTGAAAGGAAGAAAGAAAAAAGTGCATGTTTAACAACAGTTCCTGGGGTCTCTGATTAACAACATATTGAGTGAATTCTCCAGAAGCAAAAGAAAATAGTTATCACAAAGCTCAATTAGTAATTAAATGCTGACTTCCTTGCAGATAAAAATTCATTCCCATGGAGATCAACGGGAGGTTTGGATAGTGTTCCTTTATCTCTTTTTTTTTAATATGAGATTTTTAAGTTCATTTCTGAGTGGCCATAATTTAGTTCATATCTCCAGAGCTGCACAATATGTTTTCCTGACAAAAAGGTGTTCTTTTATTCTGCTTTTTGTTCTCCTCCCAATTACTGAAATAAGTTGATGGTGTAATTTTTGGATCCCATCAAAGACACCCACAGAGATGCCTCTAAAGAAAGAAAACGGTGTCCACAAAGATGTGATTGCAAAGGTAATAGAGTTATGTTGACCCACCTGTGTCAGCTCGCCTGTCATCTCTGCTTAGTGTCCAAAGATATATAACAGTACTAAGTCTCATGTCTTGCTGCACATATTTTCAATGGTATCACATTCCATGGCTACTAATTCCTTTGCTTTCTCTCATTTTCTGTTTGCATTTCACTCCACTCATTCCTTAATGATCGTAGAGCTGAACAAATAATGAGTTCATGCAGTTGTTAATAGGGGCATCACAATATTTACCCTATTTTGTAATAAGTGCATTGCTGAGTCACCAGTTCCATTCATTTATTTTCATGGTAGTGAATATATCTAACATACTTTTAAATTCATTAGTTACACCCGAGCCCTATCCTGGAATCTTAACCCAAACTTGATTGTTTCTGTTATATTGCCATTAAAGATTCTCCCAAATTTCCATTTATTTACTCAGCTTTCCTGGTTTCTGATGAAAGGAACAAACACTGTGACAATTGTTTTAACATAATTGGTGTCCTTTCAATGTTACCTTGCATAGCATGCATCTCTGATCTGTCCATGTCAGACAAAAGAAGCAATATTCTGCTATAGCAGAAAATAATTCAATAGGACAATATTTACTGAATATTGGAACCACCTTGCTAGCAACCAACCTAAGATCCTTTGCTTAATAGTACCCAAAGGGCAGAAATTATACATGGGTAAGCATAATGTTTTTATTAAGCTGATGAGCATGTTGTCAAGCACAGAGAAGGTGATATTTGCAGTCAGCAGTCTGTCACTTATCTTCCTCTTGTGTTTCTTTGGTAGCTTTGCTAATGTAAGAGGTGAATTAACCTAGCAACTCAACCCTGTTTATATAACCTGTTCATATAACCTGTTTTCAAAATATGGGTATTAAATGATGCACATCATCACTTTTTTAGCAACACATCTTTGATACACACATTCATGGATTTTAAGAAATTTTAATATCTCCTAAATGATATGAAATGTTATGCTGGCCATGTTGATTGTACAGTTGTTGCTGCCCTTTTAAAGCAGGCCTGCCCCCACCCCCAGATTTGAAGTTTCTTTGGAATACTGATGCCTGATTATTATTTATATATCTAACTCTCAACATGACCAGTATGTGCAGATACTTATTTCTGCAGATAGGGAGCATATGGAGGGTAAAGAGATGTTTCTGCACATTTGGGCCACTCCCCAGGTTATATAGCCTTAGTTTTGTGGCAGAATAGGTCTGGAATATTCTCTCTCCCCCCTTACAGACAGACATATGTACATACATGTTACTATATCACACAATCATCTGGTAATACTGAAACACAGTGGCTCTCTATAGTATGTTCTTTTCATAAAATGCAAGGAAAGACCTTCAAAGAGTAGCAACTTCTTCTGTGATCGCAGTCTTCAGATTATAACTAGCCTTTGGGAATGGTTTCAGAAATAATGGAGAAAAGGTTAGGGAATGTCTTAAAGAAACCAAGATGAGAATTAGCATTCTGGGAAATGAAAATGAACAAAGCTTCTGTGTTCAGAATTTCTTTTGTTCTTGTTTGTGTGTGTTTAATGTTATCAACTTACATTTTTCTTAATGAGCTCAAAAGCTTGCCTGTTTTCTCAGTCCTGTTTTCTAACTTCATTTGCTGTGGCATAAATGGGATGATGTCAGTTGCTACCAATTTTGGGTCCACTTTGCATCAATCGACAGTAAAAAAAAAAGCTAGCAATTATCTCATATAATGCAATGTGATTGACATCAGAAGAGTGGAATCTTGCTTGAACATTACACAAAAGTATGATTAGACTAATTGGAAATGTTTCTTTCTACAGATCTGACTTTTTAATGGAAAGTGAAATATATTAAAATGATGTCAGGAGCTTTTAGCTTGTTGATCTCAGAATAGAAATCGATACTTTTCTCTTTTTAAAATAAAGCACTTTAAGAGGAAGGAAAACACAATAAGTTGCCTTCCTCTTACCTGAACTTATTCTCACTTCAAAAATATAAGCATTACTGAATGACTAAAATTTATGGCTTAAAAGTTTTATTCTTAAAACCCTACCAGACACAAAGCATAGTAACAAATGGGTTTGGGGGTATGTGTAAAGAGGTGAAGCAGTGAAAGGGACAGGCAGCTCTATCAAAGGCCTTTTTTTACATTGGCATTTTGCTCTGCCTTTGGAGCTCTTCAAGAATTTGCATTCCACTTTATTCTCCACCTTCACTCCACTCTTGCCCTGCATTTATATTTTTATTCTACATGTGTTTTTCATGATTCCGTCCCCAAAGCATTTCCATTACACAATTGCTCTGCATTTTTTTAAACTACTTTTGTGATGGATTTTTTGTCTAAACCGGTTTGAGCACATGTAGAATCATCGCTCATTGTTCCTCCTTCAAACAGGAGCCAGTGCTCACGTGTACTATTCTCCGCCCATTACCAGCTCATATTTCAGCCAATCAACTTTTGCCAGGCAGGGCATAAGGTGGCCTGTTCTGTCTTTTTGTTTTCTTCCTTTCATTTGTTGATACTCACTCCTCATGCATCTTCTCTGGCAAACTAAACAGCTGTACCCAGGTCTCATTTTTTTCAAGTACCACTTCCCTATATGTGCAGCTGTTTGGGGGGGGGGATATGAGGGAGGAGAGAGACGTCTCCATGCCATGCTTGTAAGCTTCATAGAGGCAACTGGCCTTGGAAGGAAACAGGATGCTGGTCCAGGAAGGCAGCTCTTTGTTCTTGTGAAGGTGGCATAATAGAGGGATCATTACTTACAGTATTCACCTTTTCCTATTATTAATTACTACTACTGTTGTTGTTGCTACAGCTGCCTAGTTTTGCGAGGTTTTGCGTTCCATGCAGCATCTAAGGTTGGGTGGTGTAGAAGGGATGGGGAGTCCAGTGACACCTTTAAGACCAACAAAGTTTTATTCAGAGTGTATGCTTTCATGTGTATGCACATAATATTTAGGTACTTCAGACACTAAGACAGAAGTGTCACATATTTTGAAGAGAAAGGTTTTCTTCCACCCATGTAAAACAACCAGGTGATCAGTTCTGTAGCTGGGTCAAAAGTTTACAGCAGGATGTAGCTGTTATTGTGATGGTAAATATATGTGCTCCTAGGCTCTGTATAGGGAATTCCCTGCAGATTTAGTGGTGGAGTCTGGGGAGGGGCAATAAATTCCACCATCCAAAGCATCCATTTTCTCTCACCATCCAAAGCATCAGTTAAAACATAGCAATGACAGCAAGGGCAAATGAAACAGCTCTAAGATGCATTCAGAATTTGAATCTGAAAACAGTTCCAATCCAGTTTAACATTATATATGTAGAATAGAGAGAAAAAATGGAGCAAAGGAGTGGCTATTCGACACTGTGGTGAACATGGATTAAAAGGAGACTGTGGAAAGGGTCTATGACTGATCAATTGTTAGAACAACTTCAGGTTTTCCTGGATGATGCTTCCATTCTTGACTCCTTCCAGTCTGGCTTCTGCCCTGGCTATGGGACGGAGATGGCTCTGGTCGCCCTTACAGATCACCTCCATAGACACCTGGATCGAGGCGGGTCAGCACTGCTGTTGTTATTAGATCTGACAGCAGCTTTTGAGATGGTCACCTATGATCTTATGACCCACCGCCTCGCTGACGTAGTTCAGGGGACTGCCTTGAAATGGTTTTCTTCCTTTCTCCATGACTGGGGACAGAGGGTGGCACTTGGTGAGAGGGTCTCCCCATGGTATCCACTAGAATGTGGAGTGCCGCAGGGGGCCATCCTCTTGCCAATGTTGTTTAACATCTATATGCGCCCCCTCACCCAGTTAGTCTGGAGCTATGGGCTGGTTTGTCACCAATATGCTGATGACACCCAACTCTATATGTTAATGGATGGCTATCTGTCTTCTGTTCCCAAAACGCTGGGTGAGGCCTTGGAAACTGTGGCTGGATGGTTACGGCAGAGTTGGCTTAAGTTAAACCCATCAAAGGTAGAGGTCCTGTACCTGGGTCGAGGGGACATGGATGTGGGCATCAGGCTTCCCACAATGGAAAGGGCACTTTTGGTGCCAGCCCAAACAATGAGGAGCCTGGGAGTAACACTGGATGCCTCTTTGTCTATGGAGGCCCAGGTTGCCGCAGTTGCCAGATCTGCATTCTTCCATCTTAGGCAGATCAGGCTACTGAAGCCATATCTTCCCCCTCAAGACCTAGCTACAGTGATCCATGCAATGGTCACCTCCAGACTTGATTACTGCAATTTGCTCTACACAGGCTTGCCCCTGAGACTGATCTGGAAATTACAGTTGATACAAAATGCAGTGGCACACCTGCTGATGTCAATGCCTGTGTGGGCTCATGTTCAGCATGTGCTTTGCCAGCTGCACTGGTTACCAGTTGAGTACAAGATCTGCTTCAAGGTGTTGGTAATAACCTTCAAAGCCTTATATGGCCTGGGACCAACATATCTAAGGGACTGCCTCTTCCTGTATATGCCTCAAAAAGCTTTACACTCTAGTAATCAACATCTCCTGATGGTCCCTGGCCCAAAAGACATCCATTTAGCCTCAACCAGGGCCAGGGCCTTTTCTGCCCTGGCCCCCACCTGGTGGAACATGCTCCCCATCGAGATCAGGGCCCTGCGGGATCTTACTCAGTTCATCAGGGCCTGCAAGGCAAAGCTGTTCTGCCAGGCTTTTGGTTGAGGCAGCAGGCATCCACATATGGCCTCCTCAAGGTTGCTGTCTCCTACCAACTGGCCACCCATCTGCCAGCAACCAGCCATAACAATCAGTATTAATGGGCCAGAATTTGCACCAGCAGCTATAACTACTGATTTTAAATGTTTATAATGTAATCTTTTATTGTGTTTTAAATCTTATTGTTTTATTTGAGATGATGTGACCCGCCATGAAACTGCTCGCAGGATGGGTGGGATACAAATATGAAAAATAAAATAAATAAATAAATATATGGATGTTTTCTGTGAGTACTATGCTGGAGGTTGTAAGTTCAGTAGCTCCTGGCAAGCAAATTAAGAGCAGGGAGGCATTTGCAGGCAAGATGCAGCACAGGAAATATTTAGTTCTTTGCTAGCTTGTTACTTTTCTCCTGCAGCCCCCTTGCCCCAGCCACTTTTCCTCCCCCACCCCCACTGGAATTGCCAGATATGTTTGCCAGTCAAGTTATGGAAAGAGCCTGGAAGATGTTGCTTTGGGGTAGCAATGGGTGTATACTTGAGTCTCAGACCCATGATCCATCAAGGTCAGTGTTATCTACTCTGACTGGCAGTAGCTCTATGGGATCTCAGGCAAGGATCTTTCACATCACCTGCCACCTGATCCTTTTAACTGGAGATTGAGCCTGGGACCTTCTGCATGTAAAACAGGCACTCTGCCATTGTGATTATTATTATTATTATTATTATTATTATTATTATTGTTGTTGTTGTTGTTGTTGTTGTTGTTGTTGTTGTTGTTGTTAATTTTATTGAGTGTAATTCAAGCATTACAATTTAAAATATAGGGTAGATATTAAAACAGTATACAACAAACAATAAAGAACAAATTAACTAGGAGTAGAATAAGAGCAAATGTGCTTGTTTAACCTATAACAAGTAGCTAAACTGAATTTCCTTTCATTTAAATGTTATCGCAAACTGTAATGTGCTAAAGACTAATATAAACTTTACTATCAAAATATTATTTATAGATACAACCATTTATGATACATTTGATTTGAAGGGAGAAAACTTTATGCAACCATATATTCTAATACTTGAGCCCAAATCCGTACAAATTTGGAGTAGATTGAATTAGAAGAGTTACAGGATCTATTTATATGGTCCGTTATCTTGGCCATTATAAAATGATCCCAGATTTTATCTTGCCAAGCAAGGAGTGTTGACGGTGACGAAGACTTCCAGGTCGCAGCAATAGTTAGTCTGGCTGTTGCCAAAAGTATTACTATTGGATCCTTAGTGTCACTTCTTATTGAATTGTCCCATAAATTTAATAAAGTTATTTCTGGTGTACATGGAATCGATTGATTTGTAATTGTGTTAATATGAATAATCACTTTCTTCCAGAATTCCAAGATCACCGGGCAGTCCCACCAGCAATGTAGGTAGGTGCCTATTTGCCCGCAATTTTTCCAGCAGGTTGGAAGGTTGATCAGCTTCATTTTATGTAGCAGATGTGGTGTAATGTACCATCTTGAGATCAACTTGAAGAACTGCAAGCGCATGTTGAATATAGAAAAAGTATTCGCCCCTGATGCCCAAATGGTATTTGATTGAGAAACATCCAGATCTAAATTGAGCTCTTCTTCCCATCTATGTTGATATTTCAGTTTGAAGTTCTTGTTGTCTTCAAACAATATAATTTTATAAAGTCTTGAGAGAACACCTTTTGGCGCCTCAGGATAAGTTTTTTCAGGTTCGTTAGGCCCCTATCAAAGTCACGTGCTTCAGCTAACCATTCTGTCAGGTTCTTAAGTTACAAATATTGGTGCCACAGGATTCAATGACCTATTTTTTGATCAAAGTAGTTTTTGTCTTGAATTTTGCCTTTAGTCACTAGGACATCTTTAATCTGCTTTTATCCAACTGTCAAAGGCATCTGGGACCATGCCTGGAGGGAACCAATCTTGGTGAGTGTAGGTGGTCAGTTGAGAGGTTCCCAATGGAAAGAGTTGTTTCCTTTGATCCCACACTTTGATTGAAGCTGGTAATAGCATGTTAGTTTTCACAGACGATGTTCTGTGGATTGACAGTATCCACAACAGTTCTTGAAGAGTATAAGGTTCGGAGCATTTTTGTTCAATCAACATCCAAGGATTTGAGTGGATATTCATTAGCATGTGAACTATTTGCAAGTGTATCAAGGCTTGGTAATAAGTTCAGAGGTGTGGAAAATCTAGTCTGTCTAAGCATGAGGGTCTGTGTGATATAGTGCTGTTAATTCTTGACTTTTTCCCACTCCAGAGAAAACAAGCTAAAGAGTTCTGCCAAATGTTAATTTTTTTGTTAGTTATTGAGATTGGTAGTGCACAGAAAAGAAAAAGGAATTTGGGTAAAATAAAACTCTTAACCAAGTGAAGTCTGTCAGGAACAAAAATTGTAAAGACTCCCAGCTGCTGAGTTGCAATTTTATTCCTTGGTACAGCTTGAAAAAATTACATTTACAAAGATCTTTTAGGTTCAACCTTATATGCACTCCTAGGTGCCTCCATTCCTCCATAACCCACTTATAAGAAAAATTATTCCAAATATAATTTGATGTTATATGAGTGAGATTTATAGGATAAATTTCTGATTTGGAAGAATTGATGAGTAACCCCGAGATGGCTCCAAACTGAGTTAAGGTATGTTGTATTGCTTGTAAGGAGTGACTAAATTCTCTAAATTGATAAATATAGAGTTAAATCATCTGCATATGAGTTGACCTTGTGTTCTTGATCACCAATGCTAATTTCAGTAAAGAAAGGGTTGGACCTGAGGTCCTTGGCAAGCGGTTCCATCACCACAACAAACATTAATGGAGAAAGAGGACAACCCTGCTTCCTACCTCTGGTTAGATGGAAGGCAGGAGAGGTGCTGCTATTTACCCAAAGCCTGGCTTTATTATGTGCATAAAGTGTGCATATCATTTGCACAAATGTATTTCCAAACCTCATTTTTTAAAAGTAACTTTATCATATACTGTATCTCAGTGGAATCAAAAACTTTCTCAAAGTCCAAAGCCAAAATTAAAGACTCCTTTTTGGTTCTTTTCTCATGAGAACGATGATATCGATGGACCTACATTTATTGTCTACAAGTTGCCTATTCAGAATGAATCCCATTTGATCTGGCCTAATATAGCGAGCAATGAATGATTTTAGTATATTAGCAAGGATCGTTATAAAGATCTTGTTATCATGGTTAAGTAAAGCTATTGGTCTGTATGAAAAGGGAGCAGACAGATCTTTGTTGTCCTTGTGTATCACTACTATGACTGACTCTGACCAGGAGGCTGGCATCAAACCTGTATGTAATATAATATTGCATATTATGAGATGAGTTGCTAAGGATCCACTGAAAGTCTTGTAAAACTCTGCTGAAATACCATCAAGACCTGTGGCCTTGTTAGGCTTTAGGTGTTTAATAGTGTCCAGCACTTCTTTCAATGAAATATCAGAATCCATTAGCTCTGAGTCCTCTTGGGATAATTGGGGAAGTGAAGTTATAGAGTTCAGGTACTTACCAATTGCCTCATGCCTAGGGCTTCTTGTAGGTAGACCTCTTTATAGTAGTCCACAAATATATTGGCTATGTCCCTTACTAAAAAATTTTGTTGGCCAGCCTTGTTCTCTAGTGAGCTAATGAAGGTTGATTTCCTTTCATCTTTAATTCTCCAGGCTAACAGGCTGAGATTCTTGGGAGATTTCTGCCAGTGTTTCTGTTTAAGATATATTAGGTTTTTTTGTACCTGAGTCACTTCTAGGTTCTCCAATATTTTATGTTCTGCAATTAGTTTCTTGTATATTTTATTGTTACCTGTCCTTTTCTGCTGATCTTCCAGAGTAGAGATGCGATCCGCCACCTCTCTCCTGACTTTCTCTTTTTCCTTCCTTATCCTAGCTGCGACAGCAATCATGGAACCTCACGTGACTGCCTTCAAAGTGTCCCACAGAAGAGATGGGGAGACCTCTGGGGTATCGTTTTCTTTGAAGAAGTTTTTGATGTTATTCTCAATTCTCTCTTTTGCTACTGCATGGAATAAAATACTCCATAGTTCAGAAATGGTCTGAATCTGTGCCTGGTTTGAGTTCCAACCAACCATGAATGGTCAGTTAGATAATTTGTTTTGATTTCTATTGAGGTTACTGATTAAGCTAATGTCTGGGAGATAAGAATGTAATCTATCCTAGTAAATATATTATATCTACGAGAAAAATGGGTGTAATCTCTTTAACCTGGATGCAATAATCTCCAAGCATCACACAAATGATATTTGAAAAAAGTTGGGAGAGTTTGGTATCAGCAGAGGCCTTTAGGGCTTTGGTGGGAGTAGACATGTCCTGTCAAGCGTAGCATTAGCAATAAAATTAAGATCTCCTCCTACTATAAATTTTCCTTCTTGGAACTGCGTAAGCACCTTAAAAACAGAGTCTAAGAGGGGAATCTGCAGGGGTCTTTTGTGGGGGGAGCATGCTGGAGCACAGCTCTGACAGCTCAGGAGCCACAACAAATGGCGGTGGCGGCAAGCCCTGCTCCCAGCTGATGTCCCCAGTAGGGGTGTGTAATAATAATAATAATAATAATAATAATAATAATAATAATAATAACAACAACAATTCAGCCCAATTCTGTTCGGCCAAATTGGGCACAAGCAGTTTTGGAGGGCAGATAAGCCCCCGCATGTCAGTTTCAGCAGTATGGAGCCTATTTGGGAGACTTTCTGCCAGCCGAATGTCAATTTCAGCCCCATTATATCCTATGGAGGAGCTGCGGTGGCTCAAGTGGTTAAGATGCTGAACTGCAGGCTGTGGAAGGTCAGCAGTTCAGCAGTTCAAGACCCGGGTGCCGCAAGATGGAGTGAGCTCCCATCTCTAGTTCCAGCTCCTGCCAACCTAGCAGTTCGAAAGCAAGAAATTGCAAGTAGATAAATAGGTACCACTTTGGTGGGAAGGTAACAGCGTTCCGTGCGCCTTGGTGTTTAGTCATGCCGGCCACATGACCACGGAAATGTCTTCAGACAGCGCTGGCTCTTCGGTTTTGAAACGGAGATGAGCACCGCAACCCTAGAGTCGGATTCGACTGGCTTTCGAGCAAAGGAACCTTTACCTTTACCTTTATATCCTATGGGCCATTGAAGTCAATGGCAAAAACATAGGGTATATTCTGGGGGCTGGAGGGGAGGGGGTTTGAGTGAGAGGCTCCAAACTCACAGGGTAGCTGATGGAGCCTCTCCCCAAGATACCCACCATGTTTCAAGAACATTGGACCAGGGGGTCCAATTTTATGGGCCTCCAAACAGGTTGCCCCCATCCCCTCCATTGTTCTCTATGGTGGGAAAAATGTTACTTGTTTCCCACGGTGCTGTTAGTAGCTCTGGGGGGAGGGGGTTTGAGGGAGAGGCTCCAAATTTTCAGGGTAGCTTCAGGAGCCTCTCCCCACATACACTCCCACGTCTCAAAGCAATTGGAGCAATGGGCCTAATTCTATGGGCACCCAAACAGGTTACCCCCATTACCTCCATTGTTTCCAATGGGGAAACCCAGCCAGCAGCACTTAAGGCAGGCATGCAGAAAAGGGCAACTACAATAATAAGAGGAGGACACTTTCCCTATGAAGAAAGGTTATCACGTTTGGGGATCTTAGCTTTGAGAAACAATGACTGAGGGGTGACATGATAAGAGTTTTACAAGACTATGCATGGGATACAGCAAGTAGAGAAAGAAGTACTTGTCACCCTTTCTCACAAGACAAGAACTCGTGGACACTCAATGAAATTGCTGAGCAGTCAGGTTAGAAGTTAGAAAAGATGAAAGGTTTTTTGGTTCTTTCAGGTTTACAACTTTAAAAAGTTCTGCTGGTTGCTGTTGCTTGGTGGGGGGGGGGTTGTTTTTTTCCTGTCTGTTCCAGCCTCCATACGTTTGTCAAATTCCATCTGGAAGCTGTTCATGCCAGCCACCACCACCACCACCACCACCTCCTGTAGCAGTGAATTCCATGTGTTAATCACTGTTTGGGTGAAGAAGTACTTCCTTTTATCTGTTTAAATTCCCCCCTAAAGTAATTTTTTTTTAAATTAAAGTGTCTGCACACATGCAGACAATGCAGTTACTTTGCTTCTGCCACAGCTGGGAACTGTGTTGGAGCCCGGTGGCAGCTGCAGCAGAGTCCTGGAGCACAGCAGCATTGGATGCCAGGAGCCACTCTAGGCCCAGCCACAGTGGTGGCGGATGCCAGGAGCTGCTCTGGGCCTGGCCATGATGGCAACAGATGCTGGCAACCACTCAGGCCCTGGCTGCAATGGCAGCACATACTGAGAGCTGCTCTGGGCCCAGCAGAGGCAGGCACTGGAAACTGCTCTGGGCCTGGCCACAGGCAACTCACACTGGGAACTGCTCAGGGCTCATAGCGGTTCCCGAACACCCCCACAGCCAGGCCCTGAGTTGAGTAGTTGGGCCTGGATGTGCTGCCTCAGCATTGCAGGTGGGATGGGATCCCACCCACAAGTTTTGCAGTCCCCCCTTTGTTACCGTATAATTCCATGGATTTAAATCAGACAGTTCAGCTCAAGCATAACTTTCCCACTATAAACAGTAGAATATAAAAATCCCTAACTTTGGCTGTATTGTTGCCTTAATAATAACAGAAGATAAACTCTGCTAGATCATGCTAGTGATAAATATACTCCAGCAACCAGTTTCACATAATAGCTAATCAGTTACCTTGGAAGACCAACAAAAGGGCATAGCAGTCAAGGCCTTCCCCTTGATGTTGCCTCCCCACAGTGATATTCCTCTACATAAACTTCCTCTATACAAGAAAGTTTCCTTTACTTACCATTGCTACAAATGAATGAAAGACCTCTCCTTCATGGATCTAATTGTCTCTTAAAGCCATCTGTCCTTGTTGCCATCACCACACCATTGGCAGTGAATCCCCCAAATTAATTACTCATTGAGTGGTCTATTTCCTCTTGTCTGTCCTGAACCTGTTGCCCAGTTAACATCATTGGATGCCCCCAATTTCTAGTATTTTCGTAACAGGAGAAAAAACTTTTCCCACTTACTCCTTACAGGCCCTCACCTGGATAGCCCAAGCTAGCCTGATCTTGTCATATCTCGGAAGCTAAGAAGGGTTGGCCGTGGCTAATATTTGGATGGGTGTTTGGAATACCAGGGTCATGAAATGGGATAAGGCAATGACAAACCACCTCTGAACATCTCTTGCCTTGAAAACCCAATGGGGTCACCATAAGTCAGCTGTATCTTGATGGCACTTTCCACTCACATCACTTACTTTATCCACCCAACACATCATTTTATAAACTTCTGTCATGTATCCTCTAGTTGCCTTTTTTCTAAACTGAAAACTTGCATTTTTTTTTAGCCTTTTCTAATAGGAAAAATACTCTAACCCCTTAATTTTCTTGGTTGCCATCTTCTGCACTTCTTTTAATACTATAGATACCCTGAACACAAAGATACAAGGGCGCCTAGCCATCTTACTTAATAATCACCAGTTATAATTTTTTCCAGGATGTCTTCAAGCTCAAAATCCCATGGGCATCACTGTGTTTGCAAGGCTAGGCTGAACATTTCCCACATGATGTCTAATTAAATGGAATATGGCTACTTGGTTACCATGGTGTCATGGTTTCATCTTTGGAAGGGAGTTGGTGATAGAAGTTTCCCTCCTTACACCTGACTGTTATTTATTCATGAGATCAGCTTTGCTGAATCTTCCCAGCAAGTTATTTCCCCCCTTAAACTTTTCAACTCAGTTTTCAGCTTAGAGTCAGAATCAGGCCTGAACCAATGTGTGAAAGATCAAGGAACTAGGCAAGGGTCTCAGTTCCTTGACATGTCCCATGATGGCAAGTTTCATAGCTAATTTATGCACACTGTATATTAAAAAAAGCTTTACTTTTGAACCCTGACTAGAAACTGAAGTTGTGTGGAAATCTGGCCTAATGTCCTTTACAGTGCAATCCTATGTAGAAGCACTGTAGTCTAAGCCACAGATTTCAATGGATTTAGAGTTGAGTAACTCTGCATAGGATTGCAGCATTAATTTATTTCAGCAATCCTATAATGCCTCCTTAAGTGCACAGCACTCCAAAGCATGAAAACATGCCCTTTTTAGTGCACATTTAGATTTAAATATCAAGAGGTATCTTAATATAGCTGCCATCTGGTACTCATATACCCATACTTTCTCCATAACTGGTAACTATTATAACATAGCATAGAGCTTTTGTTGTGAGTTTGCCACAAAGCTAGAAAAGAACAGTAAAAGTTCATGCTTTAGACATTTATTATATTTTACCACTTTGGATACAAACAAAAAATTTAACCTCTAAATGGACCACCAAGAAACTGAATAATTACAATTCTCATACACGAAAAATACAAAAGGCATGGCATCAATTAATGTACAATTAAAGCTGAAGATCTCCCTCATGGATCACTGCCTTGTCGTGGTGAGGGGGCTTGCATGGTTCGATGAGGCTGTGGGCTATGCCGTGGAGGGCCACCCAGGACGGACAGGCCACAGCAGAGAACTCAGACCAAGCGTGATCCCCTGGAGAAGGAAATGGCAACCCACTCCAGTATCTTTGCCAAGAAAACCCCATGGACAGTAACAAAAGGCTAAAAGATATGACGCCGGAAGATGAGCCCCTCAGATCGGAAGGTGTCCAATATGCTACTGGGGAAGAGCAGAGGGCAAGTACGAGTAACCCCAGAAAGAGTGAAGTGGCTGGGCCAAAGCTGAAAGGACGCTCAGTTGTGGATGTGTCTGACGGTGAAAGGAAAATCCAATGCTGCAAAGAACAATACTGCATAGGAACCTGGAATGTAAGATCTATGAATCAAGGTAAGCTTGACATGGTCAAAAATGAGATGGCAAGAATGAACATCGACATCTTGGGAATCAGTGAACTAAGTGGACAGGAATAGGCAAATTTAACTTAGAAGACCATTATATCTACTACTGTGGCCAGGAATCCCATAGAAAAAATGGTGTGGCCTTTATAGTCAATAAGAGAGTGAGAAAGGCAGTATTGGGATACAATCTCAAAAATGACAGAATGATCTTGGTCCGAATCCAAGCCAAACCATTCAGCATCACAGTAATCCAAGTCTATGCCCCAACCACTGCTGCAGAAGAGGCCGAAGTGGACCAGTTCTATGAAGACCTACAACAGCTCATAGAACTAACACCAAAAAATGATGTCCTCATCATCATAGGGGACTGGAATGCTAAAGTAGGAAATCAAAAGGTAACTGGAATAACAGACAAGTTTGGCCTTGGAGAACAAAATGAAGCAGGGCAAAGGCTAACAGAGTTTTGCCAAGAGAACACGCTGGTCATAGCGAACACCCTTTTCCAACAACCTAAGAGGCGTCTCTACTCATGGACATCACTAGACAGGCAACACCGAAATCAGATTGACTATATAATTTGCAGTCAAAGATGGAGAAGCTCTATCCAGTCAGTAAAAACAAGACCTGGAGCTGACTGTGGCTCAGATCATGAGCTACTCATTGCAAAATTCAGACTTAAATTGAAGAAAGTTCGGAAAACCACAAGGCCATTCAGATTTGATCTAGATCGCATCCCCGATGAATATACAGTAGAGGTGAAGAACAGGTTTAAGGGACTAGATTTGATAGACAGAGTGCCTGAAGAACTATGGACAGAGGTCCGTGACATTGTAAAGGAGGCAGCAATCACCGTCATCCCAAAGAAAAAGAAATGCAAGAAAGCAAAGTGGCTGTCTGATGAGGCTTTACACATAGTAGAGGAAAGAAGGAAAGCTAAAGGCAATGGTGAAAAGGAAAGATTTGCCCAACTGAATGCAGATTTCCAGAGAACAGCAAGGAGAGATAAGGAGGCTTTCCTGAATGACCAATGCAAAGTAATAGAGGAAAACAATAGATTGGGAAGGACCAGAGATCTCTTCAAGAAAATTGGAGAAATCATGGGTGGAAATGTTAACGGGGCGAAGCATCATGGGAAGCCAGGGGAGGGGGAGATAAAAATCTGAAAAGGATATGATAAGAATTGTAAACAAAATGTGGAACATGCTATTATATATCCGATAATAAATTTTCTTAAAAAAAAAAAAGAAAATTGGAGAAATCAAGGGAACGTTCCATGCAAAGCTAGCCATGATAAAGGACAAAAATGGTAGGGACCTAACAGAAGCAGAAGATATTAGGAAAAGATGGCAAGAATACACAGAAGAACTATACAAGAAGGACCTCAATGTCCTTGACAACCACGATGGTATAATCACTGACCTCGAGCCAGACATCCTGGAAAGCGAAGCTAAATGGGCCTTAGAAAGCATTACTAACAACAAAGCTAGTGGAGGTGATGGTATCCCAGCTGAGTTATTCAAAGTCTTAAAAGAAGATGCTGTTAAAGTGCTGCACTCAATTTGCCAACAAATTTGGAAAACACAACAGTGGCCACAGGATTGGAAAAGGTCAGTTTACATTCCAGTCCCAAAGAAGGGTAATGTCAAGGAATGTTCAAACTATCACACAATTGCACTCATTTCACACGCTAGCAAGGTCATGCTCAAAATCCTACAAGCTAGGCTTCAACAGTACGTGGATAGAGAACTGCCAGAAGTACAAGCTGGGTTTCGAAGAGGTAGAGGAACTAGAGATCAAATTGCCAACATTCGCTGGATTATGGACAAAGCAAGAGAGTACCAGAAAAACATCTACTTCTGCTTCATTGACTATGCTAAAGCCTTTGATTATGTGGATCACAATAAACTATGGTAGGTTCTTAAAGAGATGGGAGTACCGGACCACCTCACATGTCTCCTGAGAAATCTGTATAAGGGTCAAGAAGCAACAGTTAGAACCGGATATGGAACAACTGATTGGTTTAGCATAGGAAAAGGATTACGACAAGGATGTATATTGTCACCTTGCTTATTTAATTTATATGCAGAGAACATCATGCGAAATGCTGGCCTGGATGAATCACAAGCTGGAGTTAAGATTGCTGGGGAAAAGATCAATAACCTCAGATATGCAGACGATACCACTCTGCTGGCAGAAAGTAAAGAGGACCTAAAGAGCCTCTTGCTCAGGATGAAAGAGGAGAGCGCAAAAGTGGGCTTGAAGCTCAACATCAAAAAAACTAAGATCTTGGCATCTGGCCCCATCACTCCTTGGCAAATAGAAGGGGAAGTCGTAGAAGTAGTGACAGACTTCACGTTCCTAGGATCCCAGATCACTGCAGATGGTGACTGCAGCCATGAAATTAAAAGACGCCTGCTCCTTGGGAGGAAAGCAATGGCAAACCTAAACAGCATGATAAAAAGCAGAGACATCACCCTGCCAACAAAAGTCCGCATGGTCAAAGCAATGGTATTCCCCGTAGTAATGTATGGCTGCGAGAGTTGGACTATAAGGAAGGCTGAGCGCCGAAGAATAGATTCTTTTGAACTATGGTGCTGGAGAAGACTCTTGAGAGTCCCTTGGACTGCAAGGAGATCAAATCAGTCAATTCTAAAAGAAATCAACCCTGATTGTTCCCTGGAAGGCCAGATCCTGAAGTTGAAGCTCAAATACTTTGGCCACCAAATGAGAAGGGAGCATTCACTGGAGAAGACCCTGATGCTGGGAAAGATTGAAGGTCAAAGAAGAAGGGGATGGCAAAGGATGAGATGGTTAGACAGTGTCATCGATGCAACAAACATGGAATTGAGCAAACTTCAGCAGACAGCGGAAGACAGGAGGGCCTGGCGTAATCTGGTCCATGGGATCGCGAAGAGTCGTACTCGACTGTGCGACTGAACAACAACAATGCTGAAGATACTTAGCTCTGGTGTAAATTTTATTAGGGTCCATATTCCCTATTAGCCAATTGGGTTAACATAAAAAGCATATTTCAATGATCATTCAGCTGAGTTGGGGAGAGCTTTGATTAGGGCCAGTTTGGTGTAATGGTTAAGCACACGGACTCTAATCCGGGAGAACCAGGTTTGATTCCCCACTCCTCCACTCACAGCTGCTCGATGACCTTGGGCAAGCCATAGTTCTGTCAGAGGTGTTCTTGAAAAAGAGCAGTTCCTGTCAGAACTCTCTCAGCCCCACTTCCCTCACAGGGTGTCTGTTGTTGGGAGGGAAAGGGAAAGGAGTTTATAAGCTGCTCTGAGACTCTGAGTGAAGGGTGGAGTATAAATCCAATCTCTTCTTCTTCACTAGAAAAATATCATTATAAGTCACATCTGGGGTTCAGGGGGAAATTTCTATTGTAATTGCTTATGCTCATGTATGACATTGTCGTTACAGGATTCAGATATGTATGGTTTGTTTGGGTTACAGAGTTTTAGGCCCTTTATTTTCAATGGACAATTTATTAAAGGGTCTGGGGCAGCTGTTTTTAAAGACAATGGCACCAAATATGCACCAAATTTCCTCTAATCTAAAGACTCCTTGAGTTTCAAGTAAATGGATGTCTCTTGGGCAGAAGTACATTTCTTTCCACTGATTCCTATCAGAGGGAAATGGTGCCAGCCACCATCATTGTTTGTTTGTTTTTTTAAATCCCTGTCTGCAATCATTTCATTTTTCCATAATTGCAGTCTAACTTTTTTTTTTTTTTTTTAAAAACCCTTTCTACTGAAAATTTTGTGTTAGGCATCCTTCCTTGTTATAGTCTATTTGTTTCCTATCACAAATTGGAGAAAGAAGGACTTCTTTATTGGGGGGGGGCTGGAGTAGCCACTTTCAACCAAATGACAGTCAAATTTCAGCAGAGCTAGTGCTGTCTGACCACTAAACAACTCTGAGTTTCAAGGAACTTGGACAATTGGGTCACATTCTACAGATCCCTGAACAAGCTACCTCCAGCAATCATCCTTGAAAAGAAAAAAATGGGCTGTACCCCCACAAAGGGAGAGAAAGAGAACTATGGCTCTCTATGTCTTGTCTCCAAAGGTAATTGGCTGGGACTGCATTGTGCTCCTCCCTAGCAGCTTCCAGTTGGCAGAGAGAAATGCCATTGCCCATGAAATCAGTAAAATCAAAGAACAACACAAGTGTATGCTGCATTGCTGATAAGCACCCAAACTTGGGGGGGGGGGGTGTTGGATTGTTCAGGGAAGGTGAATTTATAATTCTCAAGAATCCCAGATTTGTATCCCCATGCCAGGAAACTTCTGCAATGACCCAAACCAGTGATTTCCATGTATATCTTTGGCTCAGGCATTTTGTAATGCATACTCCTAGTTTTAGTACTCCTTAAAAGAAGATCTTATTTCAAAGAGGAATGTAATAAGTTTTAAGGGAAATCCTCCTAAAAAAGCTGATAAATCGATGATCTAAAGAAAGAAAAAAATGTGAATAGATATATCTATCTTCAGGTCATTAAAAGATATGGCATTTTTAGAATTGTTGTTCCCCAATTTGTTTTATTGTTGGCTATAAAGTGTCTTTTTAATATATATGTTCATGTTTGTGTGTGTGCGCGCGTGCATGGGAAGTCGTGGCAACTTCTGGTTACGAAGTGTGTTTGCACCTGAAAGTCATTGTGACCTCTGGTGACTGACCCCCTACTGGGGATCTGGAGGATATTTGGAGAAGTAGCTGAATAAAGCCTGCCCCCGCCTCCCACCTCTGGTATTTCAAGGAGGTCTCTCATCCAAGTACTTGCCAAAGTCGACCCTGCTTAGCTTCTAAGATCTGACAAGATGAGGCTTGCCTGAGCTATCTAGGTCAGGGTGGCTGTAAAGTGTTTTGTGCTTCTGCTTGCACTATTGAATTCTCTACAGGGCAGTAAAAACATATCATGTCTTATATTACTGCCCTGCAGAGCTGGCACATATTGAGCATGAGTTCAAGTTGATAGACCATATGACTATACACAAAGAATCAAGTAATATATGATTTGTTCTTATATTATACTGAGTTTGGATGTGTGGCATAGTGATCAGCTCATAATTTATTAAGTAGCTCAAAACTGAAGACGAACTAGCCGGTCCGAGACCGACTTATATCCGTGGAACACACACACACACAACACCCCCCTACACCCTGTGATTGGTTCTATTTACACTACCAGTTGCCCATAGGTTCATACTGGGATCCGTGCAAGCCTATTGGTCCACTCTAGGTTCCAACTTGGCTATTGTTTCCAGACCCAAAGGTCTGCTTGATCGCTTGGCCATGCTACTGCTGGCATGCCCCTCTTAATATACAATAGTTCTATACTAGGCTGCTTGAAACGTCAGATCTGAAGCCCCAACATTGATATGTTGGAATAATTTGGAGCTCTGATGGGTTTATCTGTACTCAGTTCACTGCAAGACCTCTTTTTAAAAGTTTGAAACAAGGACTCCTGCTCTCCCACCATGAGGGAGCACATAACATTATGAGCCAGGGTATGTTGCATTTGAGTATATTCAAAGTGGATGGACCTTTGAATTCAGAATTCTGGGTGAAGATTTTTTTTTAAAAAAAATTAGAAACTTCCTGTGCCATATCGCCAGAGAATCTGGGTGGCTTATAAAGTAAAATGTAGTAAAAACAAAATATCTTTAATAAATGATTAAAAACCCAGCCTTAAAGCCACATTCTGAACAAAAACTTATAACAAGAAGCAGCTTAAAACAAATCTCATATCACAGTTCTTAGGCTTGAAGCAGACTATTAAAATGATGGTGAAAGATCAAGCCCATAATTAAAAGCCTTGGTAAAAAGAAGTGTTTTGGCCTGGCTCCTGAAAAAAGGTAGGGCAGGCACAAGGTGAGGATGGTGATGATGGTGAAATTTTGGTGGTTTTATGTCCAAATTAATCAGCTTCTTTCAGCAACTAGTTCAGTGGAGCTCTCAGGGCAGAAAGGAATTAAATTACTAATGACTGTTGACATTTGTGTGCATGCACACAAAAGCTTACACCTTGAATAAAACTTTGTTGGTTTTAAAGTTGCCACTGGAATCAGACTTTGTTCTGTTCTGTCATAGTGTGAAGAAGTTTATGGAGTGATATAGGAGCATATTTCTCTGAATGTGGCAGAATGAACTGTGTAGCATCTGGCAATAATGTTGGCTACTTATAGTAAATAGAGAGGTTTTCAAAGTAGGACTGAGCTTGAAGAACACCACATGGTGTGTTGTGTGTGTTATTCATTTAAGTGAAGTCAAAGGTATGAACTTCATTTATCTCTCTCTCCCAGGAAAATGTGCTTCACCCCAGGAACTTACAGCTCCAATTTTTCCATGTTTACTCAAAAGTTGGTCTAGCTCAATTCATTGGAACTTGCTTCCAAATAAATGTGCACTGGATTTCAGCAGCCTGTGTCTAAGTATAAATGCCCTCGGATGGTAAAAATCTGCTTAGGGATAAAGCAAAGATTTTTTTTCTCTTATAAACACAACCTGATATTTACTCAACACAACAAATCTCACACAACGGCACTGACTTAGCAAAGAGCCAACACATTCCCATCTGTTCCACTTCTATCAACTTCATTTCAAATTGCAGGCTGTACTTCTAATTACGTTCCCCTCAACAGCTGTTCTAACTTAAGCAAGCAACCTAATCCACTTGAGCTCTCATCTTGGGTGGCCTAATCAATTTATACATTAAATAGCATCTTAGGGTGGAACTAAACTGTACAAGAAACATTAGCTGCCACCAAAAACAGCAGCCTTGTTTTACGTTCTCCTCTTTCACACTCTGACACCAATCCACATGATTGCCTGTTGCTGGCAAAGGTGGTAAAATGAACAGCATTGTGGCATAATTTTTCACAAAATGCTGATTTTAATTTACTCATTCAAAACTGAATGTGGGAAAATGGGGAACTTGGAACCTGTTAGGTAATATAGATTTATGCATACATTGTATAGGAAAGAAGTCACTGCAGAGGTAATTTTGAACGACCACTCTTCTAGTCCAGAGATATCTGTTCTTTGTTCCAATTATATAGAAATGACGAATAGACTTTCTCCCAAAAAATGTAGGCCTAGGCCATAATTGGGCAAATGCATTATTACCGCTATTAATTTGTATTGATTATATATTTATCTTGTATTGAGAAACCCTCCTTCATTTTTTCTCAGCAACCATGTCAGAAAGTTTAAGTTGAGAGACAATTAATAGCCTCAGGGGCTATCAGTAAACTTTTCATGATGAGTGAGGATTTAAACCTAGATCTCATAGGCTTAAGTAATTTTCCAACCACTATATTGCATATCTACACCTTGTTACATTAGAGTAGGTAATGTACAATCAGCAATTGTGCAGATCCAGTCCCTTTAATAATCACTTATGTCAAGAATTACCTCATTTGTGTTGTTGGATATTGTGACATTGTCATCACTCACCTCCTATATATTCCTGTCCAAGGTTATCTAGGAGGAAAATTATGACAATCCGTAGTCCACAGGTGACCGACTGGATGACTCTGTCCTAGACAATGACAGATTCTTCTTTAACACAACCACTGCCATGGTGAGATGATTATCCTGTTAGTGGGAATTCCAGCCTCCAAGTGGGACCTGGGGATACTCCAGAATTACAGCTCATCTCCAGTCTACATAGATCAGTTCCCTTGGAGAAAATGGATGCTTTGGAGGGTGAACTCTATGGCATTGTACGCCACTGAGGCACCTGTCCTTCCCAGGCTCTATCCCCAGATCTCCAGGAGTTTCCCAACCTGGATCTGGCAACCCTGCCTTCTAGTCAGAGTGTAATGCCATGATCAGTCCCAGATTTTGTCAGAGTTGTAAACTTGCCTGGACCAGCATGAGTTGCACTGCTTCACATGCCATCACAATCTTTGAAACCACCTCTCCTGATATATCCCCCGAAGGGCATTACAGTCTGCCGATAAGAACTTGCTTGGGGTCCCTGGCCAAAGAGATATCCGGCGTCCTCAGCCAGGGCTAGGGCTTTTTCAGCCCTGGCCCCTACCTGCTGGAACTCTCTGCTGAGTAATGCAGTTCCACAGGGCATGTAAGGCAAAGATGTTCCACCAGGTGTTCGATTGAGGACAGCAATGGCATCCATCTGGCTGGCACTCTCCCCCCCCCCAACCCGGCAAGGAAGTAGCGTAATTGGAAGTTTAGTTCACCATCTGATTTTATTTGATACTGAAGCCTTATTGTAATGTTAATGTTTTAATTTATATGATACATCTGTTCTGTTTACCATTGTAAACCGCCCTGAGCCCTGTTCACAGGGAATGGCAGTATAGAATTAAGTTTAATAAATAAATTTAATAATAAGAACAGGAGTACTCAACTGAGAGCCATTTAGGAATCAGGATAGAATGAAGTCATTCCAAGATAAGGGCTGCCAGCTGCCTTGGGGGGTGGGGGGGATGCCCTGTCCCTTTAATAGAGGCTTAATGTGTGACAGAGAGTTGGACTAGATGGGCCATTGGCCTGATTCAGCATTGGCTTCTCTTCTGTTCTTATTTGCCTCAGTCCCATGAAAAGTTTCAGTTGCCTATTTCTACACATTAAGCTTGGATTAATGGAAGAGGACATTTCTCTCTAGGCCTGTTGGCAATCCTACCTGCATATGTGATCCATGTGTATTTTCTAGTTTCCATATCAGTTGGATATCTAAATGCATTTTGTAGTTTCCCGAAGCTGCTGGACTGGCTATTTGGGAAGAAAGTCCATATCTGGGAACCGAGTTATAAAACCTTTACTCCCAGCCTGAGGTTTTACTTGGTGTTCTCACATTTTGTTGTTGAACAGGATCAATATGTCTGTAGAGGTCAACTTTTTTTAAAAAAAAAATTGTTACATTTTTAATAAACCTGATGCTAAACAAAACATAATTTTACTGCTATTCTCTCTGGTGCAAAAGAAATACAGCAGGTGGTTTTTTTAAAAAAAAAAAAATAGCTTGCCTCCTTTGTGTTGTAAAAAAGCCATAGAGAATTGGAAGGAATCATCCATTTCCATTTTGCTGTACACAGATCAGAAGGTGACTCCCCTTTGAAAATCTCTGTACTACAGCTTTATACATGATTCATTGTTCACTGATAAAAAGGGCAAAACTGAAAAGAACCACTGAGAAAAGAGAGCAGAGTGAGGGAATGGACGGAGGGAACCAGAAAACAGGAACTCCAGAATTCCTTTCAGTCAAGGGAGGGGGGGATGCCTGCAGATCAGTTTATACCAGAAAACTAGAAACTATTTCTTTGTCTATTTCTGAGCCAAATCCAGATAGAAATTCCACAGGACAATTTCAGTATCTAGAAGTCAGTACTTCTGGAAAGCAGAAAGTGAAGAAGTGGGCTGGATCCTACCCTGCCCTGTCCTACCACTCCACTGAGCAAAGCTTCTTAGGCCCAATCTGCATCTAGCATTTGCTCTGCTGTTTTACCAAACCTATGCTGGAACAGAAATTCCTGTCTACATTGCATGCCACTTTCACTTTGATTGATTGTTGGATTTTATGGCAGTGTCCAGACTGCATGTTATTTTCATTTTGTTTGATCTCTTAGTTTTATGGAAGCATCTGCATAGATTTATGGCCGTTTTTGGCCATTCAGGAGTGACTCTGCAGTCAGTATGGCATTGAGGGGGGCATTTGAATGTGGTTTTGAGCTGCATCTTTTTCTGTTCCATTGTGGGTCTGGTAAAACAGCGGAGCAAATGCTAGATGCAGATTGGGCCTTAGACTGGAGGAAGGCTCCTTGCAGTATGACTGGCTCCACCCAACTTTCTTCTTCCCCTCAGTCCTTTAAAACTCCTTGTGTATTTTTCATAGAGTGTTGTTCAAATTCTACTGGAATTCCACCCTCCTAAAAGAACAGTTTTGAGATGTGAAGCTGAGCAAAGAGGCAAGTTTTTTTCTTTCAGATTCAGGCCCCTTGCCCTGTAACTTGCATTCTATTTCTTCAGCAGAGGATTGGGCTTTTAGTGACTCAGTTTGTCATTTTTATAATTTTCAAAAGCACTAGCAAAACTTGTAATCAGATATAATGATGTGAAATGAGTTGGTATAAACTAGTGAATTTTGGAGTGTGGCAGTCTCCACTTCGCCAGCCACTGTGCCATCTTTATTTATTTATTTATTTATTTTGGGATTTATACCCCGCCCTATCCGGTAGCTCATTGCCATTGCTTTTACATGTTCAGGAGGGAAGGCATGTTAGCTGCTCTAGGTCATGATCAGGGTGAGAGGGGTGTAGGCAGCAGCAAACTGGGTGGCATTCTCAGACAGCACCTCCCATTGGTCCCCATCAACTCCTAAAGAGAATAATGTCCAAGCACGTGCCCTGATTGCCTGAATGCAAGGTAATGTGTTATGAGCAATTCAGCTTCTTGGATTAAGGGAAGGTAAAATGAAAGATCTATTTCCCTGGGGAAGATGGGTCCATACAAAATAAGTTGGCAGGAAAAAGATCTGATTTATTTTGTAGGTTTGCTGCTTTGACTCCTTTGGCTATTTGTATGGATTCTTTTAGGTCATGAGCCAGAAAAAAATAAAGGCCTTGAAATGTATTTGACTGATAGGCACATTTTGAAGGAGAAACAGATGTCAATATTGATGCCTGTTGTTTGGGAATTAAAAGTAGTTTTCTAACCTGCAGCTCTGATAGCTATCTGTAGCTTTATTACGCTGATGACCCCAGGCAGATGGAACGATCAAAGCTTGAGAAATCATCTTTGGATAAGAGGGATATGGGCAATTATTGATCTATGTTCCCCTTTTTGGGTAAGGGTTGTGGCAGAGCAACTGCAGAAATTTATGGATGAAACTCCTTCCCTTGACTCACTTTAATCTGGCTTCAGGTTGGTATTCAGGACAGAAACAGCATTATTGGCCTTGGTGGATAATCTCCAGCTACAATTGGATAAAGACACTCATGTCTGTAGATATTGTTATATCTGTCAGCAGCATGTGATATGGTTGATCACAGTATTCTGGTGGACTGACTATAATCAATATTTAGAGCCAAAAGGACATCCCTCTCTTAGTTTTGTTCTTTTCTTGTTAACAGTATTATTGTATACTTAGGATCTGAGGACCAATAGATCCTGTGGAGTTCTATCTGCCAAAAGTGGCAGTGGGAACTCCATGTTTGTGTACAGTTATAGATTATTTATTATGAGGAGATAATATTTCTGTATTTATTTGTAGCCTGCCTTTCTCAGGAGAGATTACAAAATTTAAGTGCTTGCAATCAGTAGGAACTTTTTTTAGGGTGGGGACATGTTAACTGGCATTGCTCTGAAGTGATGACAGCATTTCTGGTGATGCTATTTCTGGTGGTTTTACCATATCCTTTTGGTGGAATCTTTGAGCGTCACCATGTAGAAAAGACATCACTTCCAGGTTTGCACCAGAAGTAACATTGTGGCATCAGAAAGATGCTGATCCCCCCCCCACACACACACACTGAGCAGTGATGGGGAATGGAGGCAGCAGGCAGGAGGTGTACCGCTGGAGAGGGACACCTGGCCACCCTAAGCACAAAACAATGTGATCTAATAGCACAGGGCATCCAGCAAACAAAGCAATAGGATTAGCACCACAGATATTAGAAACAAAAGTATTAGGGGAATTTCACATTCCCCTTTTAAGCTGTTATTGTACTGTCTTGGAGTAAACTGGTACAGGAGCCGTCTCTGAAGCAGTTTGGCATTTCAGACTGCACCGCTTTGTTTCCCTGCCCTTTTTCGCCCACACCAGTGATCTCTGTCTTTTT
The DNA here is from genome assembly GCA_029375565.1 of Gekko gecko. Taxonomy (NCBI): domain Eukaryota; kingdom Metazoa; phylum Chordata; class Lepidosauria; order Squamata; family Gekkonidae; genus Gekko; species Gekko gecko. The sequence continues at coordinate 66,576,619 of JAPDNY010000002.1, read as the reverse complement.
TTTTTAACGCTCATTTTAGAATGCTATGGCGCTGTAGCACAACATCAAAACAGCGCAATAGCGACCCCTATTGGGCGTGCATGGAACCACATGGTTTTATTGGGGGATTTAAAAATAGGAAGTGGAAGCTCGGGAACGCAGTTTGAGAGCATTTTTTTTTAACACTAGCTCCTTCCTGGCTTGTAAACAGCATCATCCTCTTGATGGTCAGCACTTAGGGATGCCATGCCTCCAGGGGGGACCTGGGGACCCCCTGTACTTTCAGCCAGTGTTCCCCCTAAGCTCAGTTAGTGTGAGCTGGCTCACAGTTTTTTAGCCTCTGGCTCACACGGCTTTGTCTTAGCTCAGGAAGGATGGCTCCAGAGTGAACTAATTTATGCAGTAGCCAAGTAACTTGCTCACAATTCTAAAGCCAGTAGCTCACAAAGTGGAATTTTTGCTCACAGGACTCCACAGCTTAGATGTAGCATTGCTTATAGCTTTTCTCCTGCCTATAGATATCAGTTTCCAGGCATAAAGTGAATGCTGTGGAAGGAGGACTCCATGGCATTGTACTCCATTGAAATTACTGTTCTCCCCAGATGTAGTGATCTCACGTATCTCAGTCGTCCAGGCAGCCCAATGAGATTGCTATTGTGCTGTTTTGGGGTTGTGTTACAGTGCCATAGCACTCTCAAAAGAACGTTAAAAAAAGACGGAGATCACCCGCACAGGCCAAAAAGGGCGGGAAAACCTTGTCATTGGAGGAAGCACTATGGGGCATTTTACACAGCATCCCATAGCGCTTCAGGAATGGTATAGAAAATTGAAGACTGCTTGGAAGCAGTTTGAAGGTAAAACGGCTCAGGAATGCTTCCCTTATGGGACAGAAGCATTTCTGTCTGAAAGGGTCAATATATTCCGTTAGGAAACCATTACTAAAATAGTTCTGTCTGAAATGTCAGACAGAAACCGTTAGTGAACAGTTCCTGAAATGGAACATTTTGGCTGTCTGAAATTCTCCTTTGTCATGATGTGCCATAAAAATGTAATTACAAAAGCGGAAAGTAGAAAAGTAATTACAAAATTAGAACAAAGTAGTAAGAGCAAAATAATACATACAATAAACAGTGGAATAGAAAGTGAATGTGAATACTAAGCACTGGTGATGGGTTTGCCAACACCAGGTTGGGAAATTCCTAGGGATTTGGGAGCAGAGCCTTGGCAGGGTTTGAGGAGGGGAGGGACCTCAGCAGGGTACAAATGCCATAGACTCCACCTTTGAAAGCAGCCATTTTCTCCAGTTCTGACTCCAGTAGATCTCCAGGTCCCACCTGGAGACTGGCAACCCTAGTTGGTGAAATTTTCTTAGGACCAAATTGCATGCAGTGCCCCAGGTTGACAGTCAGATCCCCAGATTTGTAATTTAGCTGCAAACAGCAGCCACCAGAGTTCTCCCCCCATGCCCACAATATGGGTTGGGGTGGCTATGCTGGTGAAGAGGTTCATTCAACTCTTCTTCAGTGCCGTTTCCCTCATCATACATGACACTGGGCCATGTTAAGCCTTGGTAAGGAGGGGGTAAAGATAGTAACAATATCCCAGTATGCAACGGAAAAAACATTTCTCATCAAGGAAATGGTGTGGGCAAAATAATTAACTCCCCCTTTCCCAGTGCCATGGTCCCAATCCATACCTCATAGTAAAGGTAAAGGTTCCCTTGCTCGAAAGCCAGTCGAATCCGACTCTAGGGTTGCGGTGCTCATCTCCGTTTCAAAGCCGAAGAGCCAGCGCTGTCCGAAGACGTTTCCGTGGTCATGTGGCCGGCATGACTAAACACCAAGGTGCACGGAACGCTGTTACCTTCCCACCGAAGTGGTACCTATTTATCTACTTGCAATTTCTTGCTTTCGAACTGCTAGGTTGGCAGGAGCTGGAACTAGAGACAGGAGCTCACCCCATCATGCGGCACCCGGGTCTCGAACTGCTGAACTACTGACCTTCCACAGCCTGCAGTTCAGCGTCTTAACCACTTGAGCCACCGCAGCTCCGTTCCATACCTCATACATGCTGCTAAATTACATGTCTAGGATTCAATTATGAATCTTCATTGTTGTGTACATTTTAGTCCTAAGTGTAGTCTCCATTCTAGAATGACAAATACTTTTGATTTTCCCTGTAGGGTTGCCTCACAGGATGCCTGTTTAGATCAGGTTTTATCACCAGGACCATGAAGTGTTCTGCTTTATTGTTTGACAAGGTAAGCCTGCCTTGTCCATGGACCATTTTAATTCTTAGGTCAGTATTGTACTGGAATTGTTATGCTAATAAAGGTTTGTTGTGTTGTTACTGGAATACAGATCTCAGAAGTTATGTCAATTGTGAAAGATTGGAAGACAGAGAAAACTAAAACAGAGTTGTTACCTGCAGCCAACAGGCACTGAGCTATCATGTATTGTCACCAGAGCTCAGGGACCACCATACTGATCCTCAGAACAAGTTGTCATATGACACATCAATTAATTTTTATAGAATACTGGAATATATTGCCCAAGCTGCAAATTTTTTTACAGACCACATTTTTGCAGTTCAGTTCATGGTTTGTGGCTGAACTGCTGCTCAGCTGCTTGGTTTAAATGGCTCAGAGCCATTTAAACCCTGCTATCTGCTTCTCATGGCTTTTCCGCAGCTATTTTTCATGAAGAGCAGACTGCTCTTCATGAACCACCACAAACCACCACGAACTGTACCAAAAATCATGGAAGTTCATGATGATTGTTCAGTTGGTGAACATTGTTTCACAAACCATGAACCAGCCAAAATTCATGACGAACTTTAGTTTGTCAGCTGGTTCATGCCCATCCCTAATCCCTTAGCTGCAACTGAGGTCGCTAGTGCATTCCAGACTAATGTAAGCATAGATACAGAGTTGCATTAACTGATAAACCCTGGTTTACTAGTGTCATAATTCTAAAGCCAAGTATTAAAATGAACCCTGTTGCTAGTTTTATATGGCAGTTGAGCAGGTGAATTAATTGGTGAAAGATCTGTGAAATATATTTCATAACTGGAATTATCATAACATCTTTCCTGGTAGAGCATCTTTTCCAAACACCTTTCAAAGAAAATTCTTCCATATGTTTTGCAGTCATCTTGCACAAAATAATCTTCTGCTAAATGTTCTGGTTTACAAAAGTGTCCATAGCATTATAATTACATTGCTCAAGTCAGATTATGCATTTAGCATATTATCAGAAAATAACCTATAGTTTTAATTATTTCCATTAGCATGGTAGTTGCAATGAGTTACAGACAAGTTAGTTAGGCAGAAGAATTACATCCACCAGTTAATAACAGTACAGTCCTAAGAGCTACACCCTTCGAAGATCACTGAAGTCAATGGGATCACAAGAGTAAGTCTAGTTAGATGGCACTGTAAGGGAGCAATTTTAAGAACATTTTCCAAGCAGTAAGCCCCAATAAATAAAATGGTCTTAGTTCTGAGCAGACTTGCTTCAGCTTGCTTCCTAATTCACTCATCAAACCATAGTTTCTGGAAGACCGAGAAAACCAAGACTGGTATAGAACAGGGAACAATGTAATTGCAATTAACATTTGATCAACCCTGCTTCTTACTCACAGTTTTGGCATTAATCTTTGGGCAGGGCTGGCCATTTAATTGCTAAGCAGATGCACCCACCAGCTGCTTGCTGTGTACAGATGTCGGCACCACACTGTAACAATGGAGAGGTCATAGTAATTATGGTTGTGTCAAGCTGTTCAATTTGAATGCAGAGGCACTATGAACCAGTGTATTGGAAACAACATGTATAGATAATTGAAGATCAGAGTGCTCTAGCATCGTGTTTCGCTTCATTTCTTGATGTCAGTTTAACTTTAGGAAATATAACTTTTTACTTAGGTTTATTTAGACAAATCTCTGGTATTCTCCAGTTCTGTGTTGTAAATGGCCAGCAATTTATCTTGTAAATTGTGGTCCAATCCTGAATCCCAGGACTGAGATAGCAACTCATAGAAACAAATGTAAGCCTCTTACTGACAGATTCATGAAAAAATGGAATGGTCTCCTAGTATCTACATAGAAATGCAATCCTAGATCCAGAATTTCTTCCTCTATTGTTAGCCAAGAGTGCCTCTGCTTACTCTCTGGTATGGTTGGACAGAACTATGACAGACAAGGGATGATGCCAGTGGTGACCCCTTTGGTGATATCATAAAAACATTGGGAGTGGTCCTAGTGTTTGCTGTAGCCAGTTTGGTGTAGTAGTTAAATGTGTGGACTCTAATCTGGGAGAAACGGGTTTGATTCCCCTCTCCTCCACTTGCACCAGCTGGATGACCTTGGGCAAGCCATAGTTCTGGCACAGCTGTTCTTGAAAAAGGGCAGTTTCTGCCAGAGCTCTCTCAGCCCCACCTACCTCACAGGGTGTCTGTTGTGGGGAGGGGCAGGGGGAGGGAAAGGAGGTTGTAAGCTGCGCTGAGACTTTTTTGGGTAGTGAAGGGCAGGGTATAAATCCAATCTCTTCTTCTCTTCTTCTTCTAGTGGTTTTTAAGTGGTAGTCAATACCATTATTTGATTTTCAAGTGGTTTATTTGTTGGTTTAAATATTTTTACCCTGCCTTCCCTCTTAGCCTAAGGCAGCTTGGCTTAAAATTTTTAATGATAAGCTTGCTACATATGTATTTGTGTCATTCCAGCCAAAGTAGACCTGTAAGATTAGGGTAATGAGGTAAACTTTTTCACCTGTACTAGTTCAAGTACAAATAATCAGAGTCCCTGTCAAATACTGCTGAGGAGAAAACTCAAGTAGCCTCATTCTGAGGTATTCATATAATAAACCAGCCTAGGGTCTGCAGAAGGATTTTAGGTATCATTTGATGTGACCCAAATATACTGATAGTTGTCAAAACTGGTTATGAGGCTATGTGGGGAATGGGTTGCTGGTGATCTGCAAAGATGAAAGATTGTGCCAGCTAGAAATATTTAACATTTTCCATTATTCAGCACACTTATTATTACTTGGCCTGATATTTTTGAGTAGATGTTTTATATTTGTACTGAGTGATTTGCCTACACTGTTTCAGTACTGCTGCACTGACAACTGGCATGAATGTCTTGAATCAAGTCTGAACTTGATGCCCTTTGACCACACATGCATAACACAAATGAACAAATTGACTTAGAATTATAGGAATGTTTATCATGAGGACATTTCATCAAGTTTTTCTTCCAACCTCTGTATCTTTCATGCCTGGGAAAGAGGCAACTCCAAAGCATGTTAAGAAAACAATCCTAAGAAGTCAGATCTATTAAATGGTGCTTCCTCCCAGGAAAGTGCTTGTAGAATTGCACTATTAGTGATCTTTATCACAACATTTCAAACATTAGTGTTGCGGTTAAACTTTGTAGAGCTATGGCCAGAGGGTTTCTTTAAAATAGAACAGATTGTCTTCTTCAGCAAGCTGTGATGGAAACTCTCCCTTGTGCTAACTATTTGTAATCATCCAGTAGCAAGAGCCAAGAAGATGGGCCAATGTGCATTGAAGCCTCCGACAGATAATGGTCTTTTTGAGACTGCATCCAATGCATTGTGAGGAACTCATGTGAGCTCAAAAATTAAGCAGTAGACTTGCCTTCAACAATCAGGGCATGACAAAACCAGGTAATGCGATGATGGAGTCCATCAGAGTCTTGATAACCTTCTTGTTTGTACTGCCTCAATGGAAAACCAAAACAGGGAATTGAAAAGCATCTAGCAGACCTTCAATATAAGGTGGCTGTCATAACTCGATGGGTCAATCACAATCTATGCAGACCTTCACGTCTGGCCCCAGTCATAAAGGCCAGAAAATGCAGGGGGGAGGTGTGGCTGTTCGCCCCAGAGTAAAATAAAGTGGGGTAGCCTGATCATACAGTCCCCCAAGTTGCCACATCACATGGCGATGCTGAAGCGTGGCAAAAAAGCGGTGCAGTGCGATCACAAAAACTGTACTGTTTGTATGTGCGCATGTGCCTATCGGGGGGACAGGCTGCTGTTGGTGTCTTGTTTGTGCGCATGTGCCGTTTGGCGTTGGTGTGCATCCTATGGAAACCTACAACATCCAGGTTGCTCCAGGACGTGGGCAGGCGCCGGATGCCACGGGATACTGGCGCTCCCGCGATCAGACACCTGTCTTTGCCCCATGTTTTCCAGAAACTAGTGCTCCTTCTTGGTAGTTTTTACTCCACACCTTCGGCAGGAAGCTGTGCATTGGCCACAGGAGTGCTATGCCTCCCAGATGTGCTGATGTGATCGTGCCTGGAAACTCCACAGGGCTACTGTGCCTTCAGCGGGGCAAATGCTCTGTGTGACCAGAGCCTCTGAACAAAATGCAAGGAAGGAAGCACCCGCTAATGAAGGTGGGGGTTAATTGTGATGGAAGTGTTAATAACATCCAAATAAGCAGCATATTGCCACAGGTATTTATTTATTTATTTATTTATTATTAATTTATTTTATTTGACTTCTATCCCGCCCCCCCGCCACAGCAGGCTCATGGCAGCTCACATCATCATTACAGATAAAACAATATCTCAAGTAAAATTACAAGAAATTAAGTTTAAATGTTCACATTGTACTGCTGGTAGCTTGTACATCTGTAGTTAAAATTTGTGTTTTTTCTTCTTCCACAGCTAGAGGCACTTGGATGAATAAAAACATCCGACTCCTGCAACATGAGCAGGCTACAAAATTACATTGTTTTAGTAATTCTCATAGTATGGCACATAACTGATCTAGTGAAAATGAAGCCTTCAGTACTTTTCTTAAGAAGCTATTGAAAGGCTTCCAGGCTTCTTTCTATGTTTATTTTCTTATTGATTCACATAATATGAGTCACACAGTAACATACTAAGTTGGGGGAGGGGGATATGATGAAGTACAATAATCTTTGTTGTTAGTATGATGATTATTCAGCCTTTACTAAAAGGTGTCTCATCTTGCATTGTATAACAATTTATTTAACCTGCAAATTAACATGCCAAAACCTAATTTCTGAGTGTGTTCTTAACCTGATTAGCTATGCTCAAAATGGAATATAGTAAATTAGCAACTGATCTCTTCTAATCCTTCCAAGAGACCAGATAAGTAGTACTTCTCTGCTGAGGTCGCTTCCCTCTTGCTTGGGTCCCCACTGCAGAGAAAGACTGTAGTTTTCCTAGGTAGAGGCTGCAGATGTGGGGGGAGATGGAAAGCTTAAGTCAGAGGGGCAGATAAAGGTAGGTTGATGGTTGGTTGTGAAGGAGATAGGGTTGCCACCTCCAGATTGAGAAATTCCTGGAGATTTGAGGGATGGAGGCTGGAAAGAGTGAGGTTTGTGGAGGGGTAGGACCTCAGACAAATACAATGCCATAGACTCCACCCTCCAAACCAGCTATTTCCTCCTAGGGAACCATTGTTGCCAATCTCCAGGTGAGGGCTGGAGATCACTCAGAATTACAACTGCTCTCCAGATGGCAGAGATCAGTTCCCCTGGAGGAAATGGTGGACTCTGTATCATTATACCCTGCTGAGGTGCCTCCCCAAGACAGCCAGTGTGACGCAGCAGACAGCCAGTCTAACATGATTCAGAAACCTAAAGGAGCTAGTGCCTGAAAGGGAGACTTCCTAGGAAGCATAAGCATGACATTTCATGTTGAGTTCCAAGAAAGAAGAACAATGTGATATAAATGTAATGAATAAATAAGTTATAAGCTGTGGTTGTTATAGTATACTACTTAAATTGTTTTCAGTTGTTGTGCCAGATCTCCTTTTCTATTTGATATATGTTGTTGCTATTGATATGTGACATTTTATCAGCCTTCTTATGAGCCCCTTCAGCAGTGTTTAATCAAGGGAACAAGCTACACATTTGTTATAAATAAATAAATTGTAGGAAACATAGCAAACACCTGCTCCTCTATTTTGTGAAGTCTCTGGGTGACCTGGTAAAAATCTGAACTGGGCCTAGGAGTGTGAGATGGGATATTCTTTGGTGGACAAAGCTCATCCCATACTTTCTGCAAGCCAATTATATCAGCTACTAATCAGACATCCTACTGAAGATAATGGCAAAGCTCCCAGGAATTTTAACAATTGTGAATTACACTCAGAATGGCGCAACAATGCATTCATTATCCGTTTATCTGTACACCAATGTTAAAAAAACAACGCCACACCAGCAATAGATTATAGTAGAACTCAATAAATACCAAATTGATGCTCAAAGAATTTATGGAATAGTTAATTAAATACTTTAAAGGCTCAACAGTTTAAAATCTGTACAATATCCTCACCACCTGACAACACATACATTAAGAAAAGATTTACTACTATGCCATCTTCCAAGGAATGAACTGTATTAAATGGGATAGCATTTATGCTGCTGTTAAAACTCTGGAACACATTCATATCTCTTGAAACAAGATGCAAATATAGTCAGGCAGAGTCATTTATGAGGATAGATATACATAGTATAACATGCCAGAGGTATTTCATGAGTTATACCATTTGCTTGTGGACGATTTTCTCAGTCTGATGGCATGCATCACTATTGAATTTATATGTATCATAATCAAAAAGTAGGAATTAAAGGTAGTATCAGCTTTTTTACCTTTAAAAGTGCATATATTTCTGAGCTGTATCCCGGTGATCCTAGAAAAGAGAGAAAGAGAGAAGTCAGACTGTGGGATCAGGTATGATGCCAATGCAGTTGGAAGTATGCATGTGCCATGGAGGAATGATGGAGTGTCCTGATCCCAAGTTCCAGAGCTTTATTAAAGTAACACTGCCATTTATTCAAAACTCATCTGTGGTATAAATGGTTTTATAAAGTAGTATAGTATTGAAAATAAATGTCTTGTTTTTTGCAACCAGTTGAAAAAAACGCTTATATTAAATGCCTGCCACTATTTTCTTCTGCTCTGTTATTTTCAGTAGTCACCTCACGAGATGTCTGTGAATTGTAACCCTTAGAACAAAATCTTCCTTCCCCCTCCCAGTTTCTGCTCCTCTTTGAGCTCATTAGTTCTCAAAAGTAAACGTGTTTGTGTGTATGCATACAAACAATGGTAGCACACTAGCCAGGTACATATTAAACCCACACTCAAGATCATATTCCAGGGAGATAATTGACTCATTGCTTAACAGATCACGCACCAAGTACACAATAAGTAAGGGCAGAGTTCAAGTAAAGGCCTTTCTATTTACCTGAAATCCATTTAATGAATTTGCTACTGGAGAACTTAAATGTATCGCCAATCGCAGCCTAAACCATATGCAGTGACAGATGTCTCCCTCATTGATCCTCAGTCTATAACCTGACTTTTGTTCACCTGTTTTGGTAAAGATTTAATATATATATCACCATTTGTTAGTGTTTCAGCATCTTCATTCATGTTATGCTATATTCCCCCCAAAAAAAATCTGTATGTAATCGGAAACATTTGAGTCCAGTGGTACCTTTAAGACCAATACAGTTTAATTGTGGGTATAAGTGAAAACTGAATGACTTAGCATGTGTAAGAAGATAAGAATCTGATATCTCTGTTAAGCCCTAGTGGTTCTATTGTCATGAGTGTTGTAATAACTTGTAATTCAGCAAACTCCCATTCCAGTCTGTTTCTGAAATACCTTTACAGTAAAACAGGTCCTTTGAGGTCCCCTGTTGAGTGTCCTGGGAATTCTGTGATTCTTGATGTCAGATTTGTGTCCATTTATCCTTTGCATAGGGTTTGACCTGTTTAGACAACTGAAGGGTATCATTGGCATTTAATGGCATATACAATGTTAGAAGATGAGCAAGTGAGTAAGCCTGAGTCAGTGTAGTTAATATTGTTAGGCCCAGTGATCATATTGTCTGGGTGTATGTGGCAGCAAAGTTGGCATCTGAGTTTATTGTTAATCTGTTTCTTGATTTCATCAGGTGGATACTTTAAAAGGTTTGTTGTAGATCCCTATAGTGAGAATTTCTGTCTGTAGGATTGGAGAAGCTGGGACTGTAACATACAGCCTTGGATGTATACAATGGATTATTTGGTATGTTTAGGATGGTAACTGGAGGCATGCAGGTATGTTTGTCACTCAGTAGGTTTCTGGTATAAGGTGGTGTCTATGTGTCCATTGTGTATTTTTGTATAAAAAATGTATTTCTTGCATAGATTGGTTCAGGGCTATTTTTGGGTAGGAACACACAGGAACAGAGTTCTGGCTGGCTCCTGAGTTGGCCACACCCAACTGTAGGAACTCATTAGCATAATAGGCCACACCCAACAGCAGAAACTCATTAGGATTGGCTACATTAGGAGTGTATGGCCTAACATGCAAAGGAGTTCCTGCTACAAAAAAAGCCCTGTGTTTTGACAACAAACAAGGTAAACAGAATAAGAAGCAAAAGGTTGGTGTGGCTGGGTGACCACAATTCTGGTAACATGGGGCTGTGGCCTATTATGATAATGAGTTCCTGCTGGGTTTTTTCTACAAAAAAAAGCCCTGGATTGGTTAATTATCAGGTTGATGTTGGGGTGAAAGCCATTGAATGCCTGGTGGACTATGTCCAGGGCTTTTTTATCATGTGCCCAGAATAAAAAAAAATATCCATCTATGTATCACAGGTATAAGAGAGGTGTGAGTGAGTAGGAGTTTCGGAAGCATTGCTCCAAGTCAGCCACGAAGATGTTAGCATACTGTGGGACCATGTGGGTGCTATAGCTGCACCACTGATCTGAAGGAACAAGTTGTTACCAGATTTGAAGTAGTTATGGATAAGAACAAAGTGGCACAATTGTAATGAGGAATGAACCTGGTAAACCTGCCATTCTGACAACACAATCCTTATTTCTATTCTATAAAGGACAAGTTCACCAGCTCCTATATAAATGCTACCTAACTACTACTGATGTAGTTCTGGATCTTGATAGGCTTTTTGAGTCCTGTATGGGGTTACCTTCTCTTGTAGGGAACACAAGCACCAGGAGTCTTCTAAGACAAGGTCCCTATGGAATGGGAAGTATATTAATGGCCTCTGCACAGAGAATCAATGCTTCTTTTTTCTAGGCACCATCTACTCTCATCCAACTTCTCTTTTTCCTGTAGATCTCAACAGCTATCATTGCCTTCTAAAGAAGTTTACAGAGCTGCATTGGAGACATAGGAAACAAACCTAAGCAAGTCAACTCAGAAGTCCCATCCCATTCACAGGCCCATAGCCAGGATTCTGTGGCTTGTGGGGCAGATTTTTTTTCTGCTGAGCTGAAGTTCTCAGTGCTGAAAGAAAGCCAGAATTCTTATGACTCAGCTACTCTTCTCTCTGAGTCTTCTCAAGCTGTCTATTCTGCATAGGTGTTCTTATGCTAGCAGTCACCCTTAGGTTATTAACCATTTAGTCAAAAGAAAGCTGTTACCAAGATAGATCTCTAAACTACAAACTGTCAACCACTTTAGATGACAGTTCTCAGCTGCTGAAAGTTAATCACTTCTGCCAGCCTAAACATCAATTTTGATAACAAGTTTGCAGATGGGAGTGATGACTCCTATAGCCAAGAAAGCTAACAGGTAGGAAAAAATCTCTTAAAGGAGACCAGCTTCTTGATGCAGTTAGAAGGGAGCCTAGAGGTCACCTACTCCAACCCCCTTGCTCAGTGCATGAATTAGTCAACTACAGCACCCCTTTTCCTTATAGGAGAGCATGCCTTTAAAAAAATGTTTTAAAATGGTTGAAAAAGCATTTACAGGGGAAATTATTGTGGGCTGTGCCATTAACAAAGGGGTGGAGCAACCAAAAGCCCCATCATACCTACGGGCTTGGCCATTCAGTTTGCCTTATTCCCAGGGATTGCAGGCCCAGATAAAATGGAGTCACCACCATATGGGCTGAGGACAGTTTTGCTCCTGTTTCAAATATGTCTGTCTTTTATCCCATTTTATGCTACCTTTTGCCCACTGAGCTCATTGTAGTATATGTGGTTTTTTCCCTCCTCCATGTTATCCCCACAGCAACCTTTTGATTGTTCAGGTTGAGAAGCCACCCAGTACTAGTCCAGCGCTCTAACTGCTGCATCAACCTGGCTGTCTGCCATAAATTTCAGCCCCTATTTTTTGTGATATGATGGACTGTATTATATTCTAACAGGGCTTCACCAGTTGTACAAGTATCCGATTTGGGTCAGTGTCACTCCAGATAGTGACAGTAAACCTTATCAGCCTTGAAAGATGAAGAGGGACAGTCTCTGTAACTATCTGGGATTTCTTTGACTTCCATAGTCATATGTAGGCATCAGACAAAATGATGGTGTACACCAGAGGAGAAAGGTATAAATAATGAAGAATCTCAGAAAGAAAGTGATAGCATTGGATCCAAACACACCTTTTCTACCTTTCCCTTAGCAGTCTTTGTGCCCTTAAAGCCAAGCACCTGCTGATTCTTGAGAACAATACAGCATAAGGATTAATAAGATTAAATGGGTCCCTTTTTTCCCTCCTGTACAAGCACAGCAAGCTCTGTGAAGGGAGGACATGTCATATAAGAACTGAGAAGCTGATTTAGTACAATTTTACTTCTTATACCCCCCCCACACACACACACACCTCATGGTGTACCATTCTGGGGAGTCCCCTAACGTGCAATGGAGGATTTCATGGAACACTGGGAAAAGACCAGTTCTATATTCATTAGGAGTCATTTTTGGTGACTCCCACACTTTGGAAAGAGAAGGTACCAGACTACAGGTTGCACGGGATGTCAAGAACTTTGGTTCATTCAAAATAGAGTTTGCTTTAAAAGTTTGGTTCAGTCTGACTGTGGCCTGCTCTTGTTAAAAATATTGTCTTTAAGTCTCCACGTTTCACACAGTCCTGCTGGGGAAGTGTGCTTATTTTTTAACTTTTGGCCCTGTGTTCTCTTCCCCATCCTGCTGCACAGAGAGCATGGCAACTAGCAAAAAGTATTGATCACCATCTGGATTGATTGTTTTATTACTGCACTGTAATAATTTTGTCATGCTGGTTGTATTTTATCTGTTTTAATGCTGTAAATCACCCAGAGCCTGCTTACGGGGTTGGGAGATTCAGAGATGATGATGGTGATCATCATCATCTTTGCACCTGCAAGATTACAGCTTCTTGCTGTTCTTGGCTCATTAACATTCCAAAGCAATTAAATCCTGTGAGGAAAGGGTGGTGGGGTGAGACTGCAGCTCATGCCACCTGCTCTTCTGACATGACCAGAGACCAATGAAATCATCCTTTCCCTGACTGGCCTCCTTGTATCTGGAAGACATTGCTTGAACCCTAATTGGTGCCCAGGCCTAGCAACCCCTTGGGATTCAACCAATAGATAACCTGTTTTAACATCCTTTTGGGGGGCATGATGGTGTTGCATGTGAAATTGACATGTAAATTCATTTTGCTCACCTTTTGGCCATCTTGGAAGCTCTGACTGCTGAAGCCAACCAGTCTGGCATTTGGGACTCTGGAGATGGAGTGCATTTGGACCCAGCACTGAATGGGTAACATCATGTCTTTGAGAACCAAGGTTCTATAAGTGTTTAGCTAGTTTGTTAATCTCTAGTTTTCTTGTTTTCCCTCACATTACTATTTTAAGTAATTTTGCACCTTTTAGTAAAATACTCTGTACACTTAAATAAACATTTTATTTACCAACTTCTGGTTTCTGTCTCCACTGCTGCAATTAAGATATTTGGTGCCTGTTGGCTACTACCTCTAGAATAACCTATGAGTCTCCTGCTATGAGCCAGGCAGGGAGGGAGGATTCCCTAGTCCTTTGGCTCTTGACTGGAGGGACATAAAAGGATTGGTGGTAGCACTACCTGGTTAAAGGTATACAGATACCTTTAACTTCCCTTTGTAATTGTAGCTAGCCAGCCTCTTAGCGAAAAGAATCTCCAGCCCGGGTTGGGCAGGAGGGAGGCTCTCTTTGACATGGGATAATCCAAGGCTGCTCAGACAATGGGGGGCACTTTGTTTAATCTAGTCTCTGAGTCCATCTTCTCAGGTGAGGAAGACAGGAAATACCTTCTTTTATACATTCCTTCTGTTTGCAGAACCATGAATCTAACAGATACTTTAGGAAATGGTGCAGATGCTACCCTTCTGAAGTTATTACTTTTCTGCCTGTTTCAATTTAAGTTTTCAAAGAACTATAACAAGATTGCCATATCTACTTCCATGATCAGAACAACAACAAAAAAGTCAACCTTGTGATTTTTCTAACAGTGGATATGCTGTTGCTACTCTGAAGGCTTATTTTGTCATAATATTCTCAGGAAATATTTCCAAACATTCAATCTCTAACATGATGCCCCAAAACCATACTTGGGAATTTGTTCATCTAGAAGACCCTTGGCCCTGTGCACATGCAGACTTATGGTAATCCTCTCCAGTTCTTTAATGAAGTGTTAACCTTTTGCTAAATCAATAGTTCTTGTCAATATTTCCCACATCAAATGGTGTGTACCTTGAGGTTACATACTTTCCTACTGATTTGTAAAATAACCCCTCAGTTGACAAGCTGTGGTATTACCACAGAAAATAAAATCACTTGAGGCAATAGGATTAAAACCTCACTAAAAAACAGGTCATGGTTGCGAAACATCAACTCTTTCTTTGTTAAGATATTCAAATGAAGACAATAAACAGAAGGGAATTACCTGTGACTAGCTCTGGAGAAGGCATTTTGTTTGAGTAAATATTAGGCAGGATTAATTTTCCATTTTTGTTTAAAAATATGGCTTTTGTTGGAGAAGCTCCTGCATCAAATCAAAGAAACAACGAGCCAGACTGAACTAGATTTCTTTCTCCTGTGGATGACAATTCTGCCACATGCAGAAATTCCAATGTAATTTACAGCCACCAATGGCTGCTTTGAAGTTAAAATCAAAATGGCAGGAGATAACCATGCCGTCCCCTGCGGAGTCATGCCAGACTAAGCCCACTGAAAGAGATGAGGTTCAGCTGGGAGGACTCTGCACAGGATTCCACCCCTAGCCACAGATCCCTGCATATTTATCTGCTCCTATAGCGTCAAAACACGTTAGATACCAGCAGTTAAGACAACCTCTTATATGTGATAAACACAGAACATGTAATAAAAGATGTTACACAGTTTTGCATATGCAGCATCTCTCCTCTCAGATGACCCCCATTCTCCTTTCTATCTCCTTACCTCATGGCTCACTCATGTACTTCCCCACTGCAAGATGTTCTAGAGCAGTAACTATTAGTTGGGGACCTAGTCCTGCCATGGAGTAATCTGTTAATCTTAGGAGACATTCACAATTTGGGGGTGGGGAAATGAGGGGTATATGGATTTTTTGGATCTTCAGCAGCCCCTTTTTGCCATTTCCAATGACTTCTGGCAGCCAGCAGAGGAGAAGAATTGTTTTATACTTCTCACAGTGCCTTGAGGACAAAATCCCACTTTTTCCTTGAGACTCTTAAAAAGTGGCACACAGTAAATATGAATCAAACCTAACATTAAGGAGTTGGCTGATAGCCTTCAGGCACAAGTGTCTCATTGAATGCATGTTGAAGACTCACAGGGAAAGGAGAAATTGCATTCCACCATTGGCCCCACTTCTTTGCCTCTTGCTCCCCACCAACACTCCCATGGACCATTTCTCTCCCTAACCCTCTTATTGTACCTTTTGTTCTCATATAATCCTTCTGTTGAGTGCTTTCTTCTCTTTGCTAACCCTCTCATCATTCATTGAAAAAAATAAGAGCACTGTTTTTTTTATCCTCTGAAATCAATTCGTTAATTTTTAATCATACTAGTGAGTTAATGAAAAATAATCTTTATTTTGTAGTTGAACAGTATGAATGAAAACTGAAATGGAAGTTTACATGATGAGCTTTAGGTCAAAGGGATAGAACAGCAAAACATTAGAGAGTAACTGAAGGTAAGTTGCCAGGTCCTTTCCTGAAATAGGTTCTTTTTTAACATTTTTATTGCTTTTATTCTCTACACAGTACAAGGGATACAGGGTCTGGGATGTTCTAAACTAAAATACAGAGTAGGCAAGGATCATATTACATTCTGTTCTTCAATTTCCTGGTGTTTCCCTATTATTTTGCTTTACAGAGATGGAGATTAACTGTTAATATTTCTAGATTAAGCAAATATAAGCAAGATTAGCTATAATATGTGCATTTTAGTAAGTAAAAAGAAAATTGATTTTCAGAATCAAGTTATTTCACGGCTTTCTTTCCTCTGCATTTGTTTTTATCAAAGGTCAGCTTAACTTTAAGTGGTTTGGGAGCTGCTGCTCCTAGTTCTGATTCAGAGTCAAAGGCTTCTTCTGAGGAGCTACCCGAGGAGCTATCACTGCTTCTCGATCCATGTTCGCTGTTAGCTTCTGTACCAATATTGTCCTCTGCTTTTCCTTTGTCTTTTGCTGGACTTTGGTGCTGTTCCAAAATTGCTTTTGCTTTTGTAACAGAGTCAATCTTTTCCTTTTTCTCTTTGAATCTGAAGATAAATCCTTCTGGGGTTATCCATCTGTAGGGAGTGGGATTTTTCTGTAAAAATAGTGTCAGATTCCTGTATTGCTTCCTCCTCTTTCTCACCTCAAATGGAACATCTTTTAATACTTTCACTTCTTCTCCTTTGATTTTTAAGGTTATCCCATTAGTCACTTTCAATATCATATCTCTTGTTGACCTTTTGGAGAATTTCACAAATACTTCACCGGGCAGGTTGTTTTTCTTAATAAATTCTGGATAGGTTTGATATACCATATCTATGTCGCTTTGTAAGGATTCCACTTTACAGTCTGCCACAGAAGCTAAAGTCTCACTTAAAATCTCTTTCAGGTTCTCTCCTTTTTGTTCTGGAATACCTTGAAATCTCAGGACATATGAAGATCTTTTCATCTGGAACTGTAACAGCTGTTGTTTCTTGGAGGTCCTCTCTTTTTCCTCTACTTCCATTCTTTGGTTCAATACATTTGTCTTATCCTCAACCTTTTTCAGCTTTTTGGTTGTCTTCTCTATTCTTGTATTAGTTTCTTTCAGTTCCTTTTGTAGCACCTCAAAGTTGTTATTGGGGTTAGTCATCTGGTCCAGCAGAGGGTGCAATGCTGCAGCAATCATCTTAGAAATGTCTGTGGTTACTTCTGGTCTGGTGACTGAGGTCATTGAGCTGGCAGTTCCTGAAGAAAGTTTCACTCTGGATGCCATTTTATCACCCTGATGTGACATTGTTTACATTAAAGGTAAAAGTTTTTAAAGTTTCTGAAAGTCTTTTAAATTGCCCGATTTCTACTAATCTGCACACCAATTCACTACATTAATGTTCTCCCATCAAAGCCATTGCTTTGTCCTTCAATTTTCTTCTTTTTTGGCTATTCTTTCCAGGGTAGGGTTGCTCCCCCCCCCTCGCTTAACTTGGGGCTTGCAGTTCTACGCCTGAATGCTTATTTCATTTGCCAAGTAGTCACTTATGTTTTGCTCCATCTAAAAGTTGGGAAGATCTCCCATCGCCAGATCTCTTGCTTGCTTGCTCTGGTGTGCGCCTTTGAAAACCATGGCTGGTCTTGCGGCGGTGGGACCTATCGGGATAAAGAGAGGCCTCAATCCTTCAGCTGTCACCTTGGGAGAGGGAGAGGGACCCCTCGCATCCCAGGCTATGAGCCCCCTCCAAGGGCTCTGGGGGGATCCAGAATCGTCCAGGACCCCTCCAATCTGGCGCGATCATGGGCCACTCTCATTGGAGCTTCAATGGACATGACCACCAACAAGTCACCAAGACCAGAAGTTCAGCCCCAGAGTGGGATCTCCAGGCTCTGCCTACCTCCTGAAATAGGTTCTTGTGCTGTTACTAAACTTCATGGTGATATAAAATTCAACATAAACATTATTTTCTGTTTCTGTTACACCACTGATGGGAAAGGCTGTTCTTAGTTAATTATTTTCCCATCACATCTGACACAAAAGTTGCAAAATAAATTGCCAGTCACAAATTATACTGGTATGTGTACAAAGCTACAATTTCTGTGACTGTTTAAATCACTGTAATTTTTGTTAATAATCTTTCCTAATGACTTTTAGAGCTACCAACAATGAGATACAAATACTGACATCATTTGCACATGATGATGATCATGTCATTTGAAGATGCTGATAAGGCATCAGGAAAACACTGAACTCCAGAAAAGTGGCCCTTAACTGTCCACCAAGTCAGTAACATTGTCAGTGAATGCCTTCAGATCACAAGTAAAGTAAACCCCCACACACAGGAAATAAAACAAACAACACTCTGGACAGGGTAACAGTATTTGTCACATATGCAATTCCAAACTTAACAGCACTGTGTGTATTTAAAAATCCACACCACAGGGCCATGCAGGAACAGGGCAGGTGTTTTTACCAATCTGGGAGAAACCTCATATTTTGCAGGGGGAAAAATATATATATATATATATATATATATATATATATATATATATATATATATATATATATATATATTGAGAGAGAGAGAGAGAGAGAGAGACCAAAACCAGGGGGGGAAACCAACTGGAAATGCCAGCTGAGATCTTGTGAAACTATGTCTTGAGTTAACATTTGGTATCTCTGAGGCTTTTCACTCCAAAAAGGATACACATCAGCTGAGTGGAAGGGAGGGTGAGACACACAACCAGGAAGACTGAGAAAGGAGAGAGGGAAGGATAAGGGAATGGCAGGCAGTGGAAAGAGAGCACACAAAAGGGAAGTTTGAGAGAATGTATAATGGGAACCTCTTGGGGAGACATAACATAGAATAGTTGTAAGACACAATCGAGACACAATATAGAAGTTTAGGCTTGGTTGGACATACAGAACTGAAAAAAGAAAATATCCCAAAGAGGTTTCTAAGAGTGATGTGATAGACTCAAAAGTGCAAGATGTTCCTTTGGTATGAATATGGGGGGCAAACCTTTGGGCCTGCTAAACATTGATGAACATCTAACCGAGTCAGCAAAAAGCTGTTTTTTGGTGGCCTTTTTCCTTGACAGAATAGGACATAGACATAAATACCTGATAGGAGCATTTGCATAAATTATGGGGATGTCTTACAGATGTACAACATAAAAATCTTAGCAGATTCAAATAGTAACATGTTATACCTTCCTTTATAGCAGAGTTCACATATATACTTTCTATTGATAACTAAGATTTCTCACTAGAAAAGCTTGAATTGGTTAGTGGCAAAAGGAAACCTGGCCACCAAAAAACACAGTGGCTAGACACCATAAAAGTCGACACCAGCCTGAGCATGGAACAACTCAAAGAAATGATACAAGACCAAGAAACATGGAGAGAGCTGGCCCATAAAATGGCCAAGAGTTGAACACGACTGCATGGCTAAAAAGAACAACTGCTACTACTATGGGGGGACATGAATAGGTAGGCTGTATTCTTAAGAACATAAGAGAAGCCAATGTTGAATCAGGCCAATGGCCCATCTAGTCCAACACTCTGTCACACAGCGGCCAAAATATACCAGGTGCCATCAGGAGGTCCAGCAGTGGGGCCAGGACACTAGAAGCCCTCCCACTGCTGCCCCCTCCAGCAACAAGAATAGAGGGCATCACCTGCCCCAGACTGAGAGTTCCCATCTATACCCTGTGGCTAATAGCCACTGATGGACTTCTGCTCCATATGTTTATCTAATTCCCTCTTGAAACTGACCATGCTTGCAGCTGCCACCACCTCCTGTGGCAGTGAATTCCATATGTTAATCACTCTTTGGGTGAAGAAGTATTTCCTTTTATCTGTTCTAACCCAACTGCTCAGCAATTTCATGAAGTGCCCACGAGTTCTTGTATTGTGAGAAAGGGAGAAAAGTACTTCTTTCTCAACCTGCTCAATCCCATTCATAATCTTATAAACCTCGATCATGTCACCTCTCAGCCGTCGTTTCTCCAAGCTAAACAGCCCCAAGCATTTTAACCTTTCTTCATAGGGAAGGTGTTCCAACCCTTTTATTATTCTAGTTGCCCTTCTCTGCACTTTTTCCAATGCTATAATATCCTTTTTGAGATGTGGTGACCAGAACTGTACACAGTATTCCAAATGAGGTCGCACCAATGATTTATACAGGGGCATGATGATACTGGCTGATTTGTTATCAATTCCCTTCCTAATAATCCCCAGCATAGCGTTGGCCTTCTTTATTGCAGCTACACATTGTCTAGACATTTTCAGCGAGTTATCCACTACGACTCCAAGATCTCTCTCTTGGTCCGTCTCTGCCAGATCAGACCCCATCAACGTGTATTTATATTTAGGATTTTTGGCTCCAATGTGCATCACTTTGCACTTGGCCACATTGAACCCCATTTGCCACGTTGACGCCCACTCACCCATCCTCAACAGATCCCTTTGGAGTGCCTCACAATCCTCCCTGGTTTTCACCACCCTGAACAACTTTGTGTCATCTGCAAATTTAGCCACATCACTGCTTACTCCCAATTCCAAATCGTTAATAAACAAGTTAAAAAGCATCGGACCGAGTACTGATCCCTGTGGTACCCCACTGCTTACCACCCTCCACTGAGAAAGTTTCCCATTTATACTCACTCTCTGTTTCCTATTTATAAGCCAGTTTTTGATCCACAAGAGGACTTGTCCTTTTATCCCATGACTATTGAGCTTACTTAGGAGCCTTTGATGAGGAACTGTATCAAAAGCTTTCCGGAAGTCAAGGTAAATAATATCTATTGGGTCCCCCTTGTCCACATGTTTGTTCACTCCCTCAAAAAACACTAACAGGTTAGTGAGACAAGATCTTCCCTTACAGAACCCATGCTGAGTCTGCCTCAATAGTTTTTGTTCATCAATGTGCCTACTAATTCTTTACTTAATAACAGTTTCCACCAACTTACCCGGTATCGATGTCAGACTGACTGGCCTGTAATTTCCCGGATCTCCCCTGGAGCCCTTTTCTTGCGTGTTTCAATGTTGTAGTTCCTGCAAGAAAAAGGCATAGGTGGGACAGAACAAACCCTATGACACCTTTTATGTTTGAGCTTCCTAAGTCATCTCTCCTGTTCAGTGAAGTAGTTCAGGAACAGAAGGTGGATAGAGCATGGGGGGAAAAGGTGAAACGTTGTGTACTTCCTGTGGCATCAGTAACATAGATATCCATGGAAAGGACTTCCAAATAAGTATGCAAAAGACTGTATACCTCTTAACAGACAGGATAACTGAGACATAAAGGTTCTGGCTGATTGATTTAACCAAAGTGCTTCTTGGGTAGGCAGAAAACTTTTAAAACACTTTCCCAATTGAGTTCACTAGCTTGGACAAGCAAGGGGTTTCTTAGAAACCAAATATGCCAAACGATTACTATCACAAGCAAAGGAGGGGGAAAATTGGAGTAATTTAAGCAGCAATTTGGGGACCATCAGTGCATGACACATTGCAGAAATTGAGAGCATGCACCTGAGAATATGATGCCATGCAAATAAGTATCTTGTTAGTACATGAAATTCTCTAAAATAAAGATGTCATTCTGGAAAAACACCCACAGCAAATGATTACTATGACAGAAAAATCTTTGGAAAGTATTCTGCTCTCTCCTGTACACCTTGCGTCTTTGCAGGTTTTTCCTGTTTGTTCATGCGGACAGTTGGAGTGAAGCTGTCAAAATTGTCAAACTGAGAGAGCCAACACTGAGGCTAAGCCTTTTTAATGCTTGGCAAAGCATACAATCCAAATTAAACCATGTGAATACATTCATTTCTGGTGATGTGTAAATACATGTAAATAGAAGATTTTCAAATATATATTTCACTAGTTCCTCATAAAATCTGTTTGGATGGAAGGTAATAAAAATGTAATGATTATTAAGTTTATAAATGATGCTAATCCTTTGGTATCTGTCACAAATACAGAAAGCTTATAAATCAATAGATTGTTGTCACAACCATGGTCTTGCCTAAACATGTACAGTGATGATTGAAAGGCAACAGTGGGCATGTAGGATCAGTCCTGATTTTTTTTTTTTTAAATGACCTCTTAAAAGGGCAAAATAGAGTGTGTATCCTGGAACCTTCCTGCATTCCTCTGTTACTGCAGTCCCTTCTGACCCCTAAAAAGATCACTTCTAGGTTCATGGGGCTTATTTGTAGCCAGTTTGGTGTAGTGGTTAAGAGCGGTGGACTCTAATCTGGAGAACTGGGTTTGATTTCTCACTCCTCCACATACAGCCAGCTGGGTGACCTTCGGTTATCCATGATTCTCTCAGAGCTGTTCTCCCAAGAGCAATTCTCTCAGCCTCATCGACCTCACAGGGTGTCTGTTGTGGTGAGAGGAAGGGAAGGAGATTGTAAGCCACTGTGAGACTCCAAGTGAAGGGTGGGTTATAAGTCCAACTCTTCTTCTTCTTCCTCCTCCTCTTCTTCTCAGAACAGCCTGGGGTGGAGGTGGAGTAAGCAATGACAAGAACTGCAATTGATCTTTCTCTTCCATAAGTGCAGTTTGTGCTTGCTTTAGTATCACATATACAAAAACTGGAACATAAGTGCTGTTCCACTGAGGAAAGGGGTCATTTCACCTCATTGCCCCTTCTCATTTCAGCCCACTGACCTCTGCATCTGTTCCTCCACGTGAGCCTTCCAGCTCCAGAAATGATCATTCTGGCAGGTTAGAGGGGGCTTCAGGAGTGCAGGGGGAAATAAGAAAACTCTGTGTGCCTTTCATGCATGAATGGTTGGATACAATTTGAAACACAGGGAAAATGAACACTTTAGAGGGTCTGAGGGTGTTCCTTGGAGGACGTTTGCTTCTCTTTGATGCCATTATATTTTGACTGCAGACATCTTTTGCTGGTAGGGCTTAGTACAACAGAATCTCATTATTTGTGGTTTCATGACTCATGATCTTACTTATTTGTGGTCTGTGGTCTGACTACAAGGTCTAGTCCCCAGAGTGTTTTTACTTCCACTGTGTAAACACTATAATCATTATATCATTATGTTTAACAGGAAATCTGGTTGTTTTCCAGATTATGCCATTTGTGGTGATACTGGGAATGTGTTCCCCCACAAATGGTGGTGGTCTGCTGTTTTATATTCCATCCACATCCCCCCCAAAATAGAGTTAGTTACAAAAAAAGGAAGGATATCAGCTGCCTGAAAGATCTCACAGTCTTTTTGTTGTTGTTGTTCAGTCGCAAAGTTGAGTCTGACTCTTCGCGACCCCATGGACCAGATTACGCCAGGCCCTCCTGTCTTCTGCTGTCCACTGAAGTTTGCTCAATTTCATGTTCGTTGCATCAATGACACTGTCTAACCATCTCGTCCTTTGCCGTCCCCTTCTTCTTTGACCTTCAATCTTTCCCAGCATCAGGGTCTTCTCCAGTGAATGCTCCCTTCTCATTTGGTGGCCAAAGTATTTGAGCTTCAGCTTCAGGATCTGGCCTTCCAGGGAACAGTCAGGGTTGATTTCTTTTAGGATTGAATGACTTGATCTCCTTGCAGTCCAAGGGAATCTCAAGAGTCTTCTCCAGCACCATAGTTCAAAAGAATCTATTCTTCGGCACTTGGCCTTCCTTATAGTCCAACTCTCACAGCCATACATTACTATGGGGAATACCATTGCTTTGACCATGCTGACTTTTGTTGGCAGAGTGATGTCTCTGCTTTTTATCATGCTGTTCAGGTTTGCCATTGCTTTCCTCCCAAGGAACAGGCATCTTTTAATTTCATGGCTGCAGCCACCATCTGCAGTGATCTGAGATCCCAGGAATGTGAAGTCTGTCACTACTACTCACAGTCTAAAAACTTACAAAAGGAAGAACTGAAAGAGGAGGTATAAATCACAGAAGGTAAATTTGTACAAATATGGATTGTCACCTCAAAATAATTTCTCTAAATTAAAATTCTCTGGCTTCAAGATGTTGCATTGCCTTTAATTCCATCTGAGAACGTTGACTTCATTGAACTGATTTGCATCAAAGACTTTGACTTGCCCCCCCCCCCCCGCCAGAATAATGAGACAGAAAACGGTTTGGAATTAAACAAGGGCCACTTTATTAACTATTTAACAGAACATTGCAGCAATAACAACTAAGCAAGCATGGAACAGGCAAGGCAGGGGTCACTTCCCTGACCAACCCCCTTGCCCTTAAAGGGCAGGTCACCCAGCTCTGGCTGTGAACCATTTACTCTCAGGCTCATGACCAGCAGCCTAGCAACTGGTTGCCCCCTAGGAACACTTACCCCTGAAGCCTTTCAACTTGCAGGGAGGAGCCTGCCCTAAGAGGTTCCCAGCAGAAGTGATCACCATTCCCCACCCCAGACCTTAGAATCTGAAGGCAGTTCATGATGACTGCCTGTTCCCTAACAGGATATGCCAAAAGGTGCTCACCAGTTCCATTTCTTGCTTGTACAAACCTGCCACAGCCAAGGCCAAGCCTCTGATTGGCCTTTGCTCCCCACTCAGCATCCTAATGCCGACTTAATTCCCTGCTGCAAGTCCTTTAAAAATATCCCATTGCCCTTGAAAGACAGGTGCACCCTGTCATCCCTATACAGGTCCTGAAACACGACCCGTATGTTGGGGTGTGGCAAAAACATACCCAACCCAGCTTCCATGGCCTTTCTCAGCTGCCTATTAACTTTGCATCGGGTATGGTCAATACACCTGGGGTCCTCCAAGTTCCACCACACCTGGTGGGGCAGTATGGCTGATCATACTATCTTCACTCTGGGTCACCTTGCTCTTATCCTCACAAGGTCTGCCTTGGCCTGCAACACAAGGGCCTTGCCCTTCAATAGACCCAGGTCATTTCTCCCCAAGTGTATTACCAGGATGTGAGGAGGAGTCCCCTTCCTTTCATCAAATAGCAGGGGAAGGAGCGCGGGCCAACACATGCCCCTCCTTCCCAACCATTCAACTGTTGCCCATGCACTAAGGCCAAGCTGAGAACCACTGGATGTCCTCTTGGCCCAATGAGCTGCCCAAAAGATCATGCTGTGGCTGCAGACGGTAACCCTTTGTTTTGTCCCACGGCCTGCAGCATCTGTAACAAGAACATTATTAATAAATCAGACGATCTAATGGGATATTTACATATTCCTCATGTATCCTTTGTAGCAGCATGACCTCCAGCGACCTATCCATTGAATGTCACTGCCTGTATACCCCATGGCCGCTGCCGTTGAAGCGGCCCCTATCCTGAAAGAGTGAGTTCCAAAGTGAACCCCACCCAATCCCAAGTGGTCTAAAGCCTTCTGTGTCAGGCTCCAAAACTGAAACTTAGTGAGGGAGGTGCCATCCCTGTGTCGGAACAGGTAGCCCCGGCCCTCTCTTCTCAATGCTAGGTAATGACTCAAAGTCCCAACTGGGCATCTCAACTTCTGAACAGCGTTCGAGCTCTATAACATTCCCTTTGCCCTGCTGGTCAGTCTTTGACCGGTGTAGCCTAATTCCAACTTTGGAGTCTGCAACAGAAACGTTCCACCACTCAAGATCCTGCCGTGAGCCCGCCACCAGCTCGCTGATCCGCAGTGCCCCAGTGATGTTGCATGAAAAAGGGCAGCTTCATAGTCATCAGCACACAACATGCACCACTGCATCTTGAGCCCCCTCAATATTGCTGGGGTCAAAGGTTCTCTGTTGTCAGCTGTGATGCCACTTTCCCTGGACCAGCCCTCAAGCATCTTCCGAATACGGAAGTCGCCCGTCATATCTGCATACCCTGATGCCTTGCTGGCATATGCCAGCAAAGACAACTTGGCCCTGATGGTATAGGATGACAGGCCCTGACCTCTCAGCCTCACACAGAACTGCATTAAGTGAGGTACAGGTATGGGCCAAACTTGTCGCAAGTCTGCACCCTCCCTGAAGGACAAGAATTGCTTACCCGCCCTCATGTAAGCTCTGCGTGTGGAGGGGGCAAGAGCCAAGCTCATTGCCCTATTGGCCTCAGCCCTCCAATCTGCCACACCTCGACTGGCATCTGCACTGGGCACTAATCGGCCTCTGGAGCCAGCTGACAGAATCTCTCCATCTGTTTTCAAGAGAGAGTGTCAGCGACCCTGTTATCGATCCTCGACATGTGCCTAGTCTTGAACATAATATTATTATGCAAACACTGAAGTGTGAAGGCTCTGACCAGAGCCATGACCCTTGGGGACTTAGATGTCAAGGAGTTAATTATGTATACTGTGGACATGTCACACCAGAAGTGGACAGAGTGATTGGCAAATTCCCCTGACCAAATCCACACTGCTGCGACAATTGGAAAAAAATTCCAGAAAGGTAAGGTCTTTGACCCACCCTGCCTGGAACCATTCCTCAGGCCAGTCCCCAGGGCACCAATGCCCCCAGAAATACACTCTGAAGCCAGAGGAACCTGCAGCTTCCGATGCAACCTGCAACTCAGCCTCAACAAGGAGCTCCTCACGCCAAAAGGAAACCCCATTGTAAGAACCCCAAAACTGCTTCCATACAAGGAGGTCATCCCATATCCCCCTGGTAACCCTAGTCCTATGGTGGGGAAAATGGAGGCCCTTCATAGATTCACAGAGTCTCCTAACAAAAGCCCTACCAGGTGCCACAACCTTGCAGGCAAAGTTGAGGTGGCCAACCAACTGCTGTAACTCCAGCAAGGGTGTCTTGTTCTTCGCTCTAGCTGTGTCTATTAATGCCTGTAGCACTGTTAGTTTATCCACAGGCAATCTACAGCACTGACCTAGCGTGTCAATTTCTGTTCCCAGGAAAGTCAGATCGGTGGTCGGACCTTCAGTTTTCTCCTTAGCCAGAGGAACGCCCAGGTCCCTTGCCAGCTTAATAAAGCTGGACAGCAAAAAGGCACATCGACCCATACCCCCCCTTTCCTGCCAATAAAAAATTGTCAAGGTAATGTGCCGTACTGGCGAGACCCGTCCTGTACCACAGGGCCCATTCCAGAAAGGAACTAAACCTTTTGAAAGCAGGACAGGACACTGAACATCCCAATTGGAAGGGTCCTATCCATGTAGAATTTGCCCTCAAAAGCAAATCCCAGGAGTTCAAAGTCATCTGGGTGGAAAGGCAGGAGACGAAAGACTGACTTAATGTCACATTTTGCCAATTCCGCTCCCTGACCACATCTGTGCACCACCCACAGGGCCTGGTCAAAGGACGTGTACCTAACAGAACATAACTCATCTGGTATCGCATCATTCACTGACCCACCACGTGGGTAGGAAAGGTGCTGAATGAGGTGATACTCACTGGGTGCTTTTTTTGGCACCACTCCCACTGGGAAAACCCTCAAAATATCGACTGGGGGGGAAGGAAAAGGACCAAGAACTCTACTCTCCGCACATTCTTTGGTAATTTTGTGCCTAACAATTTGCTCCATACCCCAAACTGATTTCACGTTAGGAGCCATGTACAAAGTTCTACGGCCTTGGCAAGGTATCCTAAACCCCAACCTAAAACCCTCAAGGAGGTAAACCCTATCACCGTGGATCGAGTAATCCCACAACCACTGTTCCAGAACTTGTAACTTGTCAGAAGGGGGGTTGTAGCCCCCACCTCCTCCAGGATGCTTTCCACCTTTACCTCCCCCCCCCCTTAGGTTTAGGGCAGTTGGATAAAGCGTGGGGCCCTGTACACAATGGACACTCATGTCGGAAGGAGCAAGACTTCCGACCATACATCCCATGGGAGGTAAACTCCCAGCAAAGTGGGCATCGCTGAACCACCTGCCCCGCCTGGGTGCAGGTGCCTGACTGAGTTTGAGTTTGCGGCTTACGCATGGAACGACCACTATGTGACCTTTCACTACCAGGTGACTTAATTGTGGACATGATCTGCAACCAGAGGTCCAGGTGTATCCAGTCCCATCTCATGGCCAGATTCATAGCTGCACACATACGAAATTCCTCATCGTACTGCAACCATGCCGGGCCTGGGAAATTAGTAACTGCCTTGTAGATAATATCCATATATTGGAGCAGCGCAACCACTCTCCATGGATGGTGCCTAACGATAATCGTTGCATAAATTAAGAACCCCGGGTACCAGTTCGCCCAGGTTCTCTCCACAACCCACCTCTTTAAGCATTCCTTCTCCCACTCATCAAGATTTTTTTTGTCTTTTTTCTCTAACTCCCTATATAAGAGAGTATATATGTCCACATATTCACCCTTAAGGATCTTTTCCTTCGTGGCGATGGACAGATGGTCACCTAGGGGCATCCCAGAGTCCCCAGATGGTATGGCACCGGCAGAAACTGTGTCATATGAAACAGTTCCTGGATTTACATATGGTGTGGATAGCCCCATCCAGGCCAAGCCCCAGGGGGAGGGGGCAGCATACTGCATCCCCAGCCCAGATATTGTGGCCAACTCGCAGGTGGTGTGGACATGGCAGACCTTGAAACACCCGGTGAACAGGGTCCCCATGGCCAATGTGGAACGATCTTATCAGAACAGTCATCCTTAACATCTTTTTTAGGAGGTCCCTTGTACACCTCCATTTGGAGCTCCTCCATGTCTTGCTCTTGCTGACCAGATGACTCGTCGTCATCTCCACCAGCAGGCGCCACATGCTGATCTTCCAAAACATCAAGCGAACCAGAACCTGCGCCTGGAAAGAGGTGTTGGAAACATTAGCATCCCACCTGGGTCGCTTACCTACATTGCCCTTAGGAGGGACACCCCTCAATTGTTCCAGTGCTGCAAGTCTTTGCAGAATCACAGCATTAACCGGATCCTCATCCTCATCGTCAGAGGGAACAACCAGCACATCCTGCACCGGCAGCCGTTTAGGAGCCGGCTGCTTACCCTTTGCCTTCCCCTGCCCTTTTTTAGGGTCCATAATGGTAGAAGGCACTAGCACAAGTTTTTAGTCTCAACCCAATGGCCTCCTAACCAAGTAGTCACAGGGCACCAACTGTCAGTATTGTAAAATGGCCTCCTTAAGGGGACTTCCACCAAATGGCCGACACTATCCAGTCACACTCAAAATGGCTGCTGCCTATCAATTGATCACTCAAGATGGCCACACCCTGTAAGACTCCAAAATGGCCACCCCAATGAAGAATAAAACAAATACCACCCCTCATCCCATCTGCAATCCTAATTGCAAAAGTTTCTTGGAGGGGTAATCAAGTAAAGGGAAGGCAGGAACTGGGGTCCCAACGGCCTCACCAAACTGCTGCCACTAACAGAGGGCCTTGGTGTGGTATGCCATAACCTAATAATTTTATGATTTTATCTTATTCTACTATTATTATTATGTGTATGTGTGTGTTCTTGTTTAAACCAAAAACAGTGCAGCGGCAAGCTGTTTGCTGCTGCGTGCAGCTGGCAGGCCGATCCACAACTTCAGTCACTCGGCTCACAGGCCCAAGGACCCCCTGTGGCCACCGAAGATCGCCGCTGCATCCCTGCTGCTCTACAGGCCAATGCCTCAAGGATTGCGCAATCAAGCACTCTGAGGGCTGCCACAAGTCGCCGCCGCCGAGGGAAACACCCCCCCTTCACCAAGTCAGCAAACGGAAGCAAAACGCCGCAGCCGCAGTCACTCACACCTCCAACAGCCAGGACTCCTGCCGCCTCTCCCTGCATGGGCCGGCAATCGGGCCGCAGGATGAGGCAATCAGTAGGCCGGCTCTAACACTCCGCTCTGCATGCTCCCTGCAAGATGAGCATGCGGAGCAACTGACAGAGGGCAGGAGCGGAACCTGGCCCTTTGAAGCAGCCGGCTCCATCCCTGCCTAACCAGGATGCATAGCATCCCAGCCATTGCCATCTCCCTTCTTCAGAGCGGCAAAAGAGCCCCTGCCCACCAGCAGTGTTGCCGGGCGAGCGGGAGCTCCGTTTCATTAATTCAATGAAAATACAAGTGGAAGTTGAACTTTATTAAAAAGTCAAAGAGCAACACCAAATTAAAGCAGATTATTTTATCCTAGTACAACACAAACACCATAAATGACAGATCCAAGCAACAGGTGGAATGTTTGCATTCTCTGCTCAAACTCAAGCGTTCATATTATTGTATTTCCACAGTCATGAGTCAGGGATTAATGAACTTCCAAAAACATAAATTATCAGGTTAAGTTTGCCTATAGGTCATTCCTCCTTACTTCTAGATGTTCGGGTGGGCTGGTGGATGTTATTCAGTGGCCAGGACAATACATTATGTTCATGTGTTAATAATCACTTTGCATATTTTGTTTCTTATTATTAGGAAAATATAAATACGATATTGGAATTATTATTATTAATTAAATTTCTGGTTCGCCCAGTCCCTGAGTAGACAAGGCTCTGAACGATTTACAACAGCTTAAATCAGTACAAAATTTCAGATTAAATTATCCTTAATTTATTAGTCTCCAAATGATGTCCTTACTTTTGATCAAAAACCTACTCTGGGCTGTTCTTCTATCTTGTGGGCAGGTTAGGGAGGAGGCCAAAGTGGGCAGAATGGAAGCAAAGAGGGTGGCAGCTGTCCATCAAAGTTGGAATACTTCTGCATGAGAAAGAAGGGCAAATTCCACCAATTTCTCCATCCTACTGCATGCACAAGAGGGAAGGTAGCATGGTATAGCCTGATTTTGTCAAATCTCAGAAGCCAACCAGGGTTGGTATTTGGAAGGAAGACTCTTCAAAGGAAGGCAATGGCAAGCTGTCTCTGCTTCTCCCTTGCCTTGAAAGCCCCTTGCTGCGGTCTCCATAATTTGGTTGTAAGTTGGTGGTACTTATATAAATGCATTCTGCATGCAACCATACTATTTACGAGGGTCACAACCTCTAGGAATGCACTGGGCTGCAGCAGAAAGGGAGCAAGATCTGTTTCATGAATGGAACTTCACATATGGTCCTTGGGTTCAAAGCCAGTTTTGAAATTTCTTTCAGTTTGTGTGCATGGTTGGGTAGACAATTTTTATGCCATCTATTTTCTGAGTTTTTATACCATTTAATGCCATTTACGTGCTACTGATTAAAAAGAGAGAGAGAAAGAAATGGTGTGCCTAGGTTTTTGGTGATATTCCTACTAAATTTGGTGGGAAAAGAGAATGGTATTTTTGTTCAGAGTGCGGATAAACCATATGGGAGCATAAAAGAAGATACACATTTTGTTAATTCAGTCATAACAAATAGGGATGTTGCCAGATTTCTTGACAAGTCTAGTGTAATGTGAACTGAGCAAAAATGATCACAACATTCAATAACATTCCTATTTATTTTTATTTATGTATTTCAGCCTGAATAGCCCTGACTAGTCTGATCTCGTCAGAGTCGGCAACAGTTAATATTTGGTTGGCAGACTGCCAAGGAAGATGGGGGTTGGTGCACTGGGGAGGATAGGTAAACCACCTCTGCTCACCTCTTGCCTTGAAACTGTCATGGGACTGGGGTTGCCATGAGTTGCTTGTGACTTGCTGGCGCATAATAATTATGTATTTCAGAAAAGGCATACTAGAGCTTTATGCAAAATAAATTGAGCCTAAGGATGCTTATAAAGGGTAAAAATAAAACTATGGAGAAAATCAGGCAATTTATAAACATTAACAATGTTTGTAAGTTTTACTGCAACACACTAAACATGACTATCCCTCTCCCCTGATTAGCAGTGCTTATGTTCCCTATTCAAATGTTCTAGGTTTAAACTGTGGCAATGAAAAAAGTTGCCAGGGCTGAATTTGCTCAAATGAAATCATGTTATAACATCCTGGAGTTCCATTTTTATGTATACATTAGGTAACAGTGACCTATATATAAAGGGCCTGAGATCCTAATGAAAGCCAAGAATGTGTATTTTTTAAAATAGAAAAGCCCTTAATTAGCCCTAGGAGAAACTTATTGAGAAAATGTGATAGTGTCCTGTGTCTTTTTTTTTTTTTTAAGAAGCAATGAAAGAACTTTGGTGGGGTTTCTTCATGAAGGGGTTCCTGGAGGAATTCATCTGTGGAGTTAATGGCATTAATACCTGTATAGCTGAAGTCAAACATGATTCTTACAACTGAGAAGCTACAATTGTAAGGTAATACTTAGGGATGGGTGCAAACCTAAAAATTCTGGTTCAGTTCAGGGTGGCCCCTGAAACAAACTCCAAACTGAAATGAGCCAAAATGCCCTGAACTGGCCAGTTCAGACCTCCCCCCCTTGGCCATGACTCACCGTGGCCAAGAGCAGGGGGGGATCACCCATCCATTTCGCTTCCCCCTGCTTTGAAGAGGAGGAAGTAAAACTGATGGGTTTAATGGCTCATTTAAACCTAACAACCTGCCCCACTATTAGGTTTAAATGGCTGCCAGCCATTTCACCTTCAGCTGTGAGGCTGAAATAGCTGGTAACCATTTCACAGGCCTGAAACCAAATGGTAAAATGGCTTGCAGCCATTTATACCTAATAGGTTGGTTGCTGACCTGCAGCAGTCAACTGTTAGGTTTAAATGGCCTGAACAGCTGAACTGGACAAAAGTCTGGCAAATGTTTGGGGAAGGTGCCTTCCTGACCATTGGTTTGGGAGCTTCAAACTGGCCCAAGTTTGTGTCGAATTTTGGCTCGTGAGCCAGTTTGTGCCAATGCCTACTAACAATGCTTGCTAGTGAAGTTTAATAAACAGTAAATCCTATTTGATGAGATCTGGAAGAGAGGTTTGAGAGGGAACAAAATTAGCAAATTCCCTAAGTGGGATTTTTTTTTTTTCCATTTCATTTAAAATGTGTTGCATAGCTCCTGGAAAAAAGTTATATCTGTACCAAATAGAGGGTGTATAAAAGATAAATACTCTGTGTTCTTTGTTTTTCTCCTACAAGTTTACATCCAAGTAGAGAATTCATTCTATTCCTGTTTCTTAATCTAGATGATGTGTAATATAGTATACTATTTCAGGAAGACAACAATGGGATTGAAAAAGAAAAAAAAAAAGGAAAAGGATCCATTCCATGAACACAGCTACATTCCATGAACAACCCTTATCTTTTCATACTGGTGTAGAATTCATACAAGTGTATAATTTATATACTATGGCTGCAATCACACGCACAATTAGCTCCACCATAGGCACAAGGGTCGGGCGGATTTAAAGGGCATGATCAGACATGAACATCTGGGAAGCACCCCACACCCATCGGCAGCCCATTTTGCTCCACTGCAGAAGCGGAATAAAAAGACACCGTGGAAAATCCGGTAGTAAATGGGTTGCGACAGGCCACAGATAAGACTTT
This sequence comes from Gekko gecko, assembly GCA_029375565.1. Classification (NCBI taxonomy): domain Eukaryota; kingdom Metazoa; phylum Chordata; class Lepidosauria; order Squamata; family Gekkonidae; genus Gekko; species Gekko gecko. The sequence goes on along the minus strand of JAPDNY010000002.1, from coordinate 66,543,425 downwards.
CCCATATCTAATCACTCCAGCGCACTCTCATGATGTCAGGATGGTCTGATCAGGCCATCCCAACTCTGTGCCATTGTTCCCCCCCTCCCAGTATGTGCATCATCACAAACTTCATAGGGAGCCCTCAGTGCAGAGATGCGATTCATTAATTTCTCATTTAAGTGCACCGGAAACAAACAGCAACCCCCCCCAACTCACCCATGGTTGCATCTGATTACACAGTGGCAGGCTGTGCCTGCAGCTTCCAAGGACTGTGTGATTGTCCAACTGTGGGTCAGATTCCTCCAGTGGAAATAGCCTCGCTTCCCCGCCCCCTGCTTTATCTCACGTGTGTGATCGCACCCTATGTGTATTTATTTGGTTGCTTTGTTCAATAAGGTTTATTGCCGAATACTGCATTCGAATACACATGCAATCTGTTATACCTGTGGCTTGATATGCCCCTTTTGGAGAAGGAAGGCCACTGAGAGATGATAGGAAGTGATTGAAATGAGAGGGGTGGATGTTTAACACTTCTCCCCCCCCCCCCAATTTCACATAATGTTTTCCCATTTAGAGTGAAGGCTGGATCTTTGTGCTCTCTCTCTCTCTTACTATTTGTGTTATGTAGTCAGTTTTGATTGACAATGTGATGTCATGGAGCCATCAAATTGCTGTAAGGCTATATATGCCAGCCCTCTGCCTTGCTGAATTTTCTCTGATACATTCTTTGTATACATCATAGCCCTAATGTTGAACCAACAAGTTTGGGAACAGTGCTACAACAGTGCTTTATTGGAGCTGTGTCTATTGGAATGCCATATACTATAACTGTGGCACCTGTGGCACTCCAGCAAGTTGCCCACTCTGATTGGAGGGGATATTCTGTAAGAGGGGGCAGAGTTCCAATGTTGACTCTTTGCTTGACAAAGCTCTTCCTTTAGTCTTGACTGACACTAAGGTCAGCAATGCATCATCACAGTTGTTTCCCACCACTAAATGAACACTAGACTCCTCAGAAAAGGCATTAGGCATTTTAGTACTGGGTCCCATTGTGCCACAGAAACTATTACTCTTTTAATCAGCTTATTGCCTTACATTACTCTGTGGCGGCTTGAACACTCTACCAGGGAAGCCCAAGCAAAAAGAATCAATTTCATACGGCCAAGGAAATGGAATGTTGAAAGGGAGCATTTTCTTTTCCAGAAGGGGGAGAGTCGGCAGAATTCCATTAAAAATGTGTCATACATTTTAACAGACTCAAGTTGAATTGCTAGAGGAGGTGATTCATAAGGCCAAATGAAACTTAATCGGTAGCAAAAATATGTAGATAATAGGGGGATCATTCAGCATAAATTTAACTGTCGGTAAAAATGACAGGATTGGCTTCTTTTTCTGCCAGGTGCAAGTGGAAAGCACAGGTGATTAAAGGAACTTTTATGCATCCCGAATCAGCCCCAATAATGTCCTGTTTATTTTAAAACTGCTTGTGTCATTTGAAAATATCCAACAGAAGTGCAAATTTCACTACTTACCTACCTATATAGATAGAGAGGGAACACATTTTGCCTTGGCTTAATAGCCAGTCATTATTTGCAGTTATCTACCATGAAAGGAGAAAAAACACCCATCTTTTCTCCTGAATGTTCTGCAGTTCAGCTGAGAAAAGATGTGCTGTCTGACTTTTCATTGTGCTTCTGCAGGAGCAAGTTCTGCAGAAAACCAACAGGAAGTGAGAGAAAATGTTTCCTTCCTGTGAGGTCCCTAGATGTAGGAAAAGTAAGTAGGGCCCCATTCACACTGAGCATTTGCCCCGCTGAAGGCACGGGAGCCCTACGGACTTTCCGTGCACGATCATACGAGCACATCTGGGAGTCGTAGTGCTCCCGTGGCCAACCCACGGCTTCCCATGGAAAACACGGAGTAAAAAACTACTAGGTCCGAAGTACTTGTTTCCGGAAACCCCGGGGCAAAGGCTGGCGTCTGATCGTGGGAGCGCCACTATTCTGCGGCTTCCGACACCCGCCCATGTTCCCGGGGTTTCCGGATGTTGTAAGTTTCCATGGGATGCGCACCAATGCTGAACAGTGCATGTGCACACACAAGACACCGACAGCAGCCCGCCCCCCAATGGCGCATGCACACTTCGCAACACTTTGCACTTGCGTGGTCTGCTGTGCTGCTTTTTTGCCACGCTGCAGCAGCGTGGTGTGATCGGGGTGCAGAGCTGGAGCGTGGCAACCCAGTGGCCCATGTGATCGGGCTACTGCGCCTTATTTAGCTTCGGGGCGAACTGCCACGCCTCTCCCCCATGTTTTCTGGCCCGTATGACCGGGGCCTAGGAAAAGTTCTCTGCTAGCAAAAGAGGGAGGGGTGAGATTTTAGATGATCTCCACTCCTTACAGCAGAGGCCTACGCCACAGGGCATTTTGTTTGAGTGTTCCCCAACCGTTTGTATTGCCTTTGTGTGGACCACAGGGTAAAAGAAAAGAAGGGGAAGAATAGCTGTGATTGGTAGAATCCAACCCATAATATTTATTGTTGCTATACTTTAATGATGTATGTAACTCTGATGATATTACCTGGGAACTCGGGAAAGGTGAGTATAATGGAACTGACCAAGCCAATGTTTTTTTTATTTTTTCCCCATCTCATGAGTACTATAACTGGGTGAAACCAAAGCTTTATTGACCCTGTATTACAATTTGCTACAAACATCTAAATTTCTGGATTTTGAGGATTTAAAAAACGCTCCTATTGTGAGCTATGGGTTGAAAAAATTGCAGCAGCATTAGCAAATTGCTGAGCCCCAGAGGTCCATTCACCTCCAAGGTAAGCTATTTTCTGGTACAACTTGGGTCAAGCTTCACATGGAACTAGGTCATGGAAGGTTGAAGCCAGAAATGGAAATTAGACCCAATAATAGTAGTTGGTAAATCTTTGTTTCTGTGGCCTGACAAATGTATGTTCTCCCAACAGTGCCAAGATGAGTTGAATCTTTCCCATGGCCTAGTTCTACATGAATCATTGCTCTAAGACAATGATAAGAAGATACCTGACAGTTTGGAAAAAAAATGTGAACCCACCAGAGTACAGAGCAGGATAGAATGTGTGCACAGAAGTCAATCCTTGCCACTAGGAATTAGTAGAATATTTTGACACAAGGCCAAAAACAGCATGAAAGCCTTTTTGTTTCACAACCAGATCACAACCAGATCACTCACACACAAAGCTGTTTTATACTTAATCAGACTATCAATCCATCAAGGGCAGTATGGTTTACTCAGAATGGCAGTGGCTCTCCAGTGTCTCAGGCAGAGATCTCTCACATCACATACTGCCAGATCCTTTACCTGGAGATGCTGGGGATTGAGCCTGGGACATTCTGCATGCCAAGCAGCAGTAGAAGGAGAGTTGGTTTTTATACCCTGCTTTTCTCTACCCTAAGGATTCTCAAAGTGGTTTACAGTCACCTTCCCTGTGACTAGTTCAAGGTCACCCAGCAGACTTCATATGAAGGAGTCTCCAGATTAGAGTCCACCGCTCTTAACTACTATACCATGCTGGTTCTCAAGCAGATGCTCTACCAGTACTCTATCACTGAGCCACAGCCTCTGCTCTCCCATAGCCCAGATCCACTGCTGCGACCACTGGGGGATGACTCATTCTGTGTGATTGCAAGGATTGCAGCCATTGTCCCTTCATCTTTCCATTATATATGGAATGATCCCAGTGAAAGTAAATTCATCCAAACTGTTAATTGGTGTAGTCCAGTGGGGCCCAGAGTCTAATAGGCTTAAGCATGGATTCTGCTTTTCTACCATTCACATCTTAGGGGGTGATGATAACATTTTTTTCCAGTAGAGAGTCAGGAAGGATAGGCCTATCAGAGTCTTGTGTTAGGGTGCGGTCACACGGACCTTTTGATTGGGGTTTGCCGCTGTTGATCTGCTGTTGATCGCCCTCGCACATGTAAATTTCATGTTCACATGTGCCAATCTGCTTCCCACACTGAAGCGGGCTCATTTCCACTATGCTCCCGGGTTTTCCTGCCCCCTGGCACTTGCCCCCTGGCACTTGAGCTTTGAATGTGTGATTTTGTCCATCTGGACAGCCATCTTTTACAATGATTGCAATTAGGGCTGTCTGACCGCTGTTTGTGCGTTTTTTTTTTTTTTTTAAAGCTTCCGGTTTGAGCGCTTGCATAAACACGTGCTTACTAAATCCATTTAACATTTAATAATGGATTTATTAAGTGCATGTTTGCTCAAGCGCTCAAACTGGAAGCTTTAAAAAAACAAAACAAAACACAAAGACGGCCCTGGAGGTGGGAACAAGAGGTGGGGGCTCCAGCAGCCTGGATGGGGCTGGCAAGGAGGATGGCGGAGATGGCAGAGCCTTTTTTTGTGGGGCAATGGCAGCAGCAACAGCAGCAGTGGCACCACCCCCCACAGCGTCAGCGTGCCATTGGTTGGGTGCTGGGTTTGCTCCTCTTCCCCTCCCACTCCTTCAGCCACTGTGTCCTGTCAGAATTTCTGGTGAATGGCTTTCTCTCTTGATGAAGACACTTGTGTCCTGTGTGGGACTAATTTTTCCCTAGTAGCTGTTAGTAGGTATAATGAAATGGCAGTTACCTGTGTCTGTAAGATGGCTGCCATCTCTGTGTTTAAAATGTTCCCCCATAAGTTGTGCTGTAGTTCCAGAGAGAGGCCTGCAGGGGTAAAACTTACTGGGTTGAATGGGGCTTCCTCATCTGCTGGCTTACAGTTCCCAGCTGCCCCAAGGCCAAAAGATGTGGGAAAAGAGGAACCATCCCAAGGAGCGGGGCAGCATCAATATAGACTCCACCTAGGCCACAAGCCAGGGACATGGGGAACCCTGGGAAGCAGCAGAAATTCAGCCACTCCACAGTCGGCTGGACTGGGGAATGAATGGAAGTTTCCCTGTTCTCTTGGACAGGAGAGATAGGCAGAAGAAGAAGAGGAGGAGGAGAAGGTTGGATTTATACCCCCACCCTTCACTACCCAAAGGTGTCTCAGAGCAACTTACAAACCTTCCTCTCCCCACAAAAGACACCCTGTGAGGTAGGTGGGGCTGAGAGAGCTCTGACAGAAACTGCTCTTTTTTCAAGAACAGCTGTGCCAGAACTATGGCTTGCCCAAGGTCATCCAGCAGGTGCAAGTGGAGGAGTGGGGAATCAAATCCGGTTCTCCCAGATTAGGGTCCACGCACTTAATCACTACACCAAACTGGCCAGAGCCAGAGGCCGGTCCAAGGAGAGATCATATCCTGAGCCCACAGCCTCCAGAGGTAGAAAGTATTGTGTGTAGGAAAAGAGGATTGTGTTTAACCCCTGTTGATTTATACCCTGTTGGTTCATGGTGTGTGCTTCTACAGTTGTGCCTTATTTATTTAGTGTGTGTGTGCTCCATAATTGTGTAAATAGTTAAATAAATTCTTTTATTTGGGCTAATAATCTGTGTTGTGCTCTGACCACATAGTCTCCCCCACTCTGCACAATACCAAAGGGAGAGGTAGCCCAGGGAAGCAAGGAAAGGCCAGACCCTTGGGTTGCAAACTTTCCAGGGATTCCTCCAAAGATTGGAGATTCCATCTCCAAATAGGAAGATTTGGCCAGAGGGTTCTCACTGTCCCTTTAAAAAGGCAGTGACAATTCAGTGAGTGATGACAGTGAACTTAAGGAGTGAGATACGCCCATGGAATGAGGGTGGGAGGCGAACAGCTGAGTCCCACAACTGGAGCCCATTTCACCACAGTAGGTGTGACAGAATTAAAGATCTGGGACCAGCAGAGCCAGTTTGATGTAGTGGTTAAGTGCGTGGACTCTAATCTGGAAGAACTGGGTTTGATTCCCCACTCCTCCATTTGCACCTGCTGATGTGACCTTGGGTCAGTCACAAGCTCTGGCACACCTGTTCTTGAAAGAGCAGTTTGTGTTAGAGTTCTCTCAGCCCCACCTACCTCACAGGGTGTCTGTTATGGAAAGGGGAAGGAAAAGGAGTTTGTAAACTGCTCTGAGACTCCAAGTGAAGGGCGGGGTATAAATCCAATCTCTTCTTCTCTTCTTCTAAACAAGGCACACTACTGAGTCACATGACTGATTAAGGAGGGGGCCTTTTGGCTCTCTTTTTCAGCCTGCCTTTGTTTTTCCTCTCTTTCTGCCTGAAGTCTAGCCATTTGGATCTCTTTCTCTGCTTCAGTTCTGGCCAATTCCAACTTTAATTTCATGGCCTCAATATTTGGGCTAGGATTTCCCTCAAAATTTCCTACCTGTGCCTGACTATCTCCTGTGGCTTTCACTGTTTTCTGCTTTGGCGCCATTTCTGACAGGAATTTTTCCTCAAACTCGCTCACTCTTTATACTGCAGTGTCCTTTTACTTATTTCGTGCCTGTCTGACAATTATTTTGGGGTGCTTATTCAAAATCCCACCGCTACCACCAATTATTATGCAAAGAACCTAACATATATATATTGTACTATGAGGTGACTGATCAGACCTGCTTTTACTGTGCTGACCAGTTCCTTTACAAAAATAGCCTCTTCGGGGTTTTGTTTTCACTGTAGGCTCTGTTGAGGACCGCTGCTAAGTGTATTTGATTTTTAGTTAAGAGTCAGGCACCAAGGCTTGTTCACTTCACAACAGAACAGTACTTGATTTTCAGAACACACAACAGGGGGATAGAAGATATATACAGAGGATAATTTGTTTCTTTTCAGGCTTGAACTTTTGGCTTGGCTTACACTTAAGCAGTATGCTTGTTGTCTCCAGTATCCCACAGATGTTAAACAGTTCACTAAATACCTTCCTAATCACACTCTCCTGTACTGCTTCATGGTTAACCATTGGCTTTCGAGATCAGGCTCCACCACCAACCAGCTATCCTGATTTTGCCAGACCATTCCTCAGACCTCTTTTAACCACCTCTCCCAGTTTCTTTAGGAGCAATGTATTCGGGTGTTTGTGACAGCTGATGCGTTTAAGCTTTCACCAGTCTGATCACTGCCCTCTTTCCTTTTGAGGGACTCAGTAATCCAAACTATTCAACCCCAGTTATATGTTCCAACTGTTATTAGGCTGTTCACACAGAGCTACAGAGGTCTGCTTCCTCCACAGAGCTCCTCAGATCGCTGACCACTCTCTGCTAACTCTACTGGTCAACTTCCTAACTGCTTCTCCCAACTGCCAGCCACAAACTGTCAGTTTTTCTCATTATGTATCAGTCACTGAGTGTTCTGAGCCAAATGGCCCCTTCCTCAATCAGTCATGTGACTCAGCAGTGTTCTTCATTTACATTCTGCGGGTCCCAGATCTTTAATTCTATCACAGTAGGCAAACAAGCTTTGTCCAGACAAAGGAAGGAAACCCTTTACAGGCTTTTGTGAGGAACTCATTGGAGTCCTGATTAGGGTTGCCAGCTACAGGTAGGAAGATTCCTGGAGATTTTTTGGTAGAATCTATGGAAGCCAAGGTTTGGGGAGGGGAGAGGCCTCAGCTGAACAGAATGCCAAAAGCCCACCTTCCAAAGCAGTTACTTTCTCCAGGGGGAGGGAGAGATCTGTTGTCTGGAGTTCAGTTGTGATACCTGGTGATCTTCAGGTTGCACCTGGAGGTTGGCTGCCCTAGCAGTCAGTGCTTCAAAGCAGGGTCTGCTAGATCCAGGTTCTTGCTGTAGAAGCTGAGTGGGTGATTTTGGACCAGTCACAGACTTTCAGCCTAACCTACCTCACAGGTTGGTTGTGCAAGTCAAAAGGGGGAGAGGAGAATGATGCAAGCTGCTTTGGTCCCCATTGTAGAGAAAGACTACTTTTCCTCCTGGGAAACCATTGCTGCCAATCTCCAGGTGAGGGCTGGAGATAATTCAGAATTACAACTGCTCTCCAGATGGCAAAGATCAGTTCCCCTGGAAAACATGGTGGACTCTGTGTCCTTTTACCCTGCTGAGATGCCCCCCCACCATGACAGCCAATGTGGCATGGAAGTCAGGGTTTCATAGCACTGTAGAGGCTGAAGGTGGGGGGAAGATGGAAAGCTGAAGAATGAGAGGGAAATAAAGGTAGGTTGATGCTTGGCTGGGAAGGAGAAATGGTTGCCAACTCCAGGTGGGAAATTCCTGGAGATTTGAGGGATAGAACCTGGAGAGGGTGAGGTTTGAGGAGGCATGGGACCTCAGACAGGTACAATGCCATAGACTCCACCCTCCCAACCAGCCATTTCCTCCTGGGGAACCACTGTTGCCAAACTCCAGGTGAGGGATGGAGATCACTCAGAATTACAACTGCTTTCCAGGAGGGAGGGGGAGGAGATGGAAAGCTGAAATCAGGGGCAGATAATGGCAGGTTGATTCTTGGCTGGGAAGGAGATAGGGTTGCCAACTCCAGGTTGGGAAAATCCTGGAAATTTGAGGGATAGAGCCTGGAGAGGGTGAAGTTTGAGGAGGGGTAGGACCTCAGACAGGTACAATGCCATAGACTCCATCCTCCCAACCAGCTATTTCCTCCCAGGGAACCATTGTTACCAATCTCCAGGTGAGGGGTGGAGATTACTCAGAAGTACAAATGATCTCCAGGGGGAACGGCAGAAGTCAGCTGCAGTCAGAGGGGCAGATAACGGTAGGTTGATGGTTAGCTGGGAAGGAGATGGGGTTGCCAACTCCAGGTTGGAAAATTCCTGGGGATTTGAGGGGTGGAACCTGGAGAGGGTGGGGTTTGAGGAGGGGTTGGACATCAGACGGGCACAATGCCATAGACTTCACCTTCCAAACTAGCCATTTCCTCCTGGGTAACAATTGTTGCCAATCTCCAGGTGAAGGCTGGAGATCACTCAAAATTACAACTGCTCTTCAGGTAGCAGAGATCAGTTCCTCTGGAGAAAATGGTGGACTCTGTGTCATTATACCCTGCTGAGGTCACCACAGGAAATTGACGCTGAGTATCTAAGGCCTTGGCACTCTCCCAGAGCCTCTTTCTAGAGCTTGTTGTATTTATTTCCACAATGGGCCTTATTCTTAGTCTGATGGATACTTAAGGCTGAGCCATGGCCACGGGAATGAGCCAAAGGACTTTTGGTTTTGGCTCTTGTCTCAAGGGCTGTAGTCTCTTATCCAAAATGGTCCCCATGTCAGAGTATGCCCATATGAGCATCCTCAACATATAAAGGACCTGAAGCCAAATTCCAGTCTGTTGTATACATAATTCTGGGCGTATGGCTTAATATTCCTCAAGCAGGAGATGTGAGATGACGAGACAGAAGCTTTAACAGAGAGTAACTTTATTGTCCCATCCAAGACACAGAATAGCACAGAAAAGTAAAACGACATCCGTATAAGACAGCAATAATGAATTGTTCAGTTATTCAAATACAGTAGCAATTTGTTGTGACAAATCAATAAACAAGGATTTGCAAAATCCTGCTGAAATGTGTAAGGCTTGCTTCAAAAGCAATGCAAAAATGCGAGGGGCAGGAGGATTTTGGGTAAAGGGAAATAGGGGATGCCTAACAAGGGAAGGAATTTGGGAGGATCTATGGCAGTGCTTCACTACCACTGGGTCACAACCCAATTGTGGGTCATGAAGCCTGTGGAGCTGGGTTGCAGGATCTTGTAGGCTTATGGCAGCCATTCCCCTGCCCCCTTTGTGTGATGCCCAGCCAAATTCATGCTGATTCCCTGAGGTGGAGGAGGTGGGGTCTAGCAAGGCAGCCGACCAACCAGCAGTCCATAGTAAGCAAGGCTGCAGCTGCACCTGGAAAGCAACACACAGACCTTCTTGCCCAGCACAGAAGCAGTAGCCAGCTGCATCCTCCTCCTCATTTTTTCCTTTTCCTCAGCTGCACTCCCCCCCCTTACTTTCATTAGATAGTAATGCCACCTAGCTGTTTCTCAATGATCACTAAGGTGCTTTTCTTTTTAAAGGGCCATTTGTACTGCTGAAGTGGCAAGAAATGGCCAAAGCAATGACCTTCTCCCGGAAAACTTCAGGTGCCACTTTGGGTCCTGCTTGCTTCAGGGGTGCCATTTCTTTGAGGCTGCTCCTTGCTCCAGCCCTGCTTGGTGCAGCAGTTCCTAGTCTATGTGTACACAAGAGTCCTTGTGTGCTTGTTGGAGGTGGTGGAGGGTCATGAGCAATACTGCTGAGATTATTATACTTTGGTAGCCCACAAGAGAGAAACATCAAGACCAAGCTATCCTTGACTCACTGCCTCTGGTTGCTGAGGAAGCCACAATTTATATACTGGCTCCACCTCTTCAGTATTCTACAGAGAAAGAGCCAGTGCAGACTAGGGGCTATGTGGTTCTGCTTGGTGCCTGTCCAGGAGGATGGTGAGCACTTAGTAGCTGTTATACATGAAACTGAAACTCCATTCCATTTTTACAGGTAACTAGGGCTGCGATCAGACACACTGACTAAATAATGCACTTTCAATCTACTTTCAATGTACTTTCCAACTGGATTTTACTGTGTGAACTGGCAAAATCCAGTTGAAAGGTCCATTGAAAGTAGATTGAAAGTGCAATATTTAGTCAGTGTATGTGATCGCAGCCTAAGTCTGCCCTGTTGATTCATGGGCCACTGACAACCAACATTAGCTTTTTAAATCTGCCATTTTGCTGGGTGAAGTTTGAGATCAGTGTGTTAGCACTGGTGGAAGAATAGAATTATCTAAATCATCTAAATCCATATTGTTTTTCAGTCCACGAAGGATCTCTCAGATGTGCTCCCCAAGCCTGTACCTCACAAGCTTAAAATGCCAGCTTCACTCTGTCCCTCACACCTGCCATTGATAGAATGTGAAGACTCTGGATAGGATGTACTGGTCTCAGCTGATTATCAGAAGAAAACAAAAAGGTGCTTAATGTTTAAAAATATAGGCATTTCCAAAAAGGAGAAATGTGCTCCTGAAATTAAACAGCATTCTAAAATAGCATTGTAAAATAGAAGAGCTTTGGGATTGAAATCTGAAGTTTTCAGCTAAATTGGGTGCAAGCCAGGTAAACCCAACTTCTTTTCCATGTTTTGCTCTTTCAATCTCTGCTTTAGAGAAGAAGGATATGGGGTGGCAGTGGCTAGAACCCTGGCTCTGTATGTCCAGGTGGGGCCAAATCCCCCTCTGCTTCTGTGTGTTTTCTCTGAAGTAAATCCCATTTAATTTGATGGGGCTTTCTTACAAAGCACGCCTATGCTCACTTACCTGGAAGTCAACCCTGTTGAACACAGACACTTACTTCTGATAGCATTGTGCATTCCGATAGGGGTGTGGAGGAGATTATTTAATTCTTAATGCTGTTTATTTAATTAAATTTTAAATAGCTAAAGAATGAATAGATTTGGTAGCTTTTAAGCTTCAACAAGATCCGCTATGTCTATAATTTTTATAGCTCATGAAACTATAATCTGCAATCAGATAGTTGTGTTCTCACATTTGCATTTTAAAAACTTTAATAACTTATGTAAGTGCAATAAATATTTCATCAAATTCCACATGAATCAGTGTGTTAAGTAAAGTTTTGCTTGGATAACTTAAGTAATGGTTATAAAATGAACTAAAGTATACTTAAAATGCATGAAAACAATGGCTGTCAAAAAATCTATGGTCCAATATTCATGTGACAATAAATCAATGGGTCATCATACCCAGTAGATTTGAACTTGTGGGACACCATAACAAAAAGGTTGAGAACCAATAGCAAGTCAGAGGACTGTAAAGTCAGCTGATAGAGGATTAGGGAAAGGATGAGCAGGAAGAATGACATGGTGGGAAAGTTTAAAAGATGGGAAGACAGAACAGGTTGATGATATCATACTCTGCCTCTTTTGAAGACAAGATTGTTGTTTTATATCCATAGCAGAAGAAGGTTCAGGAACAAAAATCAACTACAAAATGGCAGCTCTTAATAGACCCTTTTTACATCACTTATCTGGCCTGCTGCCATTTAGAAGGTGAGTCAGGGAAGTCTCAGATCCTTCATGAGGTACCTGCAGACTGATGCTATTGGCTGGAATCCCTTGCATGGTTTTTGTGATTGGTATAATATTCGGATACAAACTGATATCACTGAGGATTTGAAAATTTAATTGTGGCATACGCTAATGAGTGATGCATTTAAATGATGTTATGGGAGAGGGAGATGAATTACCTATGACTGAATTACCTTTGTGGCAGTAGGCATGCCTAATATCTTTCCACAATGGATCAGGAGATGGGTAGATAGTTTTTTCTATGCATTGGATTAGGTTGCCAGCAGAGCCTGTATTTGTATCTTGAAAGGACAGATTATTGTCCTATAAACATGGGTTGTTACTTATGGTTAAGATGTGAAGAGTCTTGGAAGATTACACAAAAGAGCTTTGATTAATGTGCTCCAGAATTCTCTGGGCAGGTAGGCTAGTTCCTCTTGCAAGTGATACATATCTTGATGAACTCTGGCTTGATATCAAGTGATGGACTCACTCAAGTCTTTGATTACACTAGGTCAGAAGATCTTGGAGTACAAATGCACAGCTTGAATTACATCTGTGGTTGGGGGGGGGTCCTGCGGCAACAGCATGGAGTTGGTAGGAGTATCTGTTTGCATAATTAATCAATTGTTATTGTATGGTATTGTGTGTAGAATAGCCAGGAGATCCTAAGGTTGTCTGGCAGCCAGGAGTTCTAGCTCTTTTAGTGTTATGCACCACTAAGTGGTGAGCTAGACTTGTTTTAAAGGCAGGTGGTTTGCCATTGTCTGCCTCTGTGTCACAACCCTGGTATTCCTTGGGTATTCCAAATACTAGCCAAGGTCAACCCTGCTTAGCTTCCAAAATCTGACGAGATTGAGTTAGCCTGGGCTATCCATGTCAGGGCATCTGTTTGCAGTGGGTGAGAGAGGAAGATAAGTTCTGCATTTAGAAGCCTTTTGTACCCTGTTCCCCCATTTTGTCTGTTTGTGTGCTATTTTTGTACTTTATCTTTTATTGTAAATAGGGTTGCCAACTCTGGCCTGGGAAATTCCTTGCAATAAGGAAGCATTGCCTGTAGAGGTCAGAGTGTGGGGAGGGATCTCAGCACAGATGAGATGCCTTAGTCAATCAACCTATTCATTTTATTGCATTAGCTCAAAACCATAGCAAAACAAAAGGAACAAAACAAGGCAATCACAGTATTGAGTAAAATCCATAAAATGTCCGTTAGAAGATTAAAATACATGATAAGTATTTAAAACATAACTTTGAAGCAGAATTAATAATAACCTACTATTCTTATAATCTGGGCTCTTTTTGTAGAAAAAGCACAGCAGGAACTCATTAGCATATCAGGCCACGCCCCTGACATCACAGCTCATTAGCATATTAGGACACACTCTCATGTTACCAGAAGTGTGGTCATCTTTACCTTGTTTGTTGTCAAAACCCAGGGCTTTTTTTGTAGGAGGAACTCCTTTGCTTGTTAGGCCACACACCCCTAATGTAGCCAATCCTAATGAGTTTCTGCTGTTCAGTGTGGCCTATTATGCTAATGTGTTCCTGCTGGGCACGGCCAACTCAGGAGCCAGCCAGAACTCCGTTCCTGTGTGTTCCTGCCCCAAAATAGCCCTGCTTATAATAATAAAGAGTGATTCAGCATAAAGCTAGTAAACTATCCATTGACCAAACTTGCATCAGAGGGTTTTGACTGTATCTTTATAACCAGGACCACAAACTTTGCCAGTTTTAGTGTTACTCACTTATTTTTATCTGCAAGTAATATCACCAGTTTGTCCCAGTCCAATTTCCCTGAGCATTGTGATCAAATGTTTCCAAGACATCTTCTGTGATCTACTGTGAACCTTGGACATGAAATAATCAAATTAACCAGATCCTCAATGGACTTGTGGTGGCAAGAGCAGACTTGTTCATTATATGGGGCCTCATTATAATGACTTTTTAATGTTGCCAACTGTAAAGTATCCAGAAAAGCCTTAATAAAGGTCTTTCTATATTCAAAATTTGATAAATCAGTAAAATAGGCTGGGAGGATTAAGGGGAGGGGACTGCTTATAAAGAGAGACCATTCTCAGAGTACCTCATAGTCTAAGTGTCCTCTTGAACAGTAATATCCAACAATATTTGTTTTATTGGATGTTTAGCTACAGAGAAACCAAGCCTCCTTGGATATTCCAAGTTTGGCCACTGCATTCAGTATATGACTTCACCATGAGTTAGATTTCATCTCATCATAAGCCAAGGTTAAGAAACTCAGAAGTGGACAAAAGAGGATTTTAAACCAAAAACTGGTAGCAACTTTATGGACTAAAGTCAATATTGGGAGCAAAGACAATTTAAATCTAATGATAACTGATGCTGTTGAATTAGAAACTGGAAGTCTTTAAGCAGTGGCTGGACAAACACTTGTCAGGGATGCGCTAGGCTGATCCTGCATTGAGCCAGGGGTTGGACTAGATGGCCTGTATGGCCCCTTCCAACTCTGTGATTCTATTATTCTAACCACTAATAATGTGCAAACAAATTTATTTTGAATCACTTCTAGTGGTTGTAAACTTCCAGCCCCCCAAACTGGACATGATGCCATTAAGTCCACCCTACAAAGCTGTCATTTCCTCCAAAAGAATGGACCTGTGTAGTTTGGAGATTAATTGTAATTACAGGCTGGAAGGCCAGATACTGAAGTTGAAGTTCAAACCCTTTGCCCACTAAATGAGAAGGGAGCACTCACTGGAGAAGATACTGATGCTGGGAAAGATTGAAGGTAAAAGAAGAAGGGGACGGCAATGAATGAGATGGTTAGACAGTGTTATCCATGCAACAAATGTGAAATTAAGCACACTCCAGAGGATGGTGGAAGACAGGAGGGCCTGGCACGATGTGGTCCATAGGTTCATGAAGAGTCAGACTCGACTGAACTGAACAACAACAAACCCAAATTGTAAATGGCTTTCTGATCATGTTGGGGAGATAAGCAGGATATGAATGAATCAGTGAGTGAGTGCCTAAGATGGGCTGTAACTATAGAGTTTTAGATGTTCTGGAACGATTAACAATAATAATCTATTGCATTGTGAAATAGTTCTGGGGTTTGTTTCTAGGGGAAAAATAAAGGAAACGGTTATAAGGTGGTTTCTTTTGATAGACAGCATGACCTGTGAGACAGCGAAAGAAGCTGTCATTTGAGGAAAATGCTCCTTTGCTTCAGAAAACAAAACTTGCATCAGTTTTTAAGTTACAGGGAATGCTTTCAAATAAAATTCCAAATAAAACAGCAAGTGTAACATTTGTGGGCCTGAGCAGGCATTTGTCCTCCTAAAACTTATGACTGTCTTGATCTGGATGAGATCCTAGAGAGAACTTGGCAAATAGAGAAATAAAATAAATTTTCAAGTTTTAGGGCTTTTTCTTTGAACAAATACAGTGTGCTGGGATATGTAAGAGAGACCACATTTGATTGCTTTGAGCCAAAGAGACAGTATCATAACGTTAGTCAACCAATTTTACAAGCAAACTTCACATCATTATTTTATATTGATGTTTCATTATTATTAGCATTGCTTTAGTGTAAAATAGTGCTCCTGATAGCTATGTCTTCTTTCTAGCTGGAGGGTAAGCCCATATACCTTGAAGGAAGATCTAGACAGGGACTGAATTCTGAAACAGAGTTCCTGCAGAAGGCTAATTCAACAAAATCCAAAGCTCAAATAAAGGAAAGATCTTAGTATCTGATTACTACTCTCAAAGGCTTATACCCCCAAAATTTTTTTAGTCTCTAAGGTGCTACTCGACTCAAATCTAGCTGTCCACTGCAGATTAACATGACTACTCTCTAAAGCTTAAGAACTTTGGACTCTGAGTGGACTGATTCATGGTCTTACCTTTGGAAGGAAAGGATCTTCTTACTTTCAGAAGCAGGGGCTTTATTCCAGACTTCCCCCCTGTACAGTACTGGGTTTCGGGCCTCATGACTCGGACGACGACATAAGAGAAGACGCGTTTATTCGTACTTCACACCAGACAAAAGAACACACAGTAACGGCCGGAGGCCAACTATATACAGTTAGGGGGGACGGCCCTATATTCCTATTGGCGGGTTTGAATCACCCGCCAATGCTGCCATTGGTTCACTACTGGCGAGCTCAGGAACCTAGTCCCTATTGTTCTCAGAGAGCGAAGCTTGGCTGTATTTCTCCAGCTCTGCCTTCTGATCCCAGGACACAACACCCCTCCCCCCATAGTTCGTCTCCTATCAGGTGACGTAGTCTTTTAAGTATGTTGGTGCCCTCCGTTCTCTTAGCGATCGTCGGGGGGCCGGTACCGGACTGGCGGGGCCCCTATCGGGTGGTCCGCCAGCACAAGGAGCTTGGATCTCTGGTAGTAGCTGAGGCGGTGACGGTGGCGGCTGTAACGGCGGCGGCAGCGGCGGCGGTGGTTCAGCTGTCACCGGGGCCCCCTCCGGATTCCGTGGACTTTCCGGCGCTGGCTCCGCTGTCGGTGCTTGCAGTCGATCGGATGCTGGGGCGGTCGCGGCATTTCCCGGTAACTGGATCCCTGTGTCGGGGTCTTGCCGCCTCCGGAGCTGGTCGACGTGTTTATGGAGGACCCGGTCCCCATCTGTTAGGACTTCGTAGGACACTGGCCCGGTGGGTTTTAGGATGCGCCCGGCCACCCACTGAGGCCCCGCCCCGTAGTTCCGGAAGTAGACAGGTTCCCCCGGGAGGAAGCTTCGGGGAGCCTCCCGGTTCTCGACCAGCTTTCTCTCTGGGGCTCGGTCCAGGTGGAGCCTGTCTAATAAAGTGGTAGGGCGGCGGCCCATTAATAGTTCTGCGGGGCAATGCCCGGAGATGGGGTTTGGGGTGGTGCGGTATGTTAGAAGAAAGCGGGCCAGCCGGAACTCCCAGTCCCCCTCCGTTATGCGGCTCAGGGCTTCTTTGGCGGTGCGTACCGTTCTCTCCACCTGTCCATTTGTTGCCGGGTGGAAGGGCGCTGATCGTATGTGCCTGATTAGGTTCCTTTCGAGGAACGCTTGAAACTCAGCAGATGTGAACGCTGCCCCGTTGTCTGACACGATTGTGCCTGGTAACCCGTGTGTCGCGAATATTTTCCGCAGGGCCCTTATTGCCGCTTTGGCAGAGGTGGTAGACACTGGGCTTATTTCCACCCATTTCGAGTAGGAGTCTACCGTTACCATGAACTGGAGCCCCTGAAATGGCCCCGCAAAATCTATGTGTAGGCGTGACCACGGCTTGTGGGTAGACTCCCAGCTTTGGGTTGGCGCTCTCGGGGGATTGGGGCGGACTTCCTGACACCGTGTGCACCCTCGGACCCAGGTTTCAATTTCTGCGTCCATCCCGGGCCACCACACGTAGCTCCTTGCCAGAGCCTTCATGCGTACAATGCCGGGGTGGGCCTCATGTAGCGTTTCTAGAACCCCTTGTCTCATGGGCCCCGGGATGACCACCCTGTCCCCCCATAACAAGCACCCTTTTAAGGCGGATAACTCTTCCCGCCTGGCTTTGTATGCCGTGAACTCTGGCCCTGTCTGTTCCGCTGGCCATCCTCTCACCACCCAGTTTAGGACCCGGGAGAGAATGGGATCTCGGGACGTGCAGGCGGCCACGTCTGCAGCCTGAAGGGGGGGGTTGGCAGCTCCTCCATTAACAAGACTGCGGGAGCCGGGGCCGGATCTTCCCCTGTATGCGGCAGTGGCAGGCGGCTCAAGGCGTCGGCATGACCCAGCGCCTTGCCCGGCTGATGCTCCATCTGGTACTGGTAGCCCGCTAAAAACAAGGACCAGTGCAACACCCGGGGCGACAATACCTGCGGCGTTTGTTTGTCCGCCGCGAACAGTCCCAGGAGCGGCTTATGATCGGTTACGAGCGTGAAGGGCCGCCCGTACACAAAGTTGTGAAACTTTTTAACCCCCGCCACCAGTGCCAAGCCCTCCCGGTCGATTTGTGCATAGTTCCGCTCCGCGGGGGACAGCGTGCGGGAGTAATAAGCCACCGGGACTTCCCTTCCATCCGGTAGCTTGTGTGCCAAGACTGCCCCGACCCCATACGGTGATGCGTCGCACGCAAGGATTACCGGGAGCTTTTCATCAAAGTGGGCGAGCACCGCGTTAGAAATCAAGAGTACTTTAACCCCCGAAACGCCGCCGCCTCCCTCGCTCCCCATGCCCAAGGTGTCGCCTTATCCAGCAGCCTGTGCAGGGGTTCGGCCACGGCGGCCTTGTGGGGGAGAAAGGCATGGTAAAAGTTCAGGAGGCCTAAGAACACCTGGAGCTCGGCCTTGGACTTCGGGGTGGGGGCCTCCACGATGGCCTTCACCTTGTCCCTCGCCGGATGCAGGCCTGTTGCGTCTACCCGGTATCCCAAGAACTCCACCTCCGGCACCCCGAGGAGACACTTTTCCCGCTTCACTTTCAGCCCCGCGGCTTGGAAGCGTTCCAGTACAGTTCGGAAGCGGGCGGCGAAGCTTTCCGGGGTGGTCGCGGCGATGAGGACGTCGTCGAAGAACAGCGTCACCCCAGGGATCCCTTTCAACAAATCGTCCATTAGATTTTGAAATATCCTTGGGGCCACACTGACCCCGAACTGCAGCCGCTTCACCCGGAAGGCCCCCCGGTGGGTCACTATGGTTTGCGCCTCGGCCGTGGCCTCATCTACCGGGAGTTGCTGGTACGCCTGCGCGAGATCCAGCTTTCCAAATATGCGCGCCCCCGCCAGTGTGGCTAAGACATGGCTGACCACGGGTACGGGGTATGCATGCGCCTGAAGTGCCTGGTTAATGGTGCACTTATAATCCGCGCAGATGCGGATTTCCCCGTTTGGCTTGACGGGTGTCACAATCGGGGTCTCCCATCGAGCGTTTGGGACGGGCTCTAGGACTCCCTGGGCCACTAACCGGTCCAATTCGGCCTCTATTTTCGGGCGGAGGGCCAGGGGCACGGTGCGGAAGCGCCGTCGAACGGGCGTCACGGTGGGGTCTAAGTGAAGCGACACCGGGGGCCCTTTATAACACCCCAGTTTCCCGTCAAAAACCTCAGGGAATTCCTTGCACACCGCCCCCAGTCCCGCACCCCGCACTTATTCACTCCCCCAATCGTTATGCCTAGGGCTTCGAACCACGCCCGCCCCAGGAGACTCACGAGATTTCCCTCTACCACCACCAAGTCCAAGTTCCCCTCAAAGTCTCTGTATTGCACTCGGAAAGTGCCGACTCCCCGGATGGGGACAGGGTTTTTTTGAAAATCCACCAAGCTTAGTGGCGATGGACGTAGAGGGGTCCCCCTAATGGGCAAAGTTTTTTTAAAGTGTCTAGGGAAATGATGGACGCCGCCGATCCCGAGTCCACTTCCATGCAACAGGGGACCCCTCGATCCGCACGGTTACTTGGATCTTCGGGGCAGAGGAGAGGTTGGGGTTGGGGAGGCGAAGTACCTGCAGCGGCTGGTCGGTGAGATGGTACAACTCGGCGACCTCTTCCGTCGTCTCGTAGGCGGTAGACGATGCGCGGTGCGGTGGAGCCGACGATCTCGAATTCCTGTGGCCCTTGGACCGGCAGACCCGTGCGAGGTGTCCCTGCTTTCCGCACCCGTGACAAACAGCATCCCGGAACTTGCAGGATTTCCTTCCGTGGCCTTCCCCGCAGCTGGCACAGACGATCCGGTTGCCGGAAGGCTTGGCTGGCTCTCTGTTGGCCTGCTGGAACGGCGCCGGCCGGCGTTGTTGAGGTCTGAGGGCGAAGACCTCTTCCGTATCCACATTCCCGGGGCTTGGACTCCTTCCGACCACATGGGCGGCCGCGGCCGGGCGTTCCCCTTCTGCGGCCTCGTGGGCTGTTGTGGCGTCTAGGGCCTCGCCTAAGGAGAGCCTCCGGTGTCCAACCAACTTGCGCCGCAGCTTGGAGTCCGCCAGGCCCCACACGAACTGCGTCAGCAGGTTGTCCTCTACCTTCGGGAATCCGCAGTCCACCGCAAGCGCCCTTAACGCGGCCAGGAAGGTGGCAATGGATTCCCCTTGGGCCTGGACTCGCCTCTGGAAATCCATCCTCTTGGCCAGGAAGGTCGGCCGGGGGCTGAAGTAAGCGTTGAGGACATCCAGGATCTCCCCAAACGAGCTCTCCAAGGCCGTGCGGGGTACCAAGAGGCTCTTGGCGAGGCGGACGGTTTGGGTGCCGCAGGCGTTCAGCAGGATCGCTCGTTTCTGGTCGGGGTGGCGGATTTCGTTGAGCTCCAAATAGCTGATGAGCTGGTCGACCCATGCATCCCAGGTTTCTGGCTGCGACGGATCGAAGTGCTCCAGTGTTACATGAGAAGCGGCCATGGTTCTGTCTGGGAAGGCGTGCGCCGGGGCGAGCGGTGCGGTGCTGCTCTCGGGGTCAGCGATGCGATGCTCGGCGAGCGGTGCGGTGCTGCTCTCGGGTCAGCGATGCGGCGCTCGGCGGTGTCCTTTTCGTCGCTCATGGAGTCACGGAAGGCGTTGAAATCCCATCCTCGTCGCCACTGTACAGTACTGGGTTTCGGGCCTCATGACTCGGACGACGACATAAGAGAAGACGCGTTTATTCGTACTTCACACCAGACAAAAGAACACACAGTAACGGCCGGAGGCCAACTATATACAGTTAGGGGGGACGGCCCTATATTCCTATTGGCGGGTTTGAATCGCCCGCCAATGCTGCCATTGGTTCACTACTGGCGAGCTCAGGAACCTAGTCCCTATTGTTCTCAGAGAGCGAAGCTTGGCTGTATTTCTCCAGCTCTGCCTTCTGATCCCAGGACACAACACCCCCAACACCCCCATAGGACACCTCAGGATCAAAAAGAAATCCCCCCTCAAGTAGTTAGTTACCTCCTTTTCTGAACATTCTGGAATCTGGCATGCCAGCAGCCTAAAAGATTACTTTTGGCTCTGTAAAACTGTGAGAACAAACAGGCTAGGCTCCTGAAAGTTTGAAAAAGGATATCCCTTTGGTATCAAAAACTGCAAATAGCAGGTGGAAACTTTCTTAGGAAGGAGGAGGAAGAGGAGGAGATTGGATTTATACTCCACCCTTCACTATCCAAAGGAGTCTCAGAGTGGCTTACAAACTCCTTTCTCTTCCCCTCCCCACAGCAGACACCCTGTGAGGTAGGTGGGGCAAAGAGAGCTCTGACAGAAACTGTTCTTTTTCAAGAACAGCTGTGCCAGAACTATGGCTTGCCCAAGGTTATCCAGCAAGTACAAGAGGAGGAGTGGGGAATCAAACCCGGTTCTCCCAGATTAGAGTCCGCGCACTTAACCACTACACCAAACTGGCTCTCTTTAGCAGCACCAACTCTCAACAAAGTTCTTGGATACCACTGGCGATGTTTTGCACACAGAAGGGGTTGCATTAGCTTGACTATCACTTTAATTAGTCTGAGGCAGCCTATTTAAAATTACCTTGGCCTTTTCATATCTCCTTCAGCACCACTAAAGAAATGTATTTATTGATTAAAATATTTGTAAACCACCTTTTCCTTCACAGTGGGCCCAAGGTGGTTCATAAGATATAATAAAACATAGAGCAATTAAAAAGATACATGCAATGTTTTTATACATGTACTGCAAGTAAATCATAAAACAATATAATTTCCATCAAGAATGATAACCATCCCATCCCACTAGGGGTGCTATCTCCCTGGCCAGGGCAGGGAATTCCCCACCCCCGGCACCCATTGTCCACCACTGCCAGCACTGCAGGAATGTTGAGGTAGCTGCTGTCACCTCTGGATTTTCCCTGAAAGTGATGTCTCGTACCCACAACATCATCCCCACAACCTCAACTCTCCTGCCAGTTGCCAGGCCCCACCATAATCTATACATAATAAATGCAGCTCAGCAAAAAGACCGTATGAGTACAGCCCAGTGTCAAACATACCATTCCTGGGTAAGATGGTTGAGAGAGCAGTGGCTGAACAACTGCAGGCCTTCCTGGATGATGCTTCCATCCTTGATCCTTTACAGTCCAGCTTCCATCCTGGCCATGGGATAGAGATGGCTCTGGTCACCCTTACCTCTGTAGACATCTGTATTGAGGTGGCTCAGTGCTGCTGTTGTTAGATTTAACAGCAGTGTCTGATATGGCTGATTATGATCTTTTGACCTACTGCCTCACTGATGTAGGAGATCAGTGTTTTCCTCCTTTCTCCATGGTTGGGGACAGAGTGTCGTGCTAGGCAAGAGGGTCTCCCCACAGTACCCACTATAATGTGAAGTACCTTAATGGGTGATCCTCTCATCAATGTTATTTAACATTTATATGCACCCCCTCACTCAGTTAGTCTGGAGTTATTGGCTGGATTGCCCTCAGTATGCTGATGACACTCAGCTCCAGGCCTCATTTCAGGCTGGAGCAGGCCGGAGCACTGCTCTGGCAGTAAACAGGCCTGCCCCCCTCCCCCTCCCAGGTCACCTGTGGCCCATCCAGTGAAGTTGAGGAGGTGCATTGACCGGCTAAGCAGGGAGGTGGCCAGGCCCTTGGGCAGCAAGCTCCCCATGGCCAGCTGGTTGTTCTTGGCCAGCATCATCTAGAGGTGGCTGAGCAGGAGCAGCTCCACACCCAAAGCCACCAGCCCTGTCCCATTCATGACTCCTCCAGCCATGGGAACCAGTACTCCAGGCCTGGCATCAAGCTGCCCCCAGCTCCCAGCAGGCTGTTGGGGGAAAGCCAGTGTCAAATGGTCCAGGTCTGACAGGCAATCTGGGGGAGGTGGGGCAAAGTGGCCAGAGTGCCCAACTGGAGCCTCATGGCGGGTGTCTGCAGCAGTAGAAAAGAGTGAGAGTCCAGTAGCACCCTCAAGACTAACAAGATTTGTGGCAGGGGATGAGCTTTCAGGAGTCCCTGAAAGAATCTAGTAGCACATTCAAGACTAACAAGGTTTGTGGCGGGCAGTGAGCTTTTGTGGGTCACTGCAGTAGTCCAGTAGCACCTTAAAGGTTACCAAAATTTGTGGCAGGTGGAGAGCTTTCGTGAGTCACTACTCACTTTTTTAGATAGATCAAGATGGGTCGTTGTGTTAGTCTGTCTGGTGCAGTAGAAAAGAGCAAGAATCCAGGAGCACCTTCAGGGCTTAACAAGATTTGTGACATAGTGTGAGCTTTCATGAGTCACTGCAATAATCTAGTAGCACCTTAAAGACTAAAAAAAATTGTGGCAGGCAATGAGCTTTTGTGGGTCACTGCAAGAATCTAGTAGCATTCTAAAAGCTAACATAATTTGTGGCAGGGAATGAGTGTTCGTGACTCACTGGCAAGAGTCACTTCCAGTGATGCCAGGGGGTGTGGCATATGCAAATGTTATGCTAATGAGTTATGTTAATGAGTTCCTGCACCTCTTTTTCTACAAAATGATCCCTGCTCAGCTCTATCTGTTTATAGATGGTCGCCTGTCCTCTGTTCCTGGCTGAGGCTTTGGATGCTGTGGCTGGATGGTTGTGGCAGAGTTGATTGAAGTTAAACCCATCAAAGATGGAGGTCCTGTACCTGGGTCGTGGGGGTATGGAGGTGGGCACCAGGCTTCCCACAGTGGAAAGGGCACCTCTGGTGCTGGCCCAGTCAGTGAAGAGCCTGGGAGTATCACTGGATACCTCCTTACCTATGGAGTCCCAGGTTGCTGCAGTTGCCAGATCTGCATTCTTCCATCTTAGGCAGATCAGGCTACTGAAGCCCTATGTCTCCCCCCAGGACTTAGCTACAGCGACCCATGCAATGGTAACTTCCAGGCTTGATTACTGCAACTTGCTCTATGCAGGCCTACCCCTGAAGCTGATCTGGGAATTACAGCTGGTACAAAATTTGGTGGCACGCCTGCTGACATCGACACCTGTGTGGGCTCATGTTTAGCATGTGCTTTGTTAGCTGCATTGGTTGCTGGTTGAGTACTGGATCTGCTTCAAAGTGCTAGTAATCACCTTCAAAGCCTCATACAGCCTGGGACCAACATACCTAAGGGACTGCCTCTTCCTATATATACCTTTGAGAGTCAACATCTCCTGGCAGTCCCTGTCCCAAAGGACATCTGCCTGGGCTTGACTAGGGCCAGGGCTTTTTCTGCCCTAGCCCCCACCAGGTGGAGCATGCTCCTTACTGAGATCAGGGCCCTGCAGGATCTTATTCAATTCTGCAGGGCCTGCAAGACGGAGCTGCTCTGCTGGGCTTTTGGCTGAGGCAGCAGGCATCCACACATGGCCCCCTGAGGTTGCTGTCTCCCATCTACTGGTAACCAGCCATACCTACCTACATCCATGGGCTGGATTCTCCCTACGGCAAGCTATGATTATTGATTTTATATGATTATAATGCATTTAAAAATTTTATTGTATTTATGGAAATATTTTAACCCATCCTGAGCCCGTTTATGGAATGGGTGTGATATAAATGTGAAAAATAAATAAATAAATGCCATCATCCTACAAGGTCTCCTAAATACAGCTAGATCTCACTTCAACTGGTACCCCATTCTAGACAACTGGGGGGGAAATTGAGATTGCCCTAGATTGCTCTACCACAGAATGAACCTCCGAGAGCACCAAAGTTCATGCAAAAGCTCAGGAAGGAAGGGATGGAGAAAAATTTCAGATTTCAGTACTTGTTCCCCTGGATTCATAAAAAGGCTTGCCTTCAATACTTGATCACTATCCCCTAATGTAAGTACTCCTATTTGTGATTTTTCAGAGATTTTCACCTATGTACACTATATTAGTGAAATTTTTCATCTGTTTATGGTTAATATGGTATTAGCACAGCATAAATGTGTTTTTATATGTGATATATGCAAGTAGCTAAACAGAGAGATGGGAAACAAAGATTAATAATAGACAATTGTAATGCTAATAATGTGTACTGTGCAAGAAATGCAAGATCTTTCATAAATTTGCAACCCAACAGACTGCTGTGCAGGCGATAAAACAATGGTTACAAATTTGTTATCTAAGTAGAGCCCATAAAATATTTTCACTGTGTTTTTTATCTGTAATGTAAGAAATAAACTATTCAGTTGGGGAGGGGGATCACTGAGCATATTGCCAGAAAACATCTAAGAGGGAAATGTTTAATTTTATCTAGTTCACTGTTTATTGCATCTATTGCAGGGGTCTCCAACCTTTTTTGAGCCCGTGGGCACCTTTGGAATTTTGACACAGGGTGGTGGGCCTGACTACAAAATGGCTATAGTGGAGGCAGAGCTATACACAGACCCAGAGGAAGTCCAAGAGCAACATATAATTTTAATACATTGGGATAGAGGGGTGAGAGAATATAACCAACACTGGTTTCAGCAGATGCTGCAATCAGATCTCTATTGCCAATCAGAAGCTGTGCTGAGCAAGAGACTCTATACCCACTTTCTGAAATTCTTGGCCAGCACCCAGTATGAGGACCCCTGTTATATTGCATCTGTGCTCTGTCATCGCTTATGCTACAGTTATAGATTTACGTCTGGAATCTCCAGTATAAAAGTTTGTATTTGTTTTCTCTCTCTCTTCAATCCAGCTAGAAGTCATGCACTCATAGAAGCAGGTTTTGGCATATGTTTTCCTGGCTGGATGAGTAGCCACATGTATATTGATCCCCAGATGAGTTTGCACTTACCTGGAAGACTCCTCATGAAGTGAGCACTGGTTCATGAAATTGTATGTCACAGTAAGCCATAAGACTCACTGTTGCTTTGGCTGTAACTTTGGAGCACAGCTTGTCCCTTGCTGCTTATAGGATTTGTAGTTTCACTACCATAAACCCTTAATTCTTTCTTAATTCTTTGGACGTACAAACTTTGGTGCAAACTGCCCTACATGTTAAGAGTCATAATTATCCCCAAAGTTAACATTTTGACCTAGCAACCTTGTTCCATAATCCTAAATATTGGAACAGACATGCACACATTCTGAAAGGCTTTTTTTATGTTTCCTATTTACTTCACACGTTTCTTGCATTCAGCATCAAATATAGTGCTGAGGATTGGAGTTGCATAAACATTTAATCGTTCAATTGAACTGGAGAATGAACATTCACAATTTTAAATAAGCCACAATTCAAAAAGGATATCTCCCAGTGCCATGAAGCTTGCAATCACACACTCTGAGTCTAAAGTACTCCACAAAGTTGTGAGGATAAAATGGAAGAAGGGAAATGGTGTGGGTAGTCCTGAGCTTCTTGGAAGAAGGGTGGAAAGGATAGAAAGAGAGAGAGAGAAGGCACACACAGAGAGAGCATGCATTGAGGTGGGCAGAAGCTACTGGGATGTCACTTCCACTTTTGGAACAGGAAGTGAAGTCACAACACTGTAGGAATTTCCAAATGTCTGTGGTTTTTACCATGGAGATTTAAGAATTCCTAGACCATCATGATGCTACTCCCTGTTTTGATAAGTGACATCCGAACATCGGTCACGCTGTCCCTCCCATTTCCCATGATGTGAAGTTTTAAGACATGATGAAGATCAACCAAATGTGGAATTGTACTATGTTCTTTGTTGATGCACTAAAAAAATAAATCAAAGAACCTCCTATATGAACACATAGTGAATTTCACCAGGGGATGGGGGAGATGTAAAAATCTGCCTACAGCTTTAGATCTCTAACCTATTTGGAACGAATCACAAATTTCAGTCTGAATTCTTCTTTTAGTGAGTTTTGGCAGGAGGTCTGTTATTTTTTTCCCTATTTTATATATTTTCTTGTGCTGCTCAATATTTTATTTCAACTACCATTTTATTGCTGAATCACTGGGTTTTATGAGATCCTTCCACAACTCATCACACTCACTTCTGCACTGGAGGGTATTGCTTTCTTTACAGCAATAAGAGCAAGTACTGGGGAGGGCTATCTTCTATTCTTATAAAAGCCAGAAACATTTTACCTGCAGAAGAAAATCCATACCGCAAATAGTTTAGTGGACAGACTTATGGAGAGACAGCCTTTTGAGTTACATTAATGCTTCTGAAAAGGTATTTCAGGATTCATTTCATATTTCTTATCTGAATTACAAACAGGCAGAGTGATTCTATATATCTGCTTTAGATAGAGCAGAATATATGGAATCTTGGATCACCACTTATAAACTGCATCTGGTACATAAATGTCCAAAAGATGGACAGCTCTACTCCTATGTCCCTCCATCAGTACTTTTCTGAATGCTAGTTACAAAGATTTCTGAGAAGTTATGGGGTACCACACTTGTACAGGATGGAACCACTGTCTTGGAGGCTCCTGGTCTATTCTGGCCCTACCTTCTCCAGCACTGTGGTGGCATTATATTATGGCATCAAACACCCACAAATTGGAGAACAATCTGAAACATGGAATTGCTCCAGCATTCCTTTTGCGCATGACTAGTAGTTGTTGTTTTTTTAAGCAGTTTTCCAGCCTTCCAGAGAGCAGTTAAAGTAATCATGGATAGTATGTCTGCAAAATGCTCTTTACATATAATGGCCACACAGGAATTAATTTATCAAAACCTGTGTTTTATTTTTAACAAATCAGTTCAAGCAGGACTCATTCACAGATATCTCCACTGGATCTGTGCTTAGGCTTGCAAATCCAAGCACACTCACTAGGAAAGAAGTCCCATTAAAATTACTGAGATTTAATTCTGAGGACAGATGCCTACAATTCTACTGCACATTCACGACTGTCAGTTTCTGTTCTGTTCCAAGTTCTTAGACAATCATTTTTGGTACTGAGGTCTGTATCCCAGCCACTGACTTAGAACTGATTCAAACCTTTGGGCAGCCGTGTGGCACAATCTGTCATGCGGAGTCTCGCTTCAGAATGCCACTGTAAGATCACTCATTTCGAACAACTGCCATGTCAAATTCTCCATCCACATGGAGTGCATTATCAAGCAATCCAGTGAGTAGCCATGTGAGTCTGCTATAGCATAAATATGACTTCATGAGCCTCAGCCCACTTCATCAGAAGAGAGGGTGGCTCATGAAAGCTTACACCACAAGACATTTATTAAGCTGCCCCAAGACTCATTGTTATTATGGAGAGGGTGTCTTTGTCCATCTGCCCATCTATTTATTATATCTGCTTTTATGTTATGTATTATAGTCCACCTTTCTCACTGAGAGTCCAGAGCTTTTTTTGTAGCAGGAACTCCTTTGCATATTAGGCGACACACCCCTAATGTAGCCAATCCTCCAAGAGTTTACAGAGCTCTTCTTACAGGGGCTACTGTAAGCTCTTGGAGGATTGGCTACATTAGGGGTGTGTTGCCTAATATGCAAAGGCGTTCCTACAAAAAGAGCCCTGACTGAGACTACAGGCAGATCACAGCTAAAAAAAAGCCCCAGCGCAGTAAGAACACTACAATACATGCAACCAACTAAATTAGAGAATAATGCACTAAAAATGCAGTCTAATACAAAATGATAAAGCAGGATTACAAAACTGGAGGACAAGACAGTGCAACAGTGTGCTGCATACAAGAAACAATGTAACAATGCTGTATCACTTCAGAGAACAATGCAATAAAAACATTACAAGACCGCTTAAAATATAATATACACAGCGAGGTCTGCCTTAAATTCCACAGAAATAAACCACAAACTTACTCCCTTTATAAAAATGCCCTCTTGAAGAACTCTGTTTTACACTTTTTATGGAATGATAGTGTTACGGTAGCCTTCCTGACCTGTTCCGGCAAGCAGTTCCACAAAGTCGGAGCTACAATACAGAATGTTCTGGTAAGGACAGCTGTCAGTTTTATCCATTTTCAGGGTGCCACCTTCAAAAGGCTTTCCTGATATCAAAAATTAAGTGCTAACAACAGTGAAAGGAAGTATTACTAGATAGCTGCATAAGGAATGTATGGGATTCATTGCCACAAGATGTAGCGATGGCTGCTAGCTCAGATGTCTAATTAATGGAAGATAGGTCCATTAATGGCTGTGACAGCTAAAAGAAATCTCTGTGTTCAAAGGCAGTAGGGTAATAAAACTACACCTGTACACACGTTCACCAGTGTGCAAATGTACAGCATACATGTGGTTTTTCCTTGCGCACGTGTTGAATAATTCTTACATTATATCCAACATGTGTACCATCAGTGTACAGTGTGCATGTGATTGTTATTTGAACATGCACTGAGTAATTGTTAGCTTGGTTTGTACCTGTGTTGTTATCCCAAGTCATCAGCTCACTGAAAGGCATCACTTCCTTATGAGATTTATAGTTGAATGTTGTTTTTCCTATTATTTAATTAATTACTGCAGAATGCTTTCCTTTTTGTCACAAACTGAGAAAAGCTGCTTTCCTAGATTCTATGACCTTCTATACTTCCATTCATTTCCTTCAACTTCAATCCTTTTTTCTTCTTTGATTCTTCCATTCCCCTTTCTTCTGAACGTCCTAACTGCCAACATTGTCTAAAAGTCACATATATGTCACATTTATTTATTTATTTGACTTCTACCCTGCCCTCCCACCAAGGCAGCTCAGGGTGGCTTACATAAAACCATAAGTCTGTCTGTCTGTCTGTCTACCTACCTACCTACCTACCTATCTCATTGTTGTAAGTCACATTGTTATCCTGTCCTTATATATATTGAGTTTTCATCTGGGAACGTTCGATGCGCGCCAAAATAGGTTGGTGGCATGAACTGTCGCTCAGAAGACTCTGGCCGGGTTGGGTGGCTGCTTTGTGCAGTTCCGCCCAGGTCAGCCCCAGCCAGGGTCTTCCGCTCACTCTGCTCTGGACCTCTGAGGAGAGAGGACCATCAACAGAGTGAGTGAGCCAGACCTCCCAAGGAAGCCCATGGAGGGCCAAGTGGTGGAGCCTCCCCACGCCGGCCTCTGGACTCCCCCCCACCCGCCCAGGAGATAGCCGCCGGTGGCAGACAGGCAGCCGCACGCCAGTGGCAGGCCCTTCCCACCCACCCATTCATGAGAAAGCCGATGCTGGTGGCACAGCCACCGCACGCTGGCTGAAGGCCCTGCCCGCCTACCCACCCCCACGAGAAAGCCGGCGGCGGCACAGCCACCACCTGCCGGCTGCAGACCCCTTCCCACCTGCCTGCCCACCCAACCAGGAGAAAGCCGCCGCCGGCGGCATAGCCACCGCATGCCGGCTGCAGGCCCTTCCCCGCCCCCAACCAGGAGAAAGCCGGCAGCGGCGGCCTCACAGCCACCGCACACCAGCTGCAGGCCCTTCCCCCCCAACCAGGAGAAAGCTGGCGGCGGCAGCCTCACAGCCACCGCACGCCGGCTGCAGGCCCTTCCTCCCCCCCCAACCAGGAGAAAGCCGGCGGCCTCACAGCCACCGCACGCCGGCTGCAGGCCCTTCCCACCCCCACCCCCAACCAGGAGAAAGCTTCCAGCGGCGGCCTCACAGCCACCGCACGCCGGCTGCAGGCCCTTCCCACCCACCCCCGACCCAGGAGAAAGCCGGCGCCGGCGGCCTCACAGCCACCGCACGCCAGCTGCAGGCCCTTCCCACCCACCCCTGACCCAGGAGAAAGCCGGCAGCGGTGGCCTCACAGCCACTGCACGCCGGCTGAAGCCCCTTCCCGCCCCCCAACCAGGAGAAAGGCGGCAGCGGCGGTGGCACAGCCACCGCATACCAGCTGCAGGCCCAGCCCCCCACTTTCTCCCTCCTTTCTCTCTCTCTCCCTTCCACACTTTATCTCTCTCTCTCTCTCTCTCTCTCTCTCTCACTCTGTTCCCCCCTCTTTCTTTTCTCCCATTTTTCCCTCTCTCCCTTCTTTCATTCCTTCCACTCTCTCTCTCAGACTCTCTCTTTCTACCCTTCTTTCTTTCTTCCTTCCTGACTTTCATTCTTTCTCCCTCCCTCCCTCCCTCCCTCCCTCCCTCTCCTTTCTTTCTTTCTTTTTTTCAAACTTTCTCTCATCACACACCCTGTCTCTGACTGCCCCCTCTTTCCCTCTCTCACCCCCACTTTCCTCCCTCCCCCTCACTCTAACTCTCTCTCTCTCTCTGTACCTCCACTTCTCCCTTGCTCCCTTCCACCCACCCTTCCTTCCTATCTAGGGCCCGTTGTCTCCTGCCACAACGGGCTTTGCTCACTAGTATTGTTATAAATCAAAGTTAACACTGAACGAGTATGTTAGTAATCATATGTAAGTCACATTGTTATCAGTCAAAGTTAATACTGAATAGGTATGGTTAGCAATCAGTGTGATTACTCTTTTTAAAGACTGGTGATCCTTTCTCTCTCCTCACTTTTAGACAGTGGGATGTAAGTCAAAGGTCAGAAACCTGTCCCTTCACCCTAAGCAAATAAATAAGAAGTGTATCTATTCATACCTGTTTTTTTTGGCCACTGTGTGACAGAGTGTTGGACTAGATGGGCCATTGGCCTGATTCAACATTGGCTTCTCTTATTTACCTATCACCTTCTCAAAGGAGCTCAGGGTAGCATACATGGCTGTCTCCTCTTCTGTTTCCTCACAAAAATCCTATGAAGTATAAGGCCACTGTGGTGTAGTGGTTAAGAGCATCAGACTCTAATCTGGAGCACTATGCTTTATTTTCCACTCCTCCTCCACATGAAACCTGCTGGGTGACCTCAGGCCAGTCACAGTTCTTTCGGAACTCTCTCAGCCCCAGCTATGCTACAAGGTGCCTGTTGCGGGGAGAGGAAGGGAAGGAGATTGTAAGCTGCTTTGAGACTCCTTAGGGTACAGAAAAGGCATGGTATAAAAACCAACTCTTCTTCTATACTAGACTGAGAGAAAGAGAGAGAGTGCTTCTTGGCTGAGTTTTGAATCAGGCTTTCCCTGGCCTTAGAATTTGACTCTCTAACTATACTGTGTTGGCTGTCATTAAATGTAATGACTTTCTGAGTAGACTTGGATAGGATTGGACTCAAAAGTTATGATTAAAGAGAAGCCTAGTGACCTCCTTTATTTCAGTGAGACCTGCAGCTAGATTAAGTTGAAATTGGCTTTTTGATCATCAGCCAGTTAAGGAGTTCTCATCTTACAGGAGCAACCTAATACTTTATTTTATTCTTGCCCATATAAATGAAGGCCTATGTTCCTTGGTAAATGCTTTCATCATATTCCGAGCCAGGATTTGTCTGAGTCTGACAGATCTTCACTTTCTGTATGTGTGATTTCTTTTAACCAAAGTATTCACTTAGCACTTAGAGCCCATTCCTCAGAAGTTCAAGATCCTTCATTCTCTTGAAATTCACAAGACTGTCCCTCCTTTCTGTAATAAATTGCACAGGATTTCAGCTACATGTGTTGACATTTTCACAACCAGAACTTCCAATCAACCAGTTACCCACTGGCAACAATGATGAGAGTTTTAGGTGAAGCCTCCAAATGTCTCACCAGCTGATCAAGTCCTACATATCAAAGAATCACTGTGATTGCTTGGTTAGTCTCCATATCTTGATTCTAATCATGTGGTTACAACCATCTAGTGACCATCTGTAGGAACTCATTTCTGTCCTGAGAAGAAAAAGCCCTTGGTTGCTTCGGGAAACCAAAGCTGTTTTTACCCTGATACTGGGCTAGTAGCCAATGTTGTGTTGAACTAACATAAAGAAAGAAACACCTGTTGCTTTAAAAAAGCTTTCATGTTACATGACCAACAGGAAGGTAATGTAGATAATATATCAGTTTTTAGAGACATTGGGGAACAAAAACTTTTTTAAAACATTCAGGAAATCATTAAGATTTGAATCTATTTTACTTGAGCTCTGTGCACAGAAAACATTGGTTCTGTATATCCTTCCAAACCAGAGGAGGTTCAAGATGTTGGCAGTCAGATAATGTGGGCATAAATCCAAGGCAAAGAGATGCAAAAGGACCTCAAAAATGGACACTTTGCAAGGGGTTTTGAAGGGCAGCTGTTGGCAAGAGAGCCTGGCAGATTGGAGAGCTCAGGGCAGGGATGAGTACCTATCATGCTGATGGGATGGTGGCATCAGAAAGATTTTGATGAAGGCATTCTTTGTGCCTTTTATGTACTCAGTAACCAACACTGAATAACAACTTTTCCTCCTGAAGAAGCTACTTGAACTCTGCCAGATAATTCAGTTTATCTAATCCAGCATTGTTTCTCCTGAATAGGTCTGTTCCACAGAGCCCCAGGAAATGTTTTAGGATGTTCATGGAAACCCTTTTCAGCTATTTTAGCAGATATTTTGATTAAAGTTACCATTGTATGTTGAGCAAGTCTGCCCTAGCCATGTGAATAAGGACAAGGTCTGCTAAGTCCTTATTTCACATCATGTGTCCGTCATCTGATATCCAAGCACTGTTGCATATTATTCCTCATTAAAACACACAAAGACCAGTTTTAATTGCATTGCTTTCAGTGGCGTGCTTCCTTCCCTTGTTAGAAAAGGACACCAGCTTGCTATTGTGATGGGTGCAAGGATGTTGCTCATTGCTGTTCCTTATTCACAGCACTGACAGCTTCTTCTTATATAGGGTACCAGCCCATCACCCAACAGACCTAGCAATAACACACTTTCTTCTAGTCTCAAATAGATTGAAATCAGACAGAGGGCTGGATCCAAACAATTGTGAGGGAAGCCCCACTTGTGAAACTGATCTTTCTTGCCTCCTGTTTCCTGCTGCAGCCCACTACATTCCCTGGAATGCTGCCCCTGAGGGTCAAGGCTCTCTCTGGAGCAGCATGGGAAATGAGCGCCTGGGGAGGGTCTGTGCGGTCATTGGAAGAGCCTCTACTTTTGAAATGGAAGGTCTCGTTTGCAATTCCAGGCATCTCCAGTTAAAAGGACTAGACAGTTGGTGATGTAGAAGACCTCAGCATGAGACCCTGGAGAGCCCCTAACAGTTTGAGTATGCAGCACTGACCTTTAGATGGACTGATGGTCTGATTCAGTATAAGGCAGCTTTATGTGTGACATGGGAGTTTGCAGTAGGATGCAGGCAGTCAGTGAAAATCACTCATCCCCTTGCATGAAAGGAAAAGACATTTCATTTGCAGAAGAAGCCTGTTAGCCAATCCAAGACAAACAAGTCGCTTATCCGCTGGTGCAATTATGCAATTTACACTTTAGGAAATGAAACTCTGGACCGTTGTCAGCAGAAAGCCTTCTCAAGCAGTGCTGCCACAGATCTACAACTGGACATGCTTGCTAAAGACTGAATGTGGACCTCCATGTATGTAAACCATTTAGCTATATCTTGCTGCCATTGAGCTATACCTTGCTGTTTCACAACAGATGAACTGTAGGCCATATCAGGTCTGCCAAGTGCTCTAACTGGCTTGTCTGCAGCAGTGGGGTACACTACAACCTGCAGTGACAAGTAGCATGCACAGTGTATAGAATGATGCCAGAGGACAGCCAACAATTTAAATGTTAATGTTTTCCAAGTATTGTTTTTCAGTTTAGGGGGGGGGGCATTTCTGAGTCATGATAACCTTGGATGACTATTCTGAGTAATGATAAGCTTGGATGACCACCTATTCATAGTTTTTAAAACTGAAATATCTTGGGCTCCTGTACAATTTTCTGAGGCTATATTAAACTGCAAGACTAAACAAACATAAGAAGCTATTTGCTGTCACAATCAAGGTGCAGAATTCCTACTATAACCGTTATTTGAAATTAGGAAGCATAAAGGATTGGTACAAAAAAAATTATGGATTAAACCACAGCACTCTAAACTATTTCTAAACATAAGCTGTTTCCCCTATCACATGGGTTTCCCAACCTTTTTGGCCTTGTGGGTACCACTGGAATTCAGACACAGTATAGTGAGTCTAGCCACAAAATGGTTGCCACAGTTTACCTTCAGTCCCACAGTGAAGATTCTTGTGCTGTGGTTGCAGCTGCTTCCAAAGTAACATTTTTAAAAATCTGCACAACCAATCAGAATCCTTGATGGGGGAAAGCCCCAATTTCTTGTGAATAATCAAAAGGGCTGTGACATGCACAGAGAGGTGAACAGAAGAGGTAATAATTCTGACCCTAACTGGCATCTTTGTGTCAAAATAATATTGTCAATATAATCCACTATCAATGTATGGTGCACAAGGAAATTAATAGGTATGTAACTGAATCATATGACTATTTGGTTCAAAAGTTCAAATTTGTATTACAGTTTCTCTCTGCTCAGGAGGGATTAAAATATAGAATTCTGCTTCTCAATTAAATGATAAATATTAGATAGACAATTTGTCTTCAGCATTAATGCTTACTATTTATGTCCCTGGGTTTAAAAGCTTTTTTCCTAACTTGCATCTCTTTTGGTTCATCATTCTTTTGTTATGTTGATGACTTGTGGGTATTTCCTTAGTGAGGGCTAATTGTTAAGTGATAGTCCCTTGTTAGCTCTATTAAGCTTGAGTGGAGAGGGAAACTCCTCCCAGCTAAAGGGAACACATGTATGTGCAGGGCAATGCTTCGAAGGGGAAGAGAGAGCCTACAGATTTGACTCTGAGGAGGCAACTTGCTTTTGTGCTCATTTTCTAGTTTACTTGACCAGTCTCCATATTACAGCAGGTACTTCACAAGTCTATACAAAAAGAATAGGATTAGATAAAACAGCTATAACAAGGTGTCACAAGACATGCAAATATTACACGCATGATGCAAATGACTGCTGCTTGTGATAGCCTTTCTTGGGACAATATCCTCCCATGACTTAAAATTATGAGCTCTACACAGTTTAAAAGAAGTATTTTGAGTTTATTTTCTGGTTTTGTACATATATACTTTCATGATTCATCACACCAGGTAGTTATTGTTGGTACATGGTCAAAACATTCGTGATTGTCTAACCCTTACTCCCTGGAGAAAATACCGAAGTGTGATTGATTCCTTATTTCTGAAACTGACTTGAATTTCTGATTAATGGGAATGTAATTTTTATGTGCCCCTGGGCCTCATGTAAATGTTTCCTCATGCCCAACCTGGTAAGCAAGGATCTTTTCTTTGTTTTAGTGCAGCAGTTAATCAGCCAGTAGTTAATCAAATGTCCCTCTAGCATTAGAAAAACACGCACTCCCTTTGAAAGAAAGACAGCAAAGGAAAAGTTGGAAGTCCTCATATTATCAAAACTGGAATTTATTATTATTATTTTTGTGATGCACCAGCTAAAAGAGTCAATAGAAGCTGAAGTGGATTATATTAAAAGGGAATGGGAGAGAAAATATGTTTCCAGGCATGATGGAGAGCCCTTAATTTGTAGCAGAGATCTGATTAACTGAGTTTTTTATACACTCAAACAGGCACATGGTCATTTTTAATACTTCTAGCTTCCAGTAGCCTTTGATTCATCTTGAAACTTGCTGTGTACACAGCATCATGCAATTCAGTTAAGCCAGCAACACATCCTCTACTTCATTTGAAGATTTTAAAAACTGCAATCTAGGGTCTCCTCCATCATTCACTCACTCATTTGTTCATTCATTCGTTTGTTTGTTCGTTCATTTGTTCATTTATTCAAATATGTTTATTCCACTTCCCCCCAAACTAGGGGACCCAAAGTGACTCACAAAATACACACAAAATCTACATCCCCAGTACCCCGCCCCCCAATTACAATTTTAAAGCAGGTGATGAGCCACAAGGACTTCCCAGGTTAATGCTAGTTCCCCAAGCATAACTCATACAAAGTCAAAGGCTGCAAGCCACTGGCTTATACCCAAGGCTCATGTCCCTGTTAAATCTCAGGGTTTAAATTACCCACACAATGTCAGAGAAAGATGTCCAGGTGTTGGGCGAAATGCTCTCTAGGGGTAGAGCACCTCGCAACAGGTATAATTAATTTCGGGATCTTTTGGTCTATGTCTACGAGGAATGGGCTGCCGCGGGACCTTCCCAGTGAAGAGGCGAACAACAAGACTCAGAATAATGTTTCAGCTTACTTAAATACACAATTCACTCAACAATAGCAAATCATACACACACACACTCAAGAGCTAGGAAATACAGATAGATATAGCACAGTTGCATTAGCAGGTAAACGTTGGTTCGTTGAGGGTGATATTTACCTCCAAGGCGCGGCTCCTAAATCTTCCAGCGAGTGGGGTTAGGTAGGGTAGGAAGGATGGAAGAAGGGACACGTGGTCTAGACCAGCTAACAATGCACGTGTATAGTTCCAGCTGCAGACTGGAACGAAGCGAGGCAAGGGTTCGGGTACAGGATGGGGGCGTAAGAGGGTAAAAGCAGACAGACAGTCATGGTTTCGGCAGCAGGGGGTCAGAGCGTCAGAGAGAGCTTAACCCAGAGATCGCGTTTTTATAGCGTCTTGGGTGCTGGGCGTGGAAGGCGAGGCGGTGTACACCTACTGACCCTCCCAGCTGGCTGTGTCAGTGACAATTTCAAATCTTATTGGCTACACTGTCCGTTGGATACCTGGGGGCTGGACAGAGGAAACTGGCTGGCAGGCAGATGGTTTCTCCAGGTAGCTGATGGCTCTTCTATTGTTCATGTGTATGGCTTGGGTGGGGAAGGCACTTAATCCCTTCATGCAAACGACTGGCAGAGGAAAAGTCCTTTGTCTGCTGTATGGCCCTTAATCCATGTATGTGACATGCGGCAGGTATGCAATGGAGTCCCTCAGAGTAAAAAGACAGCTTTTTCCTTTCTCTATGGGCTTCTCCTTTGGCATCCATTTTACAGTCTAGCAAGTACACAGACCATGTGGCAACAGCAAACAGCCCATAGCAAAGCCCCATAATGGCGTCGGGGCTAACACAGGTCCTACACACAGTGGGCTAGACATTCCCAATTCCTTTCCCTGTCCATGCCCTGAAATCAACTTCCACCCTTTGCCTTTTTTTGTATTGAATATTAAGCCTGGGAAATGTGAAAATTCATTCCCTCTTGTGTGGTATCATGATTAGTCCTAATACCATACTATATTGTTTTTGGATTCCCCCCCCCCCATGGACCAGAATGGCTACATACAATCTTTGCAAAAATAATCTTTATTATTGCATGGTGGCTGAAGGAGACTTTGGTGTCTGGATATACCTCTGAATGGCCCCTGCTGGGAGGCAGCAGCAGGGGGGGACTTAGTATATTACTATCCCTGCAGGGGGCACCTGTCAGCCTTTATAGGAAACAGGATGTTAGACTAGATGGACCAATGGACAGATTCATCTTTCTATGTCCTTTGTGTGGTTGAAAGTCAACCCAAGTGAAAATTACTTTTTAAAAGCACCATAGTGAGTTGTACCTTGTTTGGTGGGTCAGAGGCTGTGCAGAAGAAACCAGATCTTCCCACCCTTTTCCTGAGTGGCTCGAAAGGGCTTTCTCTCCACCAGCACATACCTTAGAGATTAGATAGACGAGGTGCAGGTAAGCCAGTGGTTAATCAGGGACACAGGCAATCTGCCTGCAAAGGTGCCTCAAGCAGCACAAAGAGTTAAAAAGAAATAGTCATTTGTGGGTGTGTTTACAGGACAGGGAAATTATTGGATTGTCCATTCTCCAAAGTACAGCGATCATCATTAAAGTAACTATTTTCCTGATGCATTCATTTGCTGCTGCTTTTAAGAAGAAAATACCCAAATAAATGCCATGATTACGGAACCATCCCTCAAACTATCAATATTGTGCTATTACAATTGCAGTGTAAGTACCCAATAGATTACTGAGCGATTACCCAGTGCCTTTTTTATCAACTAAAAAAAAAAAAAATAGGCCGAGAGCTTGGATAGTTTGGGATGCAGCAATAACTAGACTGCCTGCAGAGCCAGGGGCTTCCAGATTGCCACTAGAGGGCATCCTGGCCCCAGCAAACAATAGAAAAACACTGTATAGATACATCAGCTGAATTAGCAGGGTTTGCAGTGCCATATACTGTGCTGAATATTCTGCCATTTAAACCACAGCAAAAAATACATACCTCTGACATTTCTTAGGTGAAAACAGAAATTCTCCTGAGCACTTACAGCACCCCTATTTGTAGACCAAGGATCACAATCTAGTATCTTCTCCCTTTGCTATTATATCTCATTACTATTCAACATAGCCCTGTGTTGTATATTGGGCTGGCTAGAGTGTCAGGACAGGATGGGGTTCATATCCTTACTCTGCAATGAAACATACTGAGTAACCCTGGACTAACTGCGCTCTCTCTGCCTAACCAATCCCACAGGGCTATTGTGAGGATAACATGGGGATGAGAGAACAATGCATGACACTCTGTGTTCATGGAAGGCAGGCTGGGATAAATGTGAACTAGGTAGATGTTAAATGCTGGGTTCCATGGATCCCAAGCTTAGTGGTCAGCTCTGCTATATTAGTGATTGAGCCAGAACAATACAGAGACCCAGGGCGATGGACCTGTTTAAATACCATGCAAAATACCACCCACTCCCCAAACAACTACTAACAATAAGCTATTGTCAGACCCATAACTTCCTCATTGGTCACCTCCAGAGTCCTGGTGGGCTATTGTTCTAGAGCTCCAAGCCCCAGTCCCAGTACATAACAGTAGATATGCATTCTTAAATGCTTCTTTATATCTACCTATGTTGTAATACCCTGCAATAGTAAAAGCCACTAATATAAAAGCAAAGGAGTGGTTGCTACAAATGGCACACACTATCTCTTCTATCCAGCCATCTCCTGTGACCCCCCAAAAGCCAGTGACAATGGTCAGGGAGCCTTGTAGATAAAATACTACACTGCTGCACTAATGATGAGTAAGCAGGAGAGTTGCTCCTCTTTGTTGTACTAGTCGAAGGAGCTCTGTAAGACAAATAAAGCCTATGGGGTAATTACATTCACATATCATGCTAGACTCATGCAGCATTGACAGCATTAATGACCTGCATCTCAACTTCATGTTCTGATAACAAAAGCACCCTTGCATTGGTGGAGGGAGGTGAGTGATTTTCACTGTTTTCTACCTCCCATGCAGACACCCCCACTTTGACCCCCAACCTGTTTATGAGGGTCTACTGCAGCTATGGCTCAGTGATAGCACATTTGCTTGGCATGCAGTAGGTCCCAGGTTCAGTCCCTGGTGTCACCAGTTAAAAGTTTGGAGCCATGGTGGTTCAGAGGTTAAGATGCTGTGCTGCAGACCAGAAGGTCTGTAGCTCGGCAGTTCGAGACCCTAGTACCGTGTGACGGAGTAAGCTCCCGTCTCTGGCCCCAGCTCCTGCCAACCTAGCAGTTTGAATGGAAGAAATTGCAAGTAGATAAATAGGTACCACTTCGGTGGGAAGGTAACAGTGTTCCGTGCGCCTCAGCATTTAGTCATGCCGAACACACGACCATGGAGAAGTCTTAGACAGCATTGATTCTTTGGCTTGGAAACAGAGATTAACATCGCTCCCTAAAGTCAGATTCGACTGGCTTTTGAGCAAGGGAATCCTTTACCTTTACTGAGGAAAAGTCTTCTTCTGAGAGCTTCATGTTGCTCACAGTTCTTTACAAGCCCAGGTATACAAAGCACTTTAAATGTCTTAAAGCTTCAATTCATGCTTCCTTTCTAGGGAAGCTTTGCAGAAGATAATGAGGATTCCTTCTGAGTTAACATTAATGGAACTGAGTGATAAAATATTTTTATGTATTTATTTAAAACTTATGACATGACATCTATGGAAAAGATACTAACTCTTAGTATTTCCTGCATCTTCCTTTATGTCTCATATTACTTTCAGGACACACATTCAGAGTATTTTCTCTCTGAGCCCCTAGAATAGTGATGGACTATGATCCGGCAAAACAGGCTGGTGCACTGAAGAAAATGCAAGCAGGGCTATGGCAAGGGAACATAACCATAAACAATGATATGCACCATCTGTCATTGTTCACAGTGGTAGGCCCATGGACATGCAGAGATCTGGATGATAGCCACAAACCAGAAAGGTACAGGAAACACAGAACAGCCTATTTTGAGAAGGCAGAAGCTGGGAATAATAATTTGCTAAATTTGAATAGGTAAGTGTGCATATGCAACTCCCTAGTCTCAAACATTTACTTGCCAGCAACAATGTGCCAAGTGAATAGAAGGACCAGACCTTTCAACAACAGATGTCAACTCTGTCTCCGTCTCCGCTCAGGCAGTGTTACAAGGCTTAATAATGTCAGAAGCTCATTCAGCTTCTCCTCCAAAGTAATACATGCCATCATCTGCTGTTTACACTGGACAAACAGTCTGGTCACTGGCCCAAAGGAGATAGATAGACACACACATAAACATTTGAGTTAAACAGCAGCAACATTTCAAAAGCTATGGCAGAACATTTAAATCTTCAAGGATACTCCACTGCAGATCTGAAAGTCAGCATTCTCTAACAAAG
Source organism: Gekko gecko (assembly GCA_029375565.1). Taxonomy (NCBI): domain Eukaryota; kingdom Metazoa; phylum Chordata; class Lepidosauria; order Squamata; family Gekkonidae; genus Gekko; species Gekko gecko. The sequence continues at coordinate 66,502,219 of JAPDNY010000002.1, read as the reverse complement.
ACCTTCAAAAGGAGATCCCAGCAGGAAATAACTAAATTGAAATTCACAAATGTGTGCGCAAAAACACCATGTGTAATAAATTTTATCACAACTGGCCAAAATAGCACAAAACAGTACAAAACTTTATCACTTCTCCTGAACTTTTTATCAGGCTGGATGTTTGTTTCTCAGTGTTTCAGGATCTTGTCTTAAAAACCTCTTGACTGCATCCTATATAGAATGCCAGGCAGATTTGAACAGGTAAAATGGTGCTCAGGGAAACTGATTTGGTTTCCTGGGAGAAGAAGAAACTATTTGGCTTGTTTTGGTGCTTTAGTGCATCATCTAAAAATTAATCTCTAGTTCAGTTAATACAGCCACCACATTTCCTTTCTTCTCTCAGCCTTATAAGGGGCCTGTGTAGCCTGTTTGCTGTTAGATAAATATTTAAGTACTGCTTTTTATATTTTCAGTTGGAAGCTGCCATTTTCTTTTCTTCCCAGAAGACCACAACTGAAATCTGGTAGGAGTTCCCTCAGCACCTCTGTATCTATTTTGATCTGCTTGGCATTGTTAAAACGGCCTCTCCACTCCATTTTTGTGCATTTTAAAAAAATATCTAGCCTGATTGAGAGTTCTGCAGAATTTTAAAACTTGTACATGACTTCCTGTTAGTTTGGTTTGTCATAATAAACAATGCTACAACTTTTGTTTCGGGAGCTTGTTTTGGACAGGCACAGCTATCTGCAACAACTATCATATGTATAATAGTCAAGGGTGGGCCAATCTGCAGATACTTATAGAGCAGGCCCACACTGACTAAAACAGATAGTTCCACAAACTTGGGGGAGTCCTCAAGTTTGCAGAAAAATCTGAAAATGTTTAAAAATCCATTGGAGAAGTCTAGATCCCCTCAAAAACAAAAGTGTGTTCTGTGCATGTGCAGACAATGAACCTACCTCCTCTGGTGACCCAGTGGCAGGAGCTGTGCTGGGCTTGCTGGTGGGGGAGACAATGGTGTGGGTGGTGGGAGCCATGTTACGCCCAGCAGTGGAGGCTGGGAGCCTCATCAGGCTCACTGGTGGCGGAAGAGATGGGAGGAACCAGAGCTGTGCCAGGCTCACTGGCAGCTTAAGAAATATGGGAAGGGCAGGAGCCATGCCAGCTTGCTGGCCACTTTGGCAATGATTGGGGGGCAGGAGCCATGGCTAAAAGGAAGAAGAGATCCCCTGTGAGTGTTGTGTGTCCCCACTTGTATATTCTAAACCCACTGCTTACATCTTTTCCCTTTCCTTTCAGTGTGTTTCAAAATCTTGCTGACTCAATATTCACTTCACTGCACCTTATGAAATTTATTAGTCTTTAGGGGTCCACAACTGCTTGGCCCGGTGTAAGCCCCCACAGAAAATCGGAGCTGCTGCTCGATTCCCCATGTGAAAATCCAGAGTGGACATTTGACCTGCATCATACCTGATTTCTCTTGGGTTTTCTAGCAGCTGGATCTCCACAGAACTTTTTCCCCATTCAGCTCTCAGGTTGGGGTTTCAAGGTGTGGAGCCCATGGATTTGCCACAAAACTTCCCTCCCAATTCCCACCCTCTTGTGTTTTGCATCCAATGTGTACGTCCATCACCCATCCTTCCCTAGACCACCGCCCATCCCCATTCCCTGTGTGGTGGCTCAATGATGCCTTCCTGTGTACGTCACGGTAGCAGACAATTTGGCATTACATTTAAAGTAAGCTGCCCTGAGCTGGCCTTGGCTGGGAGGGTGTGGTATAAATTTGATAATAAATATAAATAAATAAATAGTGTCACAAAATCACAATTAAAAAAACCCTTTGTTGCATTGCTGCATTCTGATACAGTTACTTCTTAGCGGAGTGGTTTCCTACCACAGCTTATGTGTTGGATTCCTGTGAGATTTCTCATGACATGTATAGAGTGGGTGGATTTTAGCATCTGAGGAATTTTCCCCATCAGATGTTTGCTTATGGCAGTCATTGAACTTTTGGGGAGGTGCAATTCTATATTCCTCTTCCGTATAAAGGTTCCTACCCTCCAAAACCATTAGTGCGCTGATGAGGCACTGTGCTTCTGTTTGTATTTTGTGTTCATGATTGCTGAATCAGACATTTATATATGCAAGCACCCTGCCCATGTAGATCAGGTTGCCATCTCACTGTTTGGGGAACAATGGGAAAATGTCTTAATAATGGTGGCAGGCACATGTTGCTGTTCTTGTGAAAATCCTTCTTGCAAGGCAGACTTGAGGGTTTTTTGTCTTGTTTGCCTGTTGGTTGCATTGTAACTTGACCACGCGTGCACTTAAAAAAAGGGAGAAAAAGTAGGAAGAGCATGGAAGGGAGGGGCAATGCAGTTAAAACATGGACAAATGCAGAATTCCTGACCTGAATCAGGAGACAGCTGGATGTGCGGCTGATGCACTAATGCGGAAAACAGTTAACACATCTGGCACAATTCAACCTTCAGGGAACCAGAGGCAAGTCCTTCATGCGGAATCACCCTAAGATGTTGTGATCCACCCTGTTGTGACCCGCCCTGAGCCCACTAGTGGGGGAGGGTGGAATGATAGATAGATAGATAGATAGATAGATAGATAGATAGATAGATAGATAGATAGATAGATAGATAGATAGATAGATAGATAGATAGATAGATAGATAGTGTCCTCATTCAAACATTTAGGTGGCTCATAGTGCAGTCCTAAGCAGTTAAACCCATCTAATTTCAGTGGTCTCAGAAAATTGTAATTCTGCTTAATATTGCATTTCAATGACCATATTTGCCTCTTGATTTTTGTGTACGTATCTCAGCTTTCTCTCTTTCCCAGTATATCACCCACAATTAACAAATCTTTCCTTATATATAATCCTGTTTTGAGGTGAACGTTCCACACGCCCCAACAGCATTTGGCTCACTGACCTGTCATTCCAACGGTGTGCCAATCCAGTGGCTGCATTGTTGGAATTAGCATATTGGCTATTTCCAACTCTCCCATTGGCTGTGCAGAGTGGTTCCATCAGCCATTGGGCCATTGGCTGCCATTCAAGAGTACTCATGTGCCATTGGCCAGGTGCTGGGTATGCTCCTCTTCCCTGCCCACTTCAGCCCCTGTTCCCTGTCAGATTTACCGGCAAACAGCTCTCTCTACTGAGGAAGACACTTCTCTCGGCTCCTGTGTGGGAATAACTTTCCCCTCAGTGGCTGTTGGTAGGCAACCAAGCTTGCTTCTGTCAGTAAAAAGACAAAGGACTTTCAGCATAACCCCTTCTCCCACCCACTGCCAACTTGGCCACGTTCCTGTCAGAATAAACTCTCCTTTTTGCCTCCACCATGGCTGGCCGACTGGCTAATGAGGTGGGCCAGTGGCCATCAAACTGTTCTCTTCAACCCCCTGCTTTTTGGCTGACTTTCCCCTAGGGTTGCCAGTCTCCAGGTGGGACCTGGAGTTTTCCCGCTGTTACAATTGATCTTCAGATGACAGAGATCAGTTTCCCTGGACAAAATGGCTGCTTTGGAGGGTAGACCTTATGGCATTATACCCTGCTGTGTCCTTCCACCCCCAAAATGCTGACCTCCCCCAGATCCACCCCCCAAATCTCCAGGTATTTCTCTAATCAGAGCTGGCAACTGTACTTTCTCCTCATTCCCTTTTGCTAAGCAACCAAGTTTGGTTCTGTGAGTAAAAGGCCCTTTCCACACCTATGTTGGCCTTTGGGAGAAACCTCATTGGGGCCAGTCCTGATAGGGTTGTGAAAAGTACTGAGACTTACTAGTGATTTCAGCTCTCACATACTTTATTAGATGAAGAACAAGACAACTGAGCCGGCTCACAGGCCGGCTTTTATTCCCAAGTGACCCACACCCCAAACACACACACACCCGGTGATTCGCTATTTACATTGATTGGATTAACTCCTGCTCCTCCATTGGAGGCGAGTCAGGATCCCCTAGTCCATTGTCCTTCGGGGCGAAGCTCAGGCCCTTCGCCTGGCCACATGGTGGACCGGTTAGAACCAGTCCAAGCACATGGCTGTCCAGAGCCCATGTTCTCCTGTGGATACATTACAGGTTGCCAGCTCCAGTTGGGAAATTCCTGGAGATTTGAGGGATAGAACCTGGAGAGGGTGATGCTTGAGAAGGGGTGGGATCTCAGGCAGATACAATGCCATGGACTCCACCCTTCAAACCAGTCATTCCCTGATGGGGAAACATTGTTGCCAGTCTCTAGCAGGGGGCTGGAGATAACTCAGAATTACAACTGCTCTCTAGGAGATAGGGAGGAGGAGATGGAAAGCTGAAGCCAGGGGACAGATAACAGTAAGTTGACAGTTGGCTGGGAGGGACACAGGGTTGCTAACTCCAGGTTGGGAAATTCCTGGAGATTTGAGGTGTGTAGCCTGGAGAGGGTGAGGTTTGAGGAGGGCTGGGACCTCAGACAGATACAATGCCATAGACTCCACCCTCCAAACCAGCCACTCCCTCCTGGGAAACCACTGTTGCCAATCTCCAGGTGAAGGCTGGAGATCACTCAAAATTACAACTGCTCTTCAGGTAGCAGAGATCAGTTCCTCTGGAGAAAATGGAGGACTCTGTGTCATTATACCCTGCTGAGGTTGCCACAGCAAATTGTCACTGAGTGCCCAAAGCCAGGGCACTCTCCCAGAGCCTCTTTCTACGGCTCGTAGTATTTATTTCCACAATGGGCCTTATTCTTAGTGTTTTATAATGCTGTTAATGGCTCTGTACATGAAAAATAAGGGAAAATGTTATATGTCTGTCTATTGATGCCCATTTTCAAAAAATTCTATGTTATTGAACAGTCTACAGAGAAAACACAAACACTGTGATTAAAAAAAAATCTCAAGAGAAGTGCACTATCTAATCCTTCCCAGGCAAACAGAACATCATAAATTATAATGTGAGCATATTGGCCGTATTTCATATATAAGAGCTGAAAGGCTTACAAATAAATCCAAAAAATCATTCATGGATTTATTTTAGTAATGTCGAAAGACACCAGTCAGTGTGGCACCAGAGCATAAGAGACATGCCACATGAAAGAAACATTGATGTGCAGTGGAGAAAAGTGGAGATTAGATATTACAAACTCTCATTTGCCTGAAGCTCTGTCTCTGACTAATCTGAAAGTATTTATTTCTTGTTCAGGAGCAGGATATTTACAAGTGGCAGGGCTGCCCCAGGATTCATTTCATACCATACACAATTTGAAGTCATGCAGAAATGCTCTGATCAGGAGCTAGAGTTAGGTGAGTGCATGGTGGCATTACACTGCATCCTGCCAGTGTTTGCATGGCTATCTCTCTTGACACCTATCAGTAAAACTTTATTTATCCATGCCACTCGACATGTAATGACTATTAATATGTGAACAGATAAACAGCCTGGAGCAGGGAGGTTTTGTGTCTGTCTGCTTTCACTGTTAGGGTGGCAATCCTAAAAATGCTTTCCTGGCATAAGCCTCATCAAATAAATTGAGGCTTACTTCTAAACAGATGTGTTGAGTATTGCTCCAAATGCCTTTTTAAGGACCATCACTAATTATCTTTATGCCACTTTACCATAGGAGGTGAGGCACTCTAACATTTTTATGATCTCCTGTTGAATGGCAGAGACCTTTCACTAAGTTCTACTGTATAGTTTGGATCACACATGCTCTAGGAATATGCCAGTGTCTCTATGGTACTCCGATAATATCACCTGGAAAAAAAGCATTACATGCTTCCCAAACTCTCTGCCCCTCCCCCAACTCTCCCCTCCCTCAAGATCTGGCAGCATTTGCCAAGGCAGTACCTTGAGGCAATTATGGAGTGGATGCAGGCTAATAAACTGAAGCTTAATCCCAACAAGGTGGAAGCGCTACTAGTGGCTAAACATCTGATCCAACATTTAAGGTGTCATCCATTCTAGATGGGGTGTAGTCCCCTTGAAGGAACATGTCCATAGTCTGTGGATGATCTTGAACCCATGCCTCCTGTTGGAGAAGCCAGTGGCAATTGTGGCCAGGAGGGTCTTTTGCCTGCTTCAGTTGGTTAGCCAGCCGCTACCTTTTCTGAGCAGAAAAAGATCTGGCCACTGTGATGCATGCCCTTAGATCAGATTGCTGCAATACACTTTACGTGAGGCTGCTCTTGAAGGGTATTGAGACACTTCAGTTGGTGCAGAATGCCACCACCAGGATATAGATTGGAGTGGGTTGTGGGGACTATATCTTCCCAGTCTTTATCAATCTACACTGGCTCCCAATCTGTTTCTGGGCACAATTCAAGGTGCTAGTGTTGGCTTTTAAAGTTCTATATGGCTTGGAACCAACATACCTGAAGCACTGCATGAACCTATCTAATCTTCTGAGGCTCTGCTTCTGAAATTAGGTGGATGTCAACTGGAGACAGGGCCTTCTCAGTCATAGCACCAAAACTATGGACCTTTCTCAGGGGGTTTATCTTTCCCCTTCTGTTTCCATCTTTCACCAGTGGATGAAGATTTTTGTTTTGTTTTGCTTGGCATTCCTTCAGTGATCCCTCCTTTCCTTCTCAATGTTTTAGTCCTTTTTAATGCATATTTTAGCTATGGTTTTAATTGTTTTCATAATGTGTTTCATGTTGATTTGAATGGTTTTTTAAGATGTGCTTTTCTTACATATATGTTCAGTTTGTTAGCTGCCTTGGTGTCCCTTATGAAGGCAGAAAGATAGCTTATGAGTTTTATAAATAAATAAAAAATAACCCCTACCCAAATCAATCTGGTGAGCTATTGTTTCAAATCCTGTCTCTAACACTAGTAAAAATTGGAACATTCATGTCTTTTTTAAAAAAAAATCTGGAAGCTGTTTTTATTGGTTTGATTCAGTTTTCAGATGAAGGATTCAAAACCTTATCCAGGGTCAAGAGAACTAGATAAGATTTACAGCTCCACACACTTACAAAATAGACAATGCCTTAGAACTGATACCCCCTGCACAACCTAAGTAACAGCATCTCTTAAAAAAATGGAAGCAGACTGAAGGCTCAGACCCAACATCATGTCAATACATTTGCCACTTTAATGTGTGTAGCAACCAATGTGTCTCAGCATGGCTACATCATAGCAAGTAATACGAAGTGAGGCTTTGCCAAATCTCTCTACCCAGAAATAGCAAAGAGTTGACCTAATTTTGCTGGCACAGGGCACAGTCTATAAAAAGTAAATTGTTATTGAATCCCAGTGACATCAATGGGGGCTTAAAACATATAACTATGCACTTGAGTTTTACTGATTTCAGTGGACTTGTTTATGATGAACATATACTGTGTGGTGACTAATCTATATTTGTTCTGGCTATGGCTAAAATTAGGCGCAAACTTAACTGTACATCTTATTGAACTTCCTTCCAAGTAAATATGTGTGAGGCTTGTAAAAAGGTGAGAAAAAGAGGATTTATATTAATATTGAATGTTAAAGAAATCTTAAAATAAAAAAAATATAAGATGATGTTTCGATGTTATATAACACCAGATAATTTGGCTAGAATGTATAAAAATATTTTGAATAAATGTTGGAAATGTGAACAGCATGAAGGAACATTTTATCATATGTGGTGGACTTGTGATAAAGGCAAAAAAATCTGGATGCAAATACATTTACAAATACAGAATATCTTAAAAATGAATATACAAATGAAACTGGAAGCTTTTCCTTTGGGATTGATGGACAGACAACATGAAAATAATCAAGGAACTTTGTTTTTATATATGATTACAGAAGCGAAGTTACTCTACGCATAGAACTGGAAGTCTATAAAAATGCCTACAGTAGAAGAGTGGTGGTTCAAGATGGTGGAATTAGCAGAAGTGGCTAAACTTACTTTTTTAATTAAAGAAAATACATTATTTACTTCTATTGCTAGCTGGAAGTCCCTTATTGACTTTCAACATGCAAAGGGAAAAAATGAGTTGATGATCCGTGGATCTGATGAGTAAGGGTATGTAAATAAGTTAATATAATATACAGGAAAGATGTTGAGTGAAAGGTTATGATTAAGAGGAATAAATTGGATTGTTGTAATAAGTGATTGTATTTTGTTTTGTTGCCAAGATATTTTTGGAATTGGTTAAACTGTAAAGATATGTTTCTCCACTTTCTTTTCTTTTCTTTTTTATTGTTTATATTCCTTCTTGTTCTTTTTATATATTTATGAAACACTTTTAATAAACATATTTTTAAAAAAGAAGAAGAGGATTCCAGGCAAGGCTAATCTCAGTCACTTCTCCAACTGGTAAAAAAAAAAAAATCAGCTTATTTGAATGATGTCTTTTATTCTGTTGAATGATCATCCCGATCTTTAAAAATGCCATTGCACCTCTCTACTCACCTTCCTTGTGCAAAAGATAAGAGGAATGCCTCTACCCCATCTGGATCCTTGGGAGTACATTCTTCTAATGCATGTTTAAAAGGTGAGAATGTACCAATGTTGTACTAATGATTCCATCCTAGCAAAATTTGAGTCCAGCGGCACCTTTAAGACCAACAAAGTTTAATTCTAAGTATAGACTTGTGTGTGCATGCACACGTCTTCAGATACCTTCTGTGTGCATGCAGATGAAAGCTTATACCCTGAATTCAACTTTGTTGGTCTTAAAGGTCTTAAACTTTGTCCTGTGGCTTCAGACCAACATGACTACATACCTGAATCCAATTCCATCCTAAGCAGAGTTCCATCCTTCTATACCCACTGAAGTAAGTGGGTATAGAATGGTGGAAATCTGCTTGGGATAGCACTGTAAATACGACACCACATGACTGTGCTTCTGCTTAAGTGCAAAAAAGGACAGATGCTCCCTATTAATTTCTGTGGAAGGAATAGTGCAGAAGACCAGAGTTGCTATGCAGAGGAAGGAAATGGCAAACCACCTCTGCTCATCTCTTGCCTTAAAAACCTCATGGGCATGGAATCACCAGGAGCCCGTTACAACTTGACAGTACACAATGATTATTGTACATGTTTATTTGACCATTTCATTCAAAAGGCATAATGTCCACTCCAGCCTTGCTCACTTTTGGTATTGCAGCTACGTTATGGTTCCTGTAGTAGATATATACTGAGAGTTTATACTGGCATCAGTACTATGACATTAGCTGACTATCTTTTAGCGATGTATAGTTAATAGACAAAAGAGCTACCAAACACTGGGGGGGGGGGACAATGCAGGAAGAAGATAAAATAATTTTCATAGGCATTTTTTCATTAAGATGACTAATGGAGGAAATAAGTTCTTTATCTCTGGGTTCTGCATGAGATACATTTTTTTTTTTGCAATTTCATTTTTTCCCAATCTCACAGGTTTATAGCCTTGGGTAGTCATAGATTATTTATAGCTTTGTGACAGGGATGTATATATACAACATTTTTTTTCTGCTTTAGTTTATTTCAATTTAAAAAAAATTCTTTAACTTTATTTTTGTTATTAATAGCATGTATCCAATCATACAGTTCCAGAGGAAATAACAGCACTTAAAACTCTGGAAGAGTAGGTAATGATTTCTGTTGAATCCCTCTTCCTACTGCAGGGCCCCATTTTAATTTCAAAGTTGCTCCTCTCAGTTTCTTCAACAGGAGGAGGAAGTGGGAAAGTCCTATTCTCCACAGAGTCTGTGGATGGCTGACTACACAATTACCGACTTCATTTCGCTTTTCGTTTCCATGGGGTCCAGAGGAAAAGCTCCAGCTATAATATTTTCCCCTGTTCAATTTCAACCATGTTTTCAGGGATTCTGCCCTCCCCTTTACCCAAAGGATCCCCCTTGCCAAAATTCATTTAAACAGAAGAAACTGACTCTACTTCACAGACAATGAATAGTCTTACTTGTAGGGCATATGGAAGTGGACAAAAGTTGGTGGAGTACGTATTGAAGGATTGAATAGTCCTGACTAGGGGTGTGCAGTTTTTAAAAATGCAGTATTTTTTGTTTCAAGTCTACTTGATGCAGGGGGGGGAAACAACACAGTATTTTTTTTAAAAAAAATCCTGTATCCCAATACCGGTACAGTATTTGGATACAGGATTATTTGGAAATCCCATTTTTTTTCCAGGTCCAATAGATCGAAGAAGAAAAATACCAGATAAAAAAAAAAGGCCACCATTACCCTGGGCCTGGCTTGGCTTCTCCTGCAGACTGGTTCAAACCATGCTGCAGGATAAGCTAGCTACAGGATCTCCATGCCACAGGGACATCACTCCCCAAGGCACGGAGATCCTGGCTGGGAGGGCTTCTCCTGCAGCCCAGTTTAAACCTTGCTGCAGAAGGAACCAGACCCAGGATCAGCATGCCTCAGGGAGACTGCTGTCCAAGGCATGCAGATCCTAGGTGGGATGGCTTCTCCTGAAGTGTGGTTTAAATTGCCCTGCAGAAGAAGCCAAACCCAAGGTCATGCCTCATGGAGATCATTCCCCGAGGCATGCAGATCCTGGTTGAGATGGCTTCTCCCATAGTGCAGTTTAAACTGGGCTGCAGAAGGAGCCAGCTCCTGGATCTGTGTGCCATGGGGAGATTGCTCCCTGAGACAGCCAGATACTGGCTGGGATGGCTTCTCCTGCAGCCTGGTTTAAACTGGGTTGCATGCGAAGCAAGCTCCAAGCCAAGCCAGTGGGAATAGTCTGCTCCCCCCCCCGTCACAGCCAATCCTGATCCTCAGGCTGCCTTCTACAGTAGAAGCCTGACAAATAGCTGAGAGTCAGGAGCAATTTGTTCCTGCCTCTCCCTGTTTCAGATCTACCAGTAAATCCCAAATATATCCTGGATTTTGGGGGGATTTTTTTTTCTGAGAAAACTCAAATACATCTGGGAAGCCAAAATATACCCCCCAAATACTGATAAGGTGTTTTTCAGGTATATTTTCAGTTCAGGCAGACTTGAATGCACACCCCTAGTCCTGAGCTGGATAGCCCAAGCTAGCCCGATATCATTAGATCTTGGAAGCTAAGCAGAGTCAGCCCTAGTTAGTATTTGGGTGGGAGACCACCGAGGAAACTCTTGGTCACACTACACAGTGGTAGGCAATTGCAAACGACCTCTGAATGTCTCTTTCATACAAAAAAACCAACAACAAACCTGGAGTACATGGGGAAAGGGCACTGAACTCTGCCTGACTTGCCCTTTAACTTACCTTAGTTCTCCTGCATTTTACTTGGTACCTGTAGCATTACCCCACCTACTCAGTGCAATACAAGCACTGAGCAAGGCTGGGCTAAAAAATGCTGAAAGGAATGGAGTACAGTGAGCTAAAGGATCCAAGGGGAGAGTATTCTGCACTCTTATTTAAAAATTCCTCTCCCCCAACAGTCCTGCCTAGCTCCAGGAAAATTGATTCCCAGGGTTGCAGAACCCACATAGATTCAACATGTAGACTGGGCAGCTGCCATGTGGAAGGAAGAGAAAGACATTTCCCCCCTTCCCCCTTGCCACTGTAGTCTCCTGACCTGCATGGTTATTAGTCTACATAGGTCCCGCAACCCTAGCAACCAAACTTTCTGGGTTGGTGAGGGATAGTGGTCTGAAAGAAACAAGGAAAAGATCCCTGATCCAAGGAGACTTGAAAGGAATCCCCCAAGATGTGTTTGCTGGTGAAACGAAACAAAGAAATAAGGTAGAGAGAAAGGAGTCCTATATAACAAATAATCAGAGGATACCAGACGACAAGAGGAAGGACCAAAAAAAGAGCAATATCAAGAGGGAATAGATGCAGTAATATTTCATGTGTTGGGGTTTAACTCACCCTGATCTCATCTGAACAAGGCCACAGTTATAAATCTAAGCAGCAGTAGTAACAATAATATACTGTCAGACTCTTGTGCTCCAGACAAATTATGCCTACTTGATTCTTTCAAAGAGTGACAAGGTATTTGATGAGGTGAGGCTTCTTCTATCTTTCTGCTGATTAGCCCATAATGTTGTTGCATAACTGATAATAAACCAAGCTGAGCTTGACAATCTGAGGTGATTATTATTAATAACTAAAGAACCTAATTACCAGCCAACTTCTCCTGGGGGAAAATTCTGTTTAGACCTATAATATGGCAATCAATTATACCCTGAGCATCCAAGCAAAATCTGGCAGTGTTGACTTAGTGACGAATTCAACACACTCAAAGAATCTCTTCAAACTGAAGCCACTTCAAAGGTCTTACATGGAGGTCTGTTTTGTTTTGTTTTTGTTTTTTTAAGAATGACACTTCTCCATGGAGAGTGCAGTCAAAGTCAGAAGGAGGGCAGAAGACTGGATAGTGTTTAACCCTTTCCTGTCAGTCATGTTTTCATTTCAAAATAACTCCTTTACAGGTGATAAGATACAGGGATCTGTTATCTGTTGATTGCCTTGGATAAAGAAAAACAGCTTGTGGAGCAAAACTGATTGCGAGCTTGGCTTTCTGACCTGAGACTGTCAGGGTCAGCTTGGCTTATGATCAGTTATGCAACAACATCATGGGCTAATCATTAGAAAGACAGAAGCAGCAGTACCTCATCAAATAGCTCATTGAGAGAAATAGAGATATATTAATATGTGAATTTCTCTGATCTCCCCAAATCTAACATAAATAAGCAACTAGAATACTAATCAAAGTCTATTTACACCAAATACCATAACTCCTAACAAGCACAATGACTGAAAAACTGCATTTGTATTACAAGCAAGTCGATGTTTACTTTGAAATAAAAAATGTTAATACAACTACGAATATTAAGTACAATTGTATATATGTATGTACACTATGGTTTGTCATTGTACAACTTGATCTTTAATAAACTTTATAAAAATTAACAAAAATCAAATACCTCAATGCTCTTTGAAAAAATTCAAGTAGGCATAGTTTGTCTGGAGCATGAGAACTTGTTGCTACATTATTGTTACTACTGCCATTTAAATTTATATCTGTGGCCTTGTACTAAACCTTGCTCTGCTTCAGATTACAGTCTTCAGTGGCTTCTTTTCATTTTAAAAATAATGGGAAATTTACACAGAACGCCACATAATGTTTGTGGGGAAAATCCTCCCACCCGGGTTCCTATTTACCTTGAGATACGAACCTCAGCAATTTTTCGTGCTCACCTTCAATATTCTGCTTCCTTGTGGACCCTGATTGGGTGGAGAGGTAGCATAATTTTTTTAATGAAATAAAAATGAGCATCACATTTTTGAATTCTTCTCCAACTGGGATTTTAATTCTGAGCCAAAGAACTTCACCCTTCTGCCTGCTTATCTGGTGCTGTGCGTCCAGCGACTCTGCTGCAGTACCCTCTCTTCTCCATTTCCGCAGCAATTTTCTCCCCCGCCCCCTGCCCTGCACCTAGTACCTAGAATTCTCTTTTAATAGCCCTAGTGTCAGGATAAATGGTTTTCCAAAGATTCCTGACAAATATTACAAGATGCCTGCAAAGAGCGCAGGTGGTCTGGATTCCAGTTGGAAAGAAAATACACTGATGCTCACAGCAGATTCACTAAACCCTCCATTTATTGCTTGAACAATTTTAACAAAGACAGTCCAGTTTCATGAAATTTAACAGCTGTCACATGCACCAAAGACTCTGGGAGGGTGAATCATGTCTCTTGGGTTTCACAGAAACCAAGTCACAGTATGTCACAGTCCTACAGGGCATTTTGTGTCTTATTCTGCCAGGGTCTTCTTGCCAGAGGCTTTATATTTTTAAAACTTTCCTCCTTGACTGTCTCCAGAATAATTTCCCTTTGCCAATTTGCAAATTCCATGATGTGAAGAACTGCTCTACTTCTGTCATCATAGGGCAGCCTTACTGTCTGATATCAGTAGAAAAGAGCAAGAGTTCATTAGAACCTTAAAGACTAACAAAATATGTGGCAGGATATGAACTAACAAAATATGATGACTAACAAAATGTGGCGGGGTATGAGCTTTTGTGAGTCACTGCTCACTTCTTCAGTATCAGCAGTGGGAGAGACAGAGAGAAAGAAGGAGCTACTGCTGTAGAAATGGATGCTACCAAATTTAGTGACCAATCTTGTCCAATTTGAACATTCAGGTTTCTTTTATAGTTTTACTATACTATACTTGTGACAAAACCTCTGTTGGCCTTTTCCACAACCATATTAACAAAGTTAGAGAGCAATATTCCTGTTTAACCTGATCACTTACTTGACTGTGGTATCATTCCCCACACTGGAGAAAAGTACTTTGTAGCCTGAAGCAGAAGTACAGTTTGAGAGAGACAAATTCTATTTGAAGATGAGTACACAGAGATCTATATTTACAAGCAATAACTGTCATGTGAAGACAGACTAAGCAACAACTAAAGATACATTTGATGCAATTGCTTTCTGCAAGGAGATAGAAATCATATGATAATTACACAGTACTCCAGGATACACCACAGGTCCCACCAGGGCTGTGACACAGACCAAAGGTCTAATGACAGCCACATCATTTTCAAAGTAATCTGGAAACTATCAGGTCAGTCTTGAACCTGACATACCAGTGTGCAATTGGAGACCTTTAGGAAGGAGACTCCCTAATTCAGGCACCATTCCTTCTTATGGTTTAAATATATATTTAGAATGAAGGATATGTTTGAATGCCACTTTTGTAAATCTGATCCCAATTTAGGCTATAATGTCTTCTTTGATTAAAGTGACAATTTTGAGTTTTCAAACACCATAAGACCCTAGAGTTTCAGAGCTATAATGTATATCAAAATGCATCTGTATAAAGAAAACAAACTGAGAATGGGTGGTAGATAAGACTAAAATCAGACTGGACAGTGCACAGTCCTTCCAGACTAAAACTGACTAGTTCCAACCTGCCTGTTTTCAAGATCAGTTACTCACAATTGGTTGAAGTTTTATGGTGTATTCTGATATCCCATGTCTAATAAATATTCTAATTGCCAGGGCAAATGTGTCAAGACTTTTGAATAAATCATTGTTGTACCAGACCAATGTCCTACATAACAGTGCTGTGAGGGCCATAGGTGACATTCCCCTCAGAGTCATTTTGTTGCTATGTACTGTTCATTTTAATTTCTCAGAGGAGTGTCTTTCAAATCACAGTTTCTTTAAACACTGACATTTGGCTTCCAGAGACAAAGTCTTTCTTTTTTTCCAAAGTCACCTTTAAAAACTTAATTTTCAAATGCAAACAAGATAACCTACCAAGTTACCAAAATAGTTATCTAATTTGTTGACACAGAGAATGCAGGCAAAAAAAAAAATTATCTTGTTTAGTCCCATATACCTGTATTTGTTTGCCATCTGATGGAATCTGAAATACAGCAGCATAACTAACAGAGAAAATTGCTTTGCAGTCTTCCAAAGTTCTTAACTGATAATTTGGAACATTACAGTGTCTGGAACAGTTGGTCTTCAAGGATCCATTGCAAGGTTTATGTCTCTAAACCATTTTAAAATGTTGCAATGAATTCTTTCTAGTATGTCGAGATGGACAGTTTCCTGGAAGAGATGGCACTGATAGGGTATGGGCATTTTTACTGTGTTATTTACTCCACTGAAAATAGAGCCAGGGTTTACAAAGGGGAGAACCCTCTATTTTTAATCAGATTACCAAAAACAACAACAACAGCAATACCTGCCATGCATAATTCCCTACCTTTAAATAGAATGGCTAGGGGTGGTAGTTATTCTTTCTCCTCAGGCACCTTCTGTCTTGGACCAGAAATTCCCTATAAATTTCCTTCTTCATGCCATGAACTACTTCTGGGCTTCCTCCCTTGTCATTTTCCTAAATCCCATCCATTTATCATCACATTTTGCTTCTAGATAAATACATTGTAAAAGCACTTCCAAGTTAAATGTCAGATAAAAATTGCCTTGGAAACTATTTGGGGGCAAAGCAAATAGTAAAAATAAATGTGCGTGAGAAAAAGCACTTCTGCACTGAAAGGTATTAATTTGCCAAAGAAGAGTCCAAGTGTTCATTTTCATTTTCCTTGATTTTTTTTTTTGCGATGATGCACTGTTTGAATGGTTTTTCAACATTTATTGTTTTGACCCTGTGGCAAAGTTCCAGATTGCACTAGAGTGCATGTCATACTTTTTGATGTGGAGAAGCCTCATTCTAATGCAAGAACAGAAAAATATAGGTTTGGAAGGACTTGGGAAACATTTTTGGAATGAAAAAGAAGATAGAAAACCACAACCTAGAGTTTTTGGACTGATTGGACAACATAGAATTAAATGATTAGAAGGGCACAATGAAGCAGCTAACCCTGAAGCAGAACGTCTCTATGAAATACATCCCCAAAATCACAAAATCAGCAGCAATCTCTCCTATTGTGTCAGGCATCACAACCTAAGATATCCAGGTCAGATCAAGGTATCAGCATAACCAGAGAGCAGGTATACTCCAGAAAGATAATTACAGAGCCAACAGTTCAAGGTGACTCTGGCTTATGTTGTGTGGCCCTTCCCTCACCCTCCCTTAAGTTGGTATCCTACTTCTTTATTTTTATCTATTTTATTTATTTATTTAACTTTTACCCCACTCTCCCCACCAAGGCAGGCTCAGGGCAGCTTACATAAAACCAATAAAACAATATACAATTCAGAATAAAATACATAAACATTATAAAACCATTTGTACATCATTGGCAGCGCAAAACAATAAAGTGCATTTGAAACACATTCCACGGTGCAGCCACTTTGAATCGCTTCAGCTGGCAGATCGGCTCAGGCTTGGCTGATAGGTGCTGCTCCTACTGGAATGCCTGGCGGAAAAGCTCCATCTGCATGGCCCTGTGGAACTGCTGGAGGTCCTGCAGTGCCCTGATTTCGCCAGAGAGTTCATTCCAGTAGGTCAGTGCCGCCAAGGAGAATGCCCTGGTCCTGGTCGATGTCAGCCTGGCATCCTTAGGACCAGGGAGGGCCAGGCAATTTTATGTTCCTGATTGCAGTGCTCTCTGGGGAACATGTAGATATGTAATCTGTTTTCCTCTTAGGACTTTTCAGATCTCTTGAACCTGAAGGGCAGTGTGTTTTTTTGCCTCTCTCAGTCCCAACAAACAATGTTGCCATATCAGAGGTCCCCAGCATGCTGCCTAGGAGTGTCATGGTGTCTGCCAAGACCTTTCCTGGTTCCTGTCAAGACAGTGGGTGGGATCAAGTGGGCTCCTGCCCAGTAGGGTTTCTGATTGGCCGCTTGAGATCTGATTGGCTGTGCAGATTAAAATAGCATTTCAGTGTGGCATCTGCAACTACAGTGTTGGTTTTATTCTCTCTCTGGCTCCTCTTTCCCAGTTTATTTTTAAAATTTACTTCTCTTGTCACCTGTTGTTATCCAAATCATGCCCATCCCTGGTAACCAGCAGAACTTTTAGCATAGCTCCTGTTAAGTATGCGACTCAATAAAGAGAGTGATTTCAGAAATGATTCAGCTTTATTAAACAGCAACCAGATGATCAAACAACACACACAAAACAGTGGAGGGCAGCTCCCTTTTTAAACAGTGCGGGCTATCAAAGCCACGCCCCTTCATAAGTTAACATCCAATAACATTAGAGGGATAAAGACCAATAAGGTCTGTTCCCTCCATAACTATTTATACAGTTCTGATTGGTTACAATATTTACAAGATTACAATCAGCCAATGGGATTGTTGAGGCTTACAAGCCTTGTCCTGACTCCAAGCTTAACATAAGAAAGAATAGCGTTGATTCACTGGTGAGGACATAACAGCTCCCTTTCCTAACTACTTCCCATGCATTACGCCACTATGACTGTCAAAAGCTGACAGACAAATAGACAAAACAGAAGTCCAGTTGCACCTTAAAGACTAAAAATGTTTATTCCAGAATGAGCTTTTGTGAGACAGAGCTCAATTGTTCAGTCACAGCTCTGTGTCACAAAAGCTCATACTAGAATCAATGTTGTTTGTCTTTAAGGGGCCACTGGACTTCTGTTTTGTTTTGCTTCAATAGACTAACATGGCTGTCCCACTAGATAAACAGAATGACAGAGAAAGCGGGGGATGCAGATACAGATAGATAGAGGCTTGGATCCAGAGTGGACAAAAGTGGTGGTCTTTCTGAGCAGAAGTGTGTAATAACTTGTTCCCCACCCCTAGGTACCAGTATTGTTCATCCCATGGGCCAGAACTCACAGGTACCAAAATAGTGGAAGAAATTAAAATGACAGTCATCACCAAAGGAATCAAAAGCAACACAGGCCACAGTGTACAATAAATTCATTCCAGAGACATCCTACCCAGTTAACTAGATTTGTTCCAGTAAATGGGCAATGGCTTCTGTAACTGAAAAGCCCCCATATAAATTCTCAGTTCCTATGTTTTTCTTACATCCATAGAATTCCTTGAAGTAAATAATTTTCATAAGCAAAGTAAATTTATTTAGCAGACCCTAAATACATCATTTCATGTCTTTTGAAGTGAGCTTTGTATCATATAGAACCCTAAGGCAATCTTACATCAATAAAGAAAAAGAACACAGCTGAAAGTAGAAATTCATAGGAATCAAAGTTATGAAATGTGAGCTACCACAAAAGGAAAAGCAGACATGTTTGCTAAAAGATAAAACTATAAACTTTCTACTATAAACTAAAAAGGTAAGTTTATACTATGCACTATAAACTATAACATAAATAGTAAAGGTATAAAGTAGAGGTAAAACTACATACAACTATAAAGGTAAAAGTATAAAGCAATTTTAGTAAATCAACTGTCTGATATTTCTTTGACTAATTATACCTATCAGTCTGACTCTGAATTTTTCCTTCCTTAATAAAAGCCACAACAGAAAAAGTCTGATTAATTGGTACAGTAAGGGTTCTTATCTGTTAAGGAAAGTAAAATTAATGTAGCTATATCTTTCAGGTTTCACAGAATTCTGCCTAAGGATCAGAAATCTGAATCTGTGGCCTAAGCAAAACGTAGTATGCAATTGTTATCTTCTGACTTCCGAGAGCTGTTCACATCTTTGGTCTGCTTTGTGTTTACTGTGTTATCAAAATGCCCTAATAGACAGGGCCGGATCGCCCATAGGGGCCCCAGAAAAGCTGGCGCCGTGAGGGAAGGGGCGGAGGCTGGACCCCCCCCGCCCTCTTCCCGGCTTTTCTGGGGGTCCTGCAGCCACGGGGCCCCCAGAAAAGCCAGCGCCGGGAGGGAGGGGGCGGAGGCTGGACCACCCCGCCCCCTTCCCGGCTTTTCTGGGGGTCCCGCAGCCGCAGAGCCCCCAGAAAATCCGGTGTCGGGAGGGAGGGGGCAGAGGCTGGACCCCCGCCCCCTTCCCTGGCTTCCCTGGGGGTCCCGCAGCTGCAGAGCCTCCAGGAAAGCCAGCGCCCCGCCGCTGCCACCGGTCTCCAGGGCCCACCGGGAGGTTGGCATCCCCAGTGGGGGGGCGCCCCAGGCTGTCCGGCCTAGGGCGCCCAGACACCTGGAGCCGGCCCTGCTAATAGAAGACACTGTGTATTGTGATCAGACTGCTGGACAAGTATCACTGGATGTCACATTAATGATATTCACCCCTTGGACAGAAAAAGTCAAGGGGTGAATGACTGCAATAGCTCAATATCCAATAATAATATAGTTCCAGTCTAAGAGAAGACAAACCTAGGTTCAAATCCCTGCTCTGGTATGAAGTTTACTGCATGACCTTGGGTCAGTCATCATCACACAACTTAACCTACTTCACAGGTTTGTTCAGAGGAGAAATAGAGAAATATATACTGTCCTGAACTTCATGAAAGAATGGTGCATAAAAAGAAACAATATAAAGAAAGCATGCAATGACATAAGGCATCTGAGGTCACAGAGATGTTGTGTGATGAGACATGATTTTGCAGTCTTCACACTAACAGAAAATATTAAAAGGTAAGATTCCATTACCTGTTATTCAGTGTCCCTCCCTTCTAGGTTCTTTTTGCGTCATTCTAAGCAGACTTCAATGGACTTTGAAGGGTGTAAACCCACTTAGTACTGCATTGTTAATGCACCCTTATACTTACCAGAATGTTAGCAGTTCCTAAAAACTACCAAATAAGACCAAGATCCAGAATTCTTTTTCTGACACCCTAAAGGCTATGTTAAGCATCCTTCATTGTCTCTTTTAAAAGGTTTATCTCTCTCCCCTATATATGAATGGTAGCATAGATATCTTAAGAACATATAGCTATCTTAAGAACATTGCTAACTTAAAAATCTTGAGCCCTGCTTAATCACACCAGTGGTCCATCTTGTCCAGCATCCTTTCTCACACACTGGAGGGCAAACAACAGGACACAGAGGCCTGATGTTGCCTCCAAGCAATGCCAGTGCCAGCAGTGGGCAGAGTGGGGCAGATGTCAAGGCATACCCCAGTTGTAAAATAACTGGTTCCCCCCCTCATATTGCAAACTTCACATCACAGTAAAGTGGAAAGTGTCAGTTTTATTACTTTATGGTGATAGATGCTAAGCTGTCACCAAGGTTCCAAGGGACCATTTGCCAACTCTACAGACTCCCTATCTTCTTTGTTAACAGCAAATCCATGGACAGCAAGGAGATGTTAAAAAAATTCTGCATGTCATAGTTTCTACAGGAAAAGGTCTCGCAAGCACTGTGTTGGGCAGGGTGACAGAAAAGGATGGATTGTTGGCATATAATATTTGTGGCCAATACTGTGAAAATGGTGCCAAAGGAGTACAAGCCACTGGTCCGGGGAGGGAGGAATCTTCAGGTATTTGTTGTACCTTGTTCTCCCCATAACTGGAATCTTGTGTTGGTGCTTGCTGCAGACAGTTCTGGCCAGGCAAAGGAATTTCTTTTTTGTAATATTACATTGCATTTATTCATTTTTCCCTAAACCAACAAAATGCTGGGAAGTGGCCATACAGCTTTTGCCCTGAAATCTCTGTTTCAGACATCTTGGAGCAGATGCTGTCAAATCAGTTTTGCAGCAGTTGCCACAACTACTTGATGCAAAGAAGTGCTTTCTCATGGTACATATCTTGATCATTATGGGTACATTGTTGTTGTTCAGTCACACAGTTGAGTCTAGGGCTGAGTACAGACTGGCAGTTTGCTCCGGTAGCCAGTCATAGCAAAAAAAAACCCTGGATTAAACTATACCGGGTTTTCCCGTCCACACAGCGGGGGCCGCTGCTAGAAGATATGGGACGGAGGCACGCGGGAGTGTTCAGACTGCCACACCGGAGGCGTGCTATATTCGCCATTTCCCCATTAATTCGGCTGTGGGTGTATGGGTGTATGTGCGCATGAGCGCTCATGCGCATAAGCACATTTTGCCAATTTTTTTTTTTGGCCCTGCAATGCTAGCACTGCATTGGGCAGTGGAGCAGAGCGCAGCCAATCACACCACTGCTGCCTCGTGCCCAACGCGGCTTCCACCCGGCTTTTCGCCTGCGCGTTCAGACTCCACGGAAGCGGAGAAACGCGCGATGAATGCGGGCTTTCGGAATTGCGATGGCTTTTATCAGGTGTTTTTTTAATCCGGCAGTGAAGCGCAACAGCACCGGTAGGTTACGGGTGGGGGATGCCAGGCAGATGTTCCTGTGTGAACGTCCCATTTACTCCGGTATTGAATTGTTGTCAGCCCGGGTCCCTTCCCGGGGCAAACTGCCAGTCTGGACTCAGCCTAGGTCTTTGCGACCCCATGGACCACATCATGCCAGGCCCTTCCGTCCTCTGCTATCCTCCAGAGTCTGCTCAATTTCATATTCTGTTGCATTGATAACACTGTCTAACCATCTCATCTTTTGCTGTCCCCTTCTTCTTTACAGACAGGCAAAAATATGCTTGGCCATCTTTGTACCCAATTAGGCTCCTCAAGGCAATGAACATGTAAAGATAGTACAAATATATATATATTTTTAAAAAACACAACAGTTTAAGATTAGTGCTGTGATACTTGCTGGAGGATTAAAATCATTAAATCAAAGGTGTAACACTTGGTTTAAAAACCTGGATAATGCATCTCTCAGTATCTCTCCTTATTAATAATTGCATTTTTGGGTGGCAAAGTTCTATGCGCACCAAAATGAGTTGGCTGCCTGAACTGCCACTCAGTAGCTGTCCCATTTTCCACTGGCTGCATTCCTGGAGTCCCGCCCACACATGCGCCACCCAGCCTCTTGGCCTCAGTGTGCTGGAAGGCAATGGGCAGGCCAGATGCTCTAGTGGGCAAATGGTCATAGAATCATAGAATATTAGCCAAGTCCCTCCCATTCTAGATCTGTGCCTTTGATTTTTTGTGCCCAGGTGTAGGACTTTGCACTTATCTCTATTGAAATTCATTTTATTTGTCTCAGCCCACTGTTCCAGCCTATCTAGATCATTTTTAATCCTGACTCTGTCTTCTTTAGAATTAGCAATCCCACCCAGCTTTGTGTCATCTGCAAATCTGATAAGAATCCCCTCTATGTCTTCCTCCAGGTCATTTATAAAAACATTGAACAACACCAGGCCCAGGACCAAGCCCTGTGGCACTCCACTCGAGACTTCCCTCCACATAGACGCAGAGCCATTTACGAGCACTCGTTGGGTACAATTTTTCAACCACCATGAATCCATCCAACGGTTGCTCCATCCAGCCCACACTTAACCAGCTTATCCTCAAGGATATCATGCGAAAATTTGTCAAATGCTTTACTGAAATCTAGATACACTATATCCACAGCATTGCCAGAGTCAACCATTTTAATAACTCATGAGCCCTCTACCACCCTGCCATGGAAGCTTGCTGGATAATGACCTTGGGCCAGTCTCTGCCTTGCCAACCTCACAAGGCTGTTGTGAGGATAAAATCCAGGAGAGGGCCCTCATGAGGGTGGAAGGCAGAGTATAACTTTTCCCCATATAAGTGAGGGAAATCATCAGACATAAAGCATGTGTTTGTCTTTGAAAGGGGCCCCTTTTCATCCTTCCCCCCTTTATTATCACCTTCCCCTTTGGTTATACTAGAAGCCAAGCCCAAAAGCTGCACCTGCAATGCAGCCTGCTCATGACGGGGTCCTCCCAAGGCAGCCTCAGCCCAGCTTGCCCTCTTCCCACATACATGCTTGGAGATGAGTGCGGTGATGCTCCAGATGAGCCCGCCGAACTGCAAGGTGGCCAAGCCCCTGCCGGGCCCTCCTCCTCCTGCCACACTGCCACTGCATCCTACGCCAAGCCCAGCCCCCAGATTGGGCTGCCCGAACAGGCTGGGCAGGGCGCTCAGCATCCACTGCACCATGTCACTCATCCCTGGGCTGATGCCATCGATGTTTCAGCTCCCCTCAGCTGCTGCAACCCTGGAAGAGAAGGCTGCAGTCTGCCCTGGCAGAACTCACCCACCTGCCTGGACACTGGCAACTCATGTTGACTTCCGGGCTCCTCCTGAGGAGGCTGAGGGGAAGGCCTGGTGTCTTCGGCATGCAATTTACTCGAGAAGAAACCCTCACAGAACAAGTGAGCCTTCCTTCTGAGTAGGCAGGCCAACTGAAGCACTGTCCTTCTTGGGGCAGAGGCGGGCAAGGGTGGCAGAAGTGGGTGCTGCTGCTGGAGTCAGGGGGCTGGGACAGCACTGGCAGCTTGTTCTGCTGGCCCTTAGCCCCAGAGTCTGGGGAGGGGGGAGAAGGTGGATTGCCATCATATACTTTTAGAATTCATTGTATTGCTTCTACAATGGGCTTTGCGGCTAGATAAAAATAAATTTAATTTTCATGTATTATCCAGTGCTGAGTGATACCATTAAGTTCCCTTCTTTCTACCTGATGGTTCCAAATGAACATCTTCTGTACGCTTAAGCACCTTGAATTCATGTGGATTGGCATCCCAACTTTCTTGGATGAGAATGAAGAAACTTTCTTTAGTCCTTGAGACCAAGGTTCCTCCAGAACAATATTTTTATTGCTTTTACACAAATGATACCATGGATGGCATATTTTATTCTCTCTGGTTTTATACAAAGTAATAAAAGTTATACAATTAACCAAGAAAGCAAGCACAAGTTGGTATGATGTCTCTTTACCAGAGTAAGGAAATTGAAATGGGAAATGGGAAATGGGTAACAAAAATTAGGAACAAACATACTGGATGGGGGATACACTTCTGGGTAGCAGCATCCATGAACAAGATCTTGGAGTACGGGTGGACTGAAAGTTAGATATTAGCAGCCAGTGTGATGTGGCAACAAAAAAGGCTAATGTGATCTTGGGGTGTATCAACAGAGGCATAACATCCAAATTGCAAGTTGTCATAGTCCCTCTATACAATGCATTGGTCAGGCTGCACCTGGAATATTGTGTACAGTTCTGGAAGCCTCACTTCAAAAAGAATGTGAACAGAATGGAGTGGGTGCAAAGGAGAGCAATGACCAGAGTCCTGGAAACCAAGCCCTATGAGGAAAGGCTGAGGGACTTGGGAATGTTCAGTCTGAAGAAGATGAGGTTGAGAGGGGATATATTTGTTTATTTATTTATTTATTCAATTTGTACCACACCCTCCCTGCTGAGGCAGGCTCAGGGCGGCTTTCATAAAATGTATTTGTAAATACAATTAAAATCCATCATAAAAACAACCAAAAGCATCATTGCTCTCTTGAAGTATTTGAAGAGGAGTGCAGGGAGCTCTGTTGTAGTAACAGAGTAACTAGTAACCAGTGATAGACCAATCCTACATGAATATGTCTAGTCCCCTTTTAAAGCTGTCTGTGGCTGTGGCAGCAAATGCCACGTTTTAATCATGCATTGTGTAAAGACATCTCTCCTAAATTTACTGCCCATCAGCTTCATTAGATGCTCTCTAATTCTAGTACTTTGGGAGAGTGAGAAAAAGTTCTCTCTGTCCTTATCTCTGTCCTAGGCATAACTATATAAACCTTAAAGTGAACAAAAGTTAGCGATGTTGCTGAAGTTTGAAAACTGGAGGAATGACATGAGCAACGAGCTCCTTTGACAAAGAGGCAGGATAAAATATAACTCATAAGGTTTCCTAAATGGACCGCAAGTAATTTCCTCCCAACTTGGAAACTCTAAATTGATTAGTCAGAAGCCAATATATTGGATTCTATGATGAAAGGGTGGCATAAAATATAATAAAATAAATAAAACATGGAGTGACACAAGGCACATGATGTCAGAGGGGTGCCGTGTGGCTTCCTCTTCCACTAAAACTTCCATTTGTCTGAGGGCCCACTGCAAATCATTTATCTACGTCCAAAGGAAGTTTCAGCAGAAGAGGATGTGTGCTTGGCAGTAAAGACTATCTAGTGTACATGGACATCCTTCATAGGTTCCAAGTCATTGTTTTATAAG
The DNA here is from genome assembly GCA_029375565.1 of Gekko gecko. NCBI lineage: Eukaryota > Metazoa > Chordata > Lepidosauria > Squamata > Gekkonidae > Gekko > Gekko gecko. The sequence continues at coordinate 66,476,932 of JAPDNY010000002.1, read as the reverse complement.
TTACTCTCCTGCGGTCAATTTTTCTTGTCAATGGCAGTTTCTCTGAGAATAAGGTGTTAATCATCTGAAGATACATCAACAATGACTACCGGCTTTGCATACTTAGTGTGATCAATGTCAACCACATCAGCACAGATAGGCACCTATTTTCACAATAGTGTTAATCTCAGTGTTAATTAGGGAAAGTTGCTGAAAAGAAAGAGAAGATTAGGGCGCTGGTCAGAACTATTCTTCTTACTTGGATTTCATTATCTGTCACTCATGCAGCACCACACAATTTAGCTATAGCTTCATAGATAATATACCTGTTAAACTGAACTCCTGAAAAGACCAACGGTTCTTGCAGCCTCCTGGCCATTGATATAAATAAGGTTTCCCTGTGGTTTAATTTGACTTAATGGAACAAAATTGGACTTGTTCAATCACCTGCAACAGCAGGCCTTTCATTTTGGTTCCCATCTTTCTTTTGAGTAATATGTCAATCAGAAGGCATAGTAAATGTTGCTTGGCCTGCAGATAATTCTGACTAATTGTGTCTTTTAAAACAATTGTGTGTGTGTGTGTGTATGTGACCCAAACTCTTGATTTGCAAGATGCTTCTGGAATAAATAGAAGAGTTCTCATTTATAATTAGCCTGCCTGTCCTTTCTGATTAGCTCATTCATCTAGAAAGGCACTGAATCTTGATGTCCTGGGGGGGAAACAAAATGTTGGCAGCAGAGGAGAAAACACACTCAAGAAGGCAAAAGCTTTTACTGAGCCCAACCCTATTATAATAAAGCCTGTGTCTCTATCATAGTTGCTGCTAGATGAGGCCAAGAAAGAATGTCGGGTGATTGTCCTCCTGCAAATTCAACCTCTGCATTGCTGAGTAAGTAGGACTGCACTAGCCAAAGAAATAACTTACGTAATGAATCTTGCAGAAAGTTGGGAGAGGTGATTTTTTAAAAAAAATGTTAAAAATAATTTATTCAGTAGATTTTCATCCCACCCTTTCCTTGAGAAGCTCAAGGTGGCTCAAATAATTATCTACCCATTCTGTCCTCAAAACCACTTTTGTCCCACTAATGAACAGCAAAAGACTACGAAAAGAAGATCCACAAGTGATCAGGCCAGAGATCAGGTCCACCACAAATGAAATAGTGTGACAGGAAGGGTCCCAGCAGTACATGGAGGGTAGCTGATAGTATAAAATGTGACTTTCAAGAAGGCTTCTTTGATCCTAACTGAAATGGGACTTTATTCAAAGCCAAAGCAGTGTAAAATTCTTGGTTATGCATGGAGAACACATCTATTAAGTTACATGGATTTTCAGGGCAAAACTCCTGATGTATCCTTTGATCTTTTAAAAAGTTGTTGGGAGAGTCATTTGTACATATCATAGATGACCACATTTTGGAATGTTCCCAATGTTAAAAATTCTCTGCATTTAGAAAACCAGCACAACAAGAAAAGAGAGGGAATAGAATATTTCTGCATGCTGTGCTTGACATTTACATGGAACATTTTTAATCGAAGCGGCTAGATATTCAGAGATGGAATCTATCACCGGCAGTCTGAAGTGGTGCAATCCATTCTGCTGCCTCATTCTCATCTTGTTATTTTGAATTCATATACCAGGTCTAAGTGCACTGTCTGGGGATGGTTTGCCATTGCCTGATGAACAGAGGTGATTTACCATTGCCTGCCTCTACATAGCAACCCTGGATTTCCTTGGTGGTCTCCCATCAAAATACTAACCAGGGCCTGCCCTGACCTGGATAGGCCAGGAAAGTTGGATCTCATCGGATCTTGGAAGCTAAGCAGGGTTGACTGTGGTTAGTACTTAGATGGGAGACTTCCTTGGAATACCAACTCGGGAGGACAGAGGCAGGCTTTCAGCCACCTCTCTGAATATCCTCCAGGCCCCCAGTAGGGGTCAGTCACCAGAGGTCAACATGGCTTCCAGGTGCAGACACATGCACACAGAGACGATACCAAAAAATACAACAACAGAAAAAGTAGCAACCAGGACCAATCCTGTTTAGCTTCCAAGATCTGTTGAGATTGAGCTAGCCTGCACAATCCAGGTCAGGACACATAGGATGATAGCCTTAGTGCAAACTAGCTTTTGCTGGACTCTGCAACGCACTAAAATTTAAACTCTCCACTGCATTCACTTTTACATTTTTTGTCACTGACTCCCACTTATTTGCATCCACTGCTGTCAGGTCGATCAAGAACAGCAATGCTGTAATTATTTAATAATTACAAAATGCAAAGAAAAAAAAGAGTCGAAACTAAAGTGCCTGAAGCAGGTACTTGTATAAAGTTGTGGAATACCAGGGCATGGGGGAGGGGCTCAGAGAACCCTGACTGAAAATTTTATATAGACAACCTATATCCCATTTATTGCATGTGCATATAAAACACATTCACAGCAGCTCGTGTTTTAAAATATTAATTACCTTTACTTCTGACTATTGTTAATTACTCACTATGGGAACATGTAAAGATTTCACTTTTCATTCCAGTAGGGAGAGATGTATAAGTAGAAATATTTCCATGGGGCATTTGAAAGCAGTTTGTGACAGCTGGGAATGAAAGACTCTTCATGAAATGAAGGCACTATCAATTATTTTATTGTTATTTACACTGCACAAGGCAAAAGGCACTAACTGTTAAAATATGTACTTTTCTATAAGCAAAGATGTAATTAAAACCTCAAAACAAATGCTTTAATATAATGCATTGAAAATGTAAAATGCTGTGCTGAGATCAGATAGAAGTTTCCAAATGTTTAATGAAAAAATAAATCTAATATCTGCTTCCATTATGCTAAACCCCTACATATCACTATGTTTCTTTCTCACATGAATAGTCAATTCATTGCCTGATTTTATTTGCTGCCTAAATTAATATACCTACTATTGAGTTACTATAAACAAGAGCTGGCATGCTCTGCAACAATTTTAACAAGGAACAGTGTCTAATTCAAGATTTCCCAAAGGACACTTATACAGTTCTAAAGAAGGATTTTGAAGAGTTGCCCATTCCCTGCTCTAACTGAAGCAGGAAATGCCTCGTGTCCAGCTCCAAACTGATCCCCTGAGGTAATCACACTATTGCTAGAACTCAGCTTTATCCCCATCATCAGTGGTGTGAGAAGAGGCAATAGACATAGATCATGGCTGTTGTTGCCTCCCATTGGGCTTATCTGAGCTGAGCACATGCAGTTCCTATGGGAGCAGGAGGAAACAACCTGCATCACATCTGCTTAGGGGTCCTGGTTGGACAGTGAGAATCATGCCACCTGCCTCCTTTCTCTGCATTCAACCTTGATGTATTTGCACCCATCACTTCCACGGCAGGCTTCTGCTCATCCATGAAAATATGACATCCTATCACACTGCATGAAAACACAGCAACTTAAGTCACAAGCAAAAATGATTGAGGATTGATTATTAATCTGGAAAAGAAACAAGAAGGTAGTTTCCAGAAGAATGGTGAGACAGTACAATGACAAGACCAACAGTCCAGAATTAGAATTGAAATGATGACCATCCACACTTTTTTAAAAATAAAATCCACTGGGAATAGTATTTAACCACAGGCAAGATGAAACAGCTGATCAGCAAGTAACAGTTAAATACATGCTTTTCAGTACAGTTGATTTCAAGCACTTCATTTTATCTGAGCTGTGCCCAAGAGCAGTTCCAGGGTTTAAGGAAAACAGGATGACACTGAATTTGCAAAGACATCAGGCTCAATTTGTATTCAATTCAGTTGCACGTTCAGTTCTAGGTTTTAACTTGTTCATTAATTCTTTGGAGTTGGGAGTTAACAGTTAAGTAGCTAAATTTGCAGATGACATGAAGTTGTTCATGGCAGTAAGAACCAGGAAGGATTGTGAGAATCTCCAGAGGGAACTGTCAAGGCTGAGTGAGTGGGTATCAATGTGCCAAATGAGGTTCAACGTGGGCAAGAGCAAGGAATGCATATTGGCAGTAACTGACCAGGAGAGAGATGTTGGTGTCATGGTGGATAATTCACTGATGATGTTGACTCAGTGTACAACTGCAATAAGAAAAAAACCAAATGTTATGCTGGGGATTATTAAGAAGAGGATTAAAAATAAGTCAGCCTGCATCTTAATGCCCCTATATAAATCTATGGTGTGGCCTCATTTGGAGTACTGTGTAAAGTTCTGGTCACCACACCTCATAAAAGATTATGGCATTGGAAATGGTGCTGAAAAGGGCAACTAAAATGATTAAGGGGATGAACTACTTTCCTTATGAAGAAAGGTTAAAGAGGTTAGGGCTCTTTAGCTTGGGGAAACGATGAGTGGGGGAGGAGGAGGAGGAGGAGGAGGAGGAGAGGAAGAGGAAGAGGAGAAGAACAACAAGAAGAGTTGGTTTCTATATCCTGCTCTTCACTACTGGAAGGAGTCTCAGACTGGCTTACAATCTCCTTCCACTCCCCACAACAGACACCCTGTGAGGTAGGTGGGGCTGAGAGAGTTTGGAAGGAACTGTGACTGACCCAAGGTCACCCAGCTGGCTTCATGTGGAGGAGTTGGGAATCAAATCCAGTTCTCCAGATTAGAGTCTGCTGCTATTAACCACTACACCAAGCTGACATAATAGAGGTTTACAAAATTATGCCTGGGAAGAGAAGGTAGAGAAAGAAGTTCTAATGTATTCATCATAGTTATTTCATGTTTAAAACTGAACAAGCTTTCACTATATCTTACAGTGAAAGGCTTTCATTGTAGAAAGAAACAGAAGGCAATCTACATCCATATTAAATAATAGACAACAGAATTTTTCCAACTGAATATAGGCTGAGACACAATCTCCCTGATTAATGCATGCTGTCACCAACCCACTGTTCTCTAAGGCCCACTGTTCAATCCAACAGTGAACAATTAATCCTACAATATGAAATGGAAAGAAGAGTGGGCGCAGAATGTATATGTGTGCCAGAAAGGCAGGCAGATACAGACCATCTATAAGCCCTCATGATGCCTGCCTCCAACTGGTCAGCTGATATTAGGCCGACCATTTTTACTATTGCCTGCACACCTATATGGAGGCTGGCAATGGGGAAAAGCATCCCAGAAAATGTCTCTCTTTTGGAGGCTCTGGCAGGTTCTCAGCTTGGGGATTTTCGATTTGAACAGATGGCAGGAATGCAGGAAGGCTGGATGCAGAGTTCCAAAACCTCTGATCAAAGGATATCAGAGGTGAACCAAAAGACATCCTTCTGTTATACAGTACAAAGATAGCAAGTGCCAAATGGAAAACAGGGTTCTCAGCAGGAAAGGATATTTAATACTTTAAGGACAGAAGGAAGACATCAGCACAGGCTTCTTTGATAGCCTCAGGAGCTCCCCATACCTTTGGGCTCATAAACAGTGACAGGTTTTCAAGACAAAATAATCAAAAGCCCTTTTCAGGCTGCGATCACATGCACAATTAGCTGTGCCATAGGTGCGAATGCCAGGTGGATTTAATGGGTGCGATCAGACATGATCTGGCCAGTGCCCCACACCCATCAGCAACCCATTTTGCTCCACCACAAGAACAGAGTTAAAAGACACTAGGGAAAGTCCATTATCAAATGGGTTGCTATGGCCCACAGAAGACAGGAGGGCCTGGCGTAATCTGGTCCATGGGGTCGCGAAGAGTTGGACTCGACTGTGCGACTGAACAACAACAACAACATGGGCCACAGACGGACTTTCCCCTGTGATTGCCCCAGCACGCTTTCATGGCATCGGGATGGTCTGATCAGGCTATCCCAACTCCATGCCATTTCCCCCCCTTCCAGTATGCACATCTTTGTATACTGCCATAGGAAGCCCTCCATGTGGAGGTGCTATTCATTGATCCCCTGTTTAAGTGCATTGGAAACATGTGGCACCCCCCCCCGATTCACCCACGGTTTGTGTCTGATCACACAGTGGCAAGCTGCCTCCACAGCTCTCACGGACTGTGTGATCATGCAAATGCAGGTCAAATCGCTATGAAGCAGGTAGCCTTTCTTCCCCCCTCCCACATTATCTCGCGCTTGTGACCACAGCCTCACTTGCAAATTCAATTCTGAGCAGAACAATTAACTTACTAGGAAAGGGCCATTTGCATTTGCCCATCTCCTGGGTACCATCAAGCTATAAAGCTAAAACTTAACACCTGCCCTCAGTGGTCATCTCACAAATATTCAGGTGCCCCTTCCCTGGTGACTGGAAAAAAGCCCACAGGAAAAAACCCACAATCATAAATACTTACAAAAAAAGCCCACATGGAAAAATGCCCACACAGAAAACTGCCCACATGGAAGTAAGCCCACATGGAAAAAAGCCCATTACAGGAAAAAGTCCACACAGAAAAAGCCCACACGGGAAGAAGTCCACATGGAAAAATACCATGTAAAGTGCTATAGATATTTATAACTGTGGATAACCATTCACCTCCCTTTATGAGAATGAACAGGTATCACCTATATTTTATATTGTTAATTTAGGATTAAAAGATGTCATATTCACATGCAACAACGTGTTGTGATTTTATCAAGTATAATTAAATAATAATTTTGCTATGTTATTAGTAAATTACTTCATTACTATACAAAAGTGGCCTGTATGAAGAGGGCTTTAATGCTCTTGAGTGTAAAGATTTGGAAGGGAAAATACAGAAAATAAAAGTGACCATTCTGTTATCAAAGAACTTTGTTAAGAAGGAAAAACAATAACAACAGAAATTAAACTCTATATAGAAATATTTTTAAAATAAAATTAAATACTTTAAATTTATTAATTTGCCATTTGTCAACATTTATAATATTGGTATGAAGTAATTCCTAAAGACAGAAAGATGTTGAATTAAATAATGCATAGACTGTCTAGTATACACAGCTTTTAAACAACTATATGGCTTAAAATTCTTCAAATAATTAATATTATTTACTTATTTTGTTATTAAAATTAAAACTATAAGATAACATTAAAATAAGTCGATAACCCATCATAATTATTATTTAATTATACTTAATAAAATCACAACACGGTGTTGCATGTGAATATGACATCTTTTAATCCTAAATTAACAATATAAAATACTAGGAGTAAGGCCCGTTGTGGGAAGAAATACAACGAGCTCTAGAAGGAAGCCCCAGGTGAGTGTCCTGGCTGTGGCTGGTGGCAGAGGGAAAGGGAAAATAGAGGGAGGCAAGCCATGTTTATTTCCTTCTGCTTAGTTATAAGGCAGGGCTGTCTCAAGTCATTTTGCTGCCCCAAGCGGGTAGTATGGGAGGATAGCCTCATGGTAACAGGTATGGTTCCCTCCACCCCTGACTTATGTTGATTTCGGGCTATGTAGTGGCAGCTAAGGTAGAAAACCACCTCCTCCTATGCCGTGTCTTCTGGGTTCCAAGGGTCTGGAAAGCGGTTCCATAGCCAGTTACAGGGTTGCCAACTCTGGGTTGGGAAATACCTGTAGATTTGAGGAGTAGAGTCTGGGGAGGGCAAGGGTGGGGAGGGACCTCAGCAGGGTATAATGGCATAGAGTACACTGTCCAAAGCAGCCATTGTCTCCGGGAGAACTGATCTTGGTCATCTGGACATCAGTGTTAATAGCTGGAGATCTCCAGGTGCCTCCTGGAGGTTGGCTCATGTTAATTTGGGGCTATGCAGAGGCAGCTAAGGTAGATAACCACCTCCTCCTATGCCATGTCTTCTGATTTCCAAGAGTCTGGAAAGTGGTTCTGTAGCCAGTTACAGGGTTGCCAACTCTGGGTTGGGAAATACCTGTAGATTTGAGGGGCAAAGCCTGGGGAGGGCAGGGTTTGGTTTAGGGAGGGACCTCAGCAGGGTATAATGCCATAGACTCCACTGCCCAGAGCAGCCATTGTCTCCAGGAGAACTGATCTTGGTCATTTGGACATCAGTGTTGATAGCTGGGAAATTTTCTGTAGGGGAAATGATGTGCTGTGGCTGGGGAACACAGTGATTTGTGGGAGATCTCCAGGCCCCACAGGGAGATTGGGGTATTTATTCTACCTCAGGACACATTCAGTGACTCCCACAGCAACAGCAACCTGTTTAGAATGTTAGAGGCAAAGGCCAATCAGGCCACATATGCAAATGACCTCTGTGTTCTGATTGGCTATGGATGGGAGAGGAACTGCAAACTGTTTGGAATGCTGGAGGCAGGACTCAGGCAATGCAGCCCTTGGATAGGGAGACCCTCTGAGTGGCAGGTCAGGGAGCCATTTGAGAGTGTGTGGAATGTTCAGGAGAATCCATGACCAAAACAGAATTATATATAAGGAGAGATAGGTAATACCTGTTCATTCTCATAAAGGAGATGAATGGTTATCCACAATTATAAATATCTGTGACACTTTACGTGGTATTTTTCCACGTGGGCTTCTTTCCGTGTGGGCTTTTTTCTGTGTGGGCTTTTTTTCCTGTGAACATTTATGACTGGGGTTTTTTCTGTGCTTTTTTCCCCCTGTGGGCTTCTTTCCAGTGGGCTTTTTTCATAGAACCCTCTTCCCTCATAGTTCAGCCTGGTTAGCCACTCACTGCTTAGATCTTGACACCAGCGCCAGTGAGATGTCAGACCCTCACTTACACCAACCAGAGTCCAGCCCTGAAACCACCAGTGGGCATCCCAATTTTACATCTTGGTGCAGTGAGTTTGCAACAGCTACTTTTGTGCTCAGTTTGACCAGCGACTGGCTTCACCATTGAAGCCCAGGTAAATACTCCTTGAACATTGTAGGTGCCCTCATCCAGCCATCTTCCACCACTACAACACTACATTCCCAGTCCCCCCAACTTCAGTATAAGCACAATATGACTTTTTCTCTTCCATTTTGTTTCCCTTCCCTGTGTTCACCTATTTTATCTTTTTTATGCTGGATACCATTTTCTTTTGCTCCCTTCTTGGGCAACCCATCACCTATCTCCTTTCCCTGGGAGGGACTGCTCTGGCCAAGCCAAGTGGGAGGAAAACAATTTATTTCCCCTTGCTCGAAAGCCAGTCGAATCCAACTCTAGAGTTGCGGTGCTCATCGCCGTTTCAAAGCCGAAGAGTCAGCGCTGTCCAAAGACATTTCCGTGGTCATATGGCCAGCATGACTAAACACCAAGGCGCACGGAACACTGTTACCTTCCCACTGAAGTGGTACCTATTTATCTACTTGCAATTTCTTGCTTTCGAACTGCTAGGTTGGCAGGAGATTTATTAAGTAACATTAATTGGACATTTTAATCTAAAAGTAACACACACTAGGATTGCTTTAATCTACATCTTCTGTTGGTTGTTATATTGCTCACTGCTTGCATTTCCCTTCTGATCTTAATTTCTAATCTGTATCCTGGTCAGGTAATAAAACTACTTGCTGGTTGAGTGTTTCCCTTCAATCTCTTTTTGTCTAATGGATTTACTTCATGAATTTGGGAGCTGACTAGAAACTAGAGTGGATGATTCCAATGTTTGGTGTCAGAGTTTTATGCTCTGGATGTATATGTGTAAGGGAACACTCTGGCTTCACAGTTTTAACACAAGGATTTATTTGGGTAACACTTCCTGCCTCAGTCTGGGGATACACTCACTGTCATGTCCCATCTTACCCTCTGTGTGGGTGGGTGGAACATCCTTCTGGAAAGTCTTTTAGGGAACCTGTTATGCTTGGGGTTGAAATGATGCATTTTCTACTGAGATTTGTATTTTTATCTATTGTGCTCTGATTTAGACAACCCAGGCTAGCCTGATGCCATCAGACCTCATAAGCTAAGCAGGGTCAGCTCTGATTAGTACTTAGTTGGGAGACCACCAGGGGAGTCCAGAGTTGCTATCCCAGAAAGTCCATGGCAAACTACCTCTGTTTGTCTCTTGCCTTGCAAGCCCTACAGGTTTGCCGTAAATCAGCTACAACTTGACAGCACTTTCCACCACCATTTTTATAGCATTTGAGACAGAGATGTGTGGTCTGCCCACTGTCCTGTCAGGATTCTGCCCGGCCCCAGGTGCTTTCCCACCTGTGGTCATGGCGTTGGGTGCCGGGGTGAGGGCACACCAACCACATCAAACAATCCATTGTGTATAGCCAAGCCCTATGCTATAGTTGCATCTGCTTTAATCCCTCAGACAAAGATACTCACTTGAAGGATCTACAACAGGCATTTTTGCAACTACAATATCCTCCTGATATGGTGAGAAAGATTATTGGAAGGGCCAGAATGATACAACTTGCTACAAACCCGAAGAAAATGACAAACAGAACACCATTGGTGATCATCTACAGCTCACAACTCAAGCCAATTCAATGCATTATTAATTACCTACAACCCATGCTGGATAGTGACACTTCTGATAGCCAAATTGCCTTATTTCTTAATAAATGTGGGGAATATGTATATTAAATGGCAATAGGCATTAACTATGGGACCAATAACATAAGTATACAGGAGTCCGATTTTCCAGATCCCAGAAATAGACACTGAGGCTAGATGTAATGGAGCAGTGATTTCTTTACTAAAAGAATTATCACACATACAATACAAAATCAAGTGTACACACACACAACACAGGTCTAGGAATTCAGATAGAAAAGTACAGAGATGGTTGCATTAGCAGGAGATATCATTGGTTGGGTGATACGTTACCTGTCTGATGTGACGAGTTGATTCTGAAGTGAAAAATAACGAAATTATGGAAGGGGAATTGTGAGTTGACCAGCAACACATGTGGAAGGTTCCAAACAGCACAAAAATGGAACCCACAAGATAAGATAGGGGTAGGAAGGTAGGAAACAAATGAACTGCTGCTGGTTCTGTGTATCGTGGGGTCAGGGAGGCTGGCTTGCCTTCTGGCATATGGCTGCAGAGGTGCAGGAGCAAAAGGCATCTGGTAGTCCATGGGTCCATGTCTGGCTTGGCACACTACTTCAGTACAAGGTTCTCCTTGGCTGGGCACATACCTACAGTCCAGTAGAATAGTGCTGTCTCACAGCTACATCTCAGGTTCATACCCCTGCTCATCCTCTAATGTGATTTATGTCGTCACATGCCAGCAATGACATTCCACTCTCTACACTGGACAAACAGGCCAGTCCCTTTGACAAAAAAATTAATGGACAGAAATCTGACATAAGAAACCACAAGATTAAAAAAAAAAAAAAAACAGTGGAGACACATTTTAACCTTCCAGGACATTCATTTGCTGACCTAAAAGTGGCATTTATTTTACAAAGGAATTTCAAAGGGAGATTAGAAAGACTGCTGAATTGCAACTAATAACGAAGCTCAAGACAATGCATCCACCTGGACTGAATCAAGACCTAGATTTCCTGACTCATTACAAATGCTGATTTCTCCACACCTATTACCTCTCTGCATATCACACCTGATCCGATCACATCTGCTATTGTCATTTTCCTGTTAATGTCATTTGGCATCTGAAATCACTCCACTTTTCAATATGTAAGACAGATGGACTCACATTCTAGCTGTATCTGAAGAAGTGAGCAGTGACTCCTGAAAGCTCATACCCTGCCACAAATTTTGTTAGTCCTTAAGGTGCCACTGGACTCTTACTTTTTTTCTACAGCTACTTCTTCCTAAACCTTTGAGAAAAGCACAGTGAGATATCTGTGTGCACTTAACTACTACTCCTAATTTAGACAGTGCTTTATAAATTAGCTGCGGTGGCTCAAGTGGTTAAGTCGCTGAACTGCAGGCTGTGGAAGGTCAGTAGTTCAGCAGTTCGAGACCCAAGAGTGCCGCATGATGGGGTGAGCTCCATCTCTAGTTCCAGCTCCTGCCAACCTAGCAGTTCGAAAGCAAGAAATTGCAAGTAGATAAATAGGTACCACTTTGGTGGGAAGGTAACAGCGTTCCGTGCGCCTTGGTGTTTAGTCATGCCGGCCACATGACCACGGAAACGTCTTGGACAGCGCTGGCTCTTCGGCTTTGAAACGGAGATGAGCACCGCAACCCTAGAGTCGGATTCGACTGGCTTTCGAGCAAGGGAACCTTTACCTTTACCTTTATAAATTAATAAAAGTTTCTGATTTTGACTTATTTTGTCCTTTCAAAACCCTGTACAGTAGTCACATTTAGTTAGAATATATTGTGTTAAGCTGCATGAACTAAATGTCCTCTGTTTATACATGCATAGGCTGATGTACCTCCATTTTTTAGTGGCCAGGTGGCACATTGCTGTTTTCTGCCAGTAACTGCTCAACTGTAGAATGAGCTTTATTTTCCTCTTCTTTGCTTCTGATACTGCCAGATGTTTGTGAAACAGTTGAGATGTTTATTTGAAGTTGCTGGTTTATAGTTAGAAACTTCCTTGATCACTTGCACTCCAGGTTGCTTTCCCAGTGAGGTTTTTGAATAAGAATACTAAGGCTGTCAATAATTGGATTTTAGTTTGGAAAGGGATGCCCATTAAATCCCATATTGCACCACTAACAAGAAAGAAGACAGGGAGCCAGAATTAACTCCTTCTTGCTATGGATCTCCTATAACCAGGTAATATTGGTTTGGCCCCAAGGCCTCTAATTCAGTTTATCAGATAAAACTGCAGTTGGGTTCGTATTCCACACCCAGTGTCTCAATAGGATTTAAAGTACAAAGGCTTAGGATCACACTGCAGAATTGCTACCCTTTGAGTGATTAGCCATTGGACACTGTCAGACTGATGCCTTGCTATTTAGAAACCTCTAATCAAAGCAAATAAAGTCACTTGCTCAATAGATCGTGTGCTTTAATTGGATTTAGTTTATGCTTTAAAGTTGGAATAGACCCTTTTAATTTAGTTTACTAAGTCAGTCCTTGGGTGTTTACACAGGGAGAGCTATAAAGGCTCTTGAAAGAGCCTTGGGGATGGTACATTAGTATTCACATTATACAGGGAGAAAACTAAACCTGAGATTCATCATTGTACAGATAGTTCCATGGAACTGTTCTGTGGTGAATAACTAATAGCTTAAGACCTCAGGTATTGATGCACATCTTCATTGCAATACCAGTGAAAAAGTATATCTGTATCTACATTGGATGCTTTATACCTGGATCCCCTGTATGATAGTCTCAGTACACATAATTGTCATGTCATGTTATGTTATGCGAATAGGGAAACATATATTTTCCCAACTTTGGCACTCTTTAGTGATGGACAGGTCTACCTTTTCTAGATGCAGCCAATGGGAGCCAATGGAATGTTGGGGGAGGTGGCAGTTGGAAAGCAGTTGAGTGGTTAGAGAAAAAAGGGGAAGAGTAGTTAGTGTGGATAAAAAAAGGTTTCTGGGCCTCAGAAGGAAGCAGACTGTGTTAGAGCTGACTTCTGAGAACTGATACTTTGTAATTTGTGACTGCTGAAGGGATCTGGGATCATAAATTCAGATATTAGGAACAATGTATTCCTGTGTTTAAGTCATCCCAGTTTGTTGAAGTTGTAAATAAAGAAATAACTCTACTTTCTTCTGTTTAAAGTCTGTTGACTGACTGTCTAGTGTTTTACACACTACCAAACATACACCCCAACCTTGATGACAGTGGCCAGTGAATTTATGTATGGTGGCAGCAAATAAGGGAAAGAAAGGACCAGGTTCCCTGTGTGATACCTGGATAATGGGTGGATAATAAAGGGAATTGGACTGTTCTGTCTGGAGATGTATCTGGGAAGGAGGAAAGAGGAGACCCAATATTTGGAAAGGATTCAGGATTCCTGCCTATTCAGGGGAGATGAGATAGATGGGAAATTATGACTACTATGACATGCTGGTATACTTAAACTTGGATGAAAAGAGGTTAACAGGGGGAGCCAGAGTTGTTGGCAGAGTCACAGCCTTGTTGCTCTATTCATACAAACTTATAACATACATATTCTTGGAAGTTCCAGATGTGATGTCCCCTGTCTCAGACCTCCAGACTGAGTGGCAAGAGAGACTAGATAGCTAGATAGGCACATTGACCTTTCTTCCTGTATCTACTCTTCTGCCACTGTCCTCTTTAAAATGCAGATTGTGTTCTCAGGGATCAAGTTTCCTTTTCTGTCTCTCTCTGGATGAAGATGTGCTCTACCTGCACACACCAAGAGAGGGACATGCTGTGAGGCAGATGGGCCTCTTGCCATCTATCTCCATCCTTCAGCTAGTAAATTAGTAATCTGTCAATCTCTGCTCTTTCCTATCCAAAGTGTACTTCTCAAATAAAGAGAGAAGTTGCTGTACATTTTCCAGGTTGTGTGGCTGTGTGTCAGGTATCCTGCCATTGTAAAATAGAAGGAGGCATTCATTCAACTGTTGGAACGCGGGTGGGTTTGGAGCCTCTAGTCTCTCACTGATTTAGTACTGTCTGTTTTGTATCTTATCAATTTTGCCTGACCTTGGGTTTCATGCCGCTGCCATCCTGGTGCTGGGAATTTACTGGTCTGGGTTGTTTTCTTAAACTTTCGCTTTGGGGTTTCTGCACATGCGCACGAGGTAGCTTTTGGCTTAGGGGGTGGGTGGGGGCTTTTGAATGGGCTATAACTTAGACTGCTTGCTATTCCAAAGTATCACTGACAAAAAGCATGTACTGCACCTTCAGCATTTTCTTTCAATAAACACTATCTTCTGAAGAAGCCTGGTGTTTGACTGACTATCTGAGGGAACTGACAGATTGTCAGTGATCTTCTCATCGGGTCTTTCATCTATGCCATTTCTCTCACTCAACCAGAGATGGACGGTGAAGACAAGGACCAGACAGTGGTAACCACGTCTCAAGACCTGGTGGCCACCACTATGGTACCAGTCACTGTGGTACCCACCACATTGGTGCCAGCAATGACAGTGCCAATGCCATGGCACCTCGAGGAAGACCTTGAGGGTGCTTGTCGCAATCTATTTGGGGGAGCTTATGCCAGTGTGACTACGCTTTCCCTGTGGGAACCGCGTGGAGTCAACGACCACATTTTGAAGGTCTCAGCCAGTGGTCTTCCCCATTCACTCCATTGCCTGGGGAAGACCACTGGCTGAGACCTTCGAAATGTGGTCATTGACTCCACGAGGTCCCCACAGGGAAAGCCAATATGACCGGTCTGTCTACTGGTTTTGTATGGCACCTGTGGCGGAGGGGCCCCAACACCTGCCAATGGAAGCGGAGGAGCCCCAAGAATCCAGAGGCAGGAAGAGGGATTGGAGCCAGGAATGCATTCTGAGGGTGATGGAAGAAACCCTCCAAAGAATACTGGGGCTGATTGCCGACGGGATACAGAGGAAGTTGGAAAGGTGCCTACCTGCCCAACTGGTACCCCCTGCCACCCCTCTGGATGTTCCAGCTGGGCCTGACATGCCTGTGACACCACCCCTAGGTGCACCGGCCAGGCTGCCACCAGGAGGCCCACTCCCACCTGGGCGTCAGGGCCTCCCAAAGGGCATGGGGCGGATGTTCCTGAACCCAGCCGAACTTCTGGACGCTACCTTTGATGGCACCCCAGAAAAACTCTTGTACTTTCTGGTGATGGCCGGAAAGTTTTTGGCAAATTGAGGCCACCTGTTCCCAAATGAGGAGCACATTGTGGATGCAATTGCATCTTGCCTACAGGAGGGAGCGGCTGATTGGTATGTTACCCTTCACCATGAGGATGGCAGGGAACTCCACAAAGTGGATGCCTTCATGTGGGTGCTGTGGGCTCACTATGAGGACACTAATGCCAGCGAAACGGCTCAGGCCTTTCTGCGAACCTTCTGCCAAGGGAGGAAATCGGTGCATGAGTACACAGAGGAGTTCCATAGGCATGCTGCTAAGTTCTGGGAGTGGCCAGGCGGAATGTTGGTGCAGCATTACCAATTGGGGCTGAACCCAGAGATCCGCAGAAGGATCCTCCACACCATGAAGACAGTATCCCTTCTGGCACGGATGAGGGAAGCCGCAGACACAGAGAGCTGCCTTCGCACCATCTGCATCGATGATGTGGTGACCCTGGGAAAGACCGCTCCAGCGACATCTACTCTGGTGAAACCCAAAGCCCCGGCACCTCGCCAGAAGGACGGGACCCAGGAGCAATGGATGAAACAAGGGTTGTGCCTTAGGTGTGGTGAATCGGGCCATTTCATGGCTGCCTGCCCCGAATCAGTACCTGAGAATACCCCTGCCAAAAGCGGCAACAAGAAGCACTTCAAGACACCAGGGAAAAAGCCAACCACCAAACCAAAGGCCCTGCGGGTGTTGCAGGTCAGCCTGAAAGGTGAGGATATGGGATCGTCTGAGGATGAGAGCTTCCAGCTGGCAGGAAATGGGAAGGACCTGCTGTGAACAGTGCTGAACAGCAGGTCCCAGGTCCTGAGGCGTACAAACCGGTGAGCAATCACCCCCCCTCCTTTTTGTGTCTGTGATTTTGATCTACCCTGAACTTAACACCCATGTCCGGGTGTGAGGTTTAATTGACTCAGGGTGTGGACAAGACCTAATTCACCCCTCCTTAGTGACAGGACTGGGGGTGAAGGTTGTCAAGCTCCCTGACCCGCTTGTTTTTACCCAGATGGACGGGTACACTATGAAAGACCCGTGTAAGTATGAGACTGTGCCATTACGAATGGGGGCAGAAGAACATTGGGAGCATGGGTCCTTCGTAATCACCCCAACTGCAAGATTCCTGTTGGTGCTAGGCAGTCCTTGGCTGCACGACCACGACCCATATATTCGTTGGGAGGAAGGGATTGTACAGTTTGTATCTCCCCGATGTACAATGCATGTGTGGGACACTGCATGGGGGGAGGCGACTACTGATCTTCAGGTCCCAGTGGGCTGAGTGGACACCGAATTGAGTTCGATCCCACCCGAGTATTGGGATCTGGCTTCAGTCTTTGGAGAGGCAGAAGCCAATGAATTGCCCCCCCATTGAAACTCAGATTGTGCCATTGAGCTTTTGCCTGACCAGAAACTCCTGAAGGGGAAATTGTACTCCATGAGCCCTGCAGAGAAGGAGGAGTTGAGGTGCTTCATTGACAAAAACCTAGCTAGAGGGTTCAGCCGCCCCACCTCCTCCCCTTGAGCAACACCCGTGCTGTTTCAGAAAAAAAAGGATGGGGAGTTGCGATTCTGCATGGACTATAGGGGGCTGAATGCTGTGTCCACCACGAATGCTTACCCGCTCCCCTTGATTAAAGACCTCCTGGCAGCAGTTGCTAATGGATAGATCTTTTCAAAACTGGATTTGTGGGATGCCTATTTCAGAGTGCGCATTCAGGAGGGGGATGAGTATAAAACAGCTTTCAATACCCCTCTGGGACAGTTTGAATACCTCGTTATACCATTTGGCCTCCAGGGGGGCTCTGGGGGTCTTTATGAACCTTATCAATGAAGTGTTGCACAAGTATTTGTTCAAGGGGGTCCTTGTGTACTTGGATGACATTTTACTGTACTCCCCTGACAAGGAGTCTCATGTCAGATTGGTGTGGGAAGTGTTGCAAATGTTGCACAAACACAAACTCTTTGCTAAGCTGTCGAAGAGTGAGTTCCATTGTACTGAGATTGCATTCCTGGGATATAAGATCTCTCAAAGGGGGATAGAGATGGACCCAGCGAAAGTCCAAGATATGGTGGGGTGGGAGGCCCCAAAGACCCATAGGCAACTACAAGAATTCCTCAGTTTCACCAATTTTTATAGATCCTTCTTGGCGAATTTTGCACAGGTCTTCTTGCCCCTCACAGACCTCCTCAAAATGAAAGGCAAGGGTGCTGAGGGTTCATGCCCAGGGGCTAAGTTGAACTGGACATCTGAGTGCCAAGAGGTGTTCGATAAACTCAAAGCACTTTTTACATCAGAGCCGGTGCTTGCACACCCAAACGAACTCAAAAAATTCATAGTGCAGGTCAATGCCTCAAATGTCGCTATGGGAGGTGCCATCTTGCAAGAGGGGGAGGACAGGAGGGGGATTCACTGCAAGAGGGGGATTCACTGGCTTACATCTCCAGGAAATTTAAAGAGACGGAATGCAATTGGTAGGTATGGGATAAAGAAGCAGGGGCTATTAAATTAGTGCTGTCAACCTGGCATCACTGGCTGGAGGGGGCAAGAGTGCTGTTTGAGGTATGGACTGATCACAAAAACCTAGAACTCCTTCAGACCCCCAGGAACCTAAATGCCAAACAGCTCCGCTGGGCAGACTTCTTCTCTAAGTTCAATTTCACTCTCCACCATTTCCCGGGGAAGGCTAATTCTTTGGCTGATGCGCTGTCCCGCCTACCGCAACACGATAGTCAGTGGGAGGAGGTCCTGGATTCCATGTACACACCCACTCAACTAGGGGGTGTGGTTACAACATGTAGCAAGGTCAAGCCCTCCCCCCGATCCCACCTGGGAACAGAAATTTGCCTCCACCCTTTCCCCTGAGGACAAAGCGGAACTGAACATAGAAAGGGGGTGGAGGAACGGGTAAATGGCTGTTGGTACCGGGACTTGAAACTGTTTGTGCCACAGTCTCTGCGGGGAGAAATCGTCCCTCGTACACAGTTCTAAGCTAGCTGGACATTGGAGTTTTGTTAAGTCTTTACAGTTTCTCCAACGTCAGTTTTGGTGGCCAGGCATGAGGCGAGATCTGTCCCTGTTCATTCAGTCTTGCCAAACTTGTCTCATGAGTAAACCTCAACCGGGGAAACCTCCTGGCCTTCTTCACCCCCTCCCTACTCCAGCTTGACCATGGGAGGTGATCTCTATGGACTTTATCACTGATCTGCCTCTGAGCTAGGGGAAAACAGTGATTTGAGTGGTGGTGGACCTGTTCTCCAAACAGGTGCACTTTATCCCTTTAAGACTATACCTTCGGCAAAGGGGGTGGCTAAAGCTTTTATGCACCACGTATTCAAATTGCATACGCTGTGAGGAAGGTGGTCTCCAACCACGGCTCGCAATTTGTTTCCCACTTTTGGAGTGAATTAATGAAACTTCTGGGGGTTGAGCGCGGACTGAGTAGTGTCTATCACCCAGAGACTGATGGACAAACTGAGCGGGTGAATCAGACCCTGGAGCAATACCTGCATTGTTTCACTAACTTCTATCAAGACAATTGGGAAGGGTTGTTGCCTCTGGCTGAATTTTGCTACAATAACACTTGTCACTCATCTATGGGTGTCTCTCCGTTCATGGAAGCCCCCCCTCCCATTCCTGGATACTACAGAACTGCCTTTGGGAGAGGTGGGGGACTGGTGCAAGCGCTTGCAGGAAGCTTGGCCAATTCTTTGCAAAACTTTGGAGGCTGCTAAACAGGACCACAAAGCCCAGGCTGACAAAAAGAGGGATAAAGGGTGGGATCCCAAACCAGGAGACTCAGTTTATGTCTGCATGCAGAACATTAAGGGACTCCAACCCTGCCAGAAATTGGGTTGGAAGTTTGTGGGGCCGTACCCAATCAAACGTATGATCAATGAAGTGACTGCTGAACTTGTTTTGCCCAAATGGTGAAATCCTTGCATCTTGTGTTTCACCTTAGGTTATTACGGTGTGATCCCGGGGCTAATGTATGGCGACCACAGCCAGCTGTACCCCTCCCCCATGGTTCATGGAGAACTGCACTACGAAGTGGCTGACATCTTGGACTCTAAGATCTCTCGCAATAAACTGTATTATCTTGTTGAATAGGTGGATTTTGGGCCGCAGCATTGGGAGTGGGTCAGAGTAGATCACATCGATGCCCTCCTTCTCATTTGGAACTTTCATCAGCATTAGGTGAGTGACTTTTGGGGAGGGCAAGATGTCAGGTACTCTACCATTGTAAAATAGAAGGAGGCATTCATTCATCTGTTGGAACGCGGGTGGGTTTGGAGCCTCTAGTCTCTCACTGATTTAGTACTGTCTGTTTTGTATCTTATCAATTTTGCCTGACCTTGGGTTTCATGCCGCTGCCATCCTGGTGCTGGGAATTTACTGGTCTGGGTTGTTTTCTTAAACTTTCACTTTGGGGTTTCCGCACATGCGCACGAGGTAGCTTTTGGCTTAGGGGGTGGGTGGGGGCTTTTGAATGGGCTATAACTTAGACTGCTTGCTATTCCAAAGTATCACTGACAAAAAGCATGTACTGCACCTTCAGCATTTTCTTTCAATAAACACTATCTTCTGAAGAAGCCTGGTGTTTGACTGACTATCTGAGGGAACTGACACCGTGGTCTTGGCATTGTAGGGCCTGATGTTTCACCAATAGGTGGCGTGCTCCTATGGATTGTTTCCATAGACAAAAGACCTCCTCAGGAAAGCTCCTCCATTAGCATGTTCATAGCCTGGAGAACTACACAAGAAAATTGAGTCAGCCCTACCCCACCTTCCAGGGTAGAAATAAATTTTTTGCCTATCAGTTTACTGCTCACCTTGACATAGAGAGTACTCCATCTTTCTGTGTTATACCTCTGAGGATGCCAGTCACAGCTACTGGCAAAATGTCAGGCCCTACAATGCCAAGACCACAGCCACACAACCCGGAAAATCTACAGCAACTAATGAACTCCGGCCATGAAAGCCTTCAACAACATAAAGAGAGAAGTATTTCTTTTCTAAACTTGCAATGTGACTCTGTGTAGCTTTGTAAGCTAAGTATCCTGGTAAAGTGACACTCCTGCATTTGTAGCTTTAAGTAAGCACTCTGCTAACTAATGGTGACTGGACTAACCACACCAGTTAACCTCAGTACATATCAGGAGGATTACAGGCAGCTTGCTCTCCCATTACACCACATTGGATCTCCAAAATCATAATGGCCAAACTGGGCTCAAGAGAATTGATGCATTCTGTGTGCAGATCTCTCTTGCTAATTTGTGTGTTTGTAAAGTGCTGTCAAGTCACAGCAAGGCAAGTGAGAAATGGAGATCATTTGCTGTTGCCTTCCTTTGTGGAGTCTTGCTTGGTTGTCTCCCTTCCAAGTACTGACCCTGTGTAGCTTCTGAGATCTGACAAGATCAGCCTATACCATGCTGATTTAAGATGAGTAAATCTTTTATTAAGGTGATATCTGAACAAAGGTTTTCCATGTACTGGGCGAACTTTTTATCCAATGGTTATAGTGAATCTGATTTCCCACCCACCCCCACAGTCCATTTCCCCCTGTTTTGATTCCATTTACTGGCGCAGTTTATAGTGAATGCTGCCATGTGTAGAAGAGGATATTATTTTGTTGCTCCAGTTTCCCTTCAACACAAGACTTTCTTATTAGTGTGTTCTTTCTCAAAGTAAATTTTTAATTAAAATAATGGTCCCAGCTAATCCTATGAGAGAAACTTTAGAAATGAAAATCACATGCCTATTTCTCCCTGGTTAATTCTGCTAGCAATGTTGATACAAAGTAATCAAATAAACTAGCAAAGGATCATTGAAAGAACTCCACTTTTTTTTTTCTTTTTTGTGCACTTTAGGGCCCATTATCCGGTAATGTTGAACATAGTGAGATGCAAGCATTGCAAGAACACTCTTCAATACCTTTAATCCCATTCAAATTAGCCATAGGTAAGTGACATGATTACTTCTGACAATTCTGTTAGACTTCCCAGGTCAGTACATTTCCAAAGGTTTGCTACCAGCATTGTTTTACAGAACAACTAAATCATTTTCTCAGCATTCACCCTCTCACTCTGGTAAAATATTTATTTACATAAAAAAATTATTAGCCACCTTTATCCCTTGCAAAACTCAACTCAAAATCAAACATTATAAAAATAAAAATAAAACAACAACTATAACCCCCACAAAAGTCAGTTTAAACCCCCTGCTTAGGATTGCCAGTCCTAAATAAAACTGTTTTTAACTGCCTCATGAAGATCAACAATGAGTGGACCAGGCCATAATTATAGGGGGAAGAGGCCATAATTGTAGGGTAGCCATGACACTCCTGTGTCATGATTGTCTGTAATTGGTGAGATTGTTAGGAGAGCTTCTTCCTGCAGTCTTAATTCTTGGGTAGGAATGTATGGAAGAAGATGGTCCTTCAGAGACCCCGATCCCAAGCCATGTGGGGCTTTAAAGATCAAAAACAACACCTTGAATTGGGCTCAAGGGCAGATCAGTATCCATTGGAATTGTTATAGTATCGGGGACATATGCTCCTGATAGCTGGCCCTGGTTAGGTGTCCAGCTGCAGCATTCTGCACTAGCTGCCAATTCGAAATACCCTTCAAAAGTAGCCCCAAATAGAAAGCATTGCGATAGTCCAGTCAAGATGTAACTAAGACATGGATCACTGTGGCTAGATCTGACAGGAACTAGGAACAGTTGCAGCTGGACCTGGGCAAATGCATTCTGAGCTACAGCAGCCACCTGGTTTTCTAAATTGACCACTGGGTCCAGCAGCACTCCCAAGCTGCAAACCTGGCTTTTCAAAGGGTGTATAACCCCTTCCAAGACAGAGAAGATCTGATGTCCCCGGTCTGCCTTTCTACTAACCCACAGAACCTCTTTCTTGTTGGGATTGAGTTTCAGTGTATTCACCCTTATCCAACCCATTACTAGACATTCAACAACATCCTTGAAATTAGGTGGAAAGGAAAGGTAGAGCTGGGTACTATCCTCATATTTGGTGATATTGCAGCCCATATCTCCTGATGACTTCTCCCAGTGGCTTCATATAGATATTAAATAGCAAGGGGAATAAGATGGAACCCTGTGGCAAAGGCCACAGGGCAGAACAGGAATACCTCAACACTATTTTCTGAGACCAACCCCCCAGATAGGACTCAATCCACCATAATACAGTGTCCTCTTAGGCCTAGTGCTGAGAGGCAGCTCAGCAGGATTCTGTGGTTGATGGTATCAAAGGCTGCTGAAAGAACCAGCAGAACTAGTAAGTTCACATCCCCCCTTGTCTAGTTCACAGTGGAGGTCATCAGCCAAGGTAACCAAAGCAGTCTATGTTCCCAGTACTGGACTGAAGCCAGATTGAAATGAGTCCAGAAAATCAGTCTCTTCCAAGAACCCCTGGAGCTGAGAAGCAACAACCCACCATAGCAACTTGCCCAAGAATGGAAGATTGGAGAATGGTCTCTGCTCCCTACAACACTGGGGCTGCTGATTAAAACTGCTAAAACTAAAGGCAGTTAACTGGGACACTCACTGAAAAAACAGAAATTCCCCAGACCCAGAGAGTCAGGTGATATTGTCTGACATGGAACTACCAGATCAATTGGCTCCCCTCATCTTGGTTACTTGTCACTAAGAGAAGCCACCAGGCATTAAAGATGATATTTCAGAGTGAACATGTTCTATATACCTTATTCAACAGCTGAGATCAGCTGTCAGCCAAACAAGTGATCTGTTTGACTGACAACCACCTTGAACAGCTTTCAAGATTTATAGCTGTGCAGTAGCTTCAGTGGTGGAGTTTTGTTCCCTTGCAGAGCTGGGATTCCATTTCCTTGTCCTGTGGGGACTTTTTCATCTAGAAAGAGAAGTTCTCCCTGGGGTCATGAATGGTTGGGTCAGGTCATTAAATGAGGTGAGGTGAGAACTATGTGAAAATGCACATGCATGAAAAAAATTCAATAAAACTTAAACACAAAACCGTAAGACTTTTTAAAATGCAATGTTTCTTTATAATTGCTTACTATTTATTCATTCCATTGGTTACTGAGTAGTATGCACTGACAACAGATCTTTGGGGGAGAGGGGAAAGCTAGGACTGTCATTAGGCTCCTGTGAAAATATACACAAATGAAACACCACTGGTTGCCCTGCCCTGCACTGTACAGTTTGAATACTTGAAAAGTAAGCTGATGAACAAACTCAGCATTTTTGCTAACGGTGAACAGATTAGTGGACAATTGGCTCTCTGTTCACAACAATAATGCCAGGAAAAGTTGAAAGCCGTAGGAAAATAGGAATACCCAATGTGGGATGGATTGACTCAGTAGAAGAATCCATGCTCTTCAGTTTGTAAGACATGAATGGGGCTGTTAACAATAGGGATGTTTTGATTGTCATTAATTTATAGGATTGCCATAAATTTGAAGAAGAACAGGGATGGGGTAAGCTCATTGCTAGGGGAAGATGGGATGAAGGGATGAAGACAAAGCAGAATTACTCAACTCTCACTTTGCGTTGGTCTTTAATGGTATGGTGAGCTGTATACAAACAGAAGAATGCAGGGCATATGAAGGAAGGAGGAACTGCCAGTCCAGAGTAAGTAAGGAAATGGTTAGAGAGCATCTAGCTGCCTTAAATACTTTCAAATCTCCAGGGCCAGATGGCTTGCATCCCAGGGTGCTAAAAAGTAAATTGCCTCTGGCTCTAATTGTTGAGATGTCCTGGAGTACTGGTGTTGTGCCGGAAGACTGGAGAAGAGTGAATGTTGTCCTGATCTTCAAGAAGGGAAAAAAGACAGACCCAGCAAATTACAGGCCTCTCAGTTTGACATCAATACCTAGAAAAATTCTAGAGGAGATTATTAAACACTCTGTCTCTGAGCACCTTGAATGGAATGAGTTAATTGGTAGTAGCCAGCATGAGTTTATCAAGAATAAGTCATGCCAGACCAACCTTATCTCCTTTTTTGATACAGTTACTAAAATGGTTGACTCTGGCAATGCTGTAGATATAGTGTATCTAGATTTCAGTAAAGCATTTGACAAAGTTTCGCATGATATCCTTGAGGATAAGCTGGTTAAGTGTGGGCTGGATGGTGCAACCATTGGATGGATCCATGGTTGGTTGAAAAATTGAACCCAACGAGTGCTCATAAATGGCTCTGTGGCTATGTGGAGGGAAGTCTTGAGTGGAGTGCCACAGGGCTTGGCTGAAGGAAGACATAGAGAGGATGCGTATCAAATTTGCAGATGACACAAAGATGGGTGGGATTGCTAATTCTGAAGAAGACAGAGTCAGGATTCAAAATGATCTAGATAGGCTGGAACAGTGGGCTGAGGCAAATAAAATGAATTTCAATAGAGATAAGTGCAAAGTCCTACACTTAGGTACAAAAAATCTAAAGCACAGATATAGAATGGGAGGGACTTGGCTTGATAGCAGCACATGTGAAAGGGATCTGGGTGTTCTAGTTGATCACAAGCTAAACATGAGCCAGCAGTGCGATGTGGCTGTGAAGAAAGCTAATGCAGTCTTAGGATGCATTAACAGAAGCATTGTGTCCAGATCGCGGGAGGTGGTAGTTCCGCTCAATTCTGCTATGGTCAGGCCTCACCTGGAGTACTGTGTCCAGTTTTGGGCACTACACTTTAGGAAGGATGTTGACAAGCTCGAGCGTGTCCAGAAGAGGGCAACCAGGATGGTGAGAGGGTTGGAATCCAAGTCTTACGAAGAAAGACTGAAAGGGTTGGGTATGTTTAGCCTGGGAAAGAGAAGACTTAGAGGGGACATGATTGCTGTCTTCAAATATGGGCACATGTCGTATAGAAGCTGGAGCAGATCTATTCTCTCTTGCTCTGGATTGCAAGACTAGATATAATGGGTGGAAATTACAAGGGAGTCATTACCGGCTGAATATCAGGATAAGCTTCTTAACTGTAAGAGTGGTTGAGCAGTGGAACAGACTGCCTTGGGAGGTGGTGGATGCTCCTTCGCTGGACATTTTTAAGTGGAGGCTGGACGACCATCTTTCGGGTATGTTGTAGGGCTATCTTTTGGCTTCACTCCTGCAGAGTGCAGGGGGTTGGACTAAATGACCTGCAAGATCTCTTCCAATTCTAACATTCTATGATTCTATAAGTGACTTGACAGTACATAACATGTACACTTGATATAACAAGACTTCTGGTCTTCAGCCTGCAAGACCATGACCTGAATACCATTTCCTTGCCTGTTAGGGAACATTCTAAAATGCAATAAAGTACTTAATTTTTTACAGAACAGAAGCAAATGTTTCCTACAAGGCATCGGCAGAATTGTTCTTACTGGGAATAAATCTGGGCCATCCTTTTCTAATGGGCTAAAATTAAGTCAGGCGGTCTTTCTTTCTTTCTTTCTTTCTTTCTTTCTTTCTTTCTTTCTTTCTTTCTTTCTTTCTTTCTTTCTTTCTTTCTTTCTTTCTTTCTTTCTTCATCTTTCTGCTGTGATTCTAAAATGGTGTGATAGATGCTCAGTCTGAAAGACTGTTCTTATCTTTGCAGTTGTCAGGTTATTCCAGATTAATTGATTAAGAAAAGTAGACTTTGAAATCCTTGAATCATACAAAGATGCTCACTAACAAGCCTCTTATGAGTATATATTTGAGCCTATCACTACTAAAGACAAGCAGTCTTGGAAAATCATGATTAGTGGAAATACTGAGAATCAGAAGGGGGGCTTTCCCCCATTAGAATATAAAAATCAAGACTATATATTCAACTTGGAACATAACTAAAATAAAGATCAAAGGAACAGGAAGGGTAAGAATGGATCATTCAGTTGCTGGTTTTACTTGTTGTTGTTGTTGTTCAGTCGCACAGTCGAGTCCGACTCTTTGCGACCCCATGGACCAGATTATGCCAGGCCCTCCTGTCTTCTGCTGTCCGCTGAAGTTTGCTCAATTTAAAGTAAAAAAAAGATTACACAAGATTAAATTTAAAGTAAAAAAAGACGTGACTATCACAGCTCTACCCAGTAACAGGGTGGTTGTCTGATTTTTTTAATGTATTTACTAGGAATAAAGCCCGTTGTGGAAATAAATACAACGGCCTCTAGAAAGAGGCTCTGGGAGAGTGCCCCGGCTTTGGGCACTCAGCGACAATTTGCTGTGGCAATCTCAGCAGGGTATAATGACAGAGTCCACCATTTTCTCCAGAGGAACTGATCTTTGCTACCTGAAGAGTTGTAGTAATTTTGAGTGATCTCCAGCCCACCCCCAAGATTGGTAACAGTGGTTCCCCAGGAGGGAATGGCTGGTTTGGAGTGTGGAGTCTATGGCATTGTACCTGTCTGAGGTCCCACCCCTCCTCAACACTCACCTTCTCCAGGTTCGACCCCTCAGATCTCCAGGAATTTCACAACCTGGAGCTGACAATCCTATCTCCCTCTCAGCCAACCATCAACCTATCTTTAGTTTTCCATCTCCTCCCCATCCCTCCTACAGAGCAGTTGTAATTTTGAGTGATCTCCAGCCACCACCTGGAGATTGGCAACAATGGTTCCCCATTAGGGAATGGCTGGATTGAAGGGTGGAGTCTATGGCATCGTACCTGTCTGAGGTGCCACCCCTCCTCAAACCTCACCCTCTCCAGGCTCCATCCCTCAAATCTCCAGGAATCGCCCACCTGGAGTTGGCAACCTGTTCAGGACTGGGCCCAATGAGTTTTCTCCCAAAGGCCAACATAGGTGTGGAAAGGGCCTTTTACTGACAGAGGAGAAAGTACAGGTGTCAACTTTCATTAGGGAAATACCTGGAGATTTGG
This sequence comes from Gekko gecko, assembly GCA_029375565.1. Classification (NCBI taxonomy): domain Eukaryota; kingdom Metazoa; phylum Chordata; class Lepidosauria; order Squamata; family Gekkonidae; genus Gekko; species Gekko gecko. The sequence goes on along the minus strand of JAPDNY010000002.1, from coordinate 66,449,595 downwards.
GGGGTGGATCCTGTGGAGGGCAGCATTTGGGGTGTGTGTGGAAGGACTCAGCAGGGTATAATGCCATAGAGTCTACCCTCCAAAGCAACCATTTTCTCCCAGGGAACTGATCTCTGTCATCTGGAGGTCAATTGTAACAGTGGGAGATCTCCAGGTCCCACCTGGAGATTGGCAACCCTAGGGGAAAGTCAGCCGCACAGCGGGGAGTTAGAGAAAATGGTCTGATGGTCGCTGGCCCACCTCGTCAGCCAGCCAGCCAGCCATGCTGAAGCTAAGCAGGAGAAAGAGCCTTTTTCCATTTATTCTGACAGGAAAGTGGCCATTGGGGAGGGGGTTATGCTGAAAGTTTTTTTACTCACAGAACCAAGCTTGGCTGCCTACCAACAGCCACTGAGGGGACAGTCCCTCACAGGAGTCAAGAGAACTGTCTTCCTCAGCAGAGAGAGCTGTCTGCCAGGGGGAGTGGGTGGGGAAGAGGAGCAGACCCAGCACCCGGCCAATGGCACGCGAGTACTCTTGAGTGGCAGCTGATGGGCCAATGGCTGAGGGAGGGCATTTTACAGCCAATGGGAGCGCATGGAATCTTGTGAAACCAAAAGATAATTATTTATAAGGAGAGATGTTATTTATAGCCCACCTTTCTCACATGAACTCAAGGCAGATTACACATCCTGAATCAGTATAATCAAGAAAATGGGGTATTCAATAACCAATGCATTAAGATTTTAGAAGATTGGATACCATAGCATAAGTGTTAATATGATATTGAAATTACATAATAGGATCCTATTTACAATATGCTATATACAACAGAAAAGAGCTCAAGTCCCATTTATGTATCCAGGTAGGTTTGTGAAACTATTTTGAACTATGCAGCATTGTTACCTGTATAGAAAAGCCCTCTTGAATAGTTCAGTTTTGCATAGCTTGAAAAGGGCCAGGAGAGTGGGAGTTTTCCTGACTTCCTCAGGCAGGCTGTTCCACAAGGTGGGAGCCACAACAGAGGCTGAGTTCAGACTGGCAGTTTGCAGCAGGAGCCAGTCATGGCAAAAAAGCCCCAGAATAAACTGTTCTGGATTTTCCCAGTCACACAGGGCCGACAGATGCAGGAGCATACTGGGAGAAGGCGCGCGGGAGCGTTCAGACTGCTGGCCCGGACATGTGGCTGTAAATGGCTTTTCCCTGGTAAATCGGCTGGATGCCTATGTGTGTATGGGCGCACGAGCCCATACACACATAGGCATCCAGCCGATTTGGGGAAGATCCCATTGCGCATTGGGCAGTAGAGCGGAGCATAGCCAATCATATGTGCCTTATGCGGTACAGTGGAGCACAGCCAATCATATGCACCAATCATATGTGCCGGGAGCAACACAGGTTGCTCCCAGCTTTTCGGCTGAGCGTTCACACTTCCGGGAAGCGGACTGATGTGGGATAAAGGCACCCTCCAGGATTTGCTACCACTTGTAACAGGTATCTTTTTAACGCAGGAGCGAAGCGGAACAGCATGGGTTGCCTACAGGTGAGGAACGCCAGGCAGATGTGCCTGTGTGAACGCCTCCTTTAATCTGCTTGGGAAACAAGGCTGAAAAGTGGCTATAGTGGGGCAAATTGCCAGTCTGAAAGCCATAGAAAGCCTGGGTAGTTGTTGTTGTTGTTTTGGTGAGTACTTTTGTGTGTGTGTACTTATAAGCCTGGAAGTCATGGTGGCTTCTGGCGATCCCTAGTGGGACTATGACATTTCTGAGAGGTGGCTTATATTGCCTGCCTCTGTGTCCCGGCCCTGGTATTCTTTGGAGGTCTCCCTTCCAAGTACTTGCCAGGGTCAGCCCTGCTTAGCTTCTGGGTTCTGATGAGATCAGGCTTGCCTGGGTTATCCAGGTTAAGGCTAAACCCAGGTAGTTGTTGATTTTGCCCATTTGCATGTTGGCACCTGCAGAAACCCCTTCGGACATGAGCAGAGTTGTCGTGGCAGAGCGTAGAGAGATGTGGTCCCATAAATAAGAGGGACCAAGATCATTTTATTTTTATTTATTTTATTTGTTTCGATTTGTATCCTGCCCTCCCCGAACGCTCAGGGCGGCTAACAAGGGCATGAATGCCAATTTAAACAATATAAAACAATATCAACAGGTAAAATTATAAAAACAAGCAATACAACATAAGCACAACATTTTAAACCAAGATGACGGGAAGACAATGGCATGGTTTTCGAGGTGGGATATCGAAGGTGGAATAGCGGCCGTGGCGGCTCCTACTCAAAAGCCTGGCGGAAGAGCTCCGTCTTGCAGGCCCTGCGGAACTGGACAAGGTCCCGCAGGGCCCGGATCTCCTCTGGGAGCTCCTTTCACCAGGTAGGAGCCACCACCGAAAAAGCCCTGGCTCTTGTGGCAGCCAGCCTCACATCTCTGGGGCCCGGAATTTCCAGGAGATGACAGCCCCCAGACCGAAGTGCCCTTGGGGGAACATGTAGGGAAAGGCGGTCCCTCAGGTAAGCCGGACCCTGGCCATACAGGGCTTTAAAGGTGATCACCAGCACTTTGAAGTGAATCCGGTGCGCTATTGGCAGCCAGTACAGCGCTTTCAACACAGGCTGAATATGGTCCCTCCTAGAGAGGCCCATCAGCAGCCTGGCTGCAGCATTCTGCACTAGCTGCAGCTTCCGGATTTGCGACAAAGGCAGCCCTAAGTAGAGAGCGTTACAGTAGTCTAACCTTGAGGTGACCATCACATGGATCACCATGGCCAGGTCATCGCGGCCAAGGAAGGGGGCCAACTGCCGTGCCTGCCTCAGATGGAAGAAGGCCGACCTGGCAGTGGCTGCTACCTGGGCCTCCATCGTTAGAGAGGAGTCCAGGAGCACTCCCAAACTCCTAACCTCTGACGCCGGCACCAAAGGTACCCCGTCGAAGGCCGGGAGAAGGAGCCCCAGCCCCGAACCGATCCGACTCAGGCCCAGGACCTCCGTCTTTGCCGGGTTGAGTTTCAGCCGGCTCAGTCTGAGCCACCCAGCCACGGCCTGTAACACCCGATGCAGATCATCCGGAGTGGAGCCTGACTGGCCCCCCAACATCAGATAGAGCTGGGTGTCAACTGCATATTGATGACACCCAAGCCCACAACTCCGGGCAATCTGGGCAAGGGGGCGCATGTAGATGTTGAACAACATCGGGGACAGCACTGCCTCCTGAGGCACCCCACACTCAAGGGGGTGTCTCCGGGACCGCTGTCCCCCTATCACCACCCTCTGTCCCCGACCTTGGAGAAAAGAGGCAAACCATTGAAGGGCAAGCCCCTGAATCCCTACGTTGGCAAGGCGGTGGGCCAGCAACTGGTGGTCGACCGTGTCGAACGCTGCCGACAGATCCAACAACACCAGAGCTGCCACACCGCCCCGATCCAGATGCCTACGGAGATCGTCAGTCAGGGCGACCAGTACCGTCTCCGTCCCATGACCCGGGCGAAAGCCGGATTGGTAAGGATCTAGGATGGAAGCATCATCCAGAAAGCTCTGCAGCTGCAGCGCCACCGCCCTCTTGATAAGTTTGCCCAAATAGGGCAAATTGGACACCGGCCGATAGTTGGCCAATTCGGCTGGGTCCAGAGATGGCTTTTTCAAGAGGGGACGGACCATCGCGTCCTTGAGCGCCCTGGGGAACCGCCCCTCCAAGAGGGATGTGTTGATAATCTCCCGCAGGGCACCTCGAAACCCCTCATGGCCTGCTTTAATGAGCCATGATGGGCACAGATCAAGGTCGCAAGTGGTTGGACGCACAGATACAAGCAATCTGTCAACTTCCTCCAGGCTGAGCAGGCTAAAACACTCTAAACCCGACCCCAAAGACGAGCAAGGGGCCTCAAGTTCTCTAACTGTTTCTTTTTTTTTGTAAATACAATTTATTATTGGATATATTTTCCATGTTCATACAACTTAAACAAGTAGATACATATCCATTTCCTTTCGCCCTCTCCCCCCCAAACAAGGCTTCCCGCAGTGCTCCAACCCCATTGATATCTCTCTTATTCAGTTACATTTACTACTAAACTTATTTTCTCTTACTAATGGTAACAATTTAAAAATCCAGTCCCTTTCAATTTCTCCTTAATAGCTATCAAAACAAATCAAACCACGTTTAACATCCCAATTTTTCAACAAGTATTCTTGAAAGTCTTTCCAATCTTCAAAAAAAATTTCATCTTCTTCGTTGTTTAATGTTCTTGTTAATTTGTCCATTTCTGCCATAAACAACATCTTCTTAATCCATTCCCATGTTTCAGGTATTTTGTCTTGCTTCCAACATTGTGCAAAAGTCATTCTGGCTGCTGTAACCAAATACCATAATAATGTTCTCTTGGTTACATTTATTTCTTCCATTTTAAGACCTAGCAATAACATCTGTGGGTCTTTCTTAAAAGTACATTTCAAAAATTTTTGTATCTCATTGTGAATCTCAGTCCAGTAGCTTGTCGTGTTCCCTTTTGAACTTGGAAAAAATCTGTTTTTTCTTTATTTATATTCAAAGTTGCTTTCTGTTCTGAATATATTGCCACAATCATGTTTAAAAAAGACTGTCCTATATCCATTTTTCGATTACTTGCAGCATAAAATCCCAATTCAAATTATCAAAAGCTTTTTCCGCATCTAGAAAGAGGAATCCAACTTCTTTTTCTGGATGTTTGTCATAATATTCAATTGCATCAGTCACCACTCTCAAATTTGTCTCTAATTTGTCTATTTGGTAAAAAACCAGCTTGCTCCTCCGCTATGACATCTTTCAAATATTTTTTCAACCTTTCCGAAATTATTTTTGCAAATAGTTTGTAATCATTATTCAATAGCGATATTGGTCTGTAATTCTTTACATTAGTTATATCCAAACCTTCTTTAGGTATAAGTGAAATATTTGCTTCTTTCCATGAGTCTGGGATCCGTTTGGTCGTTCTTATGTCGTTGGACAGAAGTACTAAAATAGGGGTTAGCGCCTCCTTGAATTTCTTATAAAATTTTGCTGTAAAGCCATCTGGACCTGGAGCTTTGCCCAACTTTGCATCTTCTATCGCCATTGTAACCTCTTCTTTTGTTACTAAACCATTTAGTAGTTCTTTAATTTGTTGTCCCAGCTCTGGTATTTCAATATTCTCCAAATACTTTTTAATTCTCTGTTGGTCAATTCCTTTCTTTTTAAACAGTTTTGCATACTATTTGAAAAAAAGCTCTTTTTATACCTTTCAAATCCACGTCTTTTCTGTCTTCAATAATCTTACTTATGAAGTTTCTTTCTTTTCTATTTTTCAACTGCCACGCTAAGAATTTTCCTGGTTTATTTGCACCCTCAAACGCTTTTTGTTGTAGTTTTTTCAAGTTCCAATATAATTCTCTATTTAGTAAAACATTCAATTGATCCTGTAAAAAATGAATCTCTTTAATAATTTTTTTCTTCCCTGGTCTTTTCTTTAATTCCTTTTCTTTTTGTCGAATTTTTTCATGAAGGTCATTTTGTTGTTGCATCCTTTGCTTTCTGTCTTTAGTATTCAATGAAATAAGCAAACCTCTCATTACCGCTTTGTATGTATCCCATACAATCTGTATATCAGTACCTTTATTCAAATTCATTTCGAAGAAATTTTTCGTTTCTTTTTTTAATGTCTCATTAATTAATTTTTGGTCCAGTAAATCTTCATTAATTCTCCAATATAGTTGTTTTGGTTTTTCTTTTGACATCCAGAGTAAAGGGTTATGATCTGAGTTATTTTTTGGCAAAATTTCAATTTTGTGAGTTTTTAACGCCATCTCCTCTGACATCCAGATCATATCAATTCTAGAAAAGGAATTATGTATAATCCTTGATCTTAGGATTCCATTTCCTCCAAACATCTTCTAGTTTCTCTTGTCTCATCAACTGGAAATTTTTTTTTGGCAATTTTCCAATCGCTTCTCCAATTGCATTAGACTTTCTGTCCAATGCATTGTTTACCATGCCATTAAAGTCTCCTGCAAAAACTATTTGGTCGTAGTTTAAACAGTCCAACTCTCTTGTCAAATCATTAAAAAACGTCTCTTTTGCTCCATTGGGTGCATATAGATTTACAAGCAATGTCCTTTTTCTGTGCATCGTTATTTCCACACCAACATATCTTCCTTCATTATCTGAGAAGATTTGTTTGGGTTCCAATTCTTTAGAGATATATATCATTGTTCCTTTCTTCTTGTTAGTTGCTGATGAATGAAATTCTTCTCCCAGTTTTTTATTAATCAGATATTTATTGTCTTGTTTTCTAATGTGTGTTTCTTGCAAACAAATTATATTACATTTTTGTTTCTCTAGCCAATGATTCACTAATCTTCTTTTGTTTGGTGAATTTAGTCCATTTACATTCCAAGATAAAAATTTGTAATCCATCAGTGTTTTGAATTAAATGTCTTTAAAATCATCAAAATTGTTCTCTTTGAATCTACACAAATCTCCTTCTGTTTTGATTGTAAATCTCACCGAATTGTACGAGAATGATAATCCCTGTGGAATCTCCCATCTGAACCTGATGCCCATTTCTTTTAACTTATCCACGAGTTTTTGGAACTTCTTTCTGTCTTGTAAAATCATTCTCGGAATTTCTCTTAAAATTATTATTTTCTTTCCATTGATTTCCAACGGTTGTGTAAATTGCTTCTTGAAGATGTCTTCTTTCATTTTTGTTGTCACAAATTGCACAATCACATCTCTGGGTAATTTCTTTCTCTTGGCATAAGCTGAGTTTACTCTGTAGATTAAGTCAAAGTCTGAATCCAAATCTCCTTGATCCTCTCCTATATAAATTGTCAGCGTGCTTATTACTAACGCACGTATGTCCTGGTCTTCCTCCTCTTCTATTCTTCTCAATCTCAGATGATTCTGGGTAGCCCTATATTCCATCATAGATTCCAATCTTATGTTCTCTTGGAGAGTTCTTTTCACTTTTTGTTCCATTTCTGCTGATTTTGTCACCAGACTTTGAACCTCTTTTTTAACTTCTTCCGTATCTTTTTTTATCCCTGCCACTTTTGTTAGTACCAATTCTTTCAGCGCTGCCATATTTTTTTCTTGTACTTGAACTTGCACTTGTTCTATTTGCTCCAGTTGTATTTGCATCTGTTGTTGCAACTGTGATTCTATTTGCTTTCCTAAATTCTGCACCACCTCTGTCATCCTTTTTCCATCGCTTCCATGGCAGCCTGCCATTCTTTTTTTCTTTTGCAGTCATTCTTGGACTTGGTGATGAGGCGGCCCTTGGTCTTGACCTCAAATCCGTCTTGGAGGCAAATTCAAAACTAACCAATCTTTATATTGTCAATCATAAAGTCAAATCACCACCTTTATAACTTTTTCCGTTGCTTTTTTGGTTTAAAAATAACTTTTTAAAATTTAGTCCTCCTCAAAATGGTGGGCGCAATTTCTCTATGATTTTCTGGCTAGAGTAGGCTCCTTTGAAACTTCCTGTTTAGCTGTCCGTCTCGGTAATCCAACTTCCGGTGTCACACTTTAAAACGTCCATCCACATCCGGCAGGACAACTTTAAAACATCCACTCTAGCCTACTTCCTGTACCATAGAATCACAGTCAGTTTCGTTTCTGCTACGCAAAGTTTAGTCTTAGCTGACCACAGGAATGCAAAACAAAGTTACTTTTCTGCCGTTTTCTCCATAAGAAAGCCTTCTTTTTACTTTTAAACCAAGCGGATTAGTTCTTTAAAGCTTTATACGCTTATCCATACGTTTTAATTTTGCGTTCTTCTTCAAACTGGTAAGCAAACGTTCATTGTTACCTTACTTGTAATTTCAGGGTTTCGCAGTGCTTCTTCTGCAATCGATGTTAATCTTGATGTTAAAGAGGTCAGTAGATGGCGGATTTATGCTGAATTCTCAGCCCGGCTAGTATCTGTAGTGCTGTCTTGCAACTGCCCTCTTCGCAGAAGGAGATCAAGGTGTAAACAAGCTTCCTCCAAAGCTTATCCACACCGATCTCAACTCCCCCTCAGGCTTGGCTGCTTGCTCGTCACTCCTCCGCCTGGGGAGTGCTGCGTTGGGCCAGGTAAAGCCCAAACTGTCATCAGATACCACCGTCCACCTTGCACGGATCGCAAAGTGCGTTAATTCGCCATTTTAACTCCGACCGGAAGCCAAGTTCTCTAACTGTTTCAATTGTGGTGGGGAGGTCGCAGCGGAGTGCCAAGACTTTATCTGCAAAATAGCTCGCAAAAGCCTCACAGCCAATATCCAATTCACAAAAGCCTCACAGCCAATATCCAATCATGAAGGGCTTTGTATGTGATAGTCAATACCTTAAGCTGAGCTTGGTAACAAATGAATAACCAATGGAGAGTTCGCAGAATGGGAGTAATATGCATGCTCTGTCTAGCTCCTACTAATAGTTGAGCCATGGCATTCTGAACCAGTTGGAGTCTCTGAATTGATTTTGAGGGGCGACCAACATATAGTGGATTACAGTAGTCTAGTCTCAATGTTACTATGAACAGAAGAACAGAAGAGAAGCCATGTTGGATTGGGCCAATGGCCCATCTAGTCCAACACACTGAGTCACACAGTGACAAATCTCAGGTGCCATCAGGAGGTTCACCAGCGGGGGCAGAACTCCAGAAGCCCTCCTACTGTTCCCATAACAAATTGTGATTTTGTACTTCACATCAGTCCTGTTGAGCTGGCATTGCCACAATAGCACTGGGTTCTGCTGGGGACTAGTGCATTGAACTGGTTCAGCTGGGCTTGCAACCCCTCCCCTTTGCTTCAAGTGTGATTCTGTCCTAGACATCAATCTTGTTGAGCTGCAATTGCCAGTCTTTGCTTGCACTTGTATTGCATTGGTTCTGTGGGGCTTGCAAAAATGCCCAACATCACCTTCAGTTTCTAGTGCAGAGATTCTCTGGCTTGACCTTAGTCCTGTTGGTTTTGCATTGTCACAGTGGCACTGGTTCAGCTGGGCATATTGCACTGGTTCTGTTGGGCTTGCAAAAATGCCCTCCCCTCTCAGTGTCTACTGCAGATATTCTCTGGGAAGTTGATTTTGTTCTGGTGGGCTTCTATTGCCCTTGCTTTTTTTGTTGTTGTTGCTATTTTCTTCCTCTATTGAAAACAATGGAGGATGGGGGCACCTTCTGGGAGGGGTAACTCACTTGCAGATGAAGAGCCACAGTATCTGGGCTAGTTTGTATAAGAAAACATTCTGTAAACTAGTTTGTATAACAAAACATTCTGAGCTGTTCTCCCCTCTTCCGCCTCCCTCAAAAAGTAAGCATGGGTTTGTGCACTGTAGTAGGCCATCCATGTTTCCCCATCCAGCCCACTATTTCTAACACAGATCCTAGCCTGAAATTTCATTCAGATTTGATTAAATTTCCCTGTTTTGACAAAGAGATTTGGGAACAGAAACAGCAAGTATGTCAAGTTGTGCATACACACTCCAAGTACAGGAAGGGAGAAAAACTCTACTAAGCTAGCCTCATTGTTTCTTTGTTCTTGTCTGCCTTTCTCATTGAGACTCAAGGCAGATCACACAGTAGCAGACAATTTAAATAAACAAGACTGGGACGTCCAATAAACAATGCAACATGGTTAAGATTACCGAAATCTGAAAAAAAGTGGAAATCTGAACATGGAAATGAAATCAAGCTGAAATAAAGCATAAGAATTAGCACGAAACATTAAGTGATTCAGAGGTGATCCCATAGATATAATGGACTGAGGCCATTAAGTATTTTGTATGTGATGGCCAATACCTTGAATTAAGCCTGATATGGGCAGCCAATAGAGTGATTGCAAAAGGCATGAGAGGCATCATGCCATGGTGCTTTCTAGCTTCTTTGAATGCCCCACTTCCTTAAGGGGCTCCTACCAGTCAGCGGAATACTGAGGGTAGGGAACATATCCAATTATATACCTCAAACTAGAAGGCAAGAAGGAAGGTTAGGCAACACAATAAGAACATTTAAAATCAAATATAAACAGATGAAAACTGTCTAATGAAGACCAGCTTCTAAATTTAAGTGCAATGATCAGGTAATCCAGGGCACAAGAAACTTCTTATACAGTTCTCTTGGATTCTATTTCATTATTCTTGATGTCTGGAGGAAACTGACACAACAATGTCTTGGTTTAGCAAGCTTCCCTTAGCACTTTCGGATACCCCAAAAATAAACTGAAGTCTTGTAGCCCTTTAAAGTCTCAAAAAGATTTCACTCCAGTGTATACTTGTATAGATTACAACCCACTTTCTCAGATGGAATATAGCAGGCCCTCACTAGTCAAATATTTATGTATGAAATGGGGGAGGGCATTGGATGCAGATTTAGTTTTCTACTGATGGAATACATTTCTGTCGGAGGAAAATAAATTCTCCTGCCTCCCTCTGTCCCCATGCAGTCCATTGATCTCTCTGAAATGCTGCTCCTGGGAGACAGGGTGCCCTCAGAAAGGCCATGGGGGCAAATCGGGGGTCTGCAGCAGAAAGGGGGAAATGGCAGAAATTGTACCTTCCTTTTGTCAGTGGAAAACTGAGTCTGGATCCAGCTCATTGAATACAACAGCAGCATGAAGAGGCCATGTAATGCAGGCAGGTTGAAATGTGATTATTTAAGACTGAAATGTAAATCTAGTGAGTACAGAAACTGTAATGGGCCATTTCAATATGAGGGTGTAAATTAGTATGCCATAATCAATCCAATTCTTCAGAGTGAGGAATCCACTGCTGGCCTAAACCTCTTCAGAGCAGACCTTTTCTGTGTCACAAATTATAATCATCCTAAGTGGAAGTAACGATTGCCTGTAAATAACAAATGTTATAGCTTGACAAATATCTAGAATTGTCAAAACAAATTAAGTATTTTCATCTCATCAAGAATTGTTCTTTCCTCTTTTCTCTGTTTCATAATAAAATTACTGACTTCTTTAAAAAACTACCTATTAGCTTCTTATTTGGGAGGAGAGAATCAGTACAATGGTTGTTGACAGATATTATTAGAATCACACATTTTATTCTGTGTCACCAGTTTAATGACAAAAAAAAGTGTAATTCCTAATTTCAAAAATGTGCAAACACAATTGAATAGGCAAATCTGCATGCATGCACAGATACTCTGGCAAATGATAAAGGTAGTTTTTATAGGGTGTTATTCTCTAAAAAGATATGATTGTGATCCTAAGAATGCAATGGAACATTTCTATTGACAGAAGGCTATCTATCAGCAAAGTAATGCTTTCTTGCTGACCCTTCCACTGAAGCCCAAATCCCCCTGCCATTCAGTTCCTAGGCCAAGTTCAGAATTAGACAGGTAGTGAGAATATTTTCTTGTTCAAATTCTATATGACTTTATTTTTTTAAAAAAGAAATAACTCAGGCTGGCTTACAAAAATGCAGAATATGCTTAATTAAAACAGCAGTTAAAACTATGCAACATATATTAATTACCTCCACTTGGCTAAATACATTTATCCGAAATCCTTAAATATGTTTGGCAGAAAAGCATTGTTATCATACATTGGAAGTTAAATACTTTTTTAATAAAGTACAGTCCATGCCTTTGAGTTGAACACTGCCCATCTAAGGACATGTTTACCGTTTAGTTTCAGAGGACCATCCAGATTGCAACAGAGAAAATTATTCCAGGAACCAGGAGGAAAAGTTCCATATTTTAAAGCAATGCTCAGATTTTTACAGAAAAGACTCCTAATCATATATGGGATGAGAAATGCCAGATGTTCAAGATGGATTCAGAAAAGGGAAGAGACATTAGATATCATATTGCAAATTTACATTGGTTATTGGATACCAGAGAATTTCAGAAGAAAATCAGTTTGTGTTTTATAGATTACAGCAAAAAAAAAAAAATTACTGTGTAGATCATGAAAAGCTATGAACTATTAAAATAAATGGGTGTGCCAAAACATCTGTTTTGATGTGCAACCACCAAGGCTATTTTTGGGCAGGAAAGCACAGGAACGGAGTTCCGGCTGGCTTCAGAGTTGGCCATGCCCATTACAGCCAAAACCTCTGCATGTGTGGCTACAGAGGGAAGACCTGGAGAGAGCCCCCCCCCGGTGATTCCAAGGCGGGCAGGCTGGGGGGGGGGGCTGAAAGGATTGGGGAGGCATTAGAATGCCTCCCCGTGCCTTCCTTGGCCTGTCCAAGGGCAAGCTTGCCTGGGCAAGCCAAGGGAAGGCATGGGGGTGTTGTCTAATATGCTAATGAGCTGCACTGTCTGGGGTGTGGCCTAATATGCTAATGAGTTTCTGCTGTTGGGTATAGCCTATTATGCTAATGAGTTCCTGCTGGGCTTTTTCTACAAAAAAGCCCTGGCAACTACTGGTTCCCAAAGTGGGCAATACCACCCCCTAAGGGTGCTGAAATGATCCAGGGGGGCGGTTGGAGCACTGGATGCAGTTGCGGGGTGTTGAATACAAATAAAGGAGCAATGGAAGCGTAAAGAAAGAAGAGTCCAGAACTTATCTAAAGCAGCCTTTTTGGTGGTAGGCCAAATAAGTTTGGGAACCTATGCTTGACAATACTACTGTCGTAACAGAATATTCCCAATTGCTATCTCCTATCAGTTCAATCTATATGCAGAAAATAGCCTAAGGAAACTTGGGTTAGAATTAGATGAAGGTGGAATGAAGATTGGTGGAAGGAATATTAACAGTTTGAGATATGCAGATAATACCACATCACTGGCAGAAAACTGAAGGCTTGAAACGACTACTGATGAAGAGTAAAGGAGAAAGTGCCAAAGCAGGATTATAGTGGAACATCAAGAATACAAAGGCAATGACTACAGAGAAACTATGCAGTTTTAAGTTTGACAATGAATAAACTGACATTCTTAAAGACTTCCTATTCTTGGCTCAATAATCAACCAAAAGGGGCACTGCAACCAAGAAATCTGAAGGAGCCTGAGACTGGAAAGGGCAACCATGAAGGAACCAGAAAAGATCCTTAAGTGTAAGGGAGTGTCACTGAAGACCAAGATCCAGATAATAACATCACTGATATTGCATAAAGTAGTAATGCAATCTGACAGGAAGCTAGAATAGGGACATGCCTGTGCAGGCAAGGTGGGATATAAAGTGAAATAAACAAACAAACAAACAAATAATGAGAATTCACTACCAATAGTGTTCCATCAAGGCCATTATTATAGACAGTGAATAGGAGGGGGGCCAATAGGCCTCCCTACTTTACTCCCCTAGATAAAGGGATATTCTTTGTCAATTGCCCCACAAAGCCACAATGGACATGGGCAGTAGGATTGTTATGTAGTTGTATTAAATATAAAAGTCTGTAATCAATGGAAGACAGATACTGTTCAGCCCAAGACACTCCCTAGATATAGAATCAAATGCAGCCTTTTTTTTTTGACTATTTATTTATTTATTTTCCATTTATAACATCAACCACCTGAACATTTCACATATAATAAAGAGTCTTATACATTTGTTTCATTCATTACATTCTCAATCCATTCGTACACCTTAAACCACCTTTTGTTATGTACCCCTTCACTTTTATTTTGCATCCTCAAACTCAGGTCATCCATTTGTGCTAACTCTAACACTTTATACATTAAATCCTCTCTGGAGGGTATTTTATCCAATTTCCAGTTCTTTGCCAGTAACAGCCGTGCTGCGGTTACTATATATGACAATATATCTCTCTCTTGTAAGTTATATCCACTTGGCAACATATTCAAAATATATATTTCTGGTTCCAATGCTAAATTCTTCCCCATTATTTCCTGAATTATCCTCTGAACCATTCTCCAGTAATTTTGTACCTTACCACACTTCCACCACATATGGTAGAAGGTTCCTACATTAGCTTTACACTTCCAGCACTGGTTAGGATAACTAGAATAACATTTAGCTATTTTATCTGGAGACCAATGCCATCTGTAAAACACCTTATATAAATTTTCTTTATACGCAGTAGCTCTCATATATTTAATAGAGGACCAAATTTTTGACCATTGCTCTATTTCTATATTCCTACCTAAATCCTTCATCCATGTAATCATAACTGTTTTGATTACTTCATCCTGCTCATAGTCTTCCAGCAGAAACCTATAAATCTTCTGTATTAATTTATCATTGGAGGACAACCATATCCTGTCCAGTTCATTATTTTGGTCCTCAAAACCTCTTATCATGTCTTTTTAAAATCTATCACGTAGCATTATTTGTTCCCACCAAGATCGTTCATTTTCACGTGCCAACTTTTCCACCGATTTTAATTTATTATTTCTACTTAGTAAAGTTTGGTAGCTTTCTTTCTTATTCATCGTTATTAGTGACGGATTAATGAATGCCTCAAGAGGGGAAACCCATCTTGAAGTTTTCTTATAAAATTTCCCTTTTATATTATTCCAAATTTTATTCAATGCTCCTAGTACCAAATGTCGTTCAAAGTTCGAATGAATTTTATCTTTTCCATACCAAACGTAAGCATGCCAGCCCATGTATAGATCATGCCCTTCCAGTGTCAAAATCCTGGTATTTTCCAAAGTTAACCATTCTTTTATCCAAACTAGGGCGGCCGCTTGGTAATATATATACCAATGAGGAACATTCATTCCCCCTCTTTCCTTCCTATCCTGCATAGCTTTCCATTTTATTCTAGGCCTCTTGTACTGCCATATAAATTGTCTTGTAATTTTATCTAAATCCTCAAAAAACCTTCTCTTTTTTAAAACTGGTATATTCTGTGCCAAAAATAAAAATCTAGGAAGTATATTCATTTTTATTAATGCTATTCTGCCCATGAGTGATAATGGAATATTTTTCCATCTTGTCAAATCCTTTGAAATTTCTTCCAGTAACTTATAATAATTGTCTTTTATTAAAGAACTACATTTGTTTGTTAAATTAATTCCAAGATATTTTACTTTCTTTACTAGTTCCATAGGAGTTAATTCCTGTATTACTTGTATTGTCCTTGGCAAACAATTCTTGGTTATAATCTTAGATTTTTTATAATTGATCTTAAATCCCGCAACTTCTCCATACTTATTAATGGTGTCCAACAGATATGTAGTTGATACTTCTGGCTTCTCTAAGATAAACACCAAATCATCAGCAAAAGCTAACAACTTATACTCTTCCCCTTTTATTTTTAGACCTCTTATCTGTTGATTCGCTCTTATAGAGTTATTTAAGGATTCTAGTGCAAAAATAAACAATAATGGGGAAATCGGGCATCCTTGCCTTGAACCCTTTTGGATCTCTATATTATCAGTTACATCCCCATTTACTATTACCTTTGCATATTGTTTCTTATAGATGGCTTTTATCATAGTATAGAAATATTGACCGCACTCTGCACCCCTTAGTTTCTGCAACAAAAAAACCATGATAAGTTATCAAAAGCCTTTTCTGCATCCAGAAACATCAAGATGAGCTCTTTATCTGGATGTTCTTCGTAATATTCCAGCACGTTCATGATTGTTCTTATATTATTTTTCAATTGTCTCTTGGGCAGAAACCCCATCTGATCTTGATGGATGGTTTGAGATAATACTATCCTCAACCTTTTGGCCAAAATTCCTGTAAATATTTTGTAGTCTGCATTTAACAGAGATATAGGTCTATAATTCTTGACATCACTTAAGTCCAAGTTAGGTTTGGGGATTAAAGTAATCAAAGCCTGGTTCCAAGATTCCGGAATTCTTTCCAATTGACCTATTCTCTGGAATACTTCTTTAAGCTGTAGGCCGACCTGTTCTTCAAAGATTTGATAAAACTCAGCCGGGATACCATCCGGACCTGGTGTTTATTCTTTTTCTGACTTTTTATTGCTTCGGATACTTCACACATTGTTATTGGATCATTCAGGATCTTTTTTTGTTGCTCATCAAATTTTTTAACGTTTCCTTCCAAATACTTTCTAACTAAATCTTCATCTTGTATATCTTGCTAATATAATTTTTTATAAAAACTTTTCACTATATTTTTAAGATCCTGTAGATTATACTTATCTTCATTTTTATCATTTCACAATTTTATTATCATACGTTTTTCTCTTTCCTTTCTTACTTTGTAAGCTAACCATCTATTAGGTTTATTTAAATTTTCAAAATAATACTGTTTTGTATACACAATTTTTTTCTATCTCATAATTCAACAATAAATTCATTTTGTGATGAAGGAGATTCAATTTTGCTTTAGCTGTCTTTATGTCTAATGTTTTTTTCATTATGTCTTCTTGTAATCTAATCTGTCTAACTATTTGATCATAAGACTTCTTCCTTTGTTTGTTCATCCATACATTTTGACTAATAAAGCATCCTCTCATATATGCTTTAAACGCATCCCATCTTATGTCAATTGTTGTATCTGTAATCTTGTTTACTTTAAAAAACTCTATTATCTCATTTTTACATTTTTGAACAAATTTTTGGTCCCTAAGCAATCTTAAATTCATTCTCCTCCTATTTGTCCTATATTCTTCTTTTAATGTTAACAAAATGGGACTATGGTCTGCAAAAGTATTAGGCATTATCTCGCAATCTATCATATCTTTGATCAAGTTGGTAGATATCCACATCATATCAATCCTTGACCACACCTTATGTCTAGCTGAATAGTAAGTGTAGTCCCTTTTTGATATATTTCTGGTTCTCCAGGCGTCTATTAAATTATATTCCTCCCTTATTCGCATGAAATTCTTAAATTTAAGATCATAAAGGCTACAAAAAAACAAACAAACCCAAAACCACCTGTCAGGGAGGCTATATACTTCTCTGTCAGATAGAAAAGAACAAGATAGTGATTCAAAGAGGAATACCTCTTTGGAAAAAAGAAAGAGTCCAACTGGACCTGGGGACATTAACCGGGGGGGGAGGGGAACCTCCAAAATCTCAGCTGCAATAAAACTGTATGGATCCTGAACAAAAATGAGATAATCAGAAAGTCCTAAAGGCATTGTTGCAAAATGCTACTATAAACTGCCACCACTTCTCACTACAACACTGCCTTTTCTTGAAAGAAATAGTCCAAAACTAGTCAAGTGCAGTAGTGAAAGGGGTCAAGGAGAGAACAAGTCTTCTTCCACCTTCAAATAATTCTGAAGTAAATCACAAAAGCTACCCCCCCCCAATTTGACCTCCCCAAATCTTTTAGGATTTCTCTAAAGCACAGATTATTAGATCTTCATTGAGTTTCCAGGATTTCAATTCTTTGTTCTGCCTTCTCGATCCAAAGATCCTGCCTTTCTAAATGAGTGTCCCAATCTTTTTTGATTCTCTTTGATTTTTATAATTCCTTGTGTTTGTTCAGGGTCCTGGTATTGACTTGTAAAGCCCTGTGTGTTCCGGAACCATCATATCTACAGAACCGTATCTCCCACTATGTCCCCCAAAGAGCTTTGCATTCTTCAAATCAACATCTACTTGGTGATGTCCGGCCCTGGCTCCAGCAGCATTCCTGGTCACAGCCATCTGCTTATTCACCAGTAGTCTGAGCACCTCCAAACTGTGGACCTATTCCTGGTTTCGGTTTTCGGTGGAGCGAATGGCGGCCACCTCTCGGGACGCTCCCGGAGATGGTTAGCCCACGCGTGGTTGGGGGGGTCTTCGCATATGTGAAAGACCCTAGTGAGCCTTAGGCAAAGGCTCCGAACCGGGGGCACTTGGGGAGACAGCTGGGAAATTGAGGCTTTCTCCCCGCCCCAATCGGCCCCGCTGCGTTGTGCCCGTATGGGACTTAGCAACGCCACCGACTTCCAGGAGTGAAGATAAGCGATGTGAATTAACATAAAAAGAAGAACAGGCATCAAATCGTGAGATGGAGGTTTACTTTGAAGCGAAAAATGCGAATCCCCCTGTAAGCGGATAAGCGGCTGGGAGGAGGGAGGAATCCCCACCCCCTTTGAGAAACGAGACTTCAAAGCAAAAGCGAAGGGGGGTAAAGGGGAAAAAGTGTTGGTGAAAGTACCTGTGGGGTTTCATTGAAGATCAAGAGTAAGCTGGTCTCCTGAGGGATGCGGCACGAACTTTGATAAAGTAAACAAACAGGGAAAATGTCGGCTTTCAAAAAGGTCCCACAAAAGCCGGAAAAGAAGGGAGGAGGGACTTCCAGTTTGGGCAACCCCCCCCCAGAGCCTGCTGTCAATCAACAGAAAAGCAAGCTACTGCACCCTCTGCTGGAACAAATGCAGAAAATTAGCGAAACTTTGACTAACATGGAAGGTGTTCTCAACAGTCAACAAAAACAATTAACGGAAACAGCAAAAAGGATGGAGGAGATCGCACAGAAGTGTCTGGTCTCAACGGAAGATGCCAGGAAAATAAAGAAAAGGGTCAACAAACTAGAAAAGCATCAGGATATGCAAGAAAAAAGGATTTTAACGTTGCAGATGGAGAAATCTAATCTGACTCTCTGCTTTCAGGGCATCAAAGAAGAAGAGAAAGAGGATCTCAGGTCCATATTGGTGAATGCCTTGGCATCCTTAACTGGCAGAGAAGCGAAAGAATTAAAAGAAGAGATGGATATGGTTTATAGAGCCTATTCCGCTTTTACAAAGAAAAATAATCTGCCAGCAGAAGTGATTGTCAAGTTCACTAAGCAACGTACCAGAGATCAAATCTTACGTGCAGTTTCAGCGGTGCCCCTGAAGATTGGGGAGTAGACTATTAGAACCTTGAAGGATGTTCCTTATGAAATCTGTATGAAAAGGAAAGCATATAAAGGGTTGACCACATTTCTACAAAGGCATCAGACTGTTTATAAATGGATCTTCCCCGAAGGGCTGGTGTTTAAGTATAAGGATAAAAGAGAGAAGATTGACTCCGTCTTCAAAGCACAAGAATTTCTGAAGAGACACGCCAGTACAGAGGAAGATGCAGCACTCGCAATTTGGTCGGAATCAACCAGCGAAGAGGACAGCGACCCAGAGGAGGGAGGTGCCGGAGCGGGAGACGTGAAGGCTAAAGAGGGCCCATCTTACAATTTGAGAGACACCAAAAGAAGACAATATAAGAAATAGCTGTTCGTGAAACGTCAGAAAGGAGCTGATTAATAACTAACCCCAAGGGACTTTACTAACTTATTAACAGAGTTATTTTGGACTTTTGAAATGTGAAAAGAAGACCTTCCAACCATGGTGGTTGCCTAAAACGGTATTTTTATTAACTGAAACTAATCCTTTAACAGAAAAATTCACTCAATCCTTTTCTTAATCCACCTATATACCCTACCCTTTTCTTATTATAAAAAGCAATAAAATTCTCTCCTCTTTAGGAGGGTTTTTATTAAAAAAAAACAAAAACAAAAAAACAAACTGTGGACCTATTCCTGTAAAGGGAATGAAACCCAGCCAGAAGGGGTGATACCTTAAGTCCTGAGTCAGATCTTTCTGCTCATAAGCAGTACTTCCATCATGTTAAGATTAAGCTTCAGTTTATTAGCCTTGTAGTTCTCTCTCTCTCCTCTTCACCCCCTCCCACCTTGTAATCCCTTCCTTTGCAATAGCATTGTGCAATGCATGTGGGTGATCGCATCATCCCCGGGTTCTACTATATAATGATGTAATGTTAGCAGTTTGTAACTTGACTACTACCTTGATGGAAGTGACACACATCCTGACAAATGGGATATTCGCTACCAGGTTTGTTGGCTAGTTTAAATATTTTCTAGGCTAAAATTATTCTAAAATTAAACCACTTATAAACGTTATTAATTGTATTTCTATTTTTATGTAGAATAATTTGAAGAATTTGCACAGCGACTATCTATGGCCCATTATACAAACTTGTAGCAAATGCAAAGCATATAAGGTAATCCCAGTAAAAATTTCTTATTCTTTTTTTAAAAAAATATTATTACATATATGTACTATATACATTTGATATATAATAATCTGACCTTTTCCCTCTTCTTTTCAACAATTTGAGAAAACAACATCTGGTCATATATATATACATACAAAATTCTTTATGCATATATTTCTGGATGTGTGTCATTGTAAAATAAAGAATACTGACCACTGAGGAAGGCCCGAAGGGGCCAAAACACATATCGTCCTTAGATCAAACGTTTTACCCATCAATTGGATATGTATAACAATCAGCTTTGATGATATAAGCTTTAAGAGTGTGATATTTAGACTATTTATTTTAACCATATGAATGTTTTAGTTATTTGTACACCTTAACAAACATTTATATTTATTATATATATTCTTTGTTAGCTTGACCCTCTTAGATCACAGCTACATTTTGGGTTGAGCCCCCACCCCCTTTTTTTTCTTTGGTTTTTGTTAGACAAGTGGTAACCTGAGAAAGGCCTTTCTCTATCATGGTGCCAAAATTTTTGAACTACTTTCCCAGGGAGAGTCATCTGTCTCCTTTACTGGTGTCTTCCACCAGTGGTTGAAGACTTTTTTTGTTTCATTTGGCATACTGGAAAACCGAATTTGCTTCATGGTGGATCTGCTTCATTTGGCATACTGGAGTACCAGATCCACTTCAAGGTTTTTGTGTTGACCTTTAAAGCCTTATGCAGCCTGGGAATGACATATCTATGGGACCACCTCTCCCCATATGTACCCTGGAGAGCCTTGCACTCTGCAGATAGCCATCTGCTGGTTGTCCCTGGCCCAAAAGATGCCCATCTAGCCTCAACCAGGGCCAGGGCCTTTTCAATCCTGGCCCCGGCCTGGTGAAATATGCTCCCAATTGAGATCAGGGCCCTGTGAGACCTGTTGCAGTTTTCCAGGGCCTGTAAAATGGAGCTGTTTCACCAGGCCTTTGGCTGAGGCAGTGGGCATCTACCGGCTGTCCTCCCTACTACTGTTACATGAAACCATCATGGCTTGGCATCAGCCCACTTATTTCCTGGCTGTAGAAACTGGAATTCAATGCATTGCACTGCCTATTTTAAATATTTTAAACTGTTCTTATTGTATTATTTTACTATATTGATTTAGATCATTTGTATTTATTGTTGTGAGCTGCCCTGAGCCCATTCACAGGAAAGGAAGGATATAAATTTAAATAATAAATAAATAAATAACTATTTTTGGGTTCTCCTACCTGGTTTTGGTGTTGTATGTTTATATGATTTTATTGAACTATTTTATATATTATTTTAAATTCTGTTTTACAGTTCAAATATTTTAATG
Organism: Gekko gecko; assembly: GCA_029375565.1. Lineage (NCBI taxonomy): Eukaryota > Metazoa > Chordata > Lepidosauria > Squamata > Gekkonidae > Gekko > Gekko gecko. Next base: position 66,428,440 of record JAPDNY010000002.1, on the reverse strand, counting down.
TTTTCATGTTCACCACCATGGATACCCTATTTGGGTGGAAAGGCAGCATAAAAAAATATTTTATATAAATAGTTAACCACCTTTAGAGCCCCCTGCTATCTCTAACTTTATCTGGTTAGCATTGATGTCAACTTCTCCTTTGACATATTTCAACTTTTTTTACCATTGTGGAGCAATTTTGATGATCTGAGTTCAGTGCATATTAATAAGGTAAATTATCTCTGAACATTTCCAGCTGTGCTAAAACTACAGGAACCAACATGCCTCATTAGACTCCTATTGAGAAGAAATGTTAAAGTGGCTTTTCTTTTAATTTTAATTAAAATAAATTGGATAGATTTTTTTTTTGTTTCATTTTTAAAAAATCCAAAACTGCTTAAAGTTTGCATTACATTAGAAGCAACATCACTCAGTGATGCATGGGGATACATTTCTACCATGGTTGACTCATGACATACCTTGTGACTCTAAGACATGGCTTCACAGGTACCAGAGCTTTTCTAATGTAGCCTTCCTAGCCCTTCCGTCAGGGGCAGCATTCTTACTCTGAACATAGACCTGAGCAGTCCACAGTCTGCTACACAGATAACTCACAGAAATCTGTGTTCTGTGGTCCCAGTTCTGCACCCAGCCATTCTGTTTCTTTTGCTTGCTTTTCCTTTTACAACAAGAATAATTTCTATCCCATGGATGATTTTTTAGCTTCCATGTCAAATTCAGTGGGTTATTGCTTGTGAATATGAATTAATCCCTTATCTTCACAGAACATACAGGAATGTGATAACCCTAAAATAAGAGTGGGGATAGAAGGTGGCATGGCATAACCCTATTTTGTCAGATCTTGGAAGCTAAGCAAGGTCAGTAATTGGAAGGGAGGTCACCAAGGAAGACTTTGCAGAGGAAGGCAATGGCAAACCACCTCTGCTTCTCACCAATGCTCCCTGTAAGCTGTGGAGTCTTGTGAGCAAAAATTCTACTTTGTGAGCTACTGGCGTTAAAGTTGTGAGCAAGTGATTTGGCTGCTGCAGAAATTAGTTTGCTCTGGAGCCATCCTTCCTGAGATAAGACAAAAATGTGTGAGCCGGAGGCCAAAAAACTGTGAGCTTGCTCACACTAACTCAGCTTAGAGAGAACACTGCTTCTCACTTGCCTTGAAAGTCTTTTACTGGGGTCTCCATAAGTTGGCTGTGACTTGATGGCACTTTATACACACACACAGATAGTAAGAGTGATAGAGCAAGTATCATAGCAGATGTAGGGTACAATTGAGCCAAAGTTAAAAAAAAATATAGGCTGCAATCCTATATGGAGATAAGCCTCACTGAAGTTACTTAGGCTGAATTCAGACTGGCAGTTTGCCCTGAGATAGGTGCGTTTCAGCAACATTTCCCAACTGGATTAAAGAGGCCTTTCACACAGGCACATCTGTCCAGCGTTCCCCAGCCGTATTCAACCCATCTTGTAATGCTTCCCTCCCAAGTTTAAAAGATACCTGGTAAAAGTAGTATCAAACCCTGGAAAACATGTCTATTCCCCATATATCCCACACCAACAAAGTGTGAATGCTAAATTCCGCGATTTTGATTGTGCACTTATGCGCATACGTGCTCATGCACATAAGCACATATCTGCAGATTAGCAAAAAAGAAAGCCATGCCTTACAGCCATGCCTTTGGGCCAACAGTGTGAATGCTCCCTCATGCCTCCTCCCGGTATGCTCCTGCATCAGTCGGCACAGTGTGACTGGGAAAACCTGGAACAGTTTGTTCCGGGGCTTTTTTTGCCATGACTCCCTCCCGCTTCAAACTGCCAGTCTGAACTCAGCCTTAGTTTTCCTTCCAAGTAAATATGTTTAAACTCATACTGCATATCCTATTGATATCAGTGGCCAATGTGTTCAGTTGTCTCCTGTTACATATGTGCTAAACTCCCTGCTGTTCATATCAATGGGACTTGAATAAGTTACCATTCTGGCGTTTGACTGGATTCTACACCATTAGATTCTTATTACAGTCCCACCCTCACTGAATGTATTAATATGCAACAATAGGATGAACAACATGGTTTAGTTTTAAGGAACTAAGTTGCTCCCTTGATCATCACGTTCTTTTTGGCTACCCTAACAATAAATTCCCTCACAGTCTGAATGGCATCTTTAGGATTTGAAGGAAACTCTCAAAGCAGCCTTAGAATGGGAGGCAGCTGGGCAAATCATAATGAGATTGTTTGGAACATCCTAGCATAATGAGCCAGGTGTGAGCCTAAAGGGCAAACACATGGCTAATCCTGTGTTTTCAATGGAAGGCATCTGTAGAGACCTTCTTGCAAGAGTATGAATCCCTGGGAATCAGCTTGTTGCAGCCATGGGAGGCAGGCACTATTGTCATCCAACAAAACTATGGCAATGTTTCCATTAGCTATAATTCTCTGTCTTTCAGCTGTCTTTTATGGTGTGCAAGTATTACTCTCCTGGGACTGGAGGGCAAGTAGGAGTACAGGTCAGGATTTTGGGTCCCCCCTCCCACGCTTAGTTAAGTAAGACATCCTTCCTTAACTAATAAAGGACCTATTTATGTGCACCTGGCAGAGATGCTGCCTCCTAACAGCAGTAAAATAAAGGTTGTCATGTTGCACGCACGAGTAGAGGTTGCCAAATATATTGCAAGGATGAGCCAAAATGCTTTTGCAGCAAGTTCAAAATTGGCCAATAGCCATTGCCAACAGATGTCTCTCTGAATCACTTGTAATCCAGGAGGAATAATGCCTGGATGGGAAGAGCCAATTCTTTTCCTTTTAGAAAAAATGGGCATGAAGCATTTCAGTCATGCAAGATGCTGAACATATAGGAATACTGCAGGGTTCTAGTTGGTATAGATTGGTTAGATGTCAACTCACAATAGTTGTTTATTTCCTCTGTTTCTTCTCTCCGGCACGTGAGTAATAGAGTGCATAGGACATCGAAGCACATGGCTGAGAAAGAATGTTAGCTTATTCCCTCAAGCATCAAGCACTGAGCCACAATTCATTAAGTCTAAACAACATCCTTAACAGCTGCTTACCTAACCTTTATCAAAGGTTCCCATAATAGGAAATTACCTTGTTCTCCTGATTTCTTCCATTGCACTGATTATGCTTATGACACACAAAGTTAGAACCATGGACACATTTTCTTGAACCACTTCTCCACCCCCACCCCCCAAATTACACATCTTTTCTCCTGGCAACATAGAAAGCATAATTAAAGTAGGCCTTCATGTTTGGTGTTACAAATTATTTATTTACTTTGACTGCATCTTAAACATGCATTCAACATATTTCTTAAGATAAATCCAGTTTCCTGCAGTCAGCAGGAGTGCATATTGTGTTCTGGATGGAGAAGGGGGGGAAGCAGGACATGGCATGGTCACAGGGATCCCACACTCAGTGGCCTATTTGTGGCCTAGGGTGGATAATTTTTTAACATCCCTCCTCCTCTATTTTTATTTTTTATTTTTTGCTATCAAGTCACAGCTGACTTATGGTAACCTCGTAGGGTTTTCGAGGCAAGAGCTGTTCGGAGGCGGTTTGCCATCACCTGCTTCTGCATCTGCCTTGCTTAGCTTCAAAGATCTGATGGGATCAGGCTAGGCCGGGGCTATCCACATTAGGGCCCCTCCTCTATACAGCAAAATTATTTTCAGTACTGATCATGAAGTAAAACAGATAATAATAATAATGGCCAGAAAATAGATTCAGGTGGGTAGCCATGTTGGTCTGAAGCAGCAGAACAAAGTTTGGTCTTAAAGGTGCTACTGGGCCCCAACTTAGTTTCAATGGCCAGGAAAGAAATGCAGACAGTGAAAAAATTCTTTTCTTTAACTTTATATATATAACCATGTCAGTAGAAAAAAAAAATCAAATTCCAACATGCTAGTCCATCATGAGAGCCAGCAAGATGTAGTGGTTAAAGTGTCAGACTAGAATCTGGGCAATCCAGGTTCGAATCCCCACTCGTGCTGTGGAAGCTTGCTGGGTGACCTTGGACCAGTCACATTACTCTTAGCCTAGCCCTGACCTGGATAGCCCCAGGATAGCCTGATCTCATCAGATCTCAGAAACTAAGCAGGGCTGACATGGAGGCAATAGACAAACCACCTTTGAACATCTTTTACCTTGGAAACCCTATAGGGTCGCCATAAGTCAGCTGTGGCTTGATGGGGGGAAAAATCCACCACACCACTTGTGTTCTGAGCAGGGACTTGGAGGGATCCCAAACATCTATGAGGCATTTTTGAGAGCTAAGAGTCTGCCTTTGTAGTAACTTTTACTAACTAACATTAGTCAAAGTATCACAAAATAGTGATCACAAAATTCACCAGACTGGGTGAAATATACTGGCTTTGAGACCCGTGTAGTGATCAGCTCATAGTTTATTAGTGAATCAGCTCAAACTAAAGACCATTCTAGCAGGGCTGGAGCCCTGTTTATAAGTCCATAAAACAGCACACCCACTCCCAACAATAGGCTATTTACACACCCATTGCCTCCTAATTGGTGGCTGTAGGCTTCCCAAGAACTTACCGTGTGCTGGCGGGGGATGGATATGTCCTCGCAGGACCATCCCCAGGGGAAGGAGAGGCGCGGAGCACCATCCCATCGCCAGGAATGGACGGTAGGCGACGCTCTGGCAATGGGACTGGAAACTCGATGGTACCATCGAGTTTTCAGCCCCATTGCCAGAGCGTCACCTGGTATCACTTTCTGGCGACAGCATGGTGCGTTACCAGGAAGACTGGTCCAGCCGGGGAGCATTCATCCCCCGCCCCCAGACAGTAAGTACTTGGGAACCCTAGGTGGCTGCCAGGATCCTGATGTTCTATTGTTATTTCTCCCCAAGCTCACCCTACTCAAGCAGCACCATGTTACAGGGAAATGTATCAGTACATAACACCGGGTGTTAAGAAATACACTACCCACAAAAGAAAATGCCCCCATCCTCCATTGTTTCCAAAGGACTGAAGTCAAACCAGTGAATCTCTGCAATAGAAACTGAAGTGTTACCCAAACTCCTTTTTAATTGGGGGAATTAGTGAAGGAGACAGAGTTTGTAAGAGGGGGTAACAGCAACATCTCCACCAGCTTTTACAGGGATTTTTCCTTTGGAGAAACTCTCAGAAATAACCCAGGCAGTGGCTTAAGCAAGAAAGGATCTTTTATTGAAAGAGAAAATAATAAAATGGAGCACAGATACAGAAATAGATGCACACAATAAAACATACACCCAAGGTACTAGAAACACAGGAAGGAGAGAGAAGGAGGGGAGTAATTATAGTTACCAGTCCAGAAGAGGAGAGGTCTGTGGAGAAGAGGCTATGAAACAAACCAGTGCTTCACACAGCGAAGACGAAAGGAGACCCAAATGTGGTTGATGGTGAATTGTCAGTAGACGCCCAAGACACACAGACATTGCACAGGGCAGAGCATGTCCAGTTGGGATTAGCTAGAGGTGAAACAATATGTTGGGGGAAACCAAACAGTTTCTACAGGACTAGACAAAGACCTGGGAAACTTGTGATACTTTGCATGACTGCACCTAATGGTTGCTTGATGACCTTCTGTTGTTAGAAGGGGAAGCTGCCAGGGATGGCTGAAAGCTGTTAAGTGGTTTCATAATTATGGTAAGTAGGTCAGGGAATGTCAAGCCAGGTGGGAAAATTATTAGTTTAAGATGAAAATGTCTTTTCCTGGGGACCTATTATTCGGTGTGTCAAATTTAAGGCCTGTGGGCTGGAAGCAGCCCACCCATGGCTTTAATCAGGCCCAGGGCTCTTTTCTTCTCCTCTCCTCCCCCTCCTGTCCTCACCCTTTGAAGCCCGAGGCTGCCAAAAGTTCCTAACTTCCTCTGGATACAGAATGGACTTTTCCATTAAGGTCTCTGCACCCAGATAGATTACTCTGGGATTGTTTCCAGTAATAGAAACAGTGCTCTGGGACTGGAATTACAGCCCCCAGAGTAGAATGATGGTCCCTAGCAATAGAATCTGTGTTTTGGGATTGGAATGACAGGGCGCAGAGTGGAATGACAGCCCCTGGGAGTAGCCGCAGCATTCTGGGAATGGAATTCCACTCTAAGGGCCCTCATTCCAATCCCAGAATGTTTCTGCTGCTCCCAGGGACTGTCATTTCAGTCTGGTGGTTGTAATTCCAGTCCCAGAATAGTCTATTTGGGCCCAGAGACCTTAATGGGAAATCCATTCTGCATTTCCTTTGCAACTTTGTCTGTGCTGCAATGTATTTCAATGGAGTGGAGTTCAAGAAGTTTCACTTTCCTGCGTTTGTATAGTTGAAGCTGTTGCTTGCTGGAGTTGTCTCCTTGCAAATACAGGGTTAACAGGGCTGGTCCCAGGGTTTTTTGCACACTAGGCGAGACTACCTTCTGCCCCCGCCCCCCCGTGCACCCACTGGACTGGTATGAGAGTTCCCCAGAGTGAAATGACAGCCACAGAGGGTAGCAAAACCATTCTGGAACTGGAATGAGATGCCCCAGAGTAGCATGATAACCCCTGGGGGTAGCAGGACTGTTCTGTGACTAGAATGAGAGACCCCGGAGTGGAATGACAGCACCTGGATTTAGTAGGGGTGGTCTGGGACTGGAATGACAGACCTCAGAGTGGAATGACAGCTCCTGGATGCAGTAGAGATGGTCCGGGACTGGAATGACATTACCCAGTGTGGAATGACAACCCATGGAAGTAGCAAGAGTGCTCTGGGACTAGAATGACAGGGCCCAGAGTGGAATGACAGCTCCTGGATGTAGTAGGAGTGCTCTGGGACTGGAATGACAGGGCCCAGAGTGGAATGACATCTCAGATGTAGTAGGAGTGGTCTGGGACTGGTCTGGGACTGGAATGACATTACCCAGAGTGAATGACAGCCCCTAGATGTAGTAGGAGTGGTCTCAGACTGGAATGACAGAACCCAGAGTGGAATGACAGCCCCTAGATGTAGATGGAGTGTTCTCTGACTAGAATGAGACCCTGCAAAGTGGAATAACAGTGCCTGGGAGTAGCAGGAGTGTTCTGGGACTGTAATGAGAGACCACAGAGTGGAATGACAGCCCCTGGGGGTAGCAGGAGTGTTCTGGGACTAGAATGAGATACCATGGAGTGGAATGACAGCCCCTGGATGTAGCAGGAGACTTCAGGGACTGGAACGAGAACCACAGAGGGGAATGACAGCCTGTGGAAGTAGCAGGAATGTTTTGGGACTGGAATGACAACTCCTAGAGTGGAATGAGTGACCATGGGTGTAGGGGCAGTTCTGTGCAACTGGATTTGCAAATTGTAAAGTTGAACACTTTACATTTAAAGATTTCTTGAATGTGTGTAGCTATTTTCAAATCAGCTCCATCTCAGTAATTATCTTGCATGTCAGCTCTTTAGTTTCCTTACAAATTCATGAGATTGATGTGAGCCACCTCCTCCATTGTCAGTTATAAATCTTGCACTTGTCCCTCCACCTGTTCCAATGTCCAGTTCTGTTCCCTTCCTGACCTCCATGTTCCTTTTCTGTGAGGTTGATGTGAGCAACCTCCTCCATTGTCAATTCCACTCCTGGGCTTGTCATTTCAGTTCCAGAATACTCCTGCTGCCTCTTGGGGCTGTCATTTGAAGCTGGGGCCTGTTATTCCAGTCCCAGAGTAGTCTGTTTTGGCCCAGAGACCCTAATGAAAAATCCATTCCGCATTTTCTTTGCAACTTTACTTGTACTGTCATGTATTTTAATGGAGCCCATGCAAGTCAATTGGCATTCCTGGCTCCCAGTATTTCCAGTGGGCCTTCAAGCATCTCCCATTGTTTCCAATGGGCAACCCTGTCCTTCCTTTTAGTACATCCCCAGGGAAAGGGCTTGCTTGAGTCTCTGTGCAGCAGTGTGGGCCAAACTTGTCGCCTCCAGTCCTGGGGAAGGGCAGGCAGAGCAAGGCCCCGCAGCTAGAGGAGCCCCTTTTGTCTGGGGGGTGGGGAGGCTCTCCCTTACAGCTATGCCCAACCAACCTTAAATTCCAGGGGCCAGTTGTGCAGATTCCTTCAAAATTCACCACTATGAGGGTGGGAGGCACAGCGGAGCCAAGCACAGAATCACAATTCAAGCAGGGGGGGAGATATAAGCTCAGCAGAACCAGTGCAATATACAGTACCTAGCAAACCCAGTGCCTTCTGTTCATAATATTAACAAAGATTTGCTACTATACTACTCTTAAATACATTTTGTCACCAAGGAGGATAGGGATGAGAAGGTCTTGAGACCAAGAAGTGAAAAGAAATGAGAAACATGTAGAAGATCTGGCTGAGCTGGGTGCAAGGAAAGCAAGAAAAAAGGCTAGACTATTGGAGAAAATGACCTGCAGGCTGGCAATTACTGTAGCAGCTATCAGTGGCTATTGGCATGCTGGCTTGGCTGTAAGATCTCTTAGGCAAGTTTGCTTCAGTCTCAGAGAAAGGGAAATCTAGCTTTTTGCTATGCTCAGACTTCCCTGTGCCCCTAGGAGTTGCAACCAGGACTGCATTTAAAAATAAAATGAAAGATGTTCAGCTGGATACAGTATGATGCTGGTTTCAAGGGCCCTCCTTCAATGGCTTTCCTCAAGCTGCACCCAGGGCAGAGCACCCCCCCACCTGCCCTTGGTATACCACTGCCCATGCTCCCACCCATGTCCTCACACCTTTGGACAGCTGTACATCAGTTAGGGAGTTGAAGATGACTTCTCTCTGATCCATGCTGGACCCCAAAAAGAGACAAATGGAGGTGGGCCAGGCATACAGTGCCCTTTTGATATAAGGAAGTTGGTTCCCAGAGTCATAGTATCTAGACAGATTAATAGCCATGTCAGTTGGTGGACAGCAGTGAGAAGGAAGAAGGGGTAAAATTGCTCTTCTTGCCTCTTCCATCAGCAGATCTCCATTGATAGGGAAGAGGGAGCATTTTCACCTTCTTCTTTCTACTGGTAAATCCCCCCCCCCCAGCTAGCTGATTGGCAGCTGGGGGGCAGGGCCTGGCAGTGGGGGACCCCCACCTCCACCAGGGGAATCTGGCAACCCTATTTTCACCCCTCCCCCTTGTTCACTTCTGCATACTGACCTGCATGACTATTTCTCCATGTTGGTTCTACAAAGTCAGGAATCTACTTCCATGGCACCAGAAATGGCCGGGGGGATGGGACACAAAGGGTGAAGACCCCAAATCCTTGCATGAGTGGATTGCTAGGCACAATTTTGAATTTTGTAAAGAAGTATCACACACAGTTTGGCTCTACTGTTTATCTTTTTTCCCTTGTCTAGCTACTCATGCACATTGTTTATTTGCCCACCAAGGATAATACATTACAACTTGAATTAAGTCAGCTCTAGTCCACAAATTGAATTAAGTCAGCTCTAGTCCAGTTTTGCTGGAAGGGTGGGGTACAAATCGAAATAAATAAATAAATAAATAAATAAATAAATAAATAAATAAATAATTGGATAAACTTCAAAATTTAAGCCACAATAAAACTGTCAGTATTGAGTTCATACAAAACCTTTGGTTGTTTTGTTGAAATAGATTGAGATGGTCACTGCTGTAGAATTCAATATGTTGGCTGTCCCAGTAACAATGATAACTTGATGACTCCCCCACCCCATCATTTCAGTGCACAGAGAGCAATCGTAAGCAGGTTTACTCAGAATTTTATTCAGCTCTGCCTGTGAACCATGTTAAGAGATCTCTATATAAAATCATATTACATTACTCTAAATTAGCTAACCAGATATTAAAGAACACTATTATATTTGCTGTAGGAGTGGTAGAAGGGCTCCTACTGCTTTGAAGCACATTTTGGACAGGATGTTTATGCAATCCTTTTAGTGACAGCAAAAAAGAAAAAAAAGTATTAATTATTCTGAACTAAAAAAAAACAACCATGCAAGGATTCTAAAAAGAACACTGTTCATGTGAATGAAAGAATGGGTAATACATGTGTTAAAAGGTTACTATATCACATTAACAGCTTGATATCGTTCATTTGTCTCTTCTGAAAGTGTTAGATGAACAGCTGGAAACCACATTAACATGGCTATTAATCATTTCCAAAAGAACTGGATGTGTGCCACAAATCTTATTGCTTAGTAATCCAGCAAGTGGTTTTCCTGCAGAGAGAAAAATAGAGCATATATTCTGCCTGTATCTATAATTTATCTTGCATTGGGTGATGTGATATTATATTGGTGGACAATTGATTATGTGCATATCAGTTGACTCAGAAAATCAACCACTCATGGGAAGTTTCAGTTTCAAAAATAGCTCATTGAAAGAAAAATGATATGGCATCTTGAAAGACAGATTCAGACTTGGGACACTTGTAGATCAGTCCCCCAGATTGCTGACACCAGTTCATAAGTATCCTATTCTCTCTTAACTGAAAAGTGTGCCCTTTTTGTGCAAAGTGCCCAAAACTTCCCATCATCAAAGTGTGTGACATGAGGTGTGAGTGATAAATAGCCCATGCTGCATGCTTTATCATCCAAACTATGGATGTCCTAGTTTAAATTTATATAATCGCTAGGAGAGCTGTGACTGGCTGTAGACTTAGGTTGGTAGGAGGCTGGCAGAGTGAATTCAATGGCTACTGGCTTAATGTTATTCTCATACAAGGGAAACTATATGAGTTTGGGATGTTAGGACTAAGCCTCTATCTCCTTGCACTACCAAATTCTAACTCCTACACTAAACCAGCCATTCTGTTATACATGCACACCAGTACCATGTTGGTAGTTAAGCTTCAGTACTCTGATCATTCCGATCTATCTGACAGCTGAGGTTGATAGGTATCAGCCGGTTCAAACTGGATAGCAGCAGCTCACTCACCATGAGTCAGCACAGAGCTGATTGGCTAACTCTTGTATATAAGTGCTTGTACTGCAGAACTAAACATTCTTCCTATGTGCTTGGATGTCTGGCAAAGCGGTTTGCTGTTGGAATGTATGTATTGTAAATAAATCCTGTATATAGTTTACCATTGGACTAGGAACCTGCAAGCAGTGGGCGGTGGCGTTCTGGATACTGGTGGCTGGAGCAAAGGGGCTTGGGTGCGCAAGCGCAACATGCCGTGTTGGTAGTCTGCTATGCTGGCATATCTGGACTAGAGAAACACCAATGTATTATATACACTGGCAGGTCCAAGCATAACATTAGCATAGTCTTTAGCTATGCTTAGTCATAATCAATATACAGAAAGGCATTAAAGCTGCAATGAAAATTTCCCTGTTCATTAATTTGGTTTCCTTGGGTAAGTCACTGGGTTTTTTTGGTTTTTTGTGTGAATCCTGGCACATGGGGTTGGTATAAAGCTAAAATGATTTAAAGGTTTTTATTACCCAGCTCATCCTTTGATCAGGTTTTTTAAAAAAAAAGAAATCTCAGGGAAAAAACTCATTGTCCCTAGTAGTATATAATAACCTAAAATTTAGAAAGAAGTCATTTGTTAGAGTGCTAATTGAAAAGAAACTAATATACAGGGTGGTTAATTAAATTATCCCATTCATCAATTCACTGTTTCAAATAGATTTTTTGCTGGGATGGGGCTAATCACTGATCAATAAATATACTGGCACCCAGTCAGAATTCAAGCTTCGGAAAGTAGCCTATATAGATATTTTTGTCTGCCACTATTCTGACTTTTTAAAGGATCGCTCTCATAACATAAGCAACAATTTAACAAAGCAAGGAATTTTATTTTTCTCAACAAGGTTGACAATAATTTATATAATTTTAGCAATGAGATTATGCATCCTCTTATATAAGAAGTATAGATAGGGACTCTGGGGCAAGGGATACACTGTATTCTTAGTGCTTGGGGGGGGTCAACAGTGGGAGGGCTTCTAGTGTCCTGGCCCCACTGTTGGACCTCCTGATGGCACCTGGTATTTTTGGCCACTGTGTGACACAGAGTGTTGGACTGGATGGGCCATTGGCCTGATCCAACATTGGCTTATCTTATGTTCTTATGATACTTCAGTAGTAGAAAGTGCCATCAAATCACAGGTGAGCTATGGTGACCCCACGAGGTTTTCAAGGCAAGAGGTGCCTCCATGTTACAACCTTGGTATTCTTTGAAGGTCTCCCATCCAAATACTAGTCAAGGCCAACCTTACTTAGCTTCCAAGATGTGATAAGATCAGGCTAGCCTGGGCTTAATGATACTACACTGGTAATGATATTTATTTTCCCTCTCCTCCTTATATATTTTAAGTTTCCCTCTCCCCCTCCCACTAAATGGCTGGGCAGTCCAGAATGGGAAAATTGTAATTCATCATCTTGGATCTTTTAATTTGGTTTTATCTTTTATTAATTCTATATGGATATTTTTTTAAAAAAAATTATCTTGTTTTTTATGGCATTTTGCCTTTTGTAGATGACCCAGAGTCCAGCATAAGCTGGGATAGAGTGATTAATTAATAAAATAAATAATAATAATACATACATACATATACCTCAAGCACTGGATACTCCATTCCCCAACATACAAACAACATGTCCACAAATGACACACAAAACACAGTCTGCAGTGCAAGTCAAAGGCAACTTGAGAGCTAAAGTGAAATAGTGATTAGAACATTAGACCAAGATCTAAAAGACCCAGGTTCAAAACCCCACTCAGTCATGAAACTCATTGGGTGACCTTGAGCCAGTCACATACCTTCAGCCTAACCTATCTCACAGAATCAGTGTGAAGGCAGAATGAAGGGAGGGCAAGAGCATGGAATGGATCCAACTACTTTTTTATGCTGGTAAAAAAAAAGCATGGGTCCCCTTTGACTATCAAAAAAGGCTATAATGGGAATCATGTGACCTGCATTTACAAAATCCATGTGGAATGGGAACTGTAGTAGAGAAGGAAATTGGTTGAGGTTGAGTGAAAAAGCTTGCTGGATTCAGCCACATATATACTACTCTGAGCTATGTGAAGGTAGGGTGGGATAAAAATGTGGTAAACTAGATTTACTACAGCTGTAACTGTTGATTTTTAATCAGGTCATTTTGATTAATTTAAAACTTTTGATGCTGGCCTGAAAATGTAAAGTCAGCCAGGATATTGCCAACAAGAAGGTACCAAAAGCAGCTACCAATAAGGGATGCTGTGAATTTCACTCTGAATGTATTCAACAGTTGACCTTACCATATTTGAAGGTGTTGAGAAAGATCACCCCTTCCCATACCATCCAGCTTGCCAATTACCCCACAGGTTGCCCCCCCCCAAGCCCTGCTCGCTATACCCTGCCAGTACAACTGATGCAGGTGAAGACCAAAGAGAGACCTTTTTCAGTGGTGGCATGTCATTTGTGAATTGCTCTCCCCCAGTGCCTACTCTAGTCTGCGTTAGATCCCAGACAAAATAAAATAAAATAAAATAATCCAGGCTTTTAACTAGTGGTTTGATCTTCTAAATTTTTACAGTCTGCTTCTAGCTTGGAGGGTATTAAGAGAATTATTATTTAGGCTGCTACATAGATTATGAGTTTTATACGGGCTTTATTTATTTTTGTACTCTGGGTTTATATTGGCTGGACTTGAATGTTCTGTTAATTGTAATGGCTTTATGGGGTTTTTTTGTGATTTTATCTTGTGAACCACCTCAAGGAGGTCTCTGAAGAGGCTGCCTATAAATGTATGTGAATAAAGAAATAATAAACAGGAGGTGAGACTCAGATTGTATGACAGAAGCTGAAACCACCAGGACTATACACTGGAATGTATAGTAAATAATACTAGATAGAAACTGTAAAACAAAAAGGGAAAGTACAATTTTCTGATGAAAGGGAAATCTCAAACATATTCTAATATGCGGTTCAATCACAGAATGAATTTTTGTTAGCACCTCACATGAAGAAACCCATTTAAACTGATTAAAAAAAAACATGACTTAAAGCAAACTACTTTTTGAAAAGGTGGCAAAAAGAGGTAACAAAGCAGAGTTCTTCAGATATTGAACAACTCCCAAAGAAATAAATACATCCATCTATCCATTACACTAGTCTTAATACTGGTCCCAAAACTTAAATTAAACATCATGATTTCCTAGAACAAACATCTGGATTCAGAATTTTCTTGGGGATGGGGGACAGCTCAGGAAGTAACAAAACAGAGTTCATCAGATATTGAAGAACTCCCAAAGAACTAAATATGTCCAGGTCCATGTATCCATTAAACTAGTGTTGATACTGGTCCCAAAATGTACTGGTTAAATAAGAATTATTATTACGTATGTAAGTGCCACCAAGTCACAACTGACTCATGGTGCCCCAGCAAGGGTGAACTTCAAGGCAAGTGACAGGGTTTACCATTATCTTCCTCTGTAGAGTCTTCCTTGGTGGTCTCCCATCCAAGTACCCACCCTGCTTAGCTTCCAAGATATGATGATATCATGCTATACCATGCAGCCTTCCTTCATAAGAACTAAAAAACCTACAAACTTAATTCTCACAAAGTCCACAATATTCATATTGCATTTCTCTCCAGGTGTTTAAAATGCTTCACACAGAGAGAACTGTTAATCAGTGTTATGTTATTGGGACCTGAAGCATAGTAGCTTGGCTAATGCAATAGAGCCCAGATTTAAATGCCTGGTGGAAGAAAAATACCAACTGTACCAAATCAGCTAAACATCAATAACAGCAAAACATCTTTCAACTATTAAAAGCACCACAGAAAAAATTATAAAACAGCAGTCAGTAAAGAGATCAATAATAAAAACCACAGATTTAAATAGCTCTACTGAATAAAAGTATGCCTCCCAGGATGAAATGCCTTCTAGGACAAAACTGTTTTCACAAAAGACCATTAGGGAGGGCGTGCCTTTTAAACAAACAGTTATAGGTTTAATATGACTTTGTTTCCTTCGTATTCCTTTTATATGCTATATTCTTACAAGACAAGAACATACATTCATCTTCAAGAAATACATTTCAGAAATGTGTTTCATTTAATTTCCCTTGTGCAAAAATATTTATTATGTTCAGGATCAGGGCAATGTCACCTCTATTCAAGATTCATCCCTGGAGTACACCAGTGGCGTAAAATAGCTTCTGGTGTTCATGTCAACATGGTGATGGGGGATATAGTGCATAGTCTATTAACTTATTAACTTATTTTTTTATTAACATCCTCTGAGACTCCTTAATGGGGCTGATTATTTAGCTCCTTTGATTTTCAAGAGAGCTCTGTTTTTGTTGTGGGAACACCAGTACTAAGACATCTATTGAAAAATGAACAGGGAAGAAATTTTGCAAAATGTGCTTTTAATTAGGAGGCACCAAAGATGCTTGCTTTCCTGAGGAATTCCAGATCCCACCCACCTCCAAGCTCTGATTGAGTAACAGGGACAATTCCTTAAATTTCTCTTCAAACAGTAGTCCTAGGACTAATACCCACCATTAGAAGTGAACTCCAAATTCAGATGGATGGTCTCTATTTTGCTGACTGTCATCACTGCTTTGTGCTTTCAATATAAGTGAAGTGATAATCATTGGGTCATGAGGTGGCTTGAGCCAAATGAAAATAAAATCCAACCTTGCCCATCTAACTTAGTTCAGGAGCAGGAAGGGGTGAGTGGCTGCACTCAGTAAGTGATTACTGATAAATGGAAATCATTACAAAGAACTGAGACCAAAATGCCAACCATGAAATGGATGCTAGCTTTTTCTCCCCCTCTTCCTGGTCTTAGTTAATTTACTGGGATCACTGAGTAACAAAGAGCAATTGCTGTGTCAGGAAATAAATAAAAGTATCGTTATCTAACTTAAGAGCAGAGAGTGGAGCATTCATGCTTGCTTTCAAGGAGGTTCCAAAACTGTTCAAAACAGGTCCTTTCTTTCTTTGACTCCTGGATTACTTCATGGCTTTATGCCCTTAGGAACTCCCAATGTTTCTTTTCTCATTTTAAACCAGGGGTACTCCATTGCTTTTTGGTTTTGTATCTTGTTACCTGTGTTTTGTTGTTAATGTTCTCATTGTGATTTTGTTGTTTTTTTTCTCCCCATGTTCATTGCTGGCCTTCTCAGTTTATACTGGTTTTACATCACTCGTACACTATTTATAGACCTAGGTCAGATACCATTTATGCATAAAAATAACACTGAAAAATGTTTTAAATTAATAACAAAAATTCAATGTGGGGAAATAGAAAATTAAATGAAAACAGAGACTCACTGGTTTGAGAAATTTCTATATCATTTTTTTCTAATAGCTGAAAATAGTTTGTAATAAAAAGCACACATACATAAATCATCCAAAAAACAGTTATTACCCAACCATCAGAGAGCTAATCCAACTTGTTCAAAAAATAAACCAAATTGAAACAGGGCTTTTTCACAGTCAGAGAGTGAAGTTGTAAAGTTCCATTCCATACCGTAACATCTCTCTGCTTTTGTCATTCTCATAGACTGCTCCAGAATATTGCCCTAGCTAGAAAGTGAGCTATACTGAGATCCCTTTCAATGAAATCCTTGGGGCAAATCAGGACCAATTTCTCCATTGTTTTCAACTGGAGTTAACTGTACTCATTTTCTCTTAATATTGTAACACTACACTACACTACCCATGTTCTCTCAGATAATTAAATCTAGATGCACACTTTATTCCCCCCCCAATCGGAATGAAGAGACAGACACCAATGTTGATTTAACAAGGGCCACTTTATTAATTATTTAATAATAACAAATACTAGCGAGGGGTTGTCAGAAATGTACTGAGGAATATGATAGGTGTCAAACTCCTGATCACTTGCATTTCCTTTTGGGCGATACACCTGCTCTGATCGGAAGCCACCGAAGGTAGCTTTGACCAGCAGCTTGGCATGTTGAAAAGAACCCCTGACCCACCACCCCAGAAGCCACAAAAGCCCACTAAAGTAGGCCAGGCCAGATTGTTCCAAGGAAGATCACCCCTTCCTGGCCTTGAGTCGCAAAGGCCCGAAAGCCGTTCCTGGAGGACCCTTAATTTCCTTTATAACCATGCCCTAGTGCTCACCATTTCCATCCAGATCGCGCTACCCCGCCAAACTTAAAGTGACCATACTATTTAAGTACCCACCCACCCACCCCCGAAGCCAATATGGGGCTCGCATTCTTCACACATTAGAAAATAATTGCTGAAAATGGAAAGAGGAACAAACCATTATTGTTTTTTTTTGGGGGGGTGAGGAATATTACAACCCATGGGATAGAAGAGACAGCAAAAATGTAGAAAGAAGATCAGAAACTCACACACCTTGGCCATGGATCAGAATATAAAGGGACTCTTAGGAAGACCAACTAAAACTTTGGACATTGTTGAAGCAATAGTAGTCACACTGCAATCAGTAACTAAATTCTTTAAAGGATATAACAAACCTTCCCAGTGTGAAATTCACAGACCACCAAACAAAATGGAAATAATATGTAACTGTTGATTTCTATCAGATGATTGAAACATGAAATACTCTTTATGATTAGCCAGTACGATAAAGTGATTAATTTACCTGGAAGGAAACAAACCAATTTATAGAAGCAAATGATGTATCTTACCTCTATTAATAGCATTTCTTAAAGTGTTCATAAATATGAAATATTGTTCATGACACAAACCCCTTCCTAAATTGACCCTACTTTGAAGTCATTTTATCTCTCATTGTGTTACATTTTCAACTCTAGAATTTCTTTTATTATTTGTCTCCAATACTCAAGTGTTGAGTATCTCTCAAACTCCTAAGTTCATACAGAACTGTTTGCTGTAGTATAAAATTTAATTTTCACTTGTCCAAGCAGGTGTAAGGTGACCTTGTACAAACAATGTTATCCAATGATACATTTGCTGTACTGCTTCTGTTTATATTTGTTGCTTTCTACAGGTAACACAAGGATACAAATATCATTTGTTATACCTAAAGGATTAATTGTGCTTGAATTATACATATATACATGCATCAACCATATTTGAGACAAGCTATTATTTTTCTTGATGACGTTTGACACGGGCCTCTTAATATTTTAAAACAATTCAACTAATAAATCAGGAGCAGTGTTAGCCCTGACGCCATTATGGGGCTTTGCTATGGACTGTTTGCTGTTGCCACATGGTCTGTCTAGACTGTAAAATGGATGCCAAGGTAGAAGCCCATAGAGAAAGGAAAAAGCTGTCTTTTTACTCTGAGGGACTCCATTACATACCTGCTGCATGTCACATACACGGATTAAGGGCCATACAGCAGACAAAGGACTTTTCCTCTGCCAGTCCATGAAGGGATTACCCAATCAAGCATTCAAATTGTTAACGACCCTTCCTGATGCTAATTAGGGACAATCAGGGAAGTCTCCCACCTTTTGTTTACCTGGCCAGCAAGTCCTATAATCCATTCAACTAGCCACCCAACACCTGGCTTCTATCGTTAAATCCAGACCCTGCCTCTCTGGAAGCCCATTGGTCAAACCTAAGGTCTGCCTCTACTGACATCACACACACCCCTGGGACCCCAGATTGGCCCAGGTAATCTTTTGTTCTCACCTGAGACCAGCCCCCAGGGCCACCCATTGGGCTGCATTGTCTTACAGTGGGTATATCCCAGCACACAGATGGCCTTAGAGTGTGTCTCTGCCATGAGCCAAAATGGCAGCCCACCCCTGAACCCTCTGGGTTTAGGCCACAATCCTTCTTCATGGACTTCTGCACATCTGACAGGTAGTATCACCTCTCCATAAGCCATCAATCCCCTCTGCTTTCTTAGTTCTATTTTCTCTGTGTGAATGCTTGAATACTGTTTGTGTGTTTGTGAATGGATAAATAAGGATTATATTCAGTAAAATAATATTTTATTAATTATACCTGGTCTCTGTGTCTTTTACTGGGAACCATTACAGACTAGCAGCATTCTCTGTATATACAGGCGAGAATCCAATAATAATAATAATAATAATAATAAACCAATTGCTATATTTAAAATAGAGCAATTTGGCTAACAGCAGTACATTTCAATCATATAATCATTTGTCATTAAAGGTAGTGGTTAATGATGTATGCCCTTTCGCCAACAAATGATGCAACTTTTGTAAAAAAAACCCATTAAACCAGTTCAGACATTGCCAGAAAAGCACATGGCATTCTTGATACCCGCTCTACAATACTCTCCATCCTGGCAAAAATATAGGGATGAAATTTAGGGTTGCCAGCAGGCATGAAGAAAACAACCTGTAACTTTAATATAGGTTTAATGTATGGAAAGAGACAGCTGAACTTTGGTATCACCTGGAAAATAACATCCCATTAAGTCTAAAGGAATTTTTTCTCTCTCCCAGCAGTAGGAGGGAGCGGTGGCGCAGGCAGTAAAGGAATGCCTGCCTTAACATCTGTTCGAACAGCTTCGGCTGTTCAAATCCCGCCGCGGTCAGGGTGAGCTCCTGGCCCTTATCCCAGCTCCCGCTCACCCAGCGGTTCGAAAGCCCGTTAAAGGGCGATTAGATAAAAGGGGTACCTGCTATTAGAGCAGGGGGGCACCCGCCCCTGTAGCAGTGACGGTGGAGAGCAACGGATGGCAGAGGCAATGGACGGTGGAGGAGACATGGCGGCTGGCGAGGTGAGGCGGCGAGGCAAGGAGGCATAGGAAGGAGGCCAGACCGACGAGGCGCAGAGGTGAAGCAACGCAGCAGGCCGGAGCCTGACATGGACAGAGGCCACTGCGAAGCAGGCGCAAAAGTGCGGAGTGGATCCGGCCTGGAGGTGGATTCGCAAGGGCCAGGAAGGTGGAACTGCATAATAAAAGACCAGCGCCGGAGACCAGCATAACAAAAGACCAGCACCGGAGATAGAGGTTGCCGCCGGACTGTCCCCTTCACAACAGAAGATCTGCTACAGAATAGGGGTGCCTGGTAGGATATCCACCTCCCCCTGCACATATGTGGCCCTAGGCTAGGAATGGACCCAATATATATATGTAAGCCGCTCAGAGCCCTTAGGGGGTGAGCAGGATAGAAAGTCGAATAATAATAATAATAATAATAATAATAATAATAATAATAATAATAATAATAATAATAATAATAATAATAATAATAATAATAATAATAATAATATAATAATAGGTGCTGCACGGTACTGCATGATGCTGCATGGCACTGTGACATCACTTCTGGTTGCGTAACAGGAAATAATGTCATGTCTTGCCCTCACTCCCTTCCTCCCACCAGGCCTTTGTGACCCATGAATCTGAAAGTCAGGGGATCCTTGTGGGAGGAAAATGCCCCATGACATAGTGGAATTGCAGTGAGGAAGAGGAAATCCATTACTATTGTTTTTATTTATTATTTATTTAAAACTTTTTAATGCTGCCTTTCTACCCAGTTGGTGTCCACAAGGAAGCAAATAGAAAAACTCTAAAACACTTAATTTAAAATACAATTAAAATTACAAAATCCAATTTTAAAGACATAAACAAACAATACTAGAAAGAAGGCCAATAACTGCTATCAGGGGTATGCCAGACAAAACAAAAAAGTCTTCACCTGCTACAGAAGGACACTGATAGAGGGATTCAGGTGGATAGCCATGTTGGTCTGAAGCAATAGAACAAAGTTTGAGTCCAGTGGCACCTTTTAGACCAACCAAGTTTAATTATGGGTATAAGCTTTTGTGTGCATGGATGAAAGCTTATACCCAGAATTAAACTTTGTTGATCTTAAATAAAACACCGGACTCAAACTTTGTTCTACTGATAGATGTAGACAGACTAATCTCAATGGGAAGAGAGTTCCAAAGTTTTGGAGCTACAACAGAGGGCCCTTTCTCAAGTCGCTGCCCATCTCAGATCATGGGAGCAATTTAAGCAGGGTCTCCGAAAATGACTGTTCAGATAAACAGCATCTACAGATGTCAGATCTGCAGTTGCATTGGCTTCTAAAGAAAAGAGAGAATTTCTGGATTTTTACATGAAATACTTTGATACCTTACAGTCTGAACAAGGACATAGATGGGTTGTCAGTTATTTGAAAAAATACCTGAGTCATCCAGCAGGCTCTGTACATTAGCTTGCATGTATGAGGGATGAAGCAGCTTCTCTAGTGGTGTGACAATCAATTTTCATGCATTGCATCATCTTCCATTCTCCTGGTGCCTAATATAAATATGTGATAGTAACAGGGATTACTTGACATATTCTGCTTCCTGCATGTGGATATACACATCATAGAGCTATAATTCACTCTGACCTTCCTTACAGAGGTATTTTAATAATCTTCTAAAAAAGTCTTTCCCCCCTTACTTTGTTTATTTGCATGTTTTGAATTAATAAAACAACCTCAATCTGGAAAAAAAAAGATTTTTAATGGTCCTAATTGATCCCAATACTGAAGTGAGACTTATCTAATTAATGAATTGGCCTTAGTTATGTGAGTAATATAGATTAACAATTTGTGAAATTACAATTTAATGTTTTTAATAAATGACACTCAATGATTTTTTTTTCCCCCTTCCCTCCCCATTTCTTCTTTTTTTCAGGTTATAAAGCTTAGGTTAGAAATGTTGTATTTTATATTGTGAATACTTTTACTTAATGGTATGTATTTTAATAATTTGTACCACAGAGGAAGGCTTTGCGGCCGAAATGTGTTTAGTTTAGATGGATTTTTAAACCATTTGTTGTGCATTAAAGCTTTGTCAATTTAACATATAAAAACCCATTATTATTTATTCTGTTATTTGACCTATTGTCAACCATCTTGATCACCCAGCCATTATAGGTGGAACAAGAGTGGAGTGATATGGACCATACTACCCATTCCAGCCAACACTTTGGCTCCAGCATTCTGTAGCTTCCAGAGTGTCTTCAAGTGCAGGCCACATAGAGCACATTGCAGTAATCTAATCAAGATATTACCAGGACATGCACCACAATGGCAAGATCTTTTCTGTCCAGGAAGGGCCACAGCTGGCTCACCAGCTAAAGCTGCTGAAAGGCACTCCTGGCCACTGCTGCCATCTGTTTATCCATTGGGAGTCCAGGTTGAAGAGCACATGCTCCTTTAGGGGGAGTGCAGCCCTACTCATAACAGAAGATGACCCATTTTCTGGGTCAGATCTTCCCCCCACCAGTAACACTAGAGACAGCAAAGCACAGCAAGCCCTCCACTAATGCTAGAAGAAGATCCCCATTCTTTGTACAGTTCCTTGTAACACAGAATATCTATTCTGAGAGGGTTCCCTGACTCTCAGCATCTTGTGGTTGGAGGCACAGGAAGCTGCTGGGAGAACAAAAAGGCAGAAAAGTTCTCTCTGTGTGAATTCATTCCATTCATGGTTCATGGGGTCCAAGTCACTGTGCTTCTAAACTATGTAAATTAGATACTTCAAACAATTGACCTCCAGATGACAGAGATCAGTTCCCCGGGAGAAAATGGTTGCTTTAGAGGGTAGACTCTATGGCATTATACCCTGCTGAGTCCTCCCCCCCCCAAAATGCTGCCCTCCACAGGATCCACCCCCCAAATCTCCAGGTATTTCCCTAATCAGAGTTGGCACCTGTACTTTCTCCTCTGTCAGTAAAAGACCCTTTCCACACCTATGTTGGACTTTGGGAGAAAACTCATTGGGCCCAGTCCTGATCAGGTTGCCAACTCCAGGAGGGCAATTCCTGGAGATTTGAGGGATGGAGCTTGGAGAGAGTGAGGTTTGAAGAGGAGTGGCACCTCAGACAGGTATGATGCCATAGACTCCACCCTCAAATCCAGCCATTCTCTGATGGGGAACCATTGTTGCCAATCTCCAGGTGGGGGCTGGAGATCACTCAAAATTACAACTGTTCTCTAGGAGGGAGGGGGGAGGAGATGGAAAACTAAAGGTAGGTTGATGGTTGGCTGGGAGGGAGATAGGGTTATCAACTCCAGGTTGGGAAATTCCTGGAGATCTGAGGGGTCGAACCTGGAGAGGGTGAGTGTTGAGGTGGGGTGGGACCTCAGACAGGTACAATGCCATAGACTCCACCCTACAAACCAGCCACTCCCTCCTGGGGAACCACTGTTACCAATCTTGGGGGTGGGCTGGAGATCACTCAAAATTACTACTGCTCTTCAGGTAGCAAAGATCAGTTCCTCTGGAGAAAATGGTGGACTCTGTCATTATACCCTGCTGAGATTGCCACAGCAAATTGTCACTGAGTGTCCAAAGCCAGGGCACTCTCCCAGAGCCTCTTTCTAGAGCTTGTTGTATTTATTTCCACAACGGGCCTTATTCCTAGTATATACATAATTCAATTTTTAAAATATATAAACACACATAGCATCAAAACCAGAGAGGAAGACCAATAATAATAAGAAGTCTCCTTCACCGATTGCTGCCTGTCTTGTTTCAGATGGTGAGGGCACCTGAAACAGTCTTGTGAAGAAACCCACCCCCCACTCTGAGTTTTAAAACTGTGGCTCTCGCTCTCTCTCTCTCTCTCTCTCTCTCTCTCTCTCTCTCTCTCTCTCTCTCTCTCTCTCAGTGGCAGGGAGCCACTTCAATTGCCTGCTAGATTACATCTATACATATGCTAATAGCCCTGGTAGGGAAACCAACTAAGGAATTTGGTGCTAGGAAGTCTCCAGGCGATTCCTAGAGATTTCCCAGAATGCCTTCCAGGAGGGCTCCCAGGATACACCTATGACCTGGACAGACTAGGTCAAGGGAGTGGAAGGAGTGATATAAAGTGGATGGAGACAGGGGGCTAAGAAAACTTCCTTGCAAGGGGAAGTAGCTTTCTTGTCCTTGGAATGCTGAGCTGGGGACAGCTTTGAGCTCTGGTCTGCAAGCAGGCAGCCTTCTTTTTCTTTTTTTTTTTTTTGAACAAAATTTTTTATTGGAAATAAACAGTCAACATTTTCAATAACGGTACCAATACAAATTCCAAGAAAAGATCCCCAACCCTCCCACCCCCCTAATAGGCTTCCAACACTGCTAATAACAAACAAAGATATAAAACGATAATCAAGTTTAAACTTATATGCATTATCAAACCAGGTAACTTATTATAAAAAACCTCTACTATTACATCATATTTTCAGATAACAGTATAGTACAATTCCAAATTTGTTTCACTTCACGTTCAATATCCAAACGTATCCAGGTTATATATTTTCCCCTTCATTCTATATTCAGTTTCTAGATACAGTTTCAACCCTTCCCATTCTTTTGTATACTGTTCTGCCATTTGTCCATTAAGCTTCTTTGTCATTTTGTCCATTTCCGCTAAAAATAGCAGTTTTCTCAACCAGTCATGTATATCTGGTATTTTCTCCATTTTCCATTGCTGAGCAAAGGCCATTCTCGCCGACGTAATCATGTACCATAACAGTGTCCTTTTTTCTTGTGGAATTTTTTCCATTGTCAAACCGAGGAGGAAAAGTTCTGGCTTTCTCTCAATTGGGGTTTTTAATATTTTCTGCATCACACAATGAATATTAGACCAGTATATTTTCGCTTTATCACATGAGCACCACATATGGTAAAAAGAACCCTCTATTTTTCTACATTTCCAACATTTGTTACTCAAGTTCTTATCCATACTAATATTAGCAATCTTTTTTGGTGTCATGTACCATCTATACATCATCTTATAACAGTTCTCTTTTACATTGATACAAGTAGACATTTTAAAAGATCTTTTCCACAAAAATTCCCATGATTCCATAGAGATTTCTTTGTTCATATTTATGGCCCACTTTATCATTTGCTCCTTTACAGTTTCGTCTAGAGTATATACAGTCAACAAAGTTTTGTACATCTTTGAAATCATTTTCCGCTCTCCGTTCAGCCATAGATTTTCAAATTCATCATTGATGGCTCTAAAGCCAAACTCTTTACAGTCTTTTTTATAAATGTCTTTTATTTGACAATATTGTAACCAACCGTATTCGAATTCTAATTCATTGTTTGGCTTCAAAACATATTTTTTCCCTTCTTTTTGCAATAGTTCCTGATATTTCAACCAGTCATAACCTTTATGTTCAGAAAACAGATGTATAACAGCACTTGGAACAATCCACAAAGGCCTCTCATCCGAAATTTTTTCCCTATATCTGGACCATGTATCAAACAATGTCCTCCTTACATAGTGATGCTTAAACATAGAATCCATTTTATTTTTCCCATACCAAAGATAGGCATGCCAGCCAAATCTGCAATCATGTCCCTCAAGAGCTAACAGCTTTCTATTCCCCAAATGAATCCAATCAGATAACCAAGACATACAAACAGCTTCATGATACAAACGCAAATTCGGAACTTGGAAGCCACCTCTATCCTTAGC
This sequence comes from Gekko gecko, assembly GCA_029375565.1. NCBI lineage: Eukaryota > Metazoa > Chordata > Lepidosauria > Squamata > Gekkonidae > Gekko > Gekko gecko. The sequence continues at coordinate 66,403,125 of JAPDNY010000002.1, read as the reverse complement.
ATCATACATTATTTTCATTTTAATTCTTGGCTTCTTTCCTGCCCAGATGAATTTAAAGATTTCTCTTTGCCATTTGACCAATACTTTCCCATCCTTTACAATCGGTATTGTCTGAAACAAAAACATTAACCTGGGCAGTACATTCATTTTAACAACGGCAATTTTTCCAAGAAGAGATAACTTTAATTTTTCCCATTTTTCTAGATCACTCTTTATCGAACCCCACAGTTTTTCATAATTATTTTTAAACAAATCTATATTTTTCATTGAGATTTTGACTCCCAAATATTTAACCTTTTTAACCACTTCACATTCTGTCACATTTTGTAACATTTGTTGCTTTGGACCAATCATATTTTTACACAGTATCTTAGATTTATTTTTGTTAACATAAAACCCTGCAAGGTCACCAAACTCTTTCACTTTTTCAAATACCTTAGGCATATTATCAACAGGATCTTCAACAATAAACATAATATCATCTGCAAATGCCCTTAGTTTAAATAAAAAACCTCCAGTATTCAAACCTTTTATGTTATTATCATCTCTAACTGCTTGTAGCAAAATCTCCAAAATCCAGATAAATAACAATGGGGACAGGGGACATCCCTGTCTAGTACCTTTTCTTACCCGGAACATATCTGTTGATTCTGCATTTACAATCACTGAAGCTTTTTGATCTTTATATATCGCTTGAGTCATTCTTATAAATTCTGTGCCCATCAAAGATTTCTCAAACACTTTAAACATAAATTCCCAATTCAGATTATCAAAAGCCTTCTCTGCATCCAAAAATAAAAAGGCAACTTCTTTTCAGGGTGTTTATCATAGTACTCAATTGCGTCTAAGACAACCCTCATATTGTCTTTAATTTGTCTATTTGGTAAAAATCCAGCTTGATCTTCACCAATAGTGTCCTTCAAAAACTTTTTGAGGCGTTCTGCTAATATTTTTGCAAAGATCTTATAATCGTTGTTCAATAATGAAATGGGCCGGTAGTTCTTTACATTTGTTAAATCTTGTGCTTCTTTAGGAATTAAAGTGATTGCAGCTTCATTCCAGGAGTCCGGAATTTTTCCAGTCCTTCTAATTTCATTTAAAAGAATCTCCAACACCGGAACTAAATCTTCATGAAATTTTTTATAAAATTTAGCAGAAAAACCATCCGGGCCTGGGACTTTAGAGATTTTTGCCTCAGCTATTGCTCTACTAATTTCTTCTTTGGTTATTACAGCATTTAACAATGTTTTCATTTCAGGGTTTGGTTGTATCAAATTAACTTTGGATAGGTCAACATTTTTTGAGGGTCCACTTGCTTTGCTTGAAAGAGATTTGCGTAGTATTTATAAAATTCCCTTCTGATTCCTCCTGGGTCTGAAAATTCTTTATTTCCATCTTTCAGACAGGTGATTATTTTTTTCTCTCTTCTTTTCTTTAATTGCCATGCTAAGTATTTGCCAGGTTTGTTTGCACCTTCAAAGGATTTCTGTTGCAATTTTTTCAAATTCCAAAATACTTCTTTGTTCAGTCTTGCCTCATATTGCTCCCTTAAAATCCTCAATTCTCTCAAAATCTTCTTTTTGCCAGGTCTTTTCTTAAGTTCTGCTTCTTTTTGCCGAATATTTTCCATAATTTCTTTATCTATTTTCATTTGTTGTTTCCTTTCATTATTATTAATTGCAATCAGATGTTCTCTCATCACGGCCTTGTAGGCTTCCCATACCGTTTGCGTCTGTACACTCTTATTTAAGTTCAATTGAAAGTATGTTTGGGTTTCTGTCCTTATCTTGTCGACAATATTTTGCTTGTCCAGTAAATCTTCATTAAGTCGCCATCGAAATTTTTTCCTCTTAACATAGGTTGACCATTTTATCGGACTGTGGTCAGAAAGAGTCCTAGGTAGTATTTCAATTTTACGTGTTTGCAAGACTAAGTTCTCTGTCATCCACATCATATCTATCCTTGAAAAAGATTCATGTCTTGATGAGTAAAAGGAGTATTCTCTATCTCTGGGATTTTTAACTCTCCACACATCTTCCAGATGCTCATGTTTAGTCAATTGAAAAAATACTTTAGGAAGTTTACCCATGGCATCAGTTCCTCTTTTAGATTTTCTATCAATAACATTGTCAACAGTACCATTAAAATCACCCATTAAGATTATTTGCTCATAGGTCAACTGTCGTAGTTGTTCCCACAAAACCTGAAAAAAATTTTCCTTCGCGCCATTGGGAGCATATAGGTTAACAATTAATGTCTTTTTATTCTGCAGCATGGCTTCTGCTGCTAAAAATTTCCCTTCATTATCTTTAAAAATCTCTTTTGGTTCCAACTCTTTTTTAATATATATAACAACTCCCTTTTTCTTTTGAGAGGAGAGTGAATAAAATTCCTCTCCTAATCTTTTTTGAATCAAAAATTTGGCATCAGATTTTTTAATGTGCGTTTCTTGCAAACAAACAATATCACATTTTTGTTTTTCCAACCAAAGTCTAACATTTTTTCTTTTTTGTGGTGAGTTCAATCCATTAACATTCCATGAAATTATTTGACTCTCCATGTTGTTTTATAATTATTTATCAGAATCTTTAAAATTATCATTGATGAAACTGGTCATTTGCTCCACAGACTTGATGGTGACTCTCTTCTGTTTAAACGAAAAACTGACACCTTTAGGAATTTCCCATCTGTACCTTATACCTTCTGTTTTCAGTTTGTCAATCAGATCTTTGAAGAGTCGCCTATCCTGAAGCATTGCTCTGGGTAGTTCCTTTAGGACCAAGATTTTCTTGTTGTCAATTGTAAAATCTTCCTGAAATTGTTGCTTAAACAAATCTTCCTTCAGCTTTTTAGATATAAACTGGACAATTACATCTCTGGGTAGTTTTTTCCTTTGCGCAATTGCAGAGTTGACTCTGTATACCACATCAATCTGTGCCGCCACTTTCTCCTCTTCCATTTTCAAAAAGTCTGCTACAGCATCTACCATAACTGAATGGATGTCTTCATTTTTGTCTTCAGGGATCCCCCTGAATCTCATGTGGTTAATTGTTGCATTATACTGGACCATCACATTCACTTTATCTGTTTCTATAGTGACATCAGCTATATCAGATGCTACTCTCTTCACCCTTACATCCATCTCATCTGCTCTTTTAGTCAACGTCTGTATTTCTTTTGTGATTCCAGACATTTCTTTTTCAGTTCTGTAACTTCTGTTATTACAGTCTTTTCTAACTTCAAAATCGCGTCCATCACCCGTTTCTCCATAGCATCCATCATGCCCTGTAGCTTTTTTCCTCTTTCCCAGCCATTTTCGGGGAGGACCAGGAATTTGCCCTCTGTCGTTGCCGCAGGTCGTACGCCATTGTTCAAAATTTTTCCTCCAATCCACTCCAAATCAAAGTCCTCCTTGTGCCCACCAAAATCGCATTAATTCCACTTTTTTCTGTTAAGTCTTTCGTTTAAAATAAAAAAAAAAAAATTGACCTTCCCAAAATGGCGGGCGCAATTTCTCTATGGTAAATGGGTCTTCCGGGTACTCACTTCCTGTCCGGCAATCTTAATGGTCCCCCTTGTTCTTGGTTTCTTCCCTTCTTCCGGCCTCCTGAGTCTTCTCTAGGACGAATACTTGTCTGGTCTGAAGTCACTTCCTGTTTTGCCGATTTTTGCTGTCGCAGCTAGAGTACTTTTCCACTGTAGTTCTCGCGGATTTAACTGTTAGTTTCTGTTTTAAAGTCAATAATCCAACCGCAGGAATGATCAACAATCCGGCTTTTTGGCCTTTTTAAGCTATTAACTGCACTTTTTCCGCTCCAATGTTAGTACAACAGATACAGCACGATCAAGCGCTTCATTGGATGTTGTTTATATTCGGCCAAAACGCGTCTCCGGTGAGCAATTTTAAAAAGTTACCTTCAAAGTCCGTATCTTGTTATAGCAGTGTTTCCTTAATGTCAGTTTCCTTAAGATGTTCTGGAGGTCTGGGTCATGCATTCTTATGTTGAGATTTCAACTCGATAGGGTCTTGTAGAAATTTTCCGAAGTGCCTTCTCTGGGGGAGGGGATCAAGGCTGGTCGCGACGCTCTTTAAAGCCCCGCTATCAGCCGATCTCAACTCTCTCTCAGGCTAAGCTCGATGCCAGTCACCCCCTTCCTGGGGGATCTGCGGAGGGCTATGGGAAGCCCACCCTGTCGTCAAGACCCTTCGTATGCTCTGGGAGCTCAGGGAGCAAGCCAGAGCACGTCAGGACTCCATGAATCCCAGACCGGAAGCCCCGGCAGCCTTCTTTTTCTGACCATGTTGTCTCCCAGGTAATGTGATATAGATAGGAACTTTGTAACTTTTAAAGATCATAAGTGCCTGTCCTATTTTAACATCAGTTAATTTATGTGTAGAACAGGGAAAGGGGATTGCATTTATGACCAATTTTCCTTTGAAATTCATTTGCTGATCTATTGCTGTGCTTAAGCATGTTTGTACATATTTTCCTTTCAATAGATCTTTTTTGACTTTGGAGGTTGGTTCTCAGTCTCTGTACAACCTAGATCTTCCACCCTCCTGAACACACTAGTGCAAGAGAGGTCACCAGGTTGGAAGGAAAGCAGTCTGTCTGCACATGGCTATTTCTCCAGGGGAGCCCCAAAGTTGTAATCGGTCCCATGTTAACCAGACTCTGTGTAATGAAGAACATTGAGGCGGGACCTCAGGTAGAGAAGGGGAACTAGGACCCCTGTCCCTCCTAGCAGGAACCCCCACCCCAGAGTACAGGTGATGGCAGCGAGTTACTCTAGTGGAAGGAAGAAGTAACTTCCCTGCAAGGAGGGATGGGCAGAGCAGGGTTTGCAAGTCAAAGCAGGCCTGTTCCAGCACAAGGGTCTCTAGAGAGTATTAGAATTGATGGGTAGATTCATATGGGAGAAGGCGGTCCTTAAGTTATGCTACCTCCAAGCCATATAAGGCTTTAAAGGTCAATATCTGCAATTTGAATTGTGCTTTAAAGCAAACTTGAATCCAAGGTAGATGGAATAAGACAGGAGTAATATGATCCCTGAAGCCCATTCCTGTCAACATTCTGGCTGCAGCATTCTGTACCAACTGTAGCTTCTAGACACTCTTCAGTGGCAGCTCCATTAAAGCACATTGCTGTAAAATAACTAGATGTTACCAGGGCATGCACCACATAGGTGAGAATTTTTCTACCCGGGAATAGCCACAGCTGGCTCATGAGTCAAAGGTGGTAAAAGGCACCCATGGACACTGCTTCCACCTGTTTAACCAACAGGAGTCCCGGTCCAGGAGTGCCCCCAAACCATAAACCTGTTCCTTTAGTGGGAATGCAGCCCCATCTAGAACAGGAGATATTCCATTCCCCAAGTCAAACATTCTCCCCACCAGTACCACATCTGTTTTGTCAGGATTAAGTTATGTGTTAGCCCTCATCTATTGCATTGGAACCAGTGGAGGAGGTATGTTCATGAATTGAAAGGGAAGGTGATTCCCCTGCTCAATGCAGTTCTCTCCTTTAAGGATATGAAGGAACTAAAGTTCATCATAAATTTTGGCCAGTTCATGGTCTGTAAAGCAATGTTCATGAACTGAAGAACCACAACAAACTTTCACAAATTTTTATGAAGTTTCTGGTGGTTCATAAAGGGAGCCATTTAAACCAAACTGCTGAATGGCAAGAAGCTCCCTGCTGCTCAGCTGTTTGATTTAAATGGCTGGGAGTTCAGCTGAGCCATGCAGAGAAAACTGCTCCCATGACTCAGTTGTTTAAAGGGGCTTTTTTAGTCAGCCAGCCCCTGTTCCACATGGCTCAGTTGTTTATAGGGGCTTTCTTGGGCAGCCAGCCTAAGAACCAGGTGATCCACATGGAGCAGTTTGCTCCATGCAGATAAGCTGTTTAAAGGGGCTTTCCTGGGCAGCTGTGCCACGCAAACTGCTCCCATGGCTCAGCGGTTTAAAAGGGCCTTCTCGGGCAGCCAGATTGGCTGCCTGAGAAAGCACTTTTAAACAGCTGATTTGCATGGATTAGTTTGCACCTCACAGATCAGGTGTTTAAAGGATCTTTCTTGGGCAGCTAGCAGCAGGCAGCAGAAAGCAGGGCTCATGAACCCATATGAACTGGTTCAATTTGTGAACCAACCTCCCGGTTCTAATAGGTTCATTGTTCAGTTCATGGTTCGTCCACCAACCATAAACTGAACCTCCAAAATGTGGTTTGTGCCCATCCCTACTCTCCTCACCTCCAATAGCTACACTGCAGAGGGTGAATTGGGCTGCACCGGGATGGGGGAAGTTGGAAAACCTGCTCCACAAATCAAAATTGCTCCCATCTGTGGAAATCTCCAGAGAATCTGATCTATTGTTTCCAATAGCTTATATACTGATTTTAGCTATGTACAGAACCCCTCCTGCTATGATCCATATATAAGATCAATAATGTATGTATCTTAGTTTCCTTCACATATAGTACAATCTTTTCCATCATCATTATTTTCCTGTTTTATTCAAGCCTGTTTTTCATAAATAACCAGCGCTGTCAGAACTGGAAAGACTAGTTACTATTGATTTATTTCTGTTCTGAGATCAAGCTTTCAATTAAAGCTGCATGGTGCTTAAATATTTATTTCTACTCAGCATAATAATTTAATTCCGAGTGCCACCATAAAGTTTGAACTGGGACTCAAATTAGAAAGAAGGTTATGCAACTTTTGTGTTCATAATTAATCAGGGGCTGAGCAGAGGACTAAGGAGGATTGCCTATTGACCATATATATTACTGCTTTGAAGGCCTCTGAGGAGTGACTTAGCTCCTATATCTGTCTATGGAAAGAACAGGATTATGTAAACTACATCAATAATTTAGAGATATTCAATGCATGCTGTGGCAATAATTAGAAGCCACTGCTACTAATGTATCTCACAATACTCTATGAATATGAAGCTTAACTACACAAATCTATGCTTTGTAGCACCATTCACTTTTTATAGTGCAGTTAGAAAGGCACCCCTGTGGGTGAAATGTGTATTATCCATTTGTTTTCTTGCAGTTATGAACAGAGATATGTTGTAATGTGAAAAGACTATTCCATTATCTTTTTTTTTAAGCTACTGCCCCTTACTTTTAAAAGATAGCTCCAAATCAGCTGTACAGTTACAATGTTCCACAAAAGAACACAGAGACTACAGGAGCATTACCCACAAAGTTCATCGCATAGCACCCCTTTTGGTGCCAACAGGCACCATGGGGCCTTCCAATGTGTTTCCTGGCACCTAATTACTTCTTTCTGAAATCAAAAAGGCAATCCTGATATTTATTCATTTTACTGGAGTAGGAGATGCTTCATAGGAGCCCAGGAGTTATATATTTATGTCTGAAGCAAGCACCCATAGGAGGATGTTTGTCTTAAAACCTCCTCACAGTTTGTTGAACCTTCCAGTGTTTTGCAGTTGGACTGTCCCTATTTCCTGTTCTCAAAGTTCCAGAAGTGCCTACAGGTTCAACCCTGCCATAGGTTGAGGAACCCCACCATAGTACCAAAGTTGCAAAGAACTACCATGGGCCCCAAGGCAAAGTTTCCCTTTGCTCCCCTCTCACAGTCAAAAAAGCGCATACAAAATGTTTGACTATTTGGTATTAAAATGATACTTATTCACTAGCTTGTCCAGGATTCTATTCACCAATGTGTTCTCAACCTCCAGAATGTTGTACTTCCACTAGGGTTGCCAGGTCCCTCCTGGCAACTGGCAGGGGATGGGGGACTTATTAGGAGAAAGGGCTATAGTTCATCACTGGCATTGCACAGAAAGTGACATCATCACACCAGCTTCTACCATAGAAAACCAGCTTCTACCATTTGCCATAATACCAGAGCATCACACGGGTGTTGCTGACATAATAATGTCATTTTCTGTGCAATGCTAGCGATGAGGCCTGGCCCTTCTCCTTTCTCTTGGTAAGCCCCCCCTGCTGGCCAGCTGATTGGCAGCTAGGTGTAGGGCCTGGTGGCAGGGAATCCCCACCTCTAGCAGGGGTTAGCAATCCTAACTCTCGTTCTTCTTCTTTCAGTACCTTTGCTTACTACATGTTCAGATCATCTATAGTCACTATGTTACACTTGCACAGCCCCATGGAAATTATTATTATTATTTTTTTACTTTGTATGAATCAAACTTCCTCAAGGTGGCTTACAATATATATATATATATATATACAGAAAAATTCTTAAAGACATAGTAAAATCCTAATAAACCACAAATTAAAACCAAAGGATCTTCTGAAACAAATATGTTTTTAACAGCTGGTAAAATGGTTGCAGTGAAAATGTATGATGAAGTTCACAAAGACCAGAATTTTGGGGCAGTTGCTGAGAAGGCCTTCATTCAGGCCCCCACTAGATACACCAATAACACAGTTTGGTCAACAGAGCCTTTAGGGACAGGAACATATAGGTGAAGATGGTCAGTCAGATACTTTGGACCCAAGCCATTTGGAGATTTCAGGGTCAAAAGTAGCATTCTAACTGGGCCCAGAAACAAACTGAGAGCTAGTATAGTTGATCTATTTTTATATGTTCACTGCAAGTGGTACTCTCTAACATCATAGCTGCCACATTTTGAACCAGTTTCTGGACTAGTTTAAAAGTCAGCCCCATAAATCATGTGCTACAGTAGTCTAGTCTGCATTAATGAGGCATATGTGACAGTGGCTTATCAGTTTTCTCTAGGTACAGCTGAAGCTAGTGAACCAACCAAAGTTGATCTAAGCTAGCACTCCCCACTACCTCTGGCATGTTAATATCCAGGGACAGAAATATAGAAAGCTGTTGAGAGGTTCAGGAGAGCAAGCATGGAAGCATTCCCCCTGTTAGTACTCTTGAGCACATACTCAAGTCAGTTCAGCCAAGTCAACTTCAACGCCATAGTAAAGTGCAATTTATTCAAGTAATGCTCAGGTAAACATTCATTAGAATCAAACATTATTCAACCAAGTTTTTGTTGGTTTTTTACACCAAAATTTCTTTCTTCTGGAAGTCTAAACCTCATGTTGCCTATTCAGTAGTGGCCCAACAGAGTATGATGATAACATAGTGTGATGTCCTTCTAGTTATTTATGACATTGTTGTCCTATCATTAACAGCTCTGCTCAGGTCTTGCAGACTGAGGGCCATGGCTTCCTTTACAGACTCCTCTTTTCCTGCTGCCCTCAACTTTTCCTAGTATTATTGTCTTTTCCAGTGAGACTTCTCATAATGTGACCAAAATACAATAGCATCTCTTTAGTAGTCATTTTAGCTTCTAGGGAGAGTTCAGGCTTGATTTGATCTCAAAACCACAGATTTGTCTTTTTGGTGGCCCATGGTATCCTTAAAACTCTTCTCCAACACTACAGTTAAAATGAATCAACTTTCTTCCTGTCAGTTTTCTTCACTGTCCAGCTTTCACACCCATAGATAGTAATGGGGAATACTATGGCATGAATTAACTTGTACATGGTCTCCAGTGACCCATCCTTACATTTTTCTAGCCCTTTCATGGCTGCCATTTCAAGTCTTAGATTCTTTCTGATTTCTTGGTTTCAGTCTCCCTTTTGGTTGATGATGGAGCCAAGGAATGGGAAATCTTTAACCATTTCAGTTTCTTCACTGTGTAATTTCCCAGCTGTAATCCTGCTCTGACACTTTCTGCTTTCACCTTCATCAGTAGTCATTTCAAGTCTTCACTATTTTCTGCCAGTAATGTGGTGTCATCTGCATGTATCAAAAGTGTTAATAGTCCTTCCAACAATTTTCACTCCACATTCATCTAAATCTAATTCAGCTTTCCTTATATGTGCTGGATATAAAATGAAAATATAAGGAGATATAATACATCCTTGTCTGACACCTTTGCCAACTGGACACCATTCTGTTTTTCCATATTCTGTCCTAACAGTAGCTTCTTGTCCAGAGTACAGATTGCACATCAAAACAATCAGATGCTGTGGCAAACCCATTGCTTTTAGAACTGACCATGTTTTTTTTTCATGATCCACACAGTCAAAAGTTTTATTGTAATCTATGAAACACAAGCTGATTTCTGTCTGCAGTTCTCTCATATGCTCCAGTAACCAATGTAAATTTGCAATATGATCTCTGGTGCTTCTTTCTTTTCTGAATCCAGCTTGAACATTTCTTGTTCCATATGTGGTCACTGTCTTTGTTGTAAAATTTGAGCATAACTTTACTTGCATGAGGAATTAATGTGATGGTCTGATAGTTGCTGCAGTCTTTGAAGTCTCCGTTTTTAGAATTGGAATGTAAATTGACCATTTCCAGTCTGCAGGCCATTGTTTTATTTTCCATATTTGTTGGCATATTCTTTTTAAAGATTTGATGGATTCCGTATCTATGGCTTAGAATAGCTCCATTGATATCCCATCTATTTCTGGCAGTTTGTTTCTCCCAACTGGTCTAAGGACAGTTTCACTTCATTTTATAAAACTGTAGGTTCTTCTTGGTAGGAATCTGTCATCTTTTCATGTCTTTTATATACCGGTAGTTCTTCAATGTATTGTTCCCATCTTTTATTTTGTCCTGTTCAATTAATATATTTCTGTGTTGATCTTTTAGCATGTCTATCTATGCTTTAAATTTCCCTTTGATATCTCCTCCTCCTCTTCCTCCTCCTCTATAGAGTATTTTAATAAGAACCAAATTAATCATTCTGTTCTGCCAATCCTCAGCCAATCTTTGAATTACTTGGGACTAACATTGAACCCTTTGTTATAAACAAGACAAAAATATATTGCAGTCAGGTGCAGAAAGATAAACATCTAGTGACTATGTTTAACAATCATAGCAGTCAGCAAATATTCCAAAATATGCACACCCTATGTTTAGAAGATTCGGATTGCTAATTAATTTACATTTAATACCTTTGACACCTCATTTTAAGGTGTTTTCTTAAAAAAAACCCCAACCCTGAAGAATTATCATGCTTATTTGCATAGATGTATATCTTCTGCTGTTAACAATTCTATAGCCAGTATGCTTGAGAGAAAATTAGACCAATTAAAAATAACTCAGCAAAATTGATAGTGACTCTTCAGTAGAGCCTTTGTCTAGAAAACAAAGCACAGTACATGCAGCAATTGACTTGTTCATTGTTTTGTCCTCTAAAACTCTGTTCTGGACATTTTTTAGCCATGGGTATCTACGTAAATACTTTACTGGGATGACTTTTTATTTGTTAGTTTCACCAACTGACTGGCCTCATGAATCACACATTATATTTTCAGTATCCTCCTGTTGGGTGACCTACACCTTATATTCAGGTGTAATCAGTTATTCTTGTCACAACATTTTCTACCAACATTGCATAAATGTTCAAGAAAACTCATAAGTGAAGGTAAGTAACATTTTCACAATCCTATCAAAAACAGTTTAAGAAATATAGTTCAAAGCTCTGTAGGGCTTTCTACAGGGACCAAATATGTTCTCCTGTGTGTCGAAGAATACTTTGCATGTGTAGTTTCCTCATTTCATGTGCAGAACATCCATCACTCATATAAAAGTCTATAATTTTGTGTTGGCTTAATTCCACACAAGCAGCTGGACCACTTGACTGTGATGCTGACCAGCACATGATGCCAAGAGTTCAGTTCATGCTTAGCTAAGGCACTTTCTTTGAAACAATATCCTAATAAAAGAAAGCAAATTTTGGTTGACCAGTGTACTAGACTAATATGTGCTCATACCAAAAAAAAAAAAAAAAAAGCAACACAAAAGGCAATTAAAGAAGAAAAATCACATGTAAAAAGAAAAAGAAAAAAAGAAATTATCATGATTAAATGTTAGTATATAGGATATGTACAATTATTCAATAAAAGCAAATGTCATTTTTTTTAAGAAATGGAGGATGGACAATTAATATCCTGAATCCTTTCAATACAGTTCTGCCCTGAGACACCAATCAGTTATCAGAGCCAGATTTATGTGCAAGCTAAGTAAGTTATACCTTAGAGCCTCCGATGAGGGACTTCTAAATCCCCCCAAATATACTAAATATCAGTGTTAGAATAATTCACATATCAATGGGGTTTCTTAAACTGAACATAGTTTAGAGCCTGGACATGTCTTAATCTGGCTCTGCCAGTTATTTTCCCCTGAATTTCCTTTAAAGTCGTTTCCCCCCCCCATATTAAGATGCTTATTCCAACCTTATTCCAAGATCCGTATTCCAGTTTGGCGTAGTGGTTACGTGCACGGACTCTAGTCTGGAAGAACCGGGTTTGATTCCCCACTCCTCCACTTGCACCTGCTGGATGACCTTGGGCAAGCCATAGTTCTAGCACAGCTGTTCTTGAAAAAGAGCAGTTACTGTCAGAGCTCTCTCAGCCTCACCTACCTCACAAGGTCTGTTGTGGGGAGGGGAAAGGGAAGGAGTTTGTAAGCAACTCTGAGACTTCTTTGGGTAGTGAAAGGTAGGGTATAAATCCAACCTCCTCCTCCTCCTCCTCCTCTTCTCCTCCTCCTCCTCCTCCTCTATAATCCTTTTCTTACCATCAGCACTGTGTGACTTTACAGGAACTATTATGCTGAAAACTCAAACAAAATTCTGATTTAAAATATCTTGTAATACCACTAAAAGTTTAATTGTACAATTCATTGTACCGTTTATCATTTTAATGTGGATTGTCTTCTCACTATGGGATAAATTGCATGGTTTTTTTGTGTTGTTTTTTGCTGTGCAAGAGGCACCCAATGTGGTTTACAAACAGGGAGGGGGAATGCAGCTCACCATAAAAATCTTAACAGCTCCTTGAAAATCACAATAAAATCATAACAACTTCTCAATACAACAGTGATGAATGAACCAGTTAAAACACAATAGTTACAAGAAGATTTGAACAATGGCATGGTGATCTTGCTGGTCCTTATCTGGTGAAAGAAAGATTAAGGACAAAACAATGAGAGAGTACATTGATGTTTTCCAAATAGTACTCAGCTGCCAATCTGACAGTTCCTTTGATTCCCACTCTCTGGTTGGCTTGGTATATTTATTTAAGACATTTTTAGACCACCTTTCTTTCATGAGGGTCTCAGAGCAGCCAAAAATGACATCTAAAATACAATGAAACCAAACCAGTTGGAAAATAATAAAACATCAGCTACTGTCAGAAAATACACATCCAATCTAACCAAACACCAACTTTTGACTGAAAGCTTTTTTGGCACATTTAGGAAGGCCAGCTCATGATGTGAGGGCCATTATTGAGAAAGCTCAACTTCAACCTGTGGCAGATTTCATGACTCTGTGAAAGAGGACTGGCACAGTCTTATGGGCTCATATTGGGAGAGAATAGACTTTCAGGTATGTGGGTGCCAGGCTATGAATGGCTGTAAGGGGAAGAATGTCATGGATTCAGTGTAAGAAGCACTGAGTTAAAGATCAAAGGTTACTTTTGAGCACAACAGCATGTTAAGTGGTAGACGGACATATCACACTTCATGTTTTGGAGCCGTTAGCTAAATCACCAGGCTAAAGAAGGCTTAGATGAAGTTCATTGTACAAAAGGATGAATCCAGGCTTTTGAAATCATCTGGAGTTGATTTCTTCCAAAACTTTCTGATTAGCAGAAAGTTTTTAGACAGAGCATTCATAGTGCACATTCTACCAATGTCTTTAGCCACCCCAACTATTTATATCTGACTGATTGCATTTTATTCAGCTTTGGCACTAAGTCTAATTTAAGACATCCTGTGGTGGGATAGGAACTCCTCTGAACCAGCGTGGTGTAGTCGTTAAGAGTGGCAGACTCTAATCTGGAGAACCAGGTTTGATTCCTCACTCCTTCACATAAAGAATGCTGGGTGATCTTGGGCCAGTCACAGTTCTCTCAGAACTCTCTCAACCTCACCAACATCACAAGGTGCCTGTTGTGGAGAGAGGAAGGGAAGGGAATTGTATGCCAATCTGAGACTCCTTCAGGTAGAGAAAAGGGAGAGATAAAAACCAACTCTTCTTCTTGTTCTTGTTGTTGTTGCTGTTGTTCTTCTTCACTGGTATTCCAGGCTTAGGCAAATCAATGTTAAAATTTCCCTTCCTCCTTAAAGCAGAAATAGAACTCAGAACTTACTGTACCTTTCAGCAGAACAAAATTTGTGTCCAATGGCACCAACCAAGTTTTATTTAAGGTGTAAGCTTTCATGTGCAAGCACACTTCCAGAGACCCAGTTTGGTGTAGTGGTTAAGTGCCCAGACTCTAATCTGGGAGAACCAGATTTGATTCCCCACTCCTCCACTTGCAGCTGCTGGATGACCTTGTGCAAGTCATAGTTCTGTCAGAGCTCTTCTCTCAAGTATAGTTCTGGAAAGGGCTCTCTCAGCCCCGCTTACCTCACAGGGTGTCTGGTTGTGGGGAGGGGAAGGGAAAGGAGTTTGTAAGCCACTCTGAGACTCCGAGTGAAGTTTGGGGTATAAATCCATCTCCTCCACCTCCTCCTCCTCCTCCTCCAACAAACTGAAACAAAATTTCTTCAAGCCTTACATGCAGAAAGATTGGAAGTGTCAGGAAGGACCAGTCAGATTTAAGATGCATAAATGAAGCTGAGGTTGGATAATGGTAGCAAGATCAATGAATGGCAGCAAATTAAAACACAATTGTGAGAGCTAACAAACAAATGTGAGAATGAAGCATGAGTCTGGTGGCACCCCCAAGACCAACCAAGCTCAACCCTGGCTACATGTGAGAACAGAGAGGCTCTGCTTGTGTAGATGCACATGCTTCATACCAACCTGAATGGACCTTTCAGGATATACTTGCCAAGTAACTCTACTACTTTCACCTTCCCAACCATAAAATTCAAAAATTTCACACTAGCTAACACTGAACCAGTGCATATTCAGCTTTTCATATTTTTCATGTTTAACACACACAAACACATATATAGCATTACTGAGCAACTGACTGTAGTTCATGGCCATTTCACACATTATGCAGAGGCAACTCAAATTTGCTATTGAATTTCTCACAGTCTCTTCTCTAAGCTCACTTTTTTTTTTTTTTTTAGAATAAACTCTCCTAAAAAGGAGATAATTTTATTACTTTTTATAAAAAGAAAAGGGGAAGGTATATAGATGGATTAAGAAAAAGAGTGGAGTGAATTTTTTCCTGTAAAAATTAGTTTTAGTTAGTATAATTATAAATTTTGGCAACCACCACGGTTGGAAGATCTTATTTTCATCTTACAAAAGTCCAAAATAACTCTGTTAGTAAAGTTAGTAAAGTCCATTGGGGTTAGTTATTAATCAGCTCCTTTCTGACGTTCCACGAACTACTTCTTTGGGTGTCTTCCTTTTACATCTCTCAAGTTGTAAGATGGGCCCTCTTTAGGCTTCTTGTCTCCCACTCCAGCACCTCCCTCTTCCGGATCGCTGTCTTCTTCGCTGCTCAAATCGGTCCAAATTGCGAGTGCTGCATCTTCCTCTGTACTGGCGTGTCTCTTCAGAAATTCTTGTGCTTTGAAGACGGAGTCTATCTTCTCTCCTTTATCATTATATTTAAAAATTAGTCCTTCAGGAATGCACCATCTGTAAATTGTCTGATGTCTTTGTAAGAACGTGGTCAATCCTTTATATGCTTTTCTTTTCATACGGATTTCATATGGAACATCTTTCAAAGTTCTAATGGTCTGCTCCCCAATTTTCAAGGGCACCGCTGAAACTGAACGCAGAATTTGATCTCTAGTACGCTGCTTTGTAAACTTGACAACCACTTCTGCTGGCAGATTATTTTTCTTTATAAAAGTTGAATAGGCTCTGTAGGCCATATCCATCTCTTCTTTCAATTCCGATGCTTCTCTGCCAGTTAGAGGTGCCAAGGCATTCGCCAATGTAGTTCTGAGATCTTCTTTTTCCTCTTCTTTGATGCCCTGAAAGCGGAGAGTCCGATTTGATTTTTCCATCTGTAGCATTAAAATTCTTTTTTCTTGCATATCCTGATGTTTTTCTAATTTATTGACCTTTTTCTTTATTTTCTTGGTGTCTTCCGTTGAGACCAAACATTTTTGTGCGATCTCCTCCATCTTCTTTGATGTTTCTGTTAATTGTTTTTGTTGACTGTTGAGAACACTTTCCATGTTAGTCAAAGTTTCGCTAATTTTCTGCATTTGATCCAGCAGAGGGCGCAGTGACTCGCTTTTCTGTTGATTGACAGCTAACTCCGGTGGGGGGGTGCTCAGACCGGAAGTCCCTCCCCCCTTCTTTTCCAGCTTCTGTGGGACCTTTTTCAATGCGGACATCTTTTTAATTGTTTACTTTGTCAAAGTTCGTGCCGCGCCACTCAGGAGACTAACTAACTCTTAATCTTCAGTGTTTCCCCAAAGGTATTTTCACCAACTCTTTTTCCCCTTTACCCCCCTCCGCTTTCTTTTATAAGTCCCGTTTCTCAAAGGGGGGTGGGGATTCCTCCCTCCTCCCATCCGCTTATAAGCTTGCGGGGGTTTCAAATTTTCGCTTCAAAATAGATCTCCAACTCACGGTTCGATGCCAGATCTTTCCATTTAACTTTAATTCAGTCGCTTTGTTCACTGTTCACTGGAAGTCGGTGGCGTTGCTAAGTCCCATTACGGGCACTATGCAGCGGGGCCGATTGGGGCGGGGAGAAAGCCTCAATTTCCCGGCTGTTTGCCGGCAAAGAGGCTACTCCCCAAGCGCCCCCGGTTCGGAGCCTTTGCCTAAGGCTCACTAGGGTCTTTCGCATAAGCGAAGACCCCCCCAGACTGCGCGTGGGCTAACCATCTCTGGGAGCGTCCCGAGAGGTGGCCGCCATTCACTCCGCCGAAACCGAAAGTCCTTCTCTAAGCTCACCTTGATCCTTTTCTTTGTTCCTGGAATCATAGCCTACTTGTTAGAACACTGCAGTCCTCTTTTGGGTCTCAAACCACAGGTTGAATTTGAGAATCCCTGCCTTAGAAGAATAATCAAACGTGATTATCAACTATGAGAAAATCTCTGATAGAAATTTGGTATATAAAGTTTGGCAGTAGATCCTGCGTGAACTGCCCACAATTAAATATATTCTCACTGTAAAATATCAACATTGTTAAATTATGCAATTCATAGAAGTGTCTAAGAATAATGTGACATGACCCACTCATTGAAAATACCTGCATTTTCCATGTAATTAAACCTCTAGAATCAGATCTGCCAATTCTCTCTGCTGAATTTATTTCTGCCAATTAAATTAGTAACCCTCATGTCACTAATTACCAGGATTTTACAGAGGATGAGCATTTCTAATTAGTTCTATATTGCACATGCTACTAATGCACAGTCAGATTCTTTGTGATGAATAGTGAACAGCTGTTAGTGTAATACCAAGATATTGATCTTCCTTCTCTTTAACTTCAGGAGACATTTTCAGTTGAGTTCCTAATGGGTTTCAGCATTAAATTGAAGGTATTAGGTCATCAACTTCTAAGGGAAAAGAAATTCCATCAGAAATTATTTGGACATTTCATTCTGAAGTTTCATTAGGGCATTAATCAACATTCCCTCTTCTTTAATATTAGCTGTTTAAATAATTTAAATGGGGAAAAATAACAAGAGTGAATAATATTGGGGGCGTGGCCTGGATGTGACTCGAGATGGCTGCTTGAAGTCCGAGCTCTGTTCCCTCACCGCCCTAAACATGCCAAAAATAATACCACAGCACTAAAAATCGCCTAAATAGCTCTTGAACCTGTAGCTCATGTCCCAGAGACAGAACAAATCCAGTTCCAAGCAACTTACTGACTATTTTAAGCCGATTCCAGCAGCATCAGGCGGGCCTTCATCTGATCGAGAAGTATCTAAAATGGCTGACGTTACTTCAGGTAAGCCTGATTCAGGCACTGAATTTGACTTTAACTCTAACAACATCTTGAAGGCAATGAGCAATATGGAGATGCGCCTCAGAGACAGCATGAAACAAATATTTGACCCCATTCAAGCACAACTAAATGATATTAAACAAGCTCTTCATGAGGTAGATGACAAGGCTAGCCACGCTTTAGCAATAAGCAACAATGTCTCTGAAGAACTTAAAGAAATACAGGCTGAGGAAATGCTGACTAAAAAGAGAGTATTGGCCCTTGAAATGGAGACTCGAAATTTTAACCTCAAATTTAGAGGTTTTCCCGAAGGCGCGGAAGAAAATAATGAAGTCCAAGTTTTTATAGCTAGATGGCTAGTATCTGTGTTGGAACTGGAGGACAATTTAGCCCCGACAATCTTGAAAGCCCACAGGCTGGGTTGGAAAACTAATGACTTGAAACGAGGGCCGAGAGACATTTTAACATCCTTTTTGAATGGTAGAACTAAGAGGAGGATTTTGACTGAAGCTAGAACAAGAGGACACCTTCAGTACTTAGAGCACAAGATTGAAGTGTTCCCTGACCTTCCTTCTGAGGCAATCAATCTACGCAGAGCCTTAAAGCCCATAACATCCCAACTTCAACAAGCCAATATACGTTACCGATGGATAGCTGCAGCCCAGCTTCAGGTGTGGCACAAAGGTACACTCCTATCTGCAACAGATCTTACCTCAGGCTACACCTTATTGGACGCTCTGGGGCTCTACAATCAAAATATGGAAGTGGACAAGAAAGCACTGAAAAGAAGACTTGATTTTCATCTGACACCACCTAAGGATCTTAAGAAGCCTTCGAAGACTTAAATATATATTTCTACATATGTATTTTTATTATAATTTTCCAATTTGAGATTATAACAAATCTGTTGTGGTAAGCCTTTATAGAAATGGCTAAAGTTTATATTGATGGGTTTAAACTGTTGAAATAATTCAGAAACTAATACTTTCTATTGGTGTGTTTGGGGCGGGGGGGGAGGGGCTTTGGGTTTTGTTTTGTTTTTATTTTAGATCTTTCCACGCTAGATCCCCTCTGTTCAGCTTAACATATAAATTTCTATAGTTATATTTAGTATATCTGACCTTGTATAAAAGCAAGAGATTTCTTGCTCTCTTTCCCAAGCGGTATTGGGATAAGAGTTGAAGGTTTTGTTCTTGTTTATTTTGTTTCTTTTGTTCCTTCTTTTAATATTATATATATATATATACTTGTTTTTTTTTTTTTACAAGTGTGTAATAAGATTGTTATTTTGTCTAGGGTTACTCTACAGTTGTGAAAGGGAAAAGGTGGGGTGGGGGGTGTTAAAAGTTACTCTTTAGTAAAAAGTTTTTTAGGACTGCGGTCCATTTCATTTTCATCTACTGTTTAAAAAACAAACAAACAACAACAAAATAAATAAAAACAAAAACAAAAGTTAAGCTTAGTTAGTAGAACTTGAAGCAATTTCTTAATACAGTTGACTTTCATATCTGCTTTATTTGTGTAGTACCAGTTAAATTACTCAACCTACAATTTTATAACGTTTGGTGTAAAAAGCTATCATTCCAGTGGAATATTAAGATATTATTATATTCCCATTTTTTTTCCCTACGCTTCCTTTTCTTTGGATATTGGTCTTTGAGTTAGTAGACTACCAAAATGACTAACAATCTTAAATGTCTATCTTACAATGTCAGGGGATTGAGCAATCCGGTTCGGCGTAAAAGAATTCTGACCCAAATCAACAGAGAACATCCAAATATTGTTTTCTTACAGGAAACGCATATCTCATCCAACTCTACAACTCTACTAAACCCAGGTAAATACAGACAACAATTTCATGCACACGGCTCAACAAAAGCGAGGGTGTAGCAATTCTTATTTCAAATACCACTAACTTCTCATTTATAAAATCCAAAAAGGATCCTTTGGGCAGATACTTGTTTGTGATTGGGAAGATAAATGAAATGCTTTTTACATTAGTTGCACTGTATGTTCCTAACTCAAACCAAATTTCCTACATGACCTCCATTTTAAATGATCTAATGTCTTTTGGAGAAGGCGAAATAATTATTGGAGGAGACCTGAACTATATCATTAATTACTCTTTAGACAAATCTGGCACGCAACTTAAGCAAAATAATCAACTTAAAAGTAAACAGTCTGCTTTAGCTCCACTTTTAGAGAAATATTCACTTGTTGATGTGTGGAGGACTTTTCATAAAGGTGAAAAGGACTACACATATTATTCCCATGTTCATAACACCTACACCCGTATTGATTACATTTTAGTTTCTACTCCGCTACTGAGTAAAGTACAAGCATCACACATAGGCCCTCTAATGTGGTCAGACCACAACTGGATAGATTGCATCCTGTCCTTGACTTCTGAAAAATGACAGACAACCTGGTCGTTAAATAAGGCTTTATTGAATAACCCAGCTCTCAATTCACAAATAGAAGAGATTATCCAAAACTACTTTCATGACAATACTTCAGGGCTGACAGCTCCAACGATGGTTTGGGACGCACTTAAACCCGTTTTGCGTGGCCATCTCATCTCCAAGTCAGCTTATCTAAGAAAACAAAAAGAAGAGAGAAGATTACAGTTGACCCAAGAAATAGCTTTACTGGAAGCACAGCATAAACAAACTTGTAATAAAAAGATTTATAAAAAACTATTATCCTCAAGGAGAGAATTAGAAACATTAGATTCAATCCAAATACAAAGAAACTTACTTTTTTTAAAGCAAAAATCGTGGCAAAACACAGCTCAAGCTCTAAAATTTTTGTCATATCGAATACGACAAAAAAGAATTTCCAATACTATAACTTCAGTACAAAATAAATCTGGACGATTAGTATATACAGCAAAGGAAATATCTAACAGCTTTTTAGACTATTACAAAACTCTTTATGATGCCAAAAATATTAACATAGATTTCATAAAGAATTACCTAGATCTAAATTATAACTCCTTGAAGATTTCTTCTGAACATAAACAGCTTATGGAAAATTTGATTCTGGAAGAAGAAGTTGAAAAAGCAATTAAACACTTAAAAATTAATAAAGCTCCGGGGCCAGATGGATACATATCCGAGTTTTATAAAAAATTTGCAAAGATCTTAATAAAGCCATTAATGGATGCCTGTAACTATATCATTCAAAAAGGTGTGCTTCCTCCATCCTGGAAACAAGCAAATATTATAGTACTACCCAAGCCTGGTAAAGATCCATCACTTGTCACTTCTTATAGGCCTATTTCTTTATTAAATGTTGATTTTAAGATTTTCACTTCAATAATAGCATCCAGACTACAGTCTTTTGTAACCAGCTACATACCCCAAGATCAAATGGGATTCATGCCTTCACGTGATTTAGTAGATGGTACTTACAAATTGATCAGCCTGCTTCACTATTGTAAGTGGAAACACCAAAAAGCAGTGTTTATTGGTCTTGATATAGAAAAGGCCTTTGATTCTGTTGATTTCAATTATTTGAAGCAGGTGCTGTGTTATCTAGGTTTTGGAGAGAATTTTTGTAGGATAATTGATTCATTATACTATCAACCCATGGCTCAACTTAAAATAAATGGTACGTACTCCGAACAATTTATGTTAAAATGTGGCACGAGACAAGGGTGCCCACTCTCTCTGATTTTATTTGCATTAGTTATGGAACCACTTGCAACAAAAATTAGAACACACCCTGATATCCATGGTATTTGTATGCATAAGCGTGAATTTAAGATTTCTTTGTTTGCTGATGATATTATGTTATCCCTTACTAATCCTTTGACTTCCCTTCCTAATCTTCAAAATGCGCTGTCTGACTTTAGTTTAGTGTCTGGGCTGAAGGTTAATGCAACAAAATCTTATGTTTTTCCTGTTCATATAAACTCGACTTTGGAAGAAGTGCTTAGGAAAATTATACCTTATAAATGGACCACTAATACAATGCAATATCTAGGTCTTAAAATTCCTTTGGATCTTCAACATTATCAAAAACATAACCATGATTCTCTCTTTACAAGTATTCAAAAACAATTGGAAAGTTGGCACAAACTTATACTATCCTGGCATGATAGATTGAATATAATAAAAACGTATGTCCTCCCGAAAATCCTTTTTTTATTTCGGGCTTTGCCAATTAATCTTTCCATAAATCAATTGAATAAATGGCAACGGGTGCTATTTTGGTTTTTTTGGGCTTACAGAAGACATAGAGTTAGCTCGGTGACTCTTTGTAGACACCCAAGAATGGGAGGTCTTGGATTTCCAGATCTCGTGAAATACTATCAGGCTAGTCACTTGGCCAATATAGTGAAAATGTTACATAATACGCAAAATACAGACTGGATTTATATTCAACAACAATATACTCACCCTTATAATATTCAAGATACTATATGGCAAACTGCCTCGGAACGATCCAAGGATGTTATACATAGTTTTTTTCTTAAAGTTTTCTTGAATACCTGGGAAAACAAGAGGAAACTGCTGTTACCTAAAATATCTAGATTCCAATCTCTTTTTAACCAAAAAATACTGTTATCATCAAATATCTCGAATACTTTAAAACAATGGAGAACTACTGCTTTTGATAAAATACAAGATATTACTCAAAATAATAAATTTATGGAAAAATCTTTAATGGAAGAAAAACTTGGGACACAGATTCAATGGTTTCAGTATTTACAGCTTCAGCATCTAGCCTCACAAATCCATATTGCTGAT
Organism: Gekko gecko; assembly: GCA_029375565.1. NCBI lineage: Eukaryota > Metazoa > Chordata > Lepidosauria > Squamata > Gekkonidae > Gekko > Gekko gecko. Next base: position 66,380,509 of record JAPDNY010000002.1, on the reverse strand, counting down.
CTAATGAATCAACCTCTGACTACTTTTGAGAAAATATACAAGAAAGCGGAATCCTCAAATGTACTTGTTGTTGTTCAGTCGCACAGTCGAGTCCGACTCTTCGCGACCCCATGGACCAGATTACGCCAGGCCCTCCTGTCTTCCGCTGTCCGCTGAAGTTTGCTCAGTTTCATGTTCGTTGCATCGATGACACTGTCTAACCATCTCATTCTTTGCCGTCCCCTTCTTCTTTGACCTTCAATCTTTCCCAGCATCAGGGTCTTCTCCAGTGAATGCTCCCTTCTCATTTGGTGGCCAAAGTATTTGAGCTTCAGCTTCAGGATCTGGCCTTCCAGGGAACAGTCAGGGTTGATTTCTTTTAGGATTGACTGATTTGATCTCCTTGCAGTCCAAGGGACTCTCAAGAGTCTTCTCCAGCACCATAGTTCAAAAGAATCTATTCTTCGGCGCTCGGCCTTCCTTATAGTCCAACTCTCACAGCCATACATTACTACGGGGAATACCATTGCTTTGACCATGCGGACTTTTGTTGGCAAGGTGATGTCTCTGCTTTTTATCATGCTGTTTAGGTTTGCCATCGCTTTCCTCCCAAGGAGCAGGCATCTTTTAATTTCATGGCTGCAGTCACCATCTGCAGTGATCTGGGATCCTAGGAACGTGAAGTCTGTCACTACTTCTACGACTTCCCCTTCTATTTGCCAAGGAGTGATGGGGCCAGATGCCATGATCTTAGTTTTTTTGATGTTGAGCTTCAAGCCCACTTTTGCACTCTCCTCTTTCACCCTGAGCAAGAGGCTCTTTAGATCCTCTTCACTTTCTGCCATCAGAGTGGTATCGTCTGCATATCTGAGGTTATTGATCTTTTCCCCAGCAATCTTAACTCCAGCTTGTGATTCATCCAGGCCAGCATTTCGCATGATGTACTCTGCATATAAATTAAATAAGCAAGGTGACAATATACATCCTTGTCGTACTCCTTTTCCTATGCTAAACCAATCAGTTGTTCCATATCCGGTTCTAACTGTTGCTTCTTGACCCTTATACAGGTTTCTCAGGAGACATATGAGGTGGTCTGGTACTCCCATCTCTTTAAGAACCTGCCATAATTTATTGTGATCCACACAATCAAAGGCTTTAGCATAGTCAATGAAGCAGAAGTAGATGTTTTTTCTGGTATTCTCTTGCTTTCTCCATAATCCAGCGAATGTTGGCAATTTGATCTCTAGTTCCTCTACCTCTTCGAAACCCAGCTTGTACTTCTGGCAGTTCTCTATCCACGTACTGTTGGAGCCTAGCTTGTAGGATTTTGAGCATGACCTTGCTAGGGTGTGAAATGAGTACAATTGTGCGATAGTTTGAACATTCCTTGACGTTGCCCTTCTTTGGGATTGGAATGTAAACTGACCTTTTCCAATCCTGTGGCCACTGTTGTGTTTTCCAAATTTGTTGGCAAATTGAGTGCAGCACTTTAACAGCATCTTCTTTTAAGACTTTGAATAACTCAGCTGGGATACCATCACCTCTACTAGCTTTGTTGTTAGTAATGCTTTCTAAGGCCCATTTAACTTCGCTTTCCAGGATGTCTGGCTCAAGGTCAGTGATTATACCATCGTGGTTGTCAAGGACATCGAGGTCCTTCTTGTATAGTTCTTCTGTGTATTCTTGCCATCTTTTGCCATCCTCAAATGTACACTTACTTGCTAATATGTACTCTATACTTCTTTCTCTAGAAAAAAGGTAAAATACTTACCTATCAAAGTAAATGGCAATCTCTGATGAGTTTGCCTCTGGACGAGGCATTTTGGGACAAGTCTTGGTCTTCTTTTCCTTTTAAATCAAATATTGTTGATATAAAACTCCAATCCTTTAAAATTCTTTCATTCTGGTACTTGACCCCTCAAAAGTTAACTCATCTTAGTTCATCTGTAAATCCCATGTGTTGGAGACAATGTGGCCAGGTTGGAACTTATCTCCACTGCTGGCTAGAATGTCCAGTAATAGAGGCCTTTTGGAAAGAAACTATTACTCAGATTCGCTTAATAACAGGTATTGTTTTACAATTCACAATGGAACATATTATATTAAACCACTGGATTATGGAAACTGAATTAAAAAGTACTAATAAGACAGTTGCTATTTTATTAGCAGCAGCTAAACATGCAGTAGCAGCTAAATGGAAAAATTCTAAAGGCCCTACCATTCAGAATTGGTACTCTAAATTATGGAACATGTATACATTAGCAAAAGTTACTGAAATTATTAATGATACTTACCCTTTCTCTGTTGCATCTGATTTTCTTCCGGTGTGGTTGCCTATTTTAGAACACTTGTCTAGACAAGAGGAAATTCCAGATACAATCGATAAGCTACATCTTTGGTAAATGACTCTCTTAGTTACTACTTCTGACTATATCTTGTATTTCAAGTGAAACATTCTGCTTAGTATGTATTATGTTTTTGTATCTGTAAGTGGAATAAAATTCAATAAAATGTTTTTGACAAAAAAAAAAAGAGTGAATAATATTAAGTGGATCGCTTCCACTCTAGTGCCTGGCTGCATGACTTAAAATCCATGAAAGTCATAAGAAGGGGAAGAGTTAGGAATAAGTTCAATGATTGTTGTTTTTTTAACAATAATAGGAGTTGCACACATCTTGCCACCAAACATGATTGCATTGATAAGCCTTCTTTCTGTAATGTTGTTCATACTGTCACCTTGCTGGCTTACTGGCTAGGTCTGAAAGTTGGGGTTTTAAATGCCATTAAACTAAAGATAGTGGGCTTTATAGTTTTGACCAGAAGGAGCTCTATCCCAACCCTCTACTGATGTAAGTGGCCTTCTAAAATCAGTTAACTCTTATGAGACAGCAGGATCCACCCCCTGCATATCGAGCAGTAGCACTTTGTAACCTGGTAGTAAGACTGCCCCCTCCTGGGGCCTGGGCCATGCCCTGACAGTCCTGCTAGCTGCTCCAGAGGTCTGCTGTGAAGTGCAGTTTTACCTTTGTTTGGAGAGGTGAGCCTTGACCATTGCCACTTCTGTTGCCCTGCAAGGCTTTTGAGCCTCTTTATGGACTGTAATAAAATAATAAACTGTGCCAGTGTATGCATAAGGGACTGAACCACATGGTAACTCCACCAAGATGCCAGCAGAGACTGCACCCAGGCAAGAAACGTTCTCCTGACCTCCCCAGCAGCTCCAGTGCCCAGCATAGGTTACCAGCCTGTTCCTCATGAAGGAGAATGGAGCAGACCCAGTATGCACTAAACACAGCACCATGCCTTAATACAATACAAGGACTAGGAATTCCAAAACCACCATTGAGAGTTCCTTCCACATCAGGCAGGCAGGCAGCCTCTTTCCCTCCCCCCTCACCTGCAAGACCTCACGTAGACCTGGCAGAGTCTATTCATCGTTGCCAGGTAACTAATTGATGGCCATCAGCAGTCTGGCTAATGCCATCAAGAAGACAATGGAATCGGCCTGGTGACTCATCCTAGCTGCTACCAGGTGTCAGACATGAGCAAGTTTCTAGCTCTCAGTATTGACCACCCCTCAGGCACACCTCCACACACCTCCCCTACACCTTCCAACCAATAGGGTATTTTTAGGGACGGACTTACCAGGAGGTGGAATTAGAGGCTGAACATACATAAGAACATAAGAGAAGCCAATGTTGAATCAGGCCAATGGCCCATCTAGTCCAACACTCTGTCACACAGTGGCCAAAATATACCAGGTGCCATCAGGAGGTCCAGCAGTGGGGCCAGAGCACCAGAAGCCCTCCCACTGCTGCCCCCTCCAGCACCAAGAATAGAGTGCATCACCTGCCCCAGACTGAGAGTTCCCATCTATACCCTGTGGCTAATAGCCACTGGTGGACTTCTGCTCCATATGTTTATCTAATTTCCTCTTGAAACTGTCCATGCTTGCAGCTGCCACGACCTCCTGTGTCAGTGAATTCCATATGTTAATCACTCTTTGGGTGAAGAAGTATTTCTTTTTATCTGTTCTAACCCGACTGCTCAGCAATTTCATAGAGTGCCCACGAGTTCTTGTATTGTGAGAAAGGGAGAAAAGTACTTCTTTCTCAACCTGCTCAATCCCATTCATAATCTTATAAACCTCGATCATGTCACCTCTCAGCCGTCGTTTCTCCAAGCTGAAGAGCCCCAAGCATTTTAACCTTTCTTCATAGGGAAGGTGTTCCGACCCTTTTATCATTCTAGTTGCCCTTCTCTGCACTTTTTCCAATGCTATAATATCCTTTTTGAGATGTGGTGACCAGAACTGTACACAGTATTCCAAATGAGATCGCACCAATGAGGCTGGAACCAGCCCCCACCCTCCTGCTTATAAGGAGACGCCTGACCACCGGCTCTCTCTCTGCTCTTCGACCCCTATCAAACCTTTGACCCTCTTATGTCCAGCTTGCTATCCCCAACCCTTGCCTCCATCTTTAAACTCTAGGTCTGCAGCCTGAGTTTCCATGTGCTACCTGCTGGCCAGGCCACATGGTTCCCCATTTTTCTTAGTTTCCTTCCCCTCCATTTTTCCTGAGGAACACTCTACATGACGGGACTGGTAAATATAACCCACCAACGATTTACCTGCTAATGCAAATGTGCTTTGCCTCTCTCTGTATTTCCTAGGCCTGAGTAATTGTGTGAGAGCTTGTGTATTGTTTGCTTGTGCAGAACTTCAGTAAAAGACTTTATTTTTCAACTACAAAAGTCTCCTGGTCTGTTACCAACACCTCCCGGCGGGGCTGACCTCTGTATAGACAGGTGTTCACTCTCACAGCCGATTGCTTATTAATAATCATATTTCCCTCGTTATTATTCATAATAACGTGCAATCAGGCTAACACTGCAGCCATCAAAAGGCTGTGTCCTCCATGAAGGAGAAGGGTTGGCCATCCACAGCAAACATCTCGCTGATGAGGTCTGTGACTGCTTCCTGGGCCCTCCATATAGCCCTTTTGACCTCTTGGAGAGTGGCCCACCTTGATGTCCCACCTGTGGCAGCCCAAGTGTGGGGAGCTTTTCTTAGAGGGGTCTCCTGCTCCCCCTCCACTTCTCCCTGTTGATAGTGAGTGGGCCTTTTCTTCCTCCTGGCAGCCACCACTCTTTCCTCCAGTGGCAACATAATTGGGTGCACTTTGCAGGTGCTCACTGAGGACAGAGGAAGACACATGTTAGGTGTTTGCACCCCTCTTGACATGGGTGTCACATACCTTGCACTCTGCTACACAAGGGTTACCGAGGAGCTTCCCGCCACCCTCTGAATCATTGCTGTCTTAGTCCTTCTCTCCAAAGCATGTTAGCAGCTGCTGGTGTCCTTGGGCAGTGCTAACAACTCTTCTGCCTCTGTGGATAGCTTTAGGAACAGATCGAGGAAAGGAGGCTCTGAGACCCTAGGTGATGCCCTGCTTAGGGCTGGGCTCCACTGAGCTGGCAGGATGAGTTTGGTGCCTGGGAAAGGGGACCTGTTGTATGCAGGGGGTGGAGGACTTCTTTCCCCCAAAATGAGCACCTGTTGCACCCACTTTCACCCTCATGACACACAGAGGTGTTCACACTCAGGAGGGGTGGGAGCGTGTAAAGCTGGAAGACCTTTTTAGGAGTTAGAAACTGAGACCCCAGAAAAGTAATCCACCTCTAACTTGGAGAGATTGTAGAGGAGTGGGTGATAGGGCGAGGTTCCCTGTGTGTTTGGTGTGTGTAGCTTGGAGGGGGTCCTTTCTATACCCTTGTGAACCTGCACCTGACATTTTCCCCAAAAGCACTTTCCTGGGAGCACTTGGGGGGGGGGCATAACTCAGCTGCCCTAAATCCAATCTGTATATAACTTGGAGTGCTGGTAAAGAAGAGTCAGCCAGAGATCACCTGTGAGTTTGGTGTCTCTAGTGCACCGGGGGAGGGCATTCTACCACATCATGGACCTCACAAACTGAACCAGTTTGGTGCCAAAAAGGTTGTAGCATTTCTTGGTTCACGAACAGGACATGCCATGAACCATGAACCAAACCAGATTTTCCCAGCTCGTACCCACCCCTAGTCAACTCCTCTCTGCAACTGGGAATCTTAAGCCAGTTTCTGAGGAAACTGCTCTGAGACAGCTATAGACTCTTCCAATAGTATTCACTACAATAGCCCGCTTTTTTTAGAAAAGACAGACTCTGAGACATCCAAAGTCCTCTGAAAAACATTTTCAGCCTACCTCTCTGTAAGTGCAAATCCTATCTGATCTTAGCTGGCAGTGCTCACTCCCCGCCTCTTATCTGACTTTTTCAGACAGGGCTGTTATCTGCTCTCCCTGCACACCAAACAGGCTTACAGAGGACTGGTGATTCACAGAAAGGGTCAGGAAATCTGCCTCTCTGTTGAAATTGAGAAGATTTTTCATTTGAGACTATAGAAGCTGCAGTTCACTTGCTATTATGAGCTCTTCGAAGGTGCACCCACTGGGTACAGGATGGGACAATATTTCTAGAATGGTGGGGTTCATCTGATGGCTTATTTTATACAGTCATCAAAACAGAAGGAAGGTTTTTGTTTGTTTGTTTGTTTGCTATGTTGAATTCTGAGAAGCCCAGGACAATGATGTCATCACCAAATGCCAAAGCCTAAACAAGGTACATTCAGACCCTCCTGAATATCTGTCAAGTTTGACCAGGTATCTGACATCAGCTTGCCCCCATCCTAATCTAGTATGAAATGTTGATAATTATGGGCAATGCTGACATCTAAAAACTGAAATAACATTATTCCATAGCAGCACATTAGTGACTACTGCTTCTTCTTCTTTTGTCATCAAGTCACAACTGTCTTGTGGTGATTCCATAGGGTATTCAAGGCAACAGATGTTCAGAAGTGGTTTGCCATTGCCTGCCTCTGCATCGAGATCCTTGACTGCCTTGGTGGTCTCCCATCTACATGTTAACCAGGACAGACCCTATTTAGTTTCCAAGATCTGACAAGATTGGGCTAGCCTAGGCTATCAAGGTTAAGACACTGTTATTGTTCACCATTCAGCAAAATGTTGAACAATGAGGAAGATCTTACTAGCTAGCCTCCTGTGATAATGCTTTGTAAGCTGAACTCCTGACAGTGCTGTCTTAAACAGATTTACACAATTCAAAGCTCATTAGATTAGAAGGGTATAATTCTCTTTAGGATTGCACTGTGACTGTAGCATATGTTGAGCCTGGTTATCATCTGTTGGGGTCTATGAGACATGGTGATGACAGCTCAGACAAGGTTTCTTTGTTACTGATTTTAATGTAGTAGTTTTAGGGTTATTGCATTTCCTTGCATTATTAACAGTAAGAGCTGCCATGGAAAGTCAAGGATGAAAGAGTAGGATATGTGTCCACACAAAAATTGGAATGAAAACAAAATCAGTCACTGCATGCCTGCTAGCAAATTATTTCATCCCCACAATTTCAGCATGCCACATACAATACAGCAAAGAGAAAGATGAGCACATTTCTTCTGCTCACTCTGACTTCCATTCCACATCTCCTGCATTTCAGTTTAACTAAAAGAAATTATAAAATTAATTCTGGATGGGAAGTATGCACATGTTGAGAACTTAGAGGATTCCAAGGTGATAGAGTTCTTGCCCAATTGGATAATTATATCCTTTAAACTAGTCAGAAGAATGTGGGGTGCTCTGAGCAAGAATTGAGAAGAATTTTTTTTTTTTCAGTGGTGATCACCGTACAGAAGAGTGACAGATTTTTGAAGATACAAACTGGTAGATATATACTGGTGTTGGATTCTTTCTGAATTTTATCATTTAAATATTTCAGGATTCAGCTTATCTGCACCATTTCAATGTCCTTAGTTTCAGGTGGTAGCTGTGTTGGTCTGCAGCACAACAGTAAGTTTTGAGTCCAGTAGCACCTTAGAGACCAACCAGAGTCTCTTCTCATGCCTGATGAAGTGAGCTTTGACTCTCAAATTTATACCCTGAAACTCTTGCTGGTCTCTAAGGCATCACTGGACTAGAATCTATTTGGATTTCTTGTATAGTTTGAGAAGTTCCAAGGATAAACAAGAACTGATCAAAACCTGTGTGTGTGTGTATGAAGCAATCCTTGTTGTAAAGTTCTCTTGTATATTTAAGTGTGAAACTATAGCTTTTAGGTATCCTTGGAGATAGGTCATTTTTAAAGCTACCTACTGTTAGAATTGTCCTGGATTGTTACAATAACATCATTTATTATAGAAGCTGTTGTTATTGTACTTAATTAAGATTCCTTATATAAATCAAATTCTCTAAATTGTCCAGTCTAATGACACTGAAGTATGACCAAGCTCCCAAAAGAATAACTACTAGCTAAGTAAATTATAACATCCCTTATTACAGGTACTTTACTCTCATCTTGCACTTTTATTTTTTAAACTGACATATATCAGATGCAACATCCCAAACCTATTCATGGCCATGAATTATTTTTTAACTATTTTTTACCTATTTTTAACTATTTACAAATTACCTGCATAAAAAGGAAAGACTCTGTGAGATGATATAAACTATGTGCATAGCCTAATAATAGTTTTGTCTGATACCAAGCAAAATCATGTCATGTTATAAAAGATCTATCAGCAGGAATTGATGGCTACATTGCACATGCTCAGGATCTAATCCTGTAGGCAACTTTCCTAGGCAGCATTCATGGGTTTTGTACTGCTGATTTGCTATTTGCTACTTGAGTATATCCATCCTTTGCATCTTTGAACTCAGTCAATTGTTATTCTTCATGAATCTTAAACATCAGCTTTGAAGTATGAACCTATTGAATGTACTGGAAGAGGAAATAACAGAGACATTATCTTTGAATTGTTCCTTTTGGTACGTCTATTTAATTTTATTTTGCCACATAAATTCGGTTGGAGAAAAAAAATGGTAAGGTGTTACCATTACTTTTACAATCTTTCTTTAAACTTCGTTATTAAAACAGTCTCATTTGAAGACTAGCCATTTGAAGACAACTGAAACCCAAATACTAGGTATACAAATCTGCCCAGTATGTGATATACATCACACTAGGCCTTGTTGACTGGAGATGTCTATGTGCCTCACTCCACTGAAAATGTCCTGATTTAGGAAATCAACAGACCCCATTAATGTATAAATGGTTTTTATTAGCTTTTAAATTAAAATGCATGGTCATCTCTTATAAAAAGATACACTGGGAAGGTATTACATCGCTAGGCAGGAAAGAACCAGTAATGGATGCAGCAGTAATCACAAAAACTATGTTTAAGCCTCAGTTAACTCTAACTCCTTATCTGTTAATGGCCACAAGACTTGAGCTTCTCCTTTCTAGACAGCCTTTTGGAGTTGGCAGAACAACAGTACCAATGTCCCAGATCTCTCTTCTTCCACTTCTAGCTTTTCAGTGATACATTAAGTAGTATTTAGCACTGGGAGTCATTCTTAATCTGTACTGCTCACTTAATCCCTGTGCTCAGCTTTTCTTGAGGGCTGATTATGTTCTCTAGTTCTCCATTATGGTTCACAGTATGCTGCTGGAAAGCACACCAGGCAAACACTTCTGCTAAACCCACCTCCTGGTTGTTGCAAGGCAGCCTGAGCTGTACTGCTCAGAGACTGTTGCTCTGAGTCTATATGCAGATTTGAGTCTGTTGGGGATAGCATTGGTACCAGATGACTCCTGTTACACTAGTACCTTTCTCCTGGTGGTGAAAGTGCTGATCCCACCTTCTCCAGTTTTCAGCAAGGTCCCCCATCAGGGATAAGAGTGGGGTGGTGCACAGCCCTTCCCTGGAAAAAGTAAGCAGGATTTCTGCTGTCCTTTTAGGATTTTTTTTTTAATTTTAAATTTTTATTTGAATTAAAAACAAATACAAATGTTTAACCAGCAAACAGTCACATGTAAAAAACATGCCAACACAAAACAAACCAGTCATAGTTCAGTTGTGAAGAGAAGATAATTACAAGCCAGTCCAAACTGTATTATTTCAACAAATGTAACCATCTATTAAATATAAGTAATCAAATCACAGTATTTTTGTGGAATAAATTGCGATGAAGTAAGAGAATGCCCCAAAATGTAATCCAAGAAGGGGGTCCTTTCAGTTTTGAGTTGATTTTATTAAACACTCACTGTGCTGCTTCTATGGCACGAGTAAATGTGCAGTCACTTCTGTCTCCATGTGGTATCTCTAGATACAGCAGTAATAACAAGAATTGTGATTACTGGAACACAACAACTGACCGAACAGGCCACAACTAGGCCTCAGTAAGTCTCACTCCTCCTCCAGTTACTGTCACAAGATTTCAGCTTCCCTTTTCTGGAGAGCCTCTGGGAGTTGGCCTAAAAATAACAGTGCCAATATAGCACAGAAAGGAGAAATATCTTTTCTCTGAATTAGTGTAACAGCCAGTATATTCAGATGACACATTCTATTAGGTCTATTAAGTCTAGATGACACTATTATCTATAGATAATATTACATGTACTGAAATCAGTGCACACCTAGGGATAATGGGTATGAATGCACTGATCTCACCCCCACACATAATCATCAATTTATGGGATGGATGCTATGGCTGTGGTCAGACATGCAGTTTGATACAGTGTGGCCCCACTTCTAATTGATCCAGGGTGTTTTTTCTTTTTCTTTTTTTGTAACAGAGTGTTTTGATCAGACCTCCCCCTTAACCCACTTCAGTGCACTTTCACCCCAGAATTGGGATGCCAGGCAGGTTTTTTTTAACCATTTGTCTTTTGAGCATGCACAGAATGGTGGCAGCTGGTGGCCAATGGGGTTGCTGGAGGAGGCTGCTGGGATATGTAGTTCAGTGTGAACTGCTTTTGATAAATTTAGCATTTCAAACATTTTAAAGCCAGGGGAAGAGAATAGATAAGCCTCATTCTGTATCCTGTGTGCTGCTGGGATTTCTATTTCAAAGCTTGGAGGGAAGTTGGAGTCATGGGCATCATCCTCAGACTGCCCCCTCGCTCCCTCTCTGAAAAAAACCCTCATCTATTCAATTGATCCCTTTCCCACCCTGTGGCCAGAAAGCACAGAAAAAAAAAATACAGGTGTCTTTCCTTGGAAGCTTTTTAAAAAAAGAAGTCACAGTTTTGAGAAGTTCCTCTCTCTGTCTCTGTCTCTGTCTCTCTCTCTCTCTCTCTCAAAAAAAAAAAAAAGCTTTGGTAGGGAATGTTCAGACTTCCCAAGCAGCTTGAGAGCATGATGTATTAACCAGACATCCAGAAATGTGAGGTGAAACCACTTGCACCAGGACTGTGTTTTCCCCAGTTCCAAATAACTCCAGCTCAAAGACAGGTAAGAATGGGGTGCCTGTGACTTGGGAATGGAAGACGGATGTTGCTGTCTGGAGATGCATTTTAAATGCAGAAGGGAACAGCAATGAAACCTATGTGCTTAGGAGGTGTGTATGCATAGGCTACATCCTTGTGATTAGGAATACTGCTGTTCTGGATGATGGGGATGGATTCTCAGCATTAAAAACCCAACCAGAGCATTAAATCATAAATCACTGAGCAGCCTAAAATGATTAGAACAGTTTTCAGGATAAAAGCACACTATAAAATGGTATTCAGTATTCAACCCCTTAATTAAAAGCTTGAGTAGACTAAGGCTGCAGTCACACACACTACATAATCCACTTTCAAACTGGATTTTTACTGTGTGAACTGGCAAAAACCAGTTGGAAAGTGCATTGAAAGTGGATTATTTAGTGTGTGTGACCACAGCCTAGCTCCTACAAGAGATTAACAACGAACAAATCCTGAGGATTTCAGGTTTTTGGCATTGGAAGTGAGCTGCCCTAAGAAATATAGCAGAATGGATATGCGTAAGGCACTACTCCTTAGGGAGACTTTTTGGATTCATTGATTAGACACCTGTCAACCCGAGGGTCTGAATGTATCTTTAGATCTTGCCTGTTTGTTGTAAGTTTCCTTTTTAGCCCTGAAGTAGACCTTAGCTTTGTAAGTTTCTTTTGTAAGTCTCCTTTCTAGCCATGTAGTCGTTTTTGTAAGTTTCATGGAGGGGTATGTACTTTTAAATATTAAATGGAAATTGACATATAAGGGCTTTAGTGGATGCATCTGTTAAGGCATTGCATCGAATTGGCTTGCCCACTTTGTAAGAACTACCATATAAAATGGATTAGGGTAAGAATTTCTTCCCAAGTTGTATTTTATAAATTTTATGGATGTTATGCTGTAGTGGAGTAGTGGAGTGTCACTCATAATTATATTTCTCTTTTTGTAGATTTTGTATTACTACTTATGGAAAGGATTGCAATCTATGAAATAAGGACAGACTCTTATTGTATGTATGTAAATTTTATTAAGCTTTATTGGTACATTGCTTTGGTTTTATTAGACCATGTGTTTTATTAGACCATAGCTAAAAATTGTTATGTATCTTATGAAGGATACTTTGATGTTCAGAGGAAGTCTTCTACGAAACAAAAGTTTATTCTGGAGAATTTCATCCACAGCTTTTTGAAGACCTCTCTTTCGACTACATATTGGAAAGAAATACTTATAAGGACTTTCAATTATTGATATTCACATTTATACTTACCTTATGTGTTATTATTGTGCATTATAAGCTCCTACAAGAGATTAGCATAGATATCAGGGGAGCTCAAAAGGAAGGGCATTCAATAAGTGAGGTACCACCACTGAAAACCACTGTCATGTAGAACCTTTTCACTTGCCAGGTTCAATGCTCTCCCTTCAGTGATCTTAACTGGGAGATTTAATAGTATCTTGTTTGCTAATAGATTATGCCCCTGTGCAAGTGGGTCAATTGAAATGGTGTCTCACGCATTATTGGAATGCCATTATTATGCTAATATTCGACACTGCATTTTATCGTCACTACTTGGTGGTATCATAGAACTTCCTGACTCACACAAATTGCTATGTTTACTAAACAGTGGTGATGAAAACACAACTGTTTCTGTGGCAAAGTTCTTAGTACAGTAGTATATGTAGTGCAGTATTGTAATGCAAAACTTGTATTTGGGAGATACGAATTTGAGACTTGTTTTACATGGATTTTAGACTATTTCAGAACACTTTTTCTTTTTTGGTTGGTATTTGTTCCTATGTTTTATTTTCTGTATATTATTCCTTTTAATGTCAATGCCAATAAAGGTAACTGAACTGAAAACTGAACAGTACTCTAGGTGAGGTCTAACCAGAGCAGAGTAAAATGGTGCCATCACTTTGTATGATCTGGACACTATACTTCTGTTGATACAGCACAAAATCTCATTTGCCTTTTTAGCAACCACATCAACTGCTGACTCATGTTCAGTGTATGGTCTACTAAGACCCCTAGATCCTTTTTGCACATACTACTGCCAAGACAAGTCTACCTCAACCTATTGCATTTGATTTTTCCTATCTAAATGCAGAACTTGACATTTATCCCCATTGAACTTGACATTTATCCCCATTGAGAGAGCCAGTTTGGTGTAGTGGTTAAGTGCACGGACTCTTATCTGGGAGAACCGGGTTTGATTCCCCACTCCTCCACTTGCACCTGCTGATGTGACCTTGGTTCAGTCACAAGCTCTGGCACAGCTGTTCTCTCAAGGACAGTTTGTGTTAGAGTTCTCTCAGCCCCACCTACCTCACAGGGTGTCTGTTGTGGGGAGGGGAAGGGAAAGGAGTTTGTTAGCCACTCTGAGACGCCTTTGGGCAGTGAAGGGCGGGGTATAAATCCAAACTCCTCTTCTTCTTCTTCTTCTTCTTCTTCTTCTTCTTCTTCTTCTTCTTCTTCTTCTTCTTCTTCTTCTTCTTCTTCTTCTTCTTCTTCTTCTTCTTCTTCTTCTTCTTCAAATTCATTTTATTTGATTTAGCCCAGTTTTGCAGCCTGTCAAGATCATCCTGTATCCTTCTACCATATCTTCTACCCCTCCTAATTTAGTATCATCTGCAAATTTAATAAGCCTTCCCTCTATCCCTTCATCCGAATCATTGATTAAAGATGCTGAACAAAACAAGTCCCAGAACAGATCCCTGAGGCACTCCACTTGTCACTTCTCTCCAAGAAGATGAGGAACCATTAACAATCATTCTTTGTCTGTGATCTGTCAACCAGTTACAGATCCACCTAACAGTCATGGGCTCCAAACCACATTTTTCCAATTTGTCAACAAGAAATTAATGCCCCCATCTAGTCTCTCCTCAGCCCTCAATTTAGAATGCACACACACAGACTGCCGTTTTGTTTCTCATTTTTGTTTATGTTTTATTATGATCTGCACTGACAGAAAAGTTTGGGTAATTGCAGATACCTTCTGAAATGGGGTGGAGTGGACAATAATGACTTGAATGCCCTTCCTGATTGAGTAAAAAGGAGAAAAAGAGGAACCAGACATTAGTTAATGAAATAGCAACTTCATTGGGCTGGGCAAACACCTCTGGGGTATGTCAGGATACTGGGTGTTGTCTCCACTGCTGAAAAGTCTTTTGTTATTGATAATGATATGCCACTGAGCTGGGAGAGATGGCACTTAATCAGTTTCTAATTCCAGCACACCCTTCCCCTTCTTTCCTTAGATTTTCCACCCAGGTGCCTTTATGAGACTCCCCAAGTTTCATATCCCTTTGGTACTTAGGCTTTAAAAGGAGGTGCCTGTTAAAACATCTATGTCCAAAATAAGAGAGGGACCCTACTATCCAAGGGGGTCTAGGCTGGAGGAGGGGGCAGGGTCCTCACACTACATAATCTAAATAAATAAAATGTTATATCTCTGTTATATATTGTTTATGCCTTAAATGCAGGCATCAAACAAGATAGCAAAGACATGACTGTCATTTCCAAAATTTACATCTGAAACCTTCCAACATTGTTAGGACCATTTGCAATGGATCTATCAATCCCATCTATGTTTAGACACCCAGATTAAGTTTCTAGGTTAGTCAGGAGGGGAGATATAGTTTAGTCAGGAGGGGAGATATATTCCAATACTGTCATTTTAACAAGATGGCATCCTTCTGGGTTCAATATAGCACAAGTCCCTCTCCATTTTTCCATGAATGCAAGATTTCTTATTCAGGAAAAGGCAACCTTAGGGTGCAATCCATTTTTTAAATGCAACTGCCGAGGGGTGGGGGAGCATTTTTCATAAGTAAGAGCCGGGGCTCTGGAGAGGAATGTTGCTATCTATTGAGATCTTATATTGCTGAGCTTTGTGATATGTTCTGAATATTGAACAGTGAAACTGTAAAGATTAAAAACAGCAGAGCATTCTGGAACACAACTAAGCTATAGCTATTACTGACTTCATAGATTTGAGCCACATTGTCAGGTACATGATGCACTCTGTGCATGCAACAACAACGGAAGTTCCAGTATCTGAAACCTTATGCCACAAATATGTGCTAGTTTCTAAGATAACACGTTTTTGCCACTGATCTTTTTCTATAAAACTTAAAAGGCTAAAAAACAAAAAAAACAGATCACTACAATCAAGTAAATATAGAAATACAGGAGGGAACATCCATAGATGGGGGGAGAATTAAGTGGGAAAAAATCCCAGGGGACCTGGAAATTTCAGGGCACCCTGGAGCTGGGTATGATGCCACACAGGCTCCTTATTGAAGGAAAGGGGAAGTGGGCCAGTCACAATTTCACCCTAATGTATTTCACAGGTTTTTTGGGACAATAAAATGAACAGTGGCCATTTTCAATACCCTGAGTTTCTCAGGTGAAAATTTAGATTGCCAAAAGTAAGTCATGCAATTTGTTTTCATATGGTTTTCTGGGCGGCATATGAAAGACTCTGACAGAATGCTTGTTTGGAAGCACATTGTGGCATTCACAACCCTGTACAGAAGCATGTTTATTCTTCTGTTTCCCCTTCTACTATTTACCTGGAATGTTAATAAAGAATTATGAAAGTAAATACCTATGTGACTAATGCCCTAGGGGAATTTTTATTTAAAATTAAACAGGGGAATTTTTAATTTTAAAAAAGGCAACATGTCACAATACTCGCATAAGAATACCACATCCATGACTGCAAAAAGATACATATTACACTCACTTTTAACGTAAACAATTTTTCCTCACACAACCATTCTTTTTAAACATCAGCCTTGAGAGTCTCAGTCTATAATCCAGTGTGACATAAAATATGGATGGATTATTATTTCAACTTTTTTCTTCCTACAGAAACGTCTGGAGTGCAAATACTTTTCTTTCAAGAGCAGAACTACTTAAAAGAAGAAAGGGGAATCTTTAAATAATCATATTGCCTAGGGAAGATTCCCCCCCCTCTCTTTTACCTGAGGACCAGGTTGAAATTAATAAATCGTTACAGCTCGTTCATTTCCAATCTTTCCAGCAGATTAGCTGCTTGTCTGAGCTCCTGAAATGGGAATGATGAGGCTCTGAAGAGATTAAGTTACTTCCTGATTAGCTCATTTGTTCTAGTCTACTAGGGCTTAATGAGAACTTACCACTCAGATCAGAAATTCAATGTTTCTTTATACTGTGACTTCTATGAATCTTCATGCCAGATGATGGGAGGGATAGAGTAAGCCTGCTGAATTCCCTACTGTGTGGATGAAATTTAAATAAATTATTTCTTCATTTTATAACTGGTTAAAAAGCTGATTTCCCCCCCCCCAACTGCTATCAGTTGCCAGACACTATCTGGCAATACCAAATCCCAGACCTTCAACTGTAATCAGGGAAACAAAGTAAGACACAAATACACAAAACTCAGACAACACGATTAAAAACTGGTATAACAGAGATTATAAAGTCATTTACTATCTCTCTCTGAGGCCTTCTGTAAGTTTCTCTCAAGATTTCCAGAAGAAAAGAGCAAGAGTCCAGTAGCACCTTGAAAACTAACAAAGTCTGTGGTAGGGTATGAGCTTTCACGAGTCACTGCTCATTTCTTCACGAAAGCTCATGACTACCACAAATTTTGATAGTCTTCAAGGTGCTACTGGACTCTTGCTCTTTCCTACTGCTACCAGACAGACTAACATGGCTACCCATCTTGATCTATCAAGATTTCCAGCAGCTTGGCTGGTTCTCTGTGGTGTTGCTGCTGATTTAATGGTGCCAAAGCTTTGCTTTTGGTTCCTTACAAGATTATATTGTTCCTTTCATAGGACCCTGTCTTCCTCAGAATTTTTTTCCCGCCTCAGAAGTCATTTTTCCCTCATGTTTCTCTATTTCAGGGAGAAAATACCTTTTCCTCCCAAACTGCTACAGAGGGTCTAACCTATAGGGTTACACATGTGCTGTGTACTACTCAGAAATTGGGTGCATCATGAAATATGTAGACTGGACCCAGGTAGAGAGAAGCTGAGGTGACTGATAAATGTAAAACAGACAGAATACAGTGAATCGATGAAACAGCAACAAAAAAAATCAAGCTACTTGTGAGTTTGGAATTCCAAAAGAAAACTGAGATCAGCTAGTAGCAACTTGCTGGTGATCCCTGGCCCTAAAGAAGTCTGGCTGTCCTTGACTAGGGTCAAGGCCTTTTCAGTCCTGGCCCCGACCTGGTGGAACTCTCTGCCAAATGCCATCAAGGCCCTGCAGGATTTGATGCAATTCTGCAGGGCCTGTAAGGCAGAGATGTTCCACCAGGCTTTTAGTTCAGGATAGCAATGGGAGGTTAAGACTAGCACCCTTTCTTTCCTTTCTGTGGCCCCCACATACCCTTCCCCGCCCTGCCATGTGGGGCAGCAGTGTGGCCAGTAAAGGGGATTACCATATCACTATCTTGGGTTGAGGACAGACTGGCAGTTTGCTCCGGTAGCCAGGTGTGGCAAAAAAGCCCTGGAATGAACTGTATCAGGTTTTCCCGTTCACACAGCCCAGGCTGCTGCTGGAAGATACGGGGCAGAGCCAGGTGGGAGCGTTCAGACTGCTGCCCCGGAGGTGCGCTGTATTCACCATTTCCCCATTAATTTGGCTGTGGATGTATGGGTGTATGTGCGCATGAGTGCTCATGCGCTCATGCACATAAGGACATTTCGCCGATTGGGGGAGGACCCCACAGTGCTGGCACCGCATTGGGCAGTAGAGCGGAGCACAGCCAATCATATCGCTGCTGCCCAACACAGGTTGCTCCTGGCTTTTCGGCTGCGTGTTCAGACTTCCCGAAAGCAGAGAAATGCATGATAGACGTGGGCTTATGGATCTGCTACCAGTTTTATGAGGTATCTTTTTGATCTGGCAGTGAAGCGCAACAGCATGGGTTGGCTACGAGTAGGGGACGCCAGGCAGATGTGCCTGTGTGAATGCCCAATTTACTCCGGGATTGAATTGTCACTGGCCCGGGTCCCTACCGGGGCAAATTGCCAGTCTGAACTCAGCCTTGGATAGGTTTTAAATTATTGATTTACTCTTGGCATATTTAAATTATATATATTGATTGTATTTTAAATGTTTTATAAGGCTGTAAATTGTCCAGAGCCTGCTTGCA
Organism: Gekko gecko; assembly: GCA_029375565.1. NCBI lineage: Eukaryota > Metazoa > Chordata > Lepidosauria > Squamata > Gekkonidae > Gekko > Gekko gecko. The sequence goes on along the minus strand of JAPDNY010000002.1, from coordinate 66,362,019 downwards.
GAGTGGGTGATTCATAAATTTAATGGAATGGAATGGAATGGAATGGAATGGAATGGAATGGAATGGAATGGAATGAATGAATGAGTGAATGAATGAATGAATGAATGAATGAATGAATGAATGAATGATAGAATCTTTCAATGTTGACTTGAAAAGTCAAACACTATACTGGAGATAATATAGATCAGTGCTAGAGAAGGGATGTTCTTTTCTTCTATACTTTGTGTCATATCATGGCTTGAAAATTCTTTCCTCCCAAAGGTGCTTTTAGCTCTAATAGGAACGTAAGTGTGACCAAAAAAAAGGGGAGAAAAACACAACCTTACATGAGAAAGGCAACCAAAAAGGTAGAGACAAAGAAAACAGAAACTAAAATATAGCTATGCACGTGGTGTTAATGTACAAGATATCATATATGATGTATAATATATAATGATAGGAACAAACACATCCAATTCCCCCTTTTATTTTCTTACTGGAGACAAAACTACTGGAGGCAATTTAATTGGGGAAACAGCATCAGGTGGGAGAGTTCCTCTTCCCCAGCATCATGGTCCTAATCCTTGGTTGCAGTCACATGTGGGGGGGAAGCAAGGCTATTTCCTCCAGAGGAATTTGACACACAGGTGCATGATCACACCTCCCTTTGAAACTGCAGGCACAGTCCATCAGTGCATGATCAGATGCAACTGCAGGTGAGTCTTTTTTGTGCGCCATTTCCCCCCCATATGCCTAACCGAGGGATTGATGAATTGTACCTCCACACAAAGGGCTCCCTATGGAGTTTGCAATGATATGCATACTGCGAAGGAAGGGGGAACAAAGGCATGGAATCAGGATGGCCTGATCAGACCATCCTGACGCCATGAGAGCATGCTGGAGCGATCAGACACCAGAAAGTCTGTCCATGGCCCATCACAGCCCATTTACTACCAGGTTTTCCCTGGTGTCTTTTAACTCCATTTCTGTGACAGACCAGAATGGGTTGCCAACGGCTGCGGGGTGCTTCCCAGATGTTGTCTGATCATGCCCTTTAGATCTGCCCGGCATTTGCACCTATGTTGGGTCCCTTGTGTGTATGATCACAGCCTTTACTAACAAGCTGCTCTTTAGGGTTATTTTGGGAATTCCTATCACTGAATTCCAATATCACATGCATTATAAACCCAAAGAATTAGAGAAACAAAATGAAGAGATGTACAGGACTCGGCTTGCAAAGAGTGGTTACTGAGTTCTGACTCCTAGTTAAATATATTTACAGCTTGGCTACACAGTCCATTTATTCCTCTCTTCCTTCAAAAAAACAGCCAAACTGCCCTGACCTGGATAGCCCAAGCAAGCCCAATCTTGGCAGATCTCGGAAGCTAAGCAGGATCAACCCTGGTAAGTGTTTGGGTGGGAGACCTCCAAAGAATACTAGGGCCCTGGAGGTAGAGGCAGATTATCAAACCACTTCTCTGAGCATCCTCCGTGCCCCAGTAGGAGTTGTCAGAAGTCACCATGGCTTTCAGGAATGGGCAAGTACATGCACACACACACATACACAATGCAAAAATACCCCCCAAAAAAAAAGAAAAAGGGGGGGAAATAATGCAGCCAAATTAATCCAGCTAGGAAATTACACTTCTGATTCATTTTGTAAGCAGTAAATCCCTTCTATTGTGATTCCCAGCCATTCATGTCAGCCAGGTAGGAGGGTTAAAGTATTTTCACACACTATTTATGTATGCTGTATGAACTGTTTTCCATACTTGCCATCTAATTCTGTATCACCCTGTGATCATTAATGACTTATAGCAGCACTATGTGCCTCAGGCAAAAGTTGCTTAAGCATCATGGACTGACAGTCATTAATTTTTGGCAAAATGCAGTTGGGGAGAGCGTCTGAGAGCTTCCCTGCCTGCTAAGTAGCAATTCAGTTCCAGGGTGTTAAAAAGGACTCATTGAGGTGTAAGCAATGCTGAAGGCAGCATTTTCTACTGTTCCACTGGGGAATAACAGTTTATTCTTGCCCTGGGGCCATTTCAGTTAAGGTGCATCTTGGCACCTCCAGCTCGCAGTTTATAGTGGATCCCTTTGGGCTGTATTTTTCTCTGCCACACTGCCTAATCATTTAGGAGAAGATTCCTGTTCGAATGTAGAAGGTTGAAGGAGACCACCTTTAGCCCCCCCTTCCATCTCTACAGTTCTCTAAATAATTTTTTAAAAAATCTGAACCAGCAAGGCATACTTTGGGCAGAAAGCCCCTAAATTCTCTACTAAGAAAGGAGGAGTACTTCTCCATGATGGTAAGTGCAATTTCTAGCCCTGACCATCTCTAAGGTAGCCTACAGGACCAGAAGGCTCAGTTTGACACTGCCATTAATGGATTACCATTCACGGATTCAGTGGAACAGTCTTTTAAGTCAGTGTTTTTTAAACTGGATCTGTTGTCACTTGTACATTTTTGTTCACAGCAAAACACCAAGATTTCTAGCATGAAATTCTTTTGCTCAAGAAGGAAGTAGAGCAACTATTAACCTGATGTCTCAGGCAGGTTCTCCAATTTTTCATATACTAAAACAGACATAATTTCTTTAATGTGTCACTGCTGGCCCTCATTTAGTCCTGCACCAATGACAGTCCAAAAGCCCTGAAATGCCACTTCATGCCTGGCTTCATATTCAAGGCAACAGCAAAGGAAACCACCTCTGGAGCTATCCTGTCCTCTCATGATCACACAGTAAAGATATCTGAATAATCATTTTTCCCCTTTCCCTAATACTCAGCTTTATCTGATTTCACTACATAAGCACCTCCTTCTTTGAGGATTGTAGACTCAATCCTTTAATTATTTCCCCTCTCTAAAATAACACTGAACTTCTGCAATCAGTTGGATAGTCCCGTATATGCACCAACAGCTTTGATGTGAAATTGCACAAAATCAGAAAGGAAGAAAGGAAACAGGGTCAGATACATTTTGAATAGTATTAAGCTTGTCTCATCAAGTAACCGAATAGTGCAAGGTCAGAAACAAGGACAAAAAAGGAATATGGACAAAAAGAAAGTGGTCTTCTCTTTTTAAGAAATTACCAACTCATACACAGACCGCCCAGCAACTGCCGCTCTAATCAGCAATGTGTCTGTCACATCACATTTGGGAAGGGGATACTTTTAGACATTTCCAGACATCAGCGGCATGCTACATATGTTATTTCCCTTTGTGGTCTTGGAGCTAAAACAGATGTAATGAAGGTCCTGGATAATCTGTCAGTCTGTGAAAGTTAAATTGTGGGTGCATGCACTCCATATTCAGATTGCGGTCATGCAGGAATAGGATTGGGGTGCCTATTTTAATTAGCAAAGTGAAGCAAGGGATGAAAGGTTAAATTCCCTCTCCCCTTCCTGCAACAACTCTTGCTGTATCTTTTTTGATACTTACTAGCAAGTTCAGTGTTGAAAACAGCCTCCCCCATGTGCCCACTTGCTTGCCTATTTCTCTACTATTGGTTCCCTGTTAGCATTCTTCTGTCTGAAAAGTCTACCCTCCTATCAGCCCATTATGAGTCCTCATGTCAAAGATGTAAAACCAATGCCAGAGGAACACTAAATTAGGATTAGGAAAAGGATTGACAATAAAATGACCAGTATTATAATGCCCTGATACAGATCAGTGGTGAGGCCTCATTTGGAATACTGTGTACAGTTCTGGTCACCATATCTTCAAAAGGACATTGCAGAGCTGAAAAAAAGGACAGAGGAGTGCAACCAAGATGATTAGGGGGTTGGAGCACCTTCCCTGGGAGGAAAGGCTGAAGAGTCTGGGACTTTTCAGTTTAGGAAAGAGATGGAGGGGGGCTGGTAGAAGTTTATAGAATTACTCATGGGGTGGAGAGAGTTGACAAAGAGAACTTTTTCTCCCTGTCCCCAAATACAAGAACTTGACATCATCCAATGATGCGGATCGGCAGTAGATTCAGGACAAACAAAAGGAAATGCTTCTTTACACTAAGAGTGATTAAAATGTGGAAATTGCTTATTTTAGTTATACACCACCACCCTTTATTGGGAACTCAAAATGGCTTTTCACATAGTTCTCCCCTCCTCCATTTAATCCCCACAACAACAACCCAGAGGATGGGGATTAGGAATAAACAGCTTTAAAAGAAGATTACATAGATTCATGGGGGATAGGTCTACTAGCCATCATGACTGAAGGGAACCTCCACATTCAGAGGCAGGGCCAGGAGGCAGCATCAGGGAAAGGCCTCCGCCTCTGTGCCCCATTGTTGGCTACTGTGTGAGACAGAATGCTGGACTAGATGGACTATTAGTCGGATCCAGCAGGGCTCTTCTTATGTTCTTGCTAGTTAATGCCTCCTTCATACCTGCCACTATTAGGCTGAGTTCAGACTGACAGTTTAGCCCGAGATAGGCATGTTTCAGAAATGTTTCAGAAATAGATTAAAGGGGAGGTTCATACAGGCACATCTGTCTGGTGTTCCCCAGCCGTACTCAACCCGTTTTGTAATGCTTCCTTCTCAAGTTTAAAAGATACCAGTTGAAAGTGTTAGTAAACCCTGGAGAGTGCATTCATCCCATGTTCATCCTACTTCCCAGAAGTGTGAATGCGAACAAGCTGATCTGGTAGGGATGCTCTTATGCACATGAGCGCTTATGCGCATGAGCACATATCAGATTCCATTACAAAAAGCCGTTTATAGACGCGCCTCTGCCGGGGCAGGCCAACAGTGTGAATGCTCCCTTGCACCTCCTTCCCGGAATGCTCCCACATCAGTCGGTGCAGCGTGACTGGGAAAACCTGGAACACGTTGTTCCGGGTCTTTTTTGCCATGACTCCCTTATGCTTCAAACTGCCAGTCTAAACTCGGCCTTAGGCTGTGATCACACACAGTAAATAATACACTTTCAATCTACTTTCAATGCACTTTTGAATTGGATTTTGCTAGTTCACCCAATAAAAATCCATTTGGAAAGTGCACTGAAAGTGCATTTAAAGTGGATTATTTAGTATGTGTGATCGCTGCCTTAGCTGTCTTTCAGTGATTTTGTTTGGTGAGGAGGTCCATTTATTTGCGAGGGTAGCTGAAGTCTGTAAAGATGAAGCTTTGTCTTTTCCAGGGCTATGGATGAAGCTGCTACTCTAGGTCAACAAAGAAGACATCCATGACATCTTGTTTTGTAAAACCCATGTACTACATTTTCTTTGGGATTTCAGAGATGCTCACAATTTCTTCTCCCATCTTTGGCAATTTTACTCTATCAGTGTTAGTGATAGAAAAGAGTAAGAGTCCAGGAGCACCTTAAAGACTAACAAAATTTGTTGCAGGGTATGAGCTTTCGTGAGTCACTGCTCACTTCTTCAGATACTGCTTTATACCTTACCTGAAGAAGTGAGCAGTGACTCATGAAAGCTCATACCCTAACACAAATTTTGTTAGTCTTTAAGGTGCTCCTGGACTCTTACTCTTTTCTACTGCTAGAGACAGACTAATATGACTACCCATCTTGATCTAGTATCAGTGAGAAAGCTTTTACAAAGATTTAGAGCATCAATATGTTCCCTGCCTGGTAAAATCCCTGTACCATACAAGATACAGGCTATACAGATGGGACAGAGGCGTATGGATGGGGAAGATCTGCTTTGGTGGACTCCTTCCATTCACAGGAGATGGATCTAACCCAAGGTCCTTAAATGTTATCTCTTCTCCCGCACCCATGATTATTTATTTTCATTCTCTGGCTGCCATTAAATCTTCTGCTCCCCTTTTCACAAGACAGACTGTCCTGTGATCTGTTGCCTGTTACTATCTGTGAAGTGACAGATATGACTGGCACTTGCTGCTTCTTACATTTAGTTTTGCTAAAGATATGAACATAAAGGTCTTCCTGCCTTATTTCTCTAATCAACAGAGACTATGGGAATGTAAGCTCATGGGCTTCATTACATGACATTTCACTGAAATGCAGGGGTTCAGCTCTCTTGCTGAGTTAGAAGTATTTTGTTAACTTTCATAGACAACTTTCTGCTTGTAAGTTGCTGTAGATTTTCCGGGTTGTGTGGCCATGATCTTGGCATTGTAGGACCTGACATTTTGCCAGTAGCTGTGACTGGCATCCTCAGAGGTATAACACAGAAAGATGTAGTACTCTCTGTGTCAAGGATTGCTGTAAATTTTCTGGGTTGTGTGGCCATGGTCTTGGCATTGTAGGACCTGACGTTCTGCCAGTAGCTGTGACTGGCATCCTCAGAAGTATAACACAGAAAGATGTAGTTAATCAAACTTTCTCCTTGATTAAAGGAAACACTGATGCGTGCACACACACACACGAATGAAAAGTCTGAATTCTTTCCAGTTTCAACTAAGAGTGTATGTGGACAGAGATATGAGTAAACCAATGATCACTGGAAAATTGTTTTCAAAATAGATATGGTGGAATGACAGCCAGAGGTCTTGCTACATCTCAGGGCTGCCTGGATCCACTGAAATCCACATTTATTGCTGTGATTTTTTCACATCTCCCTTTCCCCCAGCACTTCCTGAGACATCCCCAAAGCTGCTACTGTGGGACTGTCATAGAAACAAGTTACATTGTTCAGGGTGCTGTAGTAAGGAGCACAAATGGGTTGAAACTAACATAGTTATGAGACAAGTTGATGTTCCTCTTTGCAATATTGAAAGAAGTGTGCATAATGCTGGCAGAGTTCAGGAAACAATCCAATTCACACTTTGGAGTTTGCTTTTAATGACTTTACTGCAACAGGATTTTGAAAAAAAGACAATAACTGACTGCAGGCCCCAAATGGAACAGAGAGGCCTTCACAGCACAAGCACTGACACATACTAACACAGCAAAAGAAAGAGAAAGAAGAGGTAGGCTGAACTGCAAAAGAAAATGTTTAATAAACCCTAAACACTAGAGAATGCACCACAGCTCCCCCTAGGGCCTAGGGTACAAGTGGACTAAACCACAGACTAAAGTAACTAGACTTTTAGCAGACTGCTGCTTCTCTAATACATAATACCAGTCTGAACATACTTTGCAATAGACTGGATATTTATAAAATAGAATATTTATAAAAATGCCCAGAATCACGAGGATGCAGAGCAATGCACGAAGGGGCACCAGGGACTCTGAGATGTGTTTTATGTTGAAGACAGTTACATCCAAGTTACCATAAAAAGGACAGGGGAAAAAATCTCATTCTGATACCAAGAAGTATTTAAAGGTTAGAACTAATTCACAGCACACAGAACATAGGTCAAGGCATGACCATGTTTGTTGTAACAAGAAAAGAAATATTTAGGATGGCTTGCAAGTGTTTGGGTATATTATGAAAGGTGGGATTCAGGTAAATCTACCTGAAGTAGTGGAGCAACATTAGTATCCGGACATGAACCTAGCAGAGCATTTTGTTTAACTCAGACTACTCAGTACAGTGGCATGGATGGTTTCTACCAAGGGTCTTCTCCCAGAAAAAGACCTGCAGGAGCTCATTAGCATAAAGTACTAGGCTATTAGCATAATAGCTCATTAGAATATGCCACACCCCCTGACATCACCGGAAGTGATGTCATAAGGTGAAGCAAAGGGGGGGAGGCATCTTCAAAAGCCTCCCCTTCTCAGTCAGCCTGGATGGGGGAGGGGAATGTTGGGCCACAGTAGGATAGGGGGAAGGAAAGAGAGAGAGAGAAGGAAAGAAGGAAGGAAAGAGAAGGAAAGAGGGGATAAAAAGAGAGAGGGAAAGAAAGAGAATGAAAGAAGAAGGGAAAGGGGAAAGGGAGAGAATGAAAGGAGGGAAAGAGAAAAAGGAGAGAAGGGAAGAAGGGAAAGAAAGACAGGAAGGAAAGAAGGAGGAAAAGGGAAAGAAAGAAAAGGAAAGGAGAGAAGGAAAGGATGGACAGAAGGAGGGCAAAGAGATGGGGAGAGGGAGGAAGATTCTCCCACCCACCCAGATCCCTCACTTACCTCCATTCATGCCTTCCCCCGGGCTGCAGTGCGCGGTCGCGGGCCCCAGGAGGCCGGCCACGGCCCTCTTCGGGCCTCCATGGGGCCTCAGCACCGGAGCGCGGGCCCCGGGAGGCTGGCCATGGCCCTCTTCGGGCTTCCATGGGGCCTCAGCTCCATTGCGTGGGCCCCGGGAGGCCGGCCGCGGCCCACTTTGGGCCTCCGTGGGGCCTCAGTGCTGGAGCGTGGGCCCCAGCAGGCCGGCCACGTGCCTCCCCAGGGTTTCAGCGCTGGAGTGTGGGCCCTGGGAGGCCGGCCACGGGCCTCTTCGGGCCTCCCCAGGGCCGCTGCAGCTCCATCGCGGGCCCCAGGAGGCCAGCCACGGGCCATGCCCAGGGGCCTCAGCGCTGAAGGCCCGGGAAGCCAGCCATGGGCCTCTTCAGCGGCCCTGGGCCACAGCTCTTCCGGGAGGGGAGCTGGGGACGGGGCTTGTCACTGCTGCCACCACATGTCCCAGCACCTGGGCTGCCGGAGCGGTGCTCCGGCATGCTCCGGCACCAAAAGACCCCTAGTTTCTACAGGTGGATGGTGAAGTGTAACTTCTTGGCTCTCCTCTCTCACTGCTATCCAAAAATGCCCCCCCTCCCAAAAAGGTGTTCCTGGGGGACCGGAGATGGCCCAGGAAGAGAATTTCAGGGGGTATGGTGGGCTGCAGTAGGAGGAAGGAGCCAAGACCATCATGCGCCGTGAGCAAACATCCTTATATCTGCAGAAGCACTGCATTGGATCCAAACCATTGCATTAAGTTGTCAGAGTTAAGCAGAATCCATTGAATCCAAGCCAGTATTTTACTGACTGTATACAATACCTCCCCCTGCCCCTCAGCATCAAAAGTTATTCTATTTATTCATGACTTCTTAGGCTATTGTAGATCCTGGTGTTTTGACCTGTTAAGTCCTAAAACAAATTATCTAGACCACTGATTTCTGGCAAGTTAATCCTAATTATTTCTTTACTCAGTCTGTTTCAGCAACTTAAAAATCAGAACAATGCAGATATGTAGCCCACATCATGCATGCAGACATCAAATAATCCTTTCAGCACCTTCCCCCCCCACCCAGTATGCTAACCCAAAACTTTTTGTTAGACTATCTGACCCATTACTGCATCATACTCAGTGTTGGATTATAGTAATGGACATTTTCTACGTTCATTTCCAACTGGAAGCTATTTCTGGGTGATTAGGTTGCTAAGAGATAGGAAGATAAGACAGCATTGTGGGTCTTTCAAATACATATAGATGTCCAATTATTTAATCATTTCCTTCCAAGTACAATTTTTTTATATCTAAAACTTAAATTTAAAAGGGAACAAACACTACAGAAAGAAATAAAAGGATAGATTGCAAGAGCGAATGATTGCCCTTCATCAATCCGATAGGAGAGCTAGATTAAAGAGTTAGCAGCTTTAAAATTGCCTTCAGTTACATTGAAGCCTACCCAAGCTTTTCAAAGAGGGATGGCTGCCTCATAATATATGAAGATTGGAGGTAGATACTAAAAAGATGGTAATAACCATCTTATGATCCTAGAAGAAGGCTTGTTAACTTTTGGGAACAGTCATCTGAACACAAGTAGCAGTGAAAACATAGACATGTATAGTCAGTCTTGAATGTTTAATTTTAGCTATTACCTGGAAAAAGTTTGGAATACAGAGGAACTTCTTGGGAATTCAAACCAAGGATTGTAATTCGAGCATTATAACTAGCATTTGTTGGCAACACGGAAGCATTGTTTTGGAATAGGCAATGTCTGGTGTACAAAGCAGAGAAGACCTGCAGGGTTAGATAGGATAGTGGTGAGGCAATTTTAAAGCTGCTAACTCTTTAATCTAGCTCTCCTATTGGAGAGCCAGTTCGATGGAGTGGTTAAGTGAGTGGACTCTAATCTGGGAGAACCGGGTTTGATTCCCCACTCCTCCACTTACACTTGCTGGATGACCTTGGGCAAGCCATAGTTCTGGCACAGCTGTTCTCGAAAAAGAACAGTTTCTGTCAGAGTTCTCTCAGCCCCACCCACCTCACAGGGTGTCTGTTGTGGGGAGGGGAAGGGAAACAAGTTTGTAAGCTTCTCTGAGACTCCTTTGGGTAGTGAAAGGCGGGGTATAAATCCAATTTCTTCTCTTCTTCTAGTCTAGCTCTCCTATCAGATTGATGAAGGGCAAGCACTTTCTCTCTTGTTAAGTGTCATTCCTTGTCTGCCTCCAGATTGCTACTCTTAGGGCAATATCCTGCTTCTTCACAGAAGTTCCACAGAGTTAGTCTCTCTCTGGCTGCAATCACATGCACCTTTAGATCCAACATAGGTGCAAATGCCTGATGGATCTAAAGGGAGCAATCAGACAGCAACATCTGGGAAGCGTCCTACAGTTGTTGGCAACCCATACTGCTCCACTGCAGAAGTGGAGTTAAAAGACACCGGGGAAAGTCCAGTAGTTAATGGGTTCTGATGGGCCACAGATGGACTTTCCCCATCTGATCACTCAAGCATGCTCTCAAGCCATTGGGATGGTCTGATTAGGCCATCTCAGCTTGGTGCCTCCCCCTCCTTCTTCACAGTATGTGCATCATCGCAGTCTCCATAGGGGGCCCTCAGTGCGGAGGTGTAATTGCTCATTTATGTGATGGGCTGAGGCCACAGCACAAAGGGAGGTGTGATCTTGCAACTGTGTGTCAAAATTGTCCACTTCAACTGTTGCGTGTGACCACAGCCCCCCGCCTCAGCTAGTGATGTAATTAGGACCCTATCTCTGTCTCTTCTCTGCATTATCAAGTATATTAGTCCCTGAATAAAGCTCACCGACAATTTTAATCAGGTTGTGCACCTTTGCTGTGTTAATTACTCTGCCAACACATTGAAGTAAGGATGCCAAGCTAAGGAGAAACTATGCCAGGTTGAAGAAGCCCCTTGGTTTGTTGTTAGGCCTGAACTTTATTTTGAGATGCTCTCCTATACCCCAGTGTTTCAAAAATGTACTTCAGCTTGTCATCTAAATTGTGCCTGCATGATTTGCATTCTTCCAGACATTTTAAAAGAAAAGGATAGCTATTATTGTATGTGATGCTCCTCCCTAGTCCATCTCTGCTGTTGTGTGGGGTCTGCCCCACGATCGCCAGGCCTCAGAATGAGGAGAGGAGGGTGGCTGCACAACCTAGTTCCTCTGTCTGAACTGGACTTCTGAATTCACAGCTCTGGAGTGGAGAAGGGTCCAATGCTTCCTCCCTATCTTGTTGTGGGATTTGCCTTTTATGGGTTTGGGTTGGCCCCAGCCTCCACTGACTTCCTGCCCTCCCCATGGTCTGTCCTATTAGAGAAGGGAAGAGTGACTGTCTTCTCTGTGATAGGTCCTTCTTTGATCTCCTACTGGTCTCCAATTGGCTACCCCAGGAGGCCTGCTGGATTGGGCCTCCCAACTGGCTGGTCAAAACCTGCCTCCAGTGGGCCCACCCTTTCTCCAAGACACTGCTGACTTTCTGTTCTTTCTGCTGCCCACCTGATCCCCCCTGGTGGTGTGGAGCCATTGTGGCTGTTGCTGCCAGCCCCTCTGCTGGGCTGGATGTCTGTGGTCTCCTCAGTGTGCCATGGTAAGTATGTGGCTGGAACTCCTGTAGCCTCTGCCAGACACTCTTCAATTGCGTAGGGTTTTGAGGGTTGAGGTTGGAGTGGTGAAGAGTCTGGAAACATTATAACACATGTTCAGTGATTGCTGAAACTGAGTTGAAATTGAAAATCAGTAAAATTGAAATTTAATATGAGTATTATTAATAATTTGACAAAATCGCATGGCCTGAAATTTCATGTTGTTAAATGCTGGGTTCAAGATGTATTACAGTGAACAGCTCTATTTTATTAAATGATTTCAGGAACACTACAAGACAAACCCTAGGGCTATCGCCCTGTTTAAATAGCATGCAAGCACTATACCCCAAATACATCCCACTCCCAACAATAGGCTATTTATATAGCACTACTTCCCCACTGGTCCCTTCCAGAATCCTAGCAAGTATTGTTCTGGAGCAACAAGTTCAGCCAGTCTCGGATACTAACTCAGGGATGACCCATGCTTAGTACACAACACATGTACACCCCCAAGAAGTAGGTCATGCATCATGTAAGTATGACCTCTATATTAAAAAAAAGCAAATTAGAAGTCCAATGATTTGCAAAGGGTGGCTGTGGATTATTTTTCTTATGAACAACAAAACAATAGCTTTAAAAATTCACCAAACAAAACTATCTTCTTTTTTTAAAAAACATTAAATACTTGGCATGCCGAATAATGCAAATATTGCTCAGTTGCCTCAGCAATGGCCTTCTTTTCCACTTTCCCACACTATGGTTCCCAAGCAGTAGTCCAAGAACACATACAATCACATACAAAAACCAGTTTTGAACTATGACATTAGGTGACGTTTGCCAAGCACTGCCTGTACCATTTAAAATATGAACCAATGAACAAGTCCTGTTCAGTTTTATTCTTAATACATTTCATTCTTTATGACAAAGTTTATTTTCATATATCTTTGTGGCAAACATAAACAGGGGAATCCATAACTCTAAATTGATAGGATAATTTCCATCTCATCTGTCTTAAATGTCAGCAAAACCCTTTTCATGTGAATACCATTTTATTACTGACAAGAATGGTTCAAAAAGAGAAATACAAGGTGATAGTAATAAAAAGAAATACCACCATGGGTTTATTTCAAGAAAAGAACCATGTTATCAAAACTGGATTCTTACTCCTTAGAGAAATCTACATAAATTCACATTTAAAAAGTCTGAAAGTAATTTTACAGAACATCATGATAAAAGGGTTGGAACACCTTCCCTATGAAGAAAGGTTAAAATGCTTGGGGCTCTTCAGCTTGGAGAAACGACGGCTGAGGGGTGACATGATCGAGGTTTATAAGATTATAAATGGGATTGAGCAGGTTGAGAAAGAAGTACTTTTCTCCCTTTCTCACAATACAAGAACTCGTGGGCACTCCATGAAATTGCTGAGCAGTCGGGTTAGAACAGATAAAAGAAAATACTTCTTCACCCAAGGAGTGATTAACACATGGAATTCACTGCCACAGGAGGTGGTGGCAGCTACAAGCATGAACAGTTTCAAGAGGGAATTAGATAAACATATGGAGCAAAAGTCAGGTATCCCTGCCATAAGGGTGATGGGGAGGAGATGAGACGGTAATAGATGTATCTGTGTTTCTAGTTTGGAATGTGGGGAGGTGACGAGGTTGCCTGGGAGACCGGGCCATATCTCACCTCACACAGGCCTAAATGGCCTTGGAGCCAGGCTGTTCATCTCCTTTCGCTTTCTAAAGACAACAGCTAGGCTTGAGAACTTTCAGGTGGTGGGAACATAGTAATTTAGTGCCTCATAGCTTTCCCGTGCGCAGGCTGGCCATCTATTGGTAGAGGTGTGGGGGCTCCTTTCCCCCCTTAAAGTATAACCCCAATGCTTCATGTATTCAAGTGATTCTTAACAATGCTTCTGTTCTGGTGACCTAGTATTGCAGTCTAATAAATACTATTCTTGTTTCAATGAATAAGGCCTGGTGTTTGACTAACTAACTAAGGACTCTGACAGTTTGTTAAGAATCACTTTTAGTCAGGACTGGTCAGAAACCTGTTGCGCACAAAATGAGCGACGGTGAAGAAGACACTCTCCTGATCAAAGACCCACCAGAGGACCAGAAACCGGAGGATAAGAAACCTCCTGTGACGATGGTGCCGAGCACCACAGCAGTCCTGCCCTTGGAAGTCCCGGGTAAATATGTCCCGGCGTCGTGGGGCTTGGAATACGACTTAGGGGGGCCCTACGGGGACCCGTATGGAGCAGCGTACGGCGGAGTGACCACCCGGCCCAAGCAGCAACGGGACTGGGTGAAGCCGCTTGCCGAGACGCATGAGACGTGGTTCTTCACCCTGCGAGCATCGGTGAGAGAAAGCCGGTTCGAGAGATCGATTCACTGGCTGAGCACGGCAGAAGGGGCAGAAGACCCGCATAGGGAGTCGAGAGACTTGGAAGGGCCCGTGGTGAGCCGGAGATGGAGTAGCGACCCAAGTCAAGATCGCCTGTTCCGCTTGCTAGACGAGTCCCTCTCCCGCATACCCAAGATGATCTCGGACGGCATCCGAGAGGAAATGGACAGGAGGCAGAGAGAGGCACCTCCTGATCAGCAACCCCCCGATCAAAGGATCGTGCTGGCGGGGCCACCTGGGGGTGTCCCTGGGCAACCGGGGGCACCCCTGGACCAACCAGCGGGGCCCCCACCGCAGGGGCCGCCGGCGCCGCAACCACAACGACCCTGGGGGTTCCTCCCACCAAAGCCGGCAGAACTCCTTGAGGCGGACTTTGATGGGACCCCGGAGAAGTTCTCGTTCTTCCTGGTGAGAACCGAAAAGTTCATCGAGAACTGGGGACACCTGTTCCAGAGCGAGGACCGCATGGTGGACGCAATCGCATTGCACCTGAAGGAGGCGGCGGCAGACTGGTATGTAGCCCTGCACCAAGCAGATGGGCGGGAGTTGCGGGAAATCGACGCCTTTATGTGGGCCATGAAGGAGCAGTTCGAGGATGTCAATGCGAACAAGACTGCCCAAGCTTTCCTACGCGCTTTCAAGCAAGGTTCCAAATCCGTGAGGGAGTATATTGCGGAGTTCTGGAGGCAAGCCACGAAAGTCCGGGGATGGCCTGATGGAGTCCTGGCAGAACAATACCGCCTGGGGCTCAATTCAGAGATCCGCTGGACCGTGATGCGTGGACACGACCCGGAGACGTTGATGGGCTGGATGCAGGAGGCGATAGCCACGGAAACCCTCCTGAAAACCATCCGACTAGACGACGTGGCGGTGTTGGGAAAGGAAGCCCCATCGGGACCAACCCCAGCACCCAGAGGGAAGACCCAACCGACGACTCCCCGACCCAAAGATGGCACGCGGAAGATCCAGATGAAGCAAGGGCTATGTCTGAAATGCGGCGAATCGGGCCACTTCGCGGCAAGCTGCTCCAGATCAACCACCCCACCTGGAGGGGCGAAAGGGGGCAAGAAGGGATTTGACACATCCACACCCAAACCGGTGGCGAAACCGAGAGGGGCTAGAGCTCTGCAAATTAACCCGCTGAGTGAGACCTCTGACTCGTCGGAGGAAGAAACCACGAAGGCGGGAAACAAGAAGGACCTGCTGTAAATAGCGCTGAACAGCAGGTCC
Source organism: Gekko gecko (assembly GCA_029375565.1). Taxonomy (NCBI): domain Eukaryota; kingdom Metazoa; phylum Chordata; class Lepidosauria; order Squamata; family Gekkonidae; genus Gekko; species Gekko gecko. Next base: position 66,346,792 of record JAPDNY010000002.1, on the reverse strand, counting down.
CGGACTCGCAAGCGCTGAACCCGGTGAGCAGATCCTCCTCTCTCTTCTTTCTTACTGTGACTCTAATGGACCCGGGTCTACAGACCCATGTGAGGGTGTGAGCTCTCATTGACTCTGGGTGTGGGAAAGACATTATTAACCCCTCGCTAGTGACAGGGCTAGGGGCGAAAGTAGTCAAACTGGCTGAACCCATAGTGTTTACCCAGATGGATGGCTCAACGATGAAAGAGCCGTGTAAATACGAGACTGTGCCATTACGTCGGTGAATTGGGGAACACTGGGAGTTGAGACCATTCGTTGTTACCCCGGCTGCCCGTTTCTCTCTGGTCTTGGGGAGTGCATGGTTCTTTGACCACGACCCACACTTTATGGGAAGAGGGGAAGGTCAACTTCATCTCGGCCAAATGTAGGGACCACATTTGGCACGGGGGCTGGGGATCCCTGTGACTGGGAAGCGACCCTGTTCTGGTGGGGGTGGCAGAAGCAGAGCTGGAGGCGATCCCACGAGATTACCGGGATTTAGCGGCAGTCTTTGGGGAAGAAGAGGCGGACGAGTTGCCCCCCCACAGGAACTCAGACTGTGCTATTGAAATACTGCCAAACCAGAAGCTACCTAAGGGCAAATTGTATTCCATGAGCCCAGCTGAGAAAGTGGAACTGAGAAAGTCCATAGATAAAAACTTGGAGAGGGGGTTCATCCGACCTGCCTCTTCCCCGTTTGCCGCACCCGTTTTATTCAGGAAAAAGAAAGACGGGGGGTTGCGACTGTGCACGGACTATCGCGGGCTAAACGCTGTTTCAATCACCAATGCATACCCCCTGCCCCTGATCAAGAACCTCCTAGCTGCGGTTGCTGGGGGGAGGATTTTTTCTAAGTTGGATCTTAGGGATGCCTACTTTCGGGTACACATCAGAGAAGGGGATGAATACAAAACTGCATTTAACACCACTCTGGGGCAATTTGAATACTTGGTTATGCCTTTCGGGCTACAGGGGGCACCAGGGGTGTTCATGAACCTGATTAATGAAGTGTTGCACAAGTATTTGTTCAAGGGGGTCCTTGTTTACCTTGATGACATACTTCTGTATTCCCCCGACCACCGTTCACACGTGAAGCTGGTGAGGGAGGTACTTCAAACGTTGCACAAGCACAAACTCTTCGCTAAACTGTCTAAATGTGAATTTCATAAGTCGGAAATCGCCTTTTTAGGCTACCGCATCTCACAGAAGGGGATTGAGATGGATCCTGACAAGGTTAAGGATGTGGTGGGATGGGAACCCCCCAAGACGAGGAGACAGCTCCAAGCTTTTCTCGGATTCGCCAATTTTTACAGATCATTTCTTTCGAACCTTGCACAAGTGGCCCTTCCCCTTACTGACCTGCTCAAAACTAAGGGGAAAGCCCCTGACTGCACCCGGCCGGGTACACGCCTAGACTGGACCCCTGAGTGCCAGCTTGCATTCGAATGCCTAAAGGCTCTCTTTACCTCAGAGCCGGTGCTGGCTCATCCAAATGAACTAAAGAAATTCATTGTCCAAGTCGATGCTTCGGACGTCGCCATGGGGGGGGGCAATCCTCCAAGAAGGGGAGGATGGAAAACTCCACCCCCTTGCATATGTCTCTAAAAAGTTCAATGACACTGAGCGGAATTGGTCGGTGTGGGAAAAAGAAGCAGGGTCGATCCGATTGGCACTGGCAACATGGCGACACTGGCTGGAGGGGGCTCGAGTGCCATTCGAGGTGTGGACTGATCACAAAAATTTGGAACTCCTCCACTCACCCCGCGCGCTGAATGCCAAACAATTGTGATGGGCTGATTTCTTCTCTAAGTTTAATTTCACCCTGCACCATTTCCCAGGGAAGGCTAACTCGCTAGCTGATGCTCTGTCCCGCCTCCTGCAACATGATAGCAAACGGGAGGAGGTCCGGGACTCAGTTTTCACCCCCTCCCAACTGGGAGGGGCGGTAACCACACGCAAGCAAGCGCTGAACCCCCCCCCCACGTCACTCCCTTCCCACTGGGAGTCGAAATTCGCATCTGCTATGTCTCCGGCGGACAGGGAGACGCTTGAAGGGGAGGAGGGGGTGGTGAAAGATGCACAAGACTGTTGACGAAAGAATGGAAAACTGTTTGTGCCGCTGTCACTCTGGGGGGAGGTGATGGGTTGAGCTCACGGCTCCAAACTGGCAGGGCACACGGGCTTTGTGAAATCACTTCAGCTCCTCCAATGGCAGTTTTGGTGGCCGGGACTGAGGAAAGATTTGTCTTTGTTTACAAACGCCTGCCAGGTATGCCTGATGAGCAAGCCCCGGTCGGGGAACCCCCCCGGCTCACTGCAGCCTCTCCCTACCCCGAATCGCCCTTGGGAGGTGATCTCTATGGATTTTATTACTGATTTGCCACTGAGTGGTGGAAAGACTGTTATTTGGATCATAGTCGATATATTTTCTAAACAGGCTCATTTCATTCCGTTTGCTTCCATCCCCTCCGCAAAGAAACTGGCTGCCGCATTCTTGCAACACGTGGTGAGACTCCACACTTTTCCGAATAAGGTGGTCTCGGACAGGGGGGCACAGTTTGTCTCCCAATTCTGGGGGGAGTTGATGTCACTGCTAGGGGTGGAGAGGGGGGTCAGCAGTGCATACCACCCAGAGACCGATGGTCAAACCGAGAGGGTTAACCAAACGCTTGAACAATACCTCAGGTGTTTCACGAACTTTCAACAAGACGATTGGCAGTCCCTGTTGCCGCTGGCTGAGTTTTGCTACAACAATACTCATCACTCCTCCACAGGGATGTCTCCGTTCATGGCGGTACACAGATATGAAGCACCGCCTCTTCATTTTTTGAGCTCTCCCGACCTCCCGCCGGGAGATGCAGGTGACTGGTGTAAACACTTGCAAACTGTGTGGCCCTTGCTAGTGAAAACACTCGAGGGGGCCAAGGCTGCGTATAAAGTCCAAGCTGACAAGAAATGTGACCTTTCTTGGACTCCAAAATGTGGAGAATTTGTTTATCTCTCCACACAGAACCTGAGGGGCTTGCAGCCGAGCCGCAAACTCGGTTGGAAATATGTAGGACCTTTTGAAATTGTATGTGTATTGAACAATGTTACTGTTGAGCTAGACCTGCCTAAATCACTGAAATCTGTTCATCCTGTATTTCATGTAAGGCTGCTATGGCGTGCGCCTGCAGAGAATGTCTGGAGACCCCAGCGCCCCGCCCCGCCTCCGCTGATGGTGGGGGGAGAACCGCACTATGAAGTTTCTCAAATCCTGGACTCGAAGATTTCACGCAACTGGCTGTATTATCTCATCGACTGGGCGGACTTTGGGCCTGAACAGAGGGAGTGGGTTAGGGCGGAATATGTTCATGCCCCGAAATTGATCCGTGCGTTCCATAAATTGTATCCTCTGAAGCCGGGGGGGTAGATCTGTTATCAGGAGGGCAGGATGTCAGGTATCCCTGCCATAAGGGTGATGGGGAGGAGATGAGACGGTAATTGATGTATCTGTGTTTCTAGTTTGGAATGTGGGGAGGTGACGAGGTTGCCTGGGAGACCGGGCCATATCCCACCTCACACAGGCCTAAATGGCCTTGGAGCCAGGCTGTTCGTCTCCTTTCACTTTCTAAAGACAACAGCTAGGCTTGAGAACTTTCAGGTGGTGGGAATGTAGTAATTTAGTGCCTCATAGCTTTCCCGTGCACGGGCTGGCCATCTATTGGTAGAGGTGTGGGGGCTCCTTTCCCCCCTTAGAGTATAACCCCAATGCTTCATGTATTCAAGTGATTCTTAACAATGCTTCTGTTCTAGTGACCTAGTATTGCAGTCTAATAAATACTATCCTTGTTTCAATGAATAAAGCCTGGTGTTTGACTGACTAACTAAGGACTCTGACAGATCAGTGGCTATTAGCCACAGGGTATAGATGGGAATTCTCAGTCTGGGGGAGGTGATTACTATATATATATATATATATATATATATATATATATATATATATATATATATATATATATATATACCTTAAGTGATATATTGCTATAACCACCAATATATATATATATATATATATATATATATATATTGGTGGTTATAGCAATTATCACTTAAGGTACCACTCTATCCATTTATAGAGTCTTAACCATTCTTTTCCAAAGATATCTTCACTCTTGCCTTGTAATAAGAGCGTCAATTTGTTCATCTCAGCCGTTTCTAAGAGCTTGTAGATTATTTCTTCTTTTGAAGGTGTTTCTTCTTTTCTCCAATATTTAGCATACAAAATTCTGGCAGTAGTTACAACATGTATAATCATCTGGTTTTTTAAAGCTTTCTGGTATTATATTCAATAAAAACAAGTCTGGTACAAAAGGTATGTCTGTTTCTAGTATTTTTTGTAACATCTCATATATTCAAATTCAGTATTTTTTACTTTTATTGCATGTCCACCATATATGAAAGAAGGATCCAACATGATTTCTCCTATCTGTGAGACATTTTTCAGGCAGGATGCCACAGGTGAGAGGTAGAATCCATGGACATATCTTCCCAAGCAGGTGGAAAACAACAACAACAACAACAAAATCACCCTAAATGTGTGTTTCATTGAAACCAAAAGAAACAAGAATTGGTTGAAAGAAATGAACATGTATAATAATTAAGATAAATGAAATTATTGAAGAAAGAACAATTTTGATGCATTTGTAGGGGATCGTTTGGATATGGAGCCTAAAGATGATTACCAAGTTTGAATTGGACAACATTCATAGTTAGGACTGAAAGTTGGAGAACTGTCAAATCCCACCAAGGTACAAAGATAAATTTTAAATTGACTGAAGATACCAGATAACCATTATGGCATTTTGCCAGCATTTGTCAATGTGACAAAAATAGAACTGCAGATTGGTGAGCATTTGAAAGATTGACAGTATCAGCAAGTCATTTAAAGGGAACTGTCAAACTGTCCTTCCCATTCTGTATTTAAAATAATCTGAAACATCTATAGGGTCAATAATTTGACAAGTCTAGAAAGGAGAGCCAAAACCATAACACAAAGTTTCCTGTTAACCCTTGATTCTGAAGGACACTCACTGACTGAAGTTCACTTGAACAAGATAAGAGGCTATCATATGTAGTCAGGGGATACAGATATGCCCACTACATGCCTGTGTGAATGGGGCTTACCTTCCAATCTGGTTCACTCTTCTTACCCAAGTAACTTGGGAAGTCATCTTTCAAACACCTCTCCCAGGAGATGATGGCTTAGCTTTATATTGACTGTGCACTCATTCTGAACAATGAACAACACAAGTAGCAACTAAGGGACTACTCGATGAAGCCGTGGGGTTCCTAAGGTATTTGAAAGAAATACTGAAATCTTAAATACAGTGAAATCAAAGACAGAGTTATTGAGGGAAAACTATTAGCAGACTCAAGCAGTCACAATAATATCAAGTATACATCAATAGTACCAAATATTAAAATGCCCCCATTAAGATGCAAACTGTATTCAAAAAAGTGATGCAATACCACTCAAGAATGGGAAGGCATAATGGTAGAGCAAGAGAATGAAGCAAGAGTTTATAGCTACCTTTCTGCACAGTTGCCAAGACTGGTCTGAGCCCTGGGCAGGAGTCCTAGGCATCTGGGTGGCAATAATCCAAAGGGGGAATAGAAGCAGGTCAGGCCATGACTGAGCACTGCACTTCAGAATACATGCCAAAGCAGAGCAGGAATGGAATGCCCTGAGCAACCACAGTCAGGACCAAAAGCAGTGACACAAGTAGCAGTCCAAGACTCCAAGTAGACCCATATGAGGCAAAAATAGGAAGGCATATCACACATGCTGATAGGAAACTACCCAGACATAAATCTTATTGAACTTAATGGAATTTACTTCTGACTAGACCTGCCTAGGTTTGTTCCAAATATGTACATTATAATAACTGGAGAGCCAGTTTGGTGTAGTGCTTAAGAGCATGGACTCTAATCTGGGAGAACCAGGTTTGATTCCCCATTCCTCCACATGCAGCTACCGGTGTGACCTTGGGTCATTCACAAGTTTTCTCAGAGCTGTTCTAGAAAGAGCTCTCAGCCCCACCTACCTCACAGGTTGTCTGTTGTGGGGAAGGGAAGGGAAAGGGAAAGGAGATTGAAGGTCGGGGCATAAATCCAATCTCTTTTCTTCTTCTCTCTAACTGGTAGATGGTACTCAGAAATTCCAGGACATATTAGACATGAAAAATTGGCTTGAATAGGAAGAAAAATACAGTAATATATAGAGATTTAAATAAAATGAAAAAGGCAAAATTTCAGAATACTGCATTCCAAATATAATTAAATTCTACTTTTATACATAGAACAATATATTACTATTAATTTCTAAAATGTAAAGCAGTGTGTTTGGAATACAATTCATGTCAGGAAACATTGCTTGAGTATTCTGCTCCCCCCATTAGTTAGATTTTTTTAAAAATAAACTTTCTTTACATGGTCAATTTTCAACATATCCAGTGAGAAGTAGCAATACTGGCAAAGAGAATATATATCAGCCTATATTTTTAGTCAACATAATTAACCTGAGAAATAATTTCCAGTCTATATTTTATCACATTATAGTGCTTGGAAGTACTACTGTTTTCCTCTAGGCTGGTTCTGGGATGTGAGGCACGAAGATTACAGACACTCTCGTTTCTGACATTGTACTTTTCAGACCAGAGGCAAACCATCAGACAAGAAAATATCTTCTGAATTTTCTTTGCTTTAAATTCCCTACACAAGAACAGATTATAGAGTGCTGGTAACTTGCAACTGTACTCTAAACAGGATCTGACCAGCAAAGAGCTATTTTAGTATTATTTCCTGTTAGATATTCTCTGACTCTGAAGCCAAACTTTCACTAGCAAGGAGGGGGGGGAAATCACTTTACCAGTCCAATCCATTTAATTAAGTAGAATTTATTTTTACATGCGAAGCTGCCTTATATGAACCTGACCTCTCCATGTGATGACTAAATGTGCAGAGGGAGAAAGCGGGCACAATCACACTGGTCCTGCCCCTGCCTTCACATGGTTCCAGCCTCCAAAGCACATGGCCTACCCAAAGAGGCAGTGACCACATGGATGTTCCCTCCCCATGAGTAGGGGTGCTGCTTTCTGAATCTTGCTGATCACAGGGAGGGAGCATATGTGTGGATCCCACCTCTCTACATTGGCACTGTGCTCACAAGTCAGAAATCACATCAAGTCAGGAGGCAAAGCCTGCTCTCCCTCTTCTCACATTCAGGCAGAGGGCCCATGTGTAGAGGGTAACTGAGTCAGACTATTGGCCTGCCAAGGTCAGTAATGTGTACTCTGGTTGGCAGTCACTCTTCTAGATCCCAGATTGAGGTCTTTGATATCACCTGCTATCTTACCCTTTTCACTGAAGATGCTGGCAATTGAACTTGGGACCATCTGCATACAAAGCAGATGCTCTTGCACTGAACCCCTTTTCTTCTAGTTCTTATTATCAATGGCTGCCTGATTGATTTGCTTACTGTTTATAAGATTGGCAGCTGACTAATGTGCATTGTCAACAGACATTGAGAGAGGGGGAAAACTACACATATATGAAAATGCACATATATGGAACACTGCCAGTTGCACTGCACTGTAATGTCCTCTTTGAATTCATGAAAAGGAACACAGTGAACAGGTTCCAACTATTTGCAAACAGCTGAACTGACTGCCAAATGATTGTATCTCCATTCATAACCAGGACACACCATGAGCCAAACTAGAGGGTGTTCAAGCATCACTGCCACCTGTTCCTCATCCCCAAGTGCCTAAACCCTAAGGTGATTCTCTACAAGTGAAAACAACACAGTTTTCTTATATCAGCATACAAAATCTTGAAAAAAATGCAGGTCTGATGTGTTGGCACAGTAATTAACACAACAATGGTGCACAAAGAGTGCATTAAAGAGTAGATAAAGGTTAATTTAGGAACTAACATAGGAAAGAGCAGAGACAGAGATGGGTTCCTAACTACATCACTAGCTGAGAGAGAGGGAGAGTCTGAATGAAGAATTTCTGAGCAGGAGGAGGAAATTTCTCTAAGACTAGCAATCTGAAAACAGACAAGGAATGACACTTAACAAAAGAGAAGGTGCTGACCTCACTATTCTATCTAAGGCCCATTACAAATGCACATTTTACTGCAGACTTTCCAAACAGTAAGCCCTTAAGCTTGACTTCGGATTCTGTGCCTGTCTTATGTACTATTCTTTTTCCTCTGGTGTATTTATTCTGCAGCTACAATTCTTAAAATGCACTTTTCTAATAGGGATGTGACATTTCGAGGATGGCATCCAAAGTTTTGTGGTTTTTTTTTTTAAATGTGATTTCCCTGTTGCAGCTGTGCAGTAGCGTCCAAGAAGTACCTTCCATTTAAAACCTCATAGCTATGTTTTGTGCATGTATTTTAGTATTAGTTCATTGAATGAAAGGGAACAGAAAGGAATGCAGGCAAAGGGGGGGAAACTGATGTTGAAACTGACAAGACATTTTTTGAAACTGAGAAGCAGCTGCAAAGCCCTGTTTTCCATATTGCCAAGCACAAAGGATTCTCTGCTGCATTACTGGCCACTGTGAAAAATGGAAGCCAGGTGATCTCATAATATGGGGGAACATGGTAAGTGTACAGAATGCATGGTAGAACCACTCACACTGGCATAGCAAGCTTTGATTATTGGCAACATGTGTGTATGTGAGTGCACATGTGTGCCTGTGCAAAGTTGGTTGCAAATCCACCTCATGTCAACTTCATTCCATGCTGAGGATCCCTCCCTTTATTTTGTTTACATGCAGCACTGATTTTTTTTTGATGATTATATATCCTTTGTATACCAGTGCATAGGCAAAAAAAAAAAAAAAACCTACTTCTGCTCTAAGATCCATCTTGGTCTGCTTTTCTTTAGGAATGTAAGTGTGGGCCTAGAAGTGTAGATCTAAACACTTCTAGATGATTCATGCTGGGTTTGTGCCCGTACCATAGTTCAAATGGTGTTCCTTTAGTAGGTAATCTGTTTTGCAGTTAGATAGCAGTATTAATTGCTTTTCCTTCTTTCTTCTCTGTCTCAAGGAGCATACATCTGCACATTTTGGTGAGAGGGTGATTTTTCCTTTCTGCTTCACCATTCTGCTCTGGAGTGTATGAGGGTCTATAAACTGATGCTCTATTCCTTGTTCCATCAAATAATTCTTCATCTCATGTCCCATGTACTTCCCTCCATTTTCTGTGCAGATTGTTAGTGGCTTTCTGTGAAATCTGTTACTGACCATTGCCACATATGCTTTAAATATCTCCAGCCCTTGACTTTTTTCTTTAATTAGGTAGGTCACAGCACATCAAGAGTAATCATCAATAAAGGTCAGCACATATTTATTCCCACTAGGGGTTTGAGTTTTCATTGGTCCACAAATATCACTGTGTATCAGCTCTAGGGGTTGTTGCATTTGGTTTGTGCCCTGCTGCTTGTTAGATCTTGTCCCCTTCACTCTGGCACAGCACGCATACCTTTCACCATTAGCATATCTGCTCATTTGCATGCCTTTAGTTAAATTCTGGCTTTCAAGTTGACTAATTACATAATTGTCCCTGTATCCCAATTGCCTGTGCCATAGCCTGGAGCAATCTTTGTGCTTGCGTTCCTTTACAAGATTTGCTTTAAGCCTCAAGAGTGTATGAATCCTGATTCACAAATCCATTTCTCCCCTGTTCCTGATAAAATCTTTTTCCAAAAAAATGCTATAATTCCTTGCTTTGCCAGTGCTCTTACCGAGATAAGATTATATGCTAGCCTTGGGATGTAAAGACAGTTTGTAATGAGGACCTCTCAGCTTTTTCCATTTGGGAGCTTGCATTTTATTGTCCCAGAACTGGCACCTTCAGCTATTACACAGCGTCCATCTGCAACACTTAATTTTTTTTTGCTTTTGCTCATCTAATGTTTTAAAAAATGCTTCATCACCACACCTGTGGGCCATAGTCCTGGAATCAATAAACCATTTATCACTTTTTTGTGGCTCCTGGTGATAATATAAAACATTTCTTTAGTGACTAGTCCTTAAATTTGATTGGAGCTTCTTTTCTGTATCCTCCTTTTGCTTTGGGAAAGGCTTTCCTCTAGTTAACATTAGAACAATTCCACCTAATGTGGCCTTGCTTCCTGCAGAGGTGACTAATTTTATCACCTTTGTTATTTATATTCAAAGCCATTTGACTAGTCTCTGCTCTCCTTAATTCCTGTCCATCATATTCCTCCTCGACCTGATTGATAATGCCTTGGAGCGACAAATCATTCTTAGACTCAATTCAAGATGCTGTGTTTTTATATGATTCTGGCAGGCTGATTAAAATTAACACAAGTATATCCTCATCTGCAATTTCTTTTCCTGCACTTCTCAATTGCTCAGCTAACTCCAACATCTTGTCAAGATGCTGATGAAGGTTCTCACCTTTCGGTTTTCTTATTCTAAGCAAGCATTTCTGAAGATAGACTGGCTTCTTAAGTAGGATTTTACATGCAATCTTTCCACCTCAGCCTGAACAGCCACAGCTGTTGGCATCTTAATGACTCTTAAATGACAATTAAACCCACAATAATAACACTTTTGCCTGGTCATTTTTGGCATTCCATGCAGTCTGTTGCTCAGCAGCTTGGGCTGGGCAGTCAGTCTGGATAACAGTCCACAAGCCTTTTTCAATGAGATGGATCTTCATTCTTTTTCTCCAAATCAGATAGTTGCTCTTCATGAGCCTATCTGTCAAGTGATCATGCTGAGCACCACAGAAGGTCACCATCTCTGTTCCTTTGTTCTCATCTGCTCGTGCCAATAGCTTCTGGCAATCTTTCTACCTTTAATCAGAGATGTGCTTAATCTGGGCCACTACAACCCCTGTTGGCAAAGTAATTAACACAGTAATGGTGCACAACCTGATTAAAGAGCAAATAAAGGTTAATTTAGGAACTAATATACTAGATAGGAAAGAGGACATTGCCCTAAGATTAGCAATCTGGAGACAGACAAGGAGTGATACTTAACAGAAGAGAAGGTGCTGACCACCCTATCCTATGTCTTCCTGCTGCCCCCTTTAGGGTCTTCTTCTCTTCTTCTTTGTACACCAGACATTGCCTTTACCAACATGATGCAGAATAGATGCTGAGAAAGGGTAGCCTCTCAGACCTTGGCAAAGTAAAGCAACACTTAAATATGATATGTGGGGAAACAGAAAATGCAGTCAATACATGCAGTCCCAAGTCTTTTAGGACATTATTTTCCTGGCGCCTTGTAAGTTATTAGCTATTTCCTGGCCTTGTAAGTTATTAGCTGAAGCCTTGCTACACCCTTTCTCTTACTCTAAGCAGCAGACCATGAACACAAACAATTGTTATTGCCGTTTTATGAGTGGGCAAAACTTCCCACAATGAATAAACAGTTCTCCCATCAGTTGTACAGGCTGTTTATGGCACTCCAAACTGGCTAATACAACTCTAGATGGCAGATACGTGTGTTTTTTTTCTTAAGTTCATGTTTGCACATGCCATCTCTCTTCATTAAGGAAGGGTGTAGTAAAGCAACCATCTCTTTCCATGGCTGCTATGTTTCAATGCAAGCAACTCTCCTCATTATATCAGTCATTAAAAACTCTTAGGCATTCATTTTGCTTGGCCTCCTTAACAGCAGAGGTGCTAACAAGACAGAGAAATGCCTTCTACCAAAAGGAATTTAGCTGCAGCAGATAAAGCCATTGACAGCCCCACTGCTATCCTTTAAAACTGATACAGCACCGGCAGAGCTTTAGGCAGTTAGTAGGCTCTAAAATCTGTGGCCGGGGTGGAAGCCGGGCTGGAATGGGTCAGAGTCTGATATGCCCTCCAAGAAACTCTGGAGCTGTTCTGCCACCACTCTCTCAATCACCTTCCCCAGAAACAAAAGATTCGAGACTGCATGGTAATTGGAAGGATCTGTAGGATCCAAAGATGTTTTTTTCAAGAGTAGTGTTACCACAGCCTCTTTTAAACTCCCCCCGGATAGACCCCTGAATCTGGGGACAGATTAATAATGTCTACCAGGGGGGCCCATATTTCTTCACCACCGGCTTTCACCATCCATGACAGACATGGGTCCAACAACCCTGTGAAGTAAATTAGACTGAAAGGGTAGCTGGCTCAGGGTCACCCAGCCCTCCATGGCACACTGGGGATTTGGACCTGGGTCTCCCAAATGCGTCTGAATTTCACCATGCTGGCTTTGCATAATATTCTTTCTTTTTAGCCTCCTACAGACCACCTTAGGTTGTAGTAACACCTTGCCCAAGGTTACCCAATGGATTAAATGACAGAATGGGGTTTGAAGTATGTGGTTTCTACTTCCAAATCTATCTCTTCTACTATCCTAGCACTCCCACCTAAAAGTGATGCTTTACCTTGATCATTACTAATAATGTGGGTTACTTAGACAGTCCGTATCAATAATAAATGAACTGTAACTATGCTACATGTATTTATAATGGCTGCACGCTGTCTTAATTTGCAAACAAGAAGTGATGCATAGTCAAACTCCATTGAGAATGATGCAGAAAGTCTTCCAGAAATTGTTATAATTCAATCTGAGTAAGCACCTTCCATTTGACACAGTACTGTGGTAGTATCCCAGCTGGGCCACCCAAAGCTAAAGATGTTAACAAACCACAAGCTCCTGATGACAGTCTGTTAGCATACATCATAAAACTGAAGGCATTGTTCTTTGCGGTGTCCTGGACAAATTCCAAAAATGCTAAATACATTCCACCTGATTAAATTCCCACTGCAGAGTGTGCATATTTAGCACTTTGTATGTCTTTGTTTGTGTATGCACAGTGGCTATCTACTCTCGAATATCTGATCTGCCCCATATCAGAACACCAACATTTCCTCTAAAGTGAAATTTAAAATCCTTTCTCTGGCAAATTTCTCTGAGAAATTTCAATTAAGTCCAACAAAGTTTTTCAGGAACACTGTATACATCTCTAGGCTGTTGCAGTAAGTGCCAACAACAGAGTATGGATGAGAGCGGATCCTCGTCTATAACTTTGGAATAGGGAATTTAATAATGGAAGATGCCAAGACGCTCTAAATGAATCCATTTTAGAGTGGGGCTATTCCAAATTATGCAAGAGTTTAAGTCTTATCATACTGTCTCAATGTTATCATTAGGAACGTAATTTAGAGCTACTTTCAGTCAAGTTGGATCTAGATTCTTTTTAACCATGACCACTGCCATTTTGAGTGACTTATCAGAGGCAGAGCAAGCAAAGAGGTCATCATACATCTGGGGAAAGGCACATATGATGTGGCATATGTGCATTATTAATTCCAATAACTGTCCTTTGAAGGCCCAGCAGTAGCCCTGACAAAAGAAGTACAGCTGATTTTCAGATAACAGAGATCACTTCCCCTGGAAAAAAATGGCTGTTTTGAAGGGTTAACTGTATGGTATTATACCTCACTGAGGTCCTTCTGCTTCACATACTCCACCCTTCCCAGTAGGGTTGCCAGGTCCCCTCACTATCATGGCAGGGGGATTTGGGGGGCATTCCGTGGGCAGGCAAGATGTTGTGCGTGGCATCTCCAACACGATATCACCTAAAAGTGATATCATCATGTTGGCAATGTCACACATGATGCTCTGGTTTGGGGGCAAAACGCTATTGTTTTTTTTGCCTTCAAAACCATAGAATTTGCCCCAAAATTAGAGCATTGCTGCATGTCATTCCAGCGTGATGGTATCACCCAGAAGTCATATCATCACGTCAGAGACATCACACAATGATGTCCGTGTTTGGGGGTGGGGTTACCCCTGCCGGCCAGCTGGTCTGCAGCAGATCAAAAACCCCTAAAGCAGGGGAACGCCCACTGGGATCTGGAGGCTGGCAACCCTACTTCCTAGGCTTCACCACCAAATGTCCAGGAATTCCCCAACACAACCCTGGAACTCACCCCTAAATATTACCTGAGTAACTGAGGCCTACCATTCCCATGATGTCCAAACACCCTATCTCTATGCATGCAGTATTGCTCCTGTATGGCCCTCTCTACTACTCTCTATTTCTTGCTTGCAGTTGTCAAAGTGAGAACTAACTCTTTTTAGGGTTGCCAGGTCCCCCTTTGCCAGAGACGGGGGTGGGTTTGCCTGCTCCAGGTTGGGGAACTCCTGGAGATTTGGAAGTGGAGCCTAGGAAAGACAGGGACCTTGTCATAAGAGTCCACTCTCCAAAGCATCCATATTCCCTAGGGAAACTGATCTCTGAGATCTGGAGATGAACTGTAATTCCAGGAGATCCCCAGGCTCCACCTGGAAGCTGGCATCCCTAAACCCTTCTACAAAAATCAAGTGGGTAGAACTGATAGGGGAAGGAGGGACTTAGCAGGAGAAAGAGAAAGGTCCAGGCCTCATTGCTGAAACCACACAAGTGACATCATCATGCTGCACGGTCTGGGCAATGCTCTGGAATTTGGGGAAAACCTCTATGGTAAAACTGACTTCTACCATAGAGTTTTTGCCCAAATCCCAGAGTGTCACCTAGATGTCACTGGCATGATGTTGTGACTTCCTATATGACACTGCTGAGGAGGCCTGGGACTTTCTTTTTCTCCTGGTAAGTCCCCTGCCAGCCATCTGATTAGCAGCTGGGGGACAGGACCTGAGGGCACACAACCCCCCTTCACAGGGGATCTGGCAACCTTATTTTATTTTCCATTTTCTTTAAAGTGTGGAGATGTCTAAGCTCATGATTCTTTTATTTCTCTGATGTATATCAACAAGCAAAATACAGTAACATATACACATGCAAAAAAACCCAACAACCCTGGGGCCTCTCTTTTACTAATTTGTCAAATTGTCCAGGCCTATCAAAGAAATCTTTTGTCTGTCAACAGAAATTCATCTGTCCTGTTTTCCCCCAGAATATGAATCCTACTGGTCATTTGCAGTTCTGATGTAAATCTCTGTTTCCTCAGAGGCTCAAAGGATAACATTTTTGTTTGTTTGGGCATCGTGGTTACATTTATACATCCCTAAAGGTAGACTGGAGATATTTATACAAAGTCCTCCATGTTTAGGAATTATTCCATGGTTGAAATGTTGTCATTACAAAACATTTTTTTAATTATTTGGCCAGTTTCAAGACAAAACTGAAAAGCAGAGTTATAATTAACTGCAATTAGATTTTTTTCTTTCTCTCAAGAAAGTAAGATTATTGTACTTCAGTGGAAAATAAGTCTGCGACCACAGTGTGCAAATGAATGATTAACATATTTAGAAAGGGTAATGGTTTTTAAAAAAAAGTGAATAACTGTTGAAAGGTTAGCTAAATATTGTTTGTAAGACTTCGTTGCCTCATAATTTAATGGATAAATGTGAAGTATTTTGAGATCTAAGCATTCAAATACCACGCAGAGAGTCACAAAATAATTGGTTTTAAATTATGAAGAGGTGTTTTACAAATATCTAATAGGCCCTGCATAACCTGAAACAATGGAACCTGCAGTCTGTGTGCAGGATTGCCACTAAAATTAATGAATGCCTACATTAGATTGTTTATTTTTCCTATTTCCAGATGCTGGAGATGTACTTTTCAGGGGAAGGGAACAATGCTGAATTCTCACAATTGTGGGAAACTAGGTTTATTGGGGGGGGGAGAGAAACTTTTTTTTTTTAAGTGTGTATAATCTCACTGAAGAAATTGCTCTAGTTTGTATTATAAAAACTCTTTTCAGATTCCTCTATTTTCCTTGGATGATTTGCCCAAGTACCTACCTTTAGATTAGTTTTCAATTTCTGTGCAGGTGAAATTTTTCTACAGCTCTTCCATATCAAAGATTTTCTTCTTCACGTGCAATGCATACATATAACTATCGCAATCACATATTTGCTCTGTTCCCCAAGTAACTGATCTTCTGATCCTTGCAGATTTAAGCCTTTCCTTCTCCTCCACCTCTGGCAACATTCTTGTCTTTCCATTTCTTCTTCCTCAGCTTTTTCAGATATTGTAATTAATTCCTCCCCCTCCCTGTTGCTAAAGATGTAGACTTCTTCATGCTCTCCTTCTCTCATGCATGCTACTCTTTCATATCTCTACCCATTCACTTTTGCCTTGATCCTCTGGAACAAGATCATATCAATCCTTGAAGACATACAGCACAGTGAGCACATGGTTACAAGGTTTTAGAAGACAGTTATATCAAGAGCTTTTAGCCATGATCTCTCTCAGGACATTGAAGACCAGAGGAGGGATTAGAGAACCCACCATCCAATCTTCTGCAATTCTTCCATAAAAGGCAGACCAGAATCTGGCAACTCCCTGCTTGGCCCAATATTAAAAGGGTCTCTGTCCTGTAGGAGAGGATAAAACACTCACTCAGCAACAAGGATTAATAGGGAATGGGTGAAGGAGAGGAAAGGCATCTTTAATGTATTTTAATGTGTTGCAATCTGTTCTGAGCAGTATGAGTTGCCTGAGCTCATCAGAGCTTGGAAGCTTAGCAGAGTTGACCATGATTGGTCCTTGGATGGGAGACCACCAAGGAAGACCAGGCTTGCTATGCAGAGGAAGGCAATGGCAAACCACCTCTGCTCATTTCTAGCCTTGGAAACCCCATGAGGGGTCACCATGGGTCAGTTGCTACTTGATGGCATTTTATTATTATAAAAGTGATCTGAGGGTGTGACGAACTGAACTTTAAAGGTTCATAAGAGCTATGTAAATGTATGAAGGACTGTAAAGGGTTAATGTCTCACAGAGCCAGAGAGCTTTGAGTGACAGGCTGCTCTAAAGGATTTGATTGGTTAACAACATCAATTGAGCAGAAAGACTTGGGAACTGACTGCTGACGAGAACTCACTTTAACGTTGACTGAGAACAGGAGCAGTTAAGACTTGACTGAGGAGAATTTAGCTCTGATTGAAAACAGTTTCATACTGACTGAGGACTGGGAAGATTGGCAAGGAGGAGTGGGTAGATCAGTGAAGACCCCCATTTGGGTCAGGAAAAGTGATAGATCTTCTAGTTAGAGAAGAGATTCCCTGCCCAGTTGAAAGGGAGATAGTTCTAGAGTGGAGTGATCCTTGGTGTACTCAGAGAAGGAATTTGGGTGCTTGGTAGTGTATGCCTGTCTTCTGAAACCTGGAGGGTCAGTTAAACTCAAGAAAGTATATTGGAGTGTTTAGGAAATACTGAAACAAAAGCCTCTTATCTCAAAGATTCTAAGACTGTGTGAAAAGTTTAAAACTCTCAATTGCTGGAAACATATCAACTGTATTTTGTGAAAACATTATCTCAGAGTTCATATTGATTTACCTCAGATATTTTACCTCTGATTTCACCTGACTGTTTCCCCTCTATGTTGAATAAAACATTTAATTTATTTTCTAACATTATAAAGCCTCCCTCTATGCCATTTTCAGAAGTTTAAGTTAAAATGGTGATCTTGTCTCTCCCCTTCAAGTTCCTGAGCTGAGCCAGCATAAAAAGACAATAAAGTGACAGGTTGGGACAGCCTTAGATCTTCAGGAAAGAAGAAAATAGATAAAGGGGCTGCTCAGTCATTAAGGAAGGGGAAAACAAAGGGAAAACCCTGCGTTTGAGGGAGGGAGGAGGGCAAGGTCATCATAGAGGGCTTTCTGGTCGAAAGATTATATATAAATGTATTAAATAAACAAATTGAACCTTCAGTTTCAGAGGCAGTATGTGCAAGGTCAGCTCAATAATGAGAAAAAATGAGGAAGTGTCCTCAAGCAATGGATCATGGGAAATAATGGGTAGGAGCTGCTGCAGCCACCCTGCCACATCCTCTTTACTGCTTCTTCACTTGTGATTGTCCTAGTCTTACCGCAAATGGACTGTCTCTATACTGGGGGAAATTAGCTATGAGACAGAGGAAGACAGAAAGGAACAAGGGATTGCATACCTTTGTAGACCAAGATCCAGTTCAGTATGAAGACTCCAGATTTAAAGAGTATTTAATAGTTTTATTAGAGAATATCCCTGCATACAATCATGCTAAGCAATCAAAATGTCTACACAATCCAAAACTAGGTAATAAAGATATGTTGACAGAGATGTTAAGGAACAATTATAGGGGTTATATTACCTTTCCAGATGTGTCTGTGCAGAAGAAAGCACAAATGGCCAGCATTTCATGCTAAGAAAGGAGACCCAAAGGAGGAGCTTTGGGGGTGTACTCTATAGTAGGTGCCCTTGTTGCTATGAAGCCACTTCAGATGGCACTATTAAAGACTTTTTAATATCACTGCCTTGCTGGACTGTGAGGAACGTGTTCCATGGCAACAGACAGAGCAGTGGTCCTAAGTGAAGTGCCCCAATGCTGGACTATAGACTGTACACTGTGGCCAAGGGAAGCCTTGTGCCAAAGAAGTATGCCAAGCCAGATGTGGACCCAGGACTACAGGAGCCTTCTGCCCCTGCACCTCTGCATCCACACAAGGATTGTGATGCAGACCAACAGCCCTGGCCTCTATGAATATAGACAGTAGCAGTCCTGAAGAGAATCCATGTTGTGACAGAGGACCAGTGTTCCTGCACTGAAGCCATGTAGAGATCTCTTCACCACATAGCACATTACTCCCCTACCTCCTAAGCCATTCTCAAACAAAGACTGTTGTCCAGCTAAAGTCAAAAGGCCTTCCTGCCACATATCCAGGTAACACCTCTGTCAAGCATTGGATCATTAATGTGAAGCACCAGACCAGCAATGTGATTGGATCCCTTCATCCTCTCCTTTGTCACATCCCCTTCCCCCAGAGGTGTCTCTCCCTGCTGATCATCAACCCTAAATTGCCCAAATGCCAATTCCTTTGTTTCACTCATCCAGAGTATAGGTTTTTTCCTAACATTTCCTGAGAACCAGTGACCACTTGACCATCGCCTCAGGTTAAAAATTAGCTATTTAAGGTGAGCTCTCCCTGAGCTCACTCTCTTCTCCCCCCACCCACCATCTTGGTTCTATTCTGGATGCATTTGGAACTGCTACACATGTGTCGCTGGTTGGCCCGTGAACCCCTTCCTCCCTCCTTTAGTTCCCTTTTTTCTGCAAGATCTGCTCATTGTATCAGACAGGTAATGTATCACCCCCCAACAATACTTCTGCTAATGCAAAGGTTACTATCTTTTCACATCTGCTTTTCCTAGTACTGTATTGTGTGTGTGTGTGTTTGCTAATTTTATTGTATGATTGAGAATTATTCAGTAAAAGACCAAATATTTCATCAGCCTGGATTCCTTGACTGTTCACAGGCTCTGGGAATTCTGATTCTGGTATACACAGGTTATGACCTAAATTTTATGCCTATTACTATTAATAATCATAATTCCCCCAAGTTTATTAATCATATAAGGCAATTTGGCTAACACCCTCAGAGTGCACACTGAGGCGGGGCTTACTCTCTTTTTTTATAGGAATTCAAGGGGCAGTCTCCCAGGCCAGGACTTGACAAGTTTAATGGTCATTGATGGGCTTACCGGGATAGTCTGAATGGGTTCCCAGGCTTAGACAAAAGGGGGAAATGGGTGTCTGATAGGTGTTAGGAACAATTGTTAATGATTTAATATTTGATTAATTTGTCTCAGTATCCTGAGAGAACAGGAAGGGTATGTGTTGAGCCAAAAGATTTTCACATGGCACAGGTATCACACAAATGGGATTACATGGGGATATGGAGACAGAGAAGGTTCACCAGACATCTTGTGGATGGCTTTGAGAATGCAGATACTTTAGCTGGAGGAACTTGCTGTCATTCCATATGCATAGGTTTGCTGGGGGTGAGGGTGGTGGAGATTACCCTTAAGAGTGCCTTGTGCAACCTTAGACTGAAATCCCTTTGTGGAGCTTTAGCTAGCTCTTTCGCACAGGTCCAGAGTGTTCTCTTTGGCCTGGTTCTGTGGGTCTGGTCCAGATCAGAAGTGGGGTACTCCACTGTTGCTTCTTCCTTCTCCAGTCTGTCACAGCACGTGGTTCACTAAGGTTCTCTGAAACTGCATGAAATTCTCAGACTCTTGGAGAGGCAGGCTGGGGGCCATGTGTTGGTCTCAGCCAGCACCCTTCATTGAGGTGTCACTGAGTAGGCTCCAGATATCAAGTGATGACCAATAAGAGAAGGCTGTTGCCTTCATATTCAGTTGTGTGCAGGTACCTGGTGGGCCACAGTTAGAAATATGACAGCTACTGAATTACTTACTAGACTGCCAAATAATGTGGAAAACTTTTGCTAAATCATGGAGTTTCTCTGAAGTGTGTCCTTTACTTGTGGAACCCAGAAACAGATTTCAGGATATGTCTATGTAGACAGGAGCAGCTTACTTATTTATTTAATTTATTGCATACCTTTCTTGCTGAAACTCAGGAAAGATTATAAAATATACATATTTTAAAAATGCAATAAAATAACATAAGATAACCAATAACAAATGGAAAAAAAGCCAATATGGTCCTCAGGTTCCAGGGAGTTCCTGAATTGCCGAAAGAGGACTTGAAGAAGCTTCTGACTGATCTTATTGCACCAGTAGTAGGCTTGACAGTGGAAGAAATAATGCATGATATGGATGCAGCGTATAGGGTGTATTCCAATTACACCAAAAAGAATAGCCTGCCTGGAGAAAAAGCAGTCAAATTCTCAAGAAGACAAACCAGGGATGCAATTTTAAAAGCTACATCAGCAACTCCACTGAAAATGGGGAATGCTATCATCAAGACTTTAAAGGATATTCCATTTGAAATTCGCCAAAAACGAAAGATCTACAAGGATTTAATTCTCTTTCTTCAAACTAATCAAATCGCACATAAATGGGCATTTCCAGAAGGGGTCATCTTTAAGCTACATGACAAGAGAGAGAAGATTGACTCCGTGCACAAGGCTAAAGAATTCCTGAAATGTCATCTGGGACCCAGAGAAGATGGTGAAACTGGTTTGAATGGATCCACACCATCGGAGATGGAGGAAGACCTGGCCACAGAAGAAGGTGCAGCTGCCTGCAAACCAACTTATGCCTTTAGAGATAGAAAGCCTAAGTAAAGGCAGAAGGACTCTAAAAACTGCCTTTATGAAGCGAGTTTGGGAGATGCTCTGAAATTCAACCATAACAAGTAATCAGCTAATTTTTGATCAGGGATAGATAGAAACTCACAGCATGCATTGTTTATTAACAATATAGTACTAACATAGATTCTAACCGGGATAATGATCTCCCACCCTTGGGTTTTTAGTATAGTGTGGGTATACTTTTCTTTCTCCCTAGTTGTTAGTTCCCCTCCCTTCTTTTTCGTCGTAGTTTTAGTTGTCTATTACAAAAAAGCAATAAAAAATCCCCTTTGGGGGGGCAAAAGAAAAGAAAAAAAAAATTCTCTAAAGTGTGATGTGCTATAATGAAGAAAGTGAATTATGAAGGTAGAAGACAACAAAGTTAAGTAAGGTGATTTGTTAAAGTTTGCAATAAACTCCAATTTTATTCCCTTATAAAACTGTTGTATTATACTACAATTCTAATCCTTTTATCAAAATGTCCTGTATATAAAAAGGCTTAATTCGCATTGGCTGAGATCATCAGGTGCAAGGAGTAGGCATGAACTTCACCTTAGTGATGTTGCTCATTGCAGGCCTTCCTTTCTCCTACATAAGTGAATGGGGGGGGGGACAAATTGCTGCATTTGTTCTGTTGTGGAGAAAATTGCACATGAACTCACATGAAACTGCCTTATATTGATTCAGATCCTTGGTCCATCAAGGTCAGTATTGTCTCCTCAGACTGGCAGCAGCTCTCCAGGGTCTCAGGTGGAAGTCCTTCACATCACCTATTGCTTGATCCTTCTAACTGGAGATGCTGGCACTGAGACTGCAATGTTAAGCCCTGTTGAATATAATGGGAAACTTCTGAGTAGACCTGCTAAGGTTCAGCCTGGTAGCCTGACTCTAATTGACAGCATACTGTAGTGTGGGTAGAAGAGGGTAGTGTGTTAGCCAAATTACTTTATCCTTCCTTATATATAATTGTATTTTCATGTGGCAATGTTCAATGCACGCTAAAATCAGTTGGCTGGCAGATGTGTCAATCACAAGGTCTCTCTATCCATTGGCTGTGTTGGCTGATTCCTGCCCACACAAGTGGCACCCAGTGTCTTGGCCTCAGTATGCTGGAAGCCAATGTATGGGATGGATGCTCCGGCAGGAGAGTGGTGATGAGGCCAAGGCCTTTCATGGTGGCATCACTGAGGTCATGGTTGGCCTCTAGGGAGGGCCAAAAAAGCATATTGCTGCTGCTGCTGCTGCCACCCACTTCTGCCAGCAGCTCTGTGGGGCACCCAGCAGCTCTCAGCTCTGCTTCTCCCACTATAAGTTCCGCTGGGAAGCCGGTATGCCTGTATGCCCAGCACCCAGCCATGGAGGGACAGGGGAAGGGTCTCTACCCCATTGGTCTCCCCCTCAGCAAGGCCATCTGTATCCACATTCCACTCCATGCAGCACACACAGCTCCCCCTGTGGAGGCTCACATGCCAAGTCCTTCCCCACTGCCCTGTGCTTCTGCCTCAGATGAACCGGGACAGAGGTAGGCGTTCGTGCCCTCCCAATCCTATGTGTGGTGGCCCCAGGGGAAGAGTGGAGGCTGCCAGCCTGCTGGGGAAGTCTGATGGTGCTGCCAACAGCAAGGTCAACAGGGAGCCAAATGAGGTGGATCAGCCCAGAGACGGTCAGGTGGCCGGCAGGAGAGGCACTGCCAGACCGTTCCGCTGCCCTCGGCCCTGAGGTCTCAGGATTTCTTCCTTTCTGTCTCCCTCCCTCCCTCTGATTCTCTCTCTGTGTCAAGACTCCAGACCCACTTCCTAGAGCTCATTGCATTTATTTCTGCAACAGGCCTTATTACTAGTTTCTTAATAAATGTGGGGAATATGAATATTAAATGGCAACAGGAGTTAACAATGGGACCAAGAACCTAAGTATACAGGAGTCTGATTTTCTAGATCCCAGAAATAGACACTGAGTCTGGATGTACTGAAGCAATGATTCCTTTACTAGAAGAATTTTCACACATACAATATAAAATCAAGCATACACATATACAATACAGATCTACAGATTCAGATAAAAAGTACAGAGATGGTTGCATTAGCAGGAGATAGCATTGGCTGGGTGATATGCAAAAAATAAGGAAACTATGGGAAGGGGATCTTGAGTTGGCCAGCAACACACATGGAAGTTTTCAAACAGAGCTAAAAATGGAACCAGCAAAATAGGGTGTGAGTAGGAAGGTAGGAAGCGAGAGAGAGAGCAATGGAATGGTGCTCTCTTTTTATATCCTAAGAGTAACCTCAGGCTGATGCCTCCTCGGTCACATAGTCTTCAAGAAGATACTAGAAAAATCTAGCTGTTAATGGGTCAGGAAAAGGGATTAATCATTGGGCAATTGAAATAATGGTTGACTAATAGTGACACCTCTTAGCAGGATGGCAAGAGACAAAAAAGAGAAAAGAATAGTAATGTTCCAGCTTCATAGCTGGTAGTTGGTCTTACAATCTGATGGTTAACAGCTGTGTTATCTGGATGGGCAGCTGGAGGATGTGACTGCTTGTCAATCCCATCATAGGGGAAGTCCTTTTGTTTAGGTTGATGGAGAGTATGTGTTTCATCTGGTGATGTTAATATGCAAAAGGTGGGTAGGGAGAGAAATGACTACATGATGGAGAAGAGAGCTTTTCATGGTGTCTGGGCAGGAATGTCCTGGTTCCCTTTGCAGAGCAAGGCTTCTCTTAGTGAACTGCTGCTGGTTCCATGTATCGCTGGGTCAGGGAGGCTGGTTTGTCTTCTGGCATATGGCTGCAGGGGTGCAGGAATGAGAGACATTGTGTATTTCATGGGTCCACATCTGGTTTGGCATGTTGCTTCAGAGCAAGGTTTCCCCTGGCTGGGCACATGCGCACATTCCAGTAGAATGGCACTGTTTCACAGCTACTGTTCAGTCCATGCCCTGGCACACTTTTTTCATAGTCCAGCTTTGCAGTCATAGTTCATAGCCTTCATAAATGCTGTATAAGGTGGCAGCATGGCAACAAGTGGTATATCAATTTTTTGAATTATAAATAGGTGCAGTGACCCATCTCATGGAAGCTTTAAAATATACAAACTACCTATCACCATTAAGGGAATTGTTTTCAATATAAAGCACACAAAGGAAAGGTGCTCGTGGAGGCTTGGTTGTACTGAAAATGTAGTGTTATTGGTTGGTACTCATATAGGAAGGATACAAAATGGATCTTGTTTATCACAAATTCATGTTCACAAATCAGAAGGGGGATGCATACTTTCTCATAAATTATAGCCCTTTCTTGCTATGCCCTAAATGCTGCATGTGGCAATGAGACTATTAATATGTCTCTTTAATGTAATTAAGGCTATATTCCCCTCTTTGCTTCTCCAAGGATTGGAGCATGGCATCCTCCAACTTGCTTTGATATACATGCTCCCCCCCAAAAAAAAATTTGGATACTAATTCATCTTGCACTTATATTTCAGTATCCTGGCATGCTGACAAAAATACACTTTGCAAAAGGCCCAGAACATAAACACCCTGTTTCTATGAGGCCCATACTGGTGAGCAAACCTCTTTATCTCTTACAGAAAATTCTTGAAAGCTCATATATATACAAAATATTGTATTTTTGGAGGCCCTTTTCTTTTTCCTCTTCATTTTTTTTGCTTCATGCTTCAACATCTCCCACAGCAAGTTAAAAATAGAGGAACCTCTTAAATAGAAATACGCTTTCATCCCCGCCTGTAATATTCAGGCTTCTTTGTTTCCTTGTCTATTCTGTAAATGCTAACATAAACAGTTTTTAACAAAGCAGCTGAAGAATCGTTCATAATTGCAGCCATTTCAATTCCATCAAAGGGATGCATCTTTATTATTTTATAGGTAGGTGATGAATCGGTGACAAAGATTAAAGAGTGCAGCTCAGCAGGTAGGCCCATTATATATTCTGTCATTTGTGTGATTACAAATGCATACAAATGACATAAACAGAAGAAATGGATTTCATTTATGCTAATGCTGGCCTGGCCACCTGCACATTTACTAATGTTGGATTAATTGCTCAAAGATGGATTATGACAGGCTACAGAAAGCAAAAGCTTGCCCTTATTTTTAAGGCAGTCTCCTTGATCTCATGAGTTGCTGCAGATACAGGAGGTCCTGATGTGCCACAAAAGGCTGCTTTGCCCATTAGAGCTGCCTTTTTGTTTGTTTGTTTTCCATTGCAAGAGGCAGCTAAACATATGCATCACTGAACTATGGTTATGGCTGTGGATCAGTGGAAGAGCCTCTGTTGATATGCAAAAGGTCCCAGGTTCAATTCCCAGCATCTCCAATTTGAAGGACCAGGCAGAAGGTGATGTGAAAGATCTCTGCCTGAGACTCTGGAAAGCCACTGGCAGTCTGAGTAGACAATACTGTCTTTGATGGACTGATGGTCTGATTCAGTATAAGGCAATTTCATGTGTGTTTATGTGTGTATTCCATGTATGTATCCCTTTCATGCAAGAGAAAGGAGAAGCATATATACAAAATAATTCCACCTATAAGGAGAAGATCAATCTGGTTTTAGAATGTCAGCTTTTCTTATCTTTCCACTTTTCTTATCTTTCCATGAAGTATTTGAAGAAGAAGAAGAAGAGATTGGACCCCACCCTTCACTGCCCAAAGGCTTCTCAGAGCAGCTTACAAACTCCTTTTCCTTCCCCTCCCCACAACAGACACCCTGTGAGGTAGGTGGGGCTGAGAAAATTCTGACAGAAACTGCTCTTTTTCAAGAACAGCTGTGCCAGAGCTTGTGACTGACCCAACGTCACATCAGCAGGTGCAAGTGGAGGAGTGGGGAATCAAACCGGGTTCTCCCAGATCAGAGTCTGCGCACTTAACCACTACACCAAACTGGTGCACAAACCCGGTTCTCCCAGATTAGAGTCCGTGCACTTAACCACTACATCGAACCACGCACAAACCACTACACATTTCCCTTGGTCTGGTAATAAAAATCAAAACAACTCATAAAACAAACATGCAAACATCTCTCATATTATCCAGACACCCACTGAGATAGAAAAGTTCCCTTACAATACCCCTTTTTGGGGGAACTTGGATGGGGATATTGTTGCCGAATGCCTACCAGTTGGAGATGAACTCTTGCCCCCACTCTGTATTGCCAGCACTCGATTCAGGAAGCAGTGGGAGAAAAATGGGCAGGGGGAATGATAGAACTGATGCTGTGACCTCACTTCCAGATGATCACCATAATAGTTCACTCACAGTGCCCTAGGAACTGACTATCTATGGCAGTGGTCCTCAACATGGGGCCTGCCAACACCTTTCCCAGTGCCCACTGAGTGTTTTTAGAAAGTGAGCAATGCCGGATGGGGGTCTTCCCCAGATTGCCTTCTGATTGGCCACTGGAGATCTGGTTGGCTATGCAGATTAAAATAGCATTGTTTCAGCAGCAACTGCCATCACAGTATTGGTTTTATTCTTTCCTCTTTCCCAGTGTATTTTTTTTTTCATTACTCCTCTTGTCCCCTGTATTTGGGCTTCCTATATGTGTGTGTCTTCCTCCTGTGGTGGCCATTTTGTGGCTGGCTCCACCTCCTTCAATGACCATTTAGCAGTTGTGCCCAGCATCCTATATCAGAATTCCAAAGGTGTCCACAGGCCCAAAATGTTGGGGACCCCTAATCTATGGTATCTATTTTGGGGGATCGCTCAGAAGTGATGTCACATTGTCAGTGACCCTCTTCCCTCCCAGGCTGCACCCCCAACAATTCCCGGAGCTCATGGGGGTGGGCTTGGCATATAAATTTCCTAAACTTCTCAGGCAGGGTGTTTCAGAGCAGAAAGGCTATCTCTGTGAAAGACCTACTGAACCTTTAACACTTAAGAAAAAGAGCGCTTGCATTAACATCCCACTGTTCTGATCCTAGATATTCCACTTTGATATAGCCATATTTTAGTGTGATTAGACTGCTGGAAGCATGAGTTAAAATTCCCTGCTCAGCCCATGAGGCACATTGGGGGAACCTCGGACCAGGTGCTTTCAGACTAGCTTATCTCATAGGATTGTTGTGGGAATAAAACAGGAGAGAACACCATATGCAGCTTTGATCTCCTGGGGCACATGGTGAGACAAAACTTGGAGAGGAAATTGTTCCTCTAGACAGCAAGAAGAATTCAAAGCTGTTTTTTTAAAGTGTCCCCACTCCCCCATTTCATAACACAGCATGCTAATTTTCTTTGCTTTTTCTGACTACCTAATTCAAACTGTTAAAGGACCTTTTTATTTACAAAGGTCTCTCTCTCTCTCTCTCTCTCTCTCTCTCTCTCTCTCTCTCTCTCTCTCTCTGGCTGAGTTCAGACTGGCAGTTTGAAGCGGGGGCCAGTTGTGGCAAAAAGCCCCGGAACAAACTGTTCTGGGTTTTCCTGGTCACACTGATGCGGGAGCATACCGGGAGGAGGTGCACAGGAGCATTCCGACTGCTGGTCTGGAGGTGCCGCTGTAAACGGCTTTTTCCTGGCAAATCAGATATGTGTGTATGAGTGTGTGAGCGCATGAGTGCATATGCGCTCATGCACTCATACACACATAGCCAATTTGGATCCCATTGTGCTGGCACCACATTGGGCAGTAGAACAGAGCACAGCCAATCATATCGCTGCTGCCTTACGCACAACATGGGTTGCTTCCAGCTTTTCAGCTGAGCGTTCACACTTCCCAGAAGTGAAATGCAGTGGGATAAAGGCACTCCCTAGTATTTGCTACCACTTTCAACAGGTATCTTTTAATCCCAAGAGTGAAGTGGAACAGCACGGGTTGTCTAGAGGTGGGGAATGCCAGGCAGATGTGCCTGTGTGAACGCCCCCTTTAATCCACTTGGGAAACGTGGCTGAAACGTGGCTATAGTGGGGCAAATTGCCAGTCTGAACTCAGCCAATCTCTCTCTCTCTCAGAAGAAAAGACTTGCCATCAGTGTTCCCTCTAAGCTGAGTTAGTGTGAGCTAGCTCACAGTTTTTTATCCTCTGGCTCACACATTTTTGTCTTAGCTCAGGAAGGATGGCTCCAGAGCAAAGTGATTTATACAGTAGCCAAATCACCTGCTCACAACTTTAATGCCGGTAGCTCAGAAACTAGAATTTTTGCTCACAAGTCTCCACAGCTTAGAGGGAGTATTGCTTGCCACCAATGCAGAAAACCATGAAGCCTGCACAAAACTTCGCTGAGCATGTGCAGCTTGAGTAACTATCCTTCCCAGGGATTCAATGTGTCCCTACATATTTCTTCCTCAAACATGACTACAGCTAACCTACTCGGGTTTGTGTGTGTGTGTGTGTGATCTTGTTGTATCTTCCTAATCTAAGGAAGATACAACAAGCTGTGGCTATGTCATATTTCAAATGGGAGGCTATGTTTGTTTGTTTTTAAAGAAATACCAACACTTTCAATACAATAGGGTGGGTTGAAGGATTTCACACAGCTTTAGATTCATATTTACATCTCCCTCTCTCTCTCTCTCTCTCTCTCTCTCTCTCTCTCTCTCTCTGTCTCTCTCTCTCTCTCTCTGTCTCTCTCTCTCTGTCTCTCTCTCTCTCTGTCTCTCTCTCTCTCTCTGTCTCTCTGAAATGTGACATTTGTTGTAGGAATTCTAACGGAGAAGATTGTAGTGTAGGAAATGAAATGAGACATATGTCCTTTTTTTCTCAACTGAAGGATCTCTCTCTAGACCACATTGGTGGTTCTGCCCTCAGGTGCTAGGATTACCAGGCTGCTTGGTGAGCTCACTCTGGAGCAGGCCACATAGAACTGTCTATTTGAGAAGCAGTCATCTGTTAAGTCAACTTCTGCCACCTTCCACGAAAGTGATGGCCTCTCTACTTTTGTTCCTGGATTGTTTTGCTCATATAGAGAATATGTTGTTTAGAAAAAAGAATAATAAAAAAGAATGTGTTGTTCTGAGCACCTCAGGGTGATCTCGCTGGTACTTGGCCTGCACAGCTCAGTGTACTGCAGGAGTACTATGTGCAAATGTCTTTGCCACATTCCTAAATTGCCTCCTCCTTGTAGTGTTGGTGTATCTGGTTTGACAGGTGTCAGGAGCTTTCTTGGGAGTAATAAGAGGTGAGAGGTGTGAGGGGGAATTGGTGTGAGGGAATGGTGATGTGGTGGACATTTCTTCAGGTTCATGAGGGAGGCACACATCGAAATGGCTCCTAGAAATGTCCTTTAGTATCTCCCCATAAACATTCATACCCTGGCTGTGCTCCTACACCTGACAGACACCGGCCTTTGGTGTTGGGGGGATTGTATTTAAAAGCATTGGGGAGGCTGGGCCAGCAGCAGTGCTAAGGCAATCCTGCTGAGCAAACTTCCCCAGTGGCTGTAAGCATCCCACCTCCTCTCCTACACCTGAGAGGCAGTTGCCTGTCCAGTGTAGGAGGGGGAGGGGGGAGGAGTATTAGAAGCCACTGTGGAGGTGGGGCTGCACCTGACAGACAGGGTGTGTGTGTGTTGGAAGCCATCAGAGAGGCTGGGCCAGCAGCTTTGCTTCACCTCACAGGTGGTTGTTGGCCACTCCTGATTTCCTCAACTGTCATTAGCTCTCTGCAGTCCCTTGTAACTGTTTTTTTTTTTTTGCTGTATTGTACTGGAGGATGCATTAGCGACTCCATTGTGTTAATGTACAATTATTATTCTTTTGTGCAGTAAATTTTATCAGCTGCTGTTTATCAGTTTAGGAGGTTCTCTGTGATTAGTTGCAAGCATTCCTTTGTTCTCTTATACACAGATATGTGACATGCTTTGAAATAAATTAGAGTTGTGACAGCTTGTTGTAGGTTTCACTTTTGGGGTCAAAAATGGCATGTTTGAAGAGAGATCCTTTCCTCAAACAGATAAGCAAAGAGTGTGATCATCAAAGGTGGGTGGGGGGGCTTCCTTTTTTTTTTTAACCAAGACCTGGAGAGTTCAGACAGAACTATGTAATGGATGCCCAATTCTGTATTAGTGGCCTTACAAAGGATGAGACAAGTTCATCAGTGAGTACATATCAAATCACTTAAAGAGAATGCCTATAATTTTTATATGCTTCTGAGGTCCCAGGCCTCCCCTTCATGCTTAAATTGTGTGAGTTCAACATGCTTATGGGTTCCAGTTGTTCAGACAGAATGATGGCCAAATGAACACTAGTCTAATCCAACATAGCTATTCCTGTGCTCTTATATATCTACACATTTCAACAAATCAATGTATTGCAACTGTGAACAAGTATGGAACTTAAAAGAAGTCAGCTTTCATTACTCCCCTGTTTTAGCATATATTGACAATGAGGTATATCACTTAAGTGTGTCTGGTTCATAGAATCATAGAGTTGGAAGGGACCTCCAGGGTCATCCACTCCAACCCCCTGCACAGTGCAGGAAATTCACAAATACCTCCCTCACATACACACACCAGTGACTGCTGTTCAATGCCCAGAAGATGACAAAAAAACCTCCAGGATCTCAAGCCAAACTGGCCTGGAGAAAAATTGCTTCCTGATCCCAAAGTGGTGATCAGCATTTCTCTGGATGTGTGTCAGAGTCCCAAGTCAATCAAGCTCAACAACAGTCCTTCTAAGAAGTTCAGTTTATTGAGAGAGGTACTTAGGTCATCGTTTGACACACCCTGTGTCAGGAATGGGGGTTAAGCGGGAAACCAGACAGTTCATACTGGGCCCCCTGATAGAGAGGGAACAATAAGGATAGCACCAGAGCGCGCCCAGAGGAAAACAGCCCATGACTCCAGTGGAAAAAAGCAGCATGGCAGAGTTGAGCTTCAAGAACAGAAACAAGATAAGGGAAGAACCAGGAGCACATACCAAGACCAAGGGGAGGGGGAGGCCGAGCAGGCAGGAGACGGGGGGAAGGAAGGGAAACCGAAAGCACCTATGGCAGCATTAGCTGATGTTCTGCCCTCCCAAAGGGCCCACCCCCCTGGGCTTAAGTGGGAACAGCTTGTGAAAAGCACGGATAAGTTTTAGGGCGTGAACATGGGGCCCCTCCACCCATTCCCTGTGTTCCAGCCCAAAGTCCCTCCATTCAACTAAGTAAAACAGTTTCTCCATTTCAGCTTAGAGTCCAGAATTTGGGACACTTTGAAATGGCACTCTACATCCAACATTGGGGGGGGGGGGTCCAGCTTCTGTGGTCCCAGATCCTTCTTCAATAAGCTATGGTGGAAAATGGGATGCAGATGTCTCAGAGTTTTAGGCAAGTCAAGTTTGACAGTAACATCATTCAGTTTGTACACAATCTTAAATGGACCCACATATTTCTACCCCAACTTTCGGCTTGGTTGCAACCCCCGCATGCTCTTTATAGACACATATACAGAGTCCCCGGGATTCAAGTCCCACCCCACCAAACTTTTTTTTATCAGCCTGGGTCTTGTATACAGCTTTAGCCCAATCTAAAGTCTTTTGGATGATAGGCCATGTGTCCTGGAGGGTTTTCCACCAAGTTCATACCTCACCCTCCAGGCTCCCTCGATCACTTCCGAGAACCAGAAGTGGGTTCCCTTCATAGCTGAACACTGCCTTAAAGGTGGAAAGTCCTGTGGAGGAATGTATTGCATTATTGTAGCAATACTCTGCATAGGGGAGCAAATCCATCCAGTCATCCTGTCTATAGTTAGTGAAGCATCAGAGAAACTGTTCCAGGATTTTATTAACCCTTTTGGTTTGCCCGTCAGTTTTGGGGTGATAGGCTCTGCTTAGCCCACATTCCACCCCCAGTAATTTCCTGAGCCCCCCTCAGAAGTTGGCCATGAACTAGGAACCTCTGTCAGAAATTATCTTAGTTGGCAGTGAATGTAACTTTACAATATTGTTCATAAACATCCTGGCCAACACTTTGGCAGTGGGCAGTTGACGGAATGAATGAAATGGGCTTGCTTAGAGAACAGGTCTACCATCACCCACACAACCGTCTTTCCCTTGCTGGGTGGCAGGTTGGTAATAAAATCCATTGAGATAACTTCCCATGGATGGCTGGGAGTGGGTAGTGGCTTGAGGAGCTCCGGCAGTTTCCCCGGCTGGGGTTTACATATGATGCACAAACAAGGACATGTCTTTTCTCATCCAAAATTGTCATTGAAGGAGGTGGAGCATTTTCAGGTACCCACAGAGGCCAGCAATTTTGGTCCCGTGGGCCATGTGCATAATCTTCCCCCAAAGGGAGAGGGGAGCAAATAAACAGGGCCCCTTGTACCAATAGCCATCGGGTTTCAGCTCCAGGGATCCAGCAGATTCCACCTCCTTTTTGTCTTCCTCTGAGAAAGTTAAGGCAAATTCATGTTCCCAACCAGTCCCACTCCCCTCCCGTTCAGCCTTTGGTTGGCTGCAAGTGAGCACTGCACCCCCCAGCTAGGTAGGCATGAACATTGAGTAAACTACCTTCTCTCTCTGGCTGTCATGTTGGGGGAAGCGCAAAAGTGCATCAGCCAGGGAGCTGGATTCGCCTGGGAAATGGTATAAGGTGAATTGGAACTTTGAGAAGAGGTCCGCCCACTGCAACTGCTTGGCATTCAAATTGCAGGGGCCCTGCAACACTGCCAAGTTCTTATGATCCATCCAGACTTTGAATGGGACTCTAGCCCCCTCTAACCAGTGTCTCCAGGTGGAGAGGGCAAGTTTGATAGCACCTGCTTCCTTGTCCCACACTGCCCAATTGTGTTTCATTGGTGAGAACTTGTGGGACACATATGCGAGGAGGTGAAGTTTACTATCCCCCCCTCCTGCAGTATTGCTCCCCCCATGGCTACGTCCAACGTGTCCACCTGGACCACAAACTTCTTGTTTTCATCTGGATGGGTTAATATGGGCTTCGAGGTGAACAGAGTCTTAAGTTTACTGAATGCCTCTTGGCACTCTGGGGTCCAATCCAGCCTGGCCCCAGGTCTGGTACTCTCCAGACTCTTTACTTTGGTCTTTAGCAAGTCAGTAAGGGGCAAGCTAACCTGGGCAAAGTTGGAAATTAAATTTCTGTAAAAATTGGTGAATCCTAAGAAGGATTGGAGTTTACAACGGGTGTGGGGCACCTCTCACCCCAACACATCACACACTTTCGTAGGGTCCATCTCTAAACCCCAGGTGGAGATGTGATAGCCTAAGAAGTCTACCTCTGGCTGGTTTGAAAAGTTTCACAAACAGTTTGTGCTTGTACAGAGTCTGAAGTACTTCCCTCACTAATGACACGTGAGACTCTTTGTCAGGGGAGTACAGCAAGATGTCATCGAGTTAAAGAAGGGCCCCCTGAAAAGGTGTTTGTGCAACACTTCATTGATTAGGTTCATGAAGACCCCTAGACCCCTGGGGCCCCTTGGAGCCCAAATGGCATGACCAGGTATTCAAACTGCCCCAAGGGAGTATTGAACTCAGTCTTATACTCATCCCCCTCCTTAATGTGCACCTGAAAATACGCATCCTGTAAATCCAATCTTGTAAAGATTTCCCCCTTGGCTGCTTCTGCCAACAGGTCTTTGATCAGCAGTATCGGGTAGGCATTGGTCACTGACACAGCATTCAACCCCCTATAGTCAGTGCATAATTGCAACCCCCTGTCCTTCTTCTGGAAGAGGACAGGAGCTGCGAACGGAGAAGATGCAGGACGTATGAAACCCCAAGCTAAGTTTTTATCAATAAATTTCCATAGTTCCTCTCGCTCACCAAGGCTCAAGGCATATAATTTCCCCTTTGGTAACTTGTGTCCCAGGAGCAGCTCTATAGCATAGCCCAAGTTCCAGGGGGGCAGTTCATCAGCCTCCACCTCCTCGAACACCCGTGCTTAGTCTTGGTACTCAGGGAGAATGGTAGACAGTTTCTCCTGCACCAGGCATGCCCGTAATCATTCCTCAGGGAGTGATGGACCCCACTTGGGATCCCAGCCATGGTCTTTGCATGGACCCTCCCTTCATCCCATAATATATATGAATCATGACTATACAGCCACGGACTCCCCAACACCAGGGGGAAATGGGCTGATGGGGTGATTACAAATGATCAGAGTTCCCAATGACCACCCATGGCCATCTGTAGGGGCACTGTCTGGTATTTACATGGCTGTTTCATAGTGGAGCTGTCCATCTGGGTGAATATAATGGGTTCCGGTAGTTTCTCCACTTGAGCCTCCAGTCCCGCTACTAGTGAGGGGCTGATTAAGTCTCTCGCACACCCCGAGTCTATCAAAACCCTTACTCATATATGAGTCCCCCGCTCTGGGTTTATAAGAGCCACAGTCACAGAAAAGAGGGGGGGTAGTTGCTTACCATTTGTGGTGCCAACAAATCTTGGACCTGTTGCTGTGCACCATTTACAACAAGCCCTGGTCATTTCCTGCCAGCTCACATTCTTCCTCACTGCTGGAGGTGGGGTCACCCTCTTGGACCACAATTTGCAGGGCGTTTTGGAACTTAGGTTGGGAGGCACTTTTCCTCTTTGGGGGGTCCTGGCACTTCTTCTCCAGTTCCTTCCCTCCCGTGGCCACAGGGGTCCCCCCCTTGCAGGATGAGGCATAGTGACTGGCTTCTCCACAGTGTAAGCATAGTCCCTTCCACATACGTTGTTCTCTTACCCCTTTGGGAGGCTTTGGTACCTTTGCCTTCACTATTGGGGTTCCACTCCTGGCATGTGCCCCTGTGTTATCAATCTTGATCACTTGGATCTGCATCTCCATGTCGGCTGCCTCCCGCATCCAGGTGTTCAGGGTAACTGGATGAGTAGTGCAAAGGATCGTCTCCCAGATCTCAGGGTGCAGCCCCAGGTGGTAATGCTCTGACATCACCCCATCAGGCCAGCCTTGGATTTTGGTCACATACCTGTGGAATTCTTCCATGTATTCTCTCACCAACCTCTTCCCTTGCCATAGAGTGCGGAGATGGTTTTGGGCTTTCTCCTCCTCCATAGGGTCTTCATACTGTGTCCGCAGTGCCCACATGAATTCATCCAGGTCCCACAACTCTAGACCTTGGCTATTATGCAGGCTCACATACCAATTGGCTGCTTTGTCTCGTAACTTCAAAGCAATGTAGTCAATTATCCACTCTTTCAAAGGAAAGAGGTGGTCCCAATGTTGCATAAACTTCTGCACCTGCACCATGAAGAACACCAGTTTTCCTGGGGAGCCATCATAGGTCACCTCGAACAGATCCTTCATTCACTCCTGCCTTGGTGGCATGGGACCAGGTGATGGGTTCCCCAGGCCTGGCGCAGGTCCAGTTACTGGTACTGGTGCAGGGATCGGTGCCAGTGGCAGTGGGACTGGCTGTGGCGGGGTGGCCAGACGAAGGCACAGTTTGTTCTGCACTACCTGAACAACCAGGTGGGGAATGTCCAGGAGTGCCTCCTGTAGTTCACATCCCATCTTCTCCTGGGCCATCTCCAAATGGGAGAATCATTCCTCCCACTGACCCTCATCTCTTCTCCACTCATCCTTGCAGGGGTGGGTAGAGGATAATAAGTGGGGATTCCTGACACTCTGTCAGAGTCCCAAGTCAATCAAGCTCAACAACAGTCTTTCTAAGAAGTTCAGTTTATTGATAGAGGTACTTAGGTCATCGTTTGACACACCCTGTGTTAGGAATGGGGGTTAAGCGGGAAACCAGACAGTTATACACAGTTTATACTGGGCCCCCTGATAGAGAGGGACCAATAAGGAGGGCACCAGAGTGTGCCCAGAGGAAAATGGCCCATGGCTCCAGTGGGAAAAAGCAGCACGGCAGAGCTGAGCTTCAAGGACAGATAAGGGAAGAACCAGGAGCGCATACCAAGACCAAGGGGAGGGGGAGGCCGAGCAGGCAGGAGATGGGGGAAAGGAAGGGCAACCGAAAGCACCCATGATTGCATCAGCTGACAATGTGTAAGAAAGGGCCACAGGAACTAAGCACTGAGGCAATCGTTTCTGCCCTCCCTCTCATGATTTGCTTAAGTTCACAGAATCCACATTGCTGTCAAATGGCCATCTAGCCTCTGTTTGAAAACCTCCAAAGAAGGAGACCCCACCACCTCCCAAGGAAGCCTGTTCCACTGAGGAACCTCTCTAACTGTCAGGAAGTTCTTCCTAATGTTTAGCCGAAAACTGTTCTGATTTAATTTGAACCCGTTGGTTCTGGTCTGACCTTTTGGGACAACAGAAAACAGCTCTGTACCAACCTGTATATGACAGCCCTTCAAGTACTTGAAGATGGTTATCATATCACCTCTCAGTTGTCTCCTCTCCAGGCTAAACATACCCAGCTCCTTCAACCTTTCTTCATAGGACTTGGTCTGCAGACCCATCATCATCTTTGTTGCCCTCCTCTGGACATGTTCCAGCTTGCCTATATCCTTCTTAAATTGTGGTGCCCAAAACTGAATACAATATTCTAGGTGAGGTCGAACCAGAGCAGAGTAAAGTGGTACCATTACTTTGCATGATCTGGACACTATACTTTTGTTGTTACAGTCCAAAATCACATTTGCCTTTTTAACTACCGCATCACACTGCTGACTCATATTCAGTGTATGGTCTATTAAGACCCCTTGATCCTTTTCGCACATACTACTGCCAAGACAAGTCTCCTCCATCCTATAATTATAAATTTGATTTTTCCTATCTAAATGCAGGACTTTACATTTATCTCCATTGGCATTCATTTTATTTGTTTTAGCCCAGTTTTCCAGCCTGTCAAGATCATTCTGTATCCTGACTCTCTTTTCTGCCATATTTGCTACCCCTCCCGATTTAGTATCATCTGCAAATTTAATAAGCATTATTTCTATTCCTTCATCCAAATCATTTATAAGGATGTTGAACAATATAACTGAACTATTTTAGCTGACCAACTGTGTCAACATTTGTACCTAAATTTTGCCTAGAATACATAACTGTCTCTTGTATAACTTCAAACATATTCTTTAGAAAGTGCTGTAGTTCTTCGCTTATTTCAATGAGGCTTATGTTGCTTGGTGATTTGTTTGTAAAGTTATTTCTCAAGGCTTTTTGGGGAGAACATGTATAGTACTATAGTGGGAGACCTGTCACTAGCAGTCTTTCAACCCTGACAACTGTGCGGTAGGTTAGTGTGGGTGGGGAATAAGGGGATATCACGATCACATCAATGGCATGATGTCATTTCTGGGTTGAACTCGGAAGTGGTATTTCATTACCCTAGAATTCAATGGAAACTCTGTGGTAAAACCTGGATCTAACTGGTTTAGACTGGACAATATATTAACAATTTATGTTTCTAGGCCTCATGGATGCAGAAAAAAATTGGATGTGTGGTAATAAAAACACTGTTGTCTTAATAACAATTTTTTTTAAAAAAAAATCCTCTGCTATTTGACATGAATTCACTTGCATGTGTGGGGCTTTGATCAGACATGTGGTTTGACCCATTGCCATTGGTGTTCCTTTATGGATTTAAAATACATGATAAAACAGCAACATCTGTCTGTCATGCCCCAGTCATCTGAGTCCCTCCCCCCTTTACTGTGCATTCCTTTTTTTTTTTTTTTTGCCCCCCCAAAGGGGAATTTTTTATTTGCATTTCTATAAAACTACAACAGAAAATAGAGAGGGAAAATTCTACAATCTAAAGGAGAAAGTATAAGGAACCTAACTAAAAATCCAAGTGTGGAGGTTGTACATTGCTTATAAAATAGTTGTTACTCTTATTCAGTTACTTTGAAACATGAAGAGTGCCTGCCAATCAT
This sequence comes from Gekko gecko, assembly GCA_029375565.1. Classification (NCBI taxonomy): domain Eukaryota; kingdom Metazoa; phylum Chordata; class Lepidosauria; order Squamata; family Gekkonidae; genus Gekko; species Gekko gecko. The sequence goes on along the minus strand of JAPDNY010000002.1, from coordinate 66,308,932 downwards.
CACTTCTGTTGACAAAACCAGCTTATCAGACTAGACAAAAAGTAATTCCAAAGTTAAAACACACATAAACACAGCCCTTAAAAAATTTGGCCTCTCCTTTTATGCTTTGCTCCCCTCCATAGGCAAAATATTTAAAACCAATGTTCCCTCAGCAAGAACATTACAACAATTTATCTTCTTCCATCTTAGATGTATCTTCTTTTTCCATTTAGCTTTTATAAAACCGGATCTATCCATTCATGATATAAACCAAGTTCCTTTTTCCAGGGACATCTTCGCTTCCTTAAATGTCTTGAATCATAAGAGGTCTTCCTTTTGTTGCATTAAAAGCACGCTTATTGGAGAATCCAGCCTTTCTCTTAGCAAACAGATCTTGTGAAGTTGGGGTAGCGAACCCTTTACTCCCCCCAAAAAACCCCGCTTTTCGATCCACTTGCCAATCCAACCACAAGAAAACTAAACTTTAGAATCTTCTTACCGTCCATAAGTCTCTATGATCAAAAATGCACACCAAACACTGTCCCTTTAAAAGTATAGCCGCTTTTAGTACTGATCCAGGTTGCTACTCCACTTTAGCCACCAGGGGGCCCAAGATTTACTTTAAAAACAGAGGCTATGGTTAGATCACATGACCTGGCTTTCCACTGTTCTCCTTCCTGAAGAAAGCATTGGTCCCGCCTCCCTCTTTGCCTCTCGTCTCCATCTTTTGGAGATGTTTACATTAGCCGAGAAAGAATGCCAAAGTCTCTAAGGTCTGTTTAAATGCTCAATTTTCTTTTGGAAAAACTCTCCACTACAGTCCATTGCCACAATTTGATCAGTCCCTCCAATCATGCTTTTGCATCTGCTTAAACATCGGGAGAAAGGGCATCCCCTCCCCCTCCACTTATAGTAGGGGGACTTCACATCTACGCTTTGGTGCCTTGTTTCAATGAAAACTCACTCATCAGTCCTTGAATTGATCCAACAGGTCCTGAGACGGCCCCTGGGATCATGCCAAGCAGAGAAAATCACTAAACCTCCAAGCACTTGTCCTGGTCAGCAGCTCTGGTATCATACAGTTGCATAGCGGCAGGACCGTCAGGACAGAGAAGCGCCTCAATTCCCTAGCATTGTGCTGGCGAAGAGGCCACCCCTCAAAAGCCCCATGGCTAGGAGCCTTACCCAAAGGCTCCGGGGGGGGATGGCAGACAATTGCCCCCCCTCCTAACTGCTAGCATGCAGATCACACCCCCGGGAGGTCCGGGAGTTGAGTCTGCCTGCGAGTCACCATTAACCAGCCATTCTACTGTGAAAGTCTGATCCTGTTGGTCTGTGCTGGTTCCAAAATGGATCTCTTGTTGTCCAATTGTTCTGTTGCACACCCAAGCTGTCAGGCAGGTCTGACCGGTCTCTTGTTTTCCAACTGCCATTTTTTTTACTAGTTAGTAATGTGCACATAACTGCATATTCGCACCTCTCTCTCTCTCCATCTTCCACAGGGGCTGTTCAAAATTTTGTTTTCTTTATAAAAACTTTCAAAGGAAGACACCTCTGTATTTCAGCTGTTTTCTGTGCTTTGGGAAATGGGTTAATTGAAAAGTTTAGAGAGGGAGGATGGCAGTGAACTACATATCTCAGCAGGCTCATCAGTGCTTGTGTGCATGCTCAGAGAACAATTAAAAAAAAAGACTGACAGCCCCATGAACCACATATCCCAACAGGCTCATCAATGCTTGTAGGCTTGATCAAAGGACACTCTTTAAAAAAATGGGTGACAGCTGATTCCCTGGCTGCTGCCATCTGATCACTCAAGGATGAGGTAAAAGCACTTTGAAGAGTGCTATAAGGGGTGTGTCTGATCAGGATTCTCTGTTACAAAATAATCTGGCTCAATTAGAGGTGGGGCAACAGCTGATCAAACTGGACATCCAACCACAGCCTGGGACTAGATATGTACATAAGAGGATCTTGATCTTTAAAAAACAGCTCCTGTGCTCCATATTTGAAGCTATTTCTAAAGTTTGTGTGAATGTGTAATTGAGAGTAAGAAACAAGTATCTACAGAAGAAGTGTGGAACAAGCTGAAGTTTAAAGCCCTGCTGCCTGCATGTTGATATTTGCTGGATTCATACAAGTCTTATTTTTATCACACAGTTTGGATTTGAGTGTTGCAAAAGTTGGAAAGTATTGATTTCCAGCCAGCCTCTTGCCAAAGGCTCTGAGCTAAAAACTTAAGACCTTTACAACTATTAAAACTTTGTCCTCACACATTAAATGTCCCAAACCAACTAAACTAAAATAAAATGTCTATACATAAATCTCTGTACTACTGGATATTATTCACCTATTAAATTATTTTGTAAGCAGCAATATTTGGGGTAGTTAGAACCAGAAGTCATTTGGAGCAGGAGTGCGCAGGAGCAGAGCTCGGGCAGTTAGAAGCACAGGCAGTGGCAAGCCCCTCCCCCAGCAGGAGTGCAAAGCAGCACATGTATCATTCCTCCTGGGCCCAGATAGGCATCCTGGGACTGGAATGACAGCCCCCAGAGAGGAAAGACAGTCCCTGGGGGTGGAGCCTGAGTGATGGGTGTTGCCTTCTGACACACTTCCAGTGATGTCAGGGTGTGTGGCATATGTAAATAAGTTATGCTAATGAGTTATGCTAATGAGCTCCTGCACCTCTTTTCCTACAAAATGACCCCTGGTTAGAACACTAACAAGATGTTGTTATTTTAGGAAGAATGCAGTATATACTATTAGAAGAGAAGAGGAAAAGATTGGATTTATACCCCGCCCTTCACTGCCCAAAGGCGTCTCAGAGCGGCTTACAAACTCCTTTTCTCTTCCCCTCACCACAGCAGACACCCTGTGAGGTAGATGGGGCTGAGAGAACTTCTGGCAGAAACTGTCCTTGAGAAAACAGCTGTGCCAGAGCTTGTGACTGACCCAAGTTCACATCAGCAGGTGCAAGTAGAGGAGTGGGGAATCAAACCCAGTTCTCCCAGATAAGAGTCTGCGCACTAACCACTACACCAAACTGTGCAACCCTCTTTGCTCAATCTGATCAAAATCTTCTTGGGAGACAACTTGTGTTTCCATGAAGCCAGTCACAACCACATAGAAAATACACAGCCCACATCTAGTCTCTTACTTTCAGCTGATTGTGGTTTCTGTGTACTAAGTGTATGTGGTGAGGGGGGAAAGGTTATAATTTTGGATCTGGGCTTTTGCTGGGGGAGAGGAGTTTTTTTTACACTACCAGTTCAGGTTTAAAAATCTATGTGGTGTTATGGTGCCTCAGGACCATTATTTTCAATGGGGAATGTATACAAGCGTCTGGGGCAGCTGTTTATAAAGATAATAGCACCAATTTTTCACAGAACGTAGTCTTCCCTTTGATCTAAAGACTCCCTAAGTTTCAAGAGATTGATCAAAAGGGTTTGAATTTTATAGACCCCCAATGTAGGTGATTCTCTGCATAGCTGCACTTCTCCCTGCTGATTCCTAAAATAGAAGTAAAGTGGCAGCCTAGCAGCAGAGTTTTGTCCAGCCATGGCACTGGGGGGAAAGTCTCTATACATTTCATTTTTCTGCTCTTACAATGACTGACTATACACACACACACACACACACACACACACTTGCCAGCATTTCTTGTTGTAGTGTTTCCTCACAAAGTGAAATGATCTTCCTTTGTAAACGCCATCCTGTCCATTCTCATTGGTTTGCCTATGGAAGACTTTAGGAGGGGTGCTGGAGTGGCTGTTTTTTAATGAAATGAACCTAAATTTCAAAGGATTGAGTCCACCAAAGCCCCCCCCCCAGATCCTAGCTCTCACTTTTCTCAACAGTGATCAGTAAATGCCTAGCCAGCAACTGATCATGGGTAAATAACATTCTACCCATTCTTGTGTTAGAGAGTTTGTCATTCTCAGTACTTGCAAAGAACAGCAGGACTCCACCCCCATGAAGGAGGGAGGAAAAGAGAACTGCGGCTCTTTGTGGCTTGTCTCCAAAGATGATTGTCTGGAAGGGCTCTGTGCAAGGATCTAATTGGAAAGTAGAAATGTCATTGCCCAAGAAATCAGTAGAATCAAAGAAAAATATGAGCCTATGCTGTAGCCAGCTAGTAGTACTCAAAAAAACAAGATGGATTGTTCAAGTAGGCTTTTTTTTGGTAAAACCTACAAATCCCAGATTTGTGTGACTGTTCTGAAAAATCACAATAACACTCTGAACCAGCAATTTCCATGTATATTTCTGGCTTGGGAATTTTATTGGGAATTTTATAATGTACACCCTTACAGTATATGCCACATGTCATTCTCAACCTTCCGCTCACCCCCATAGTGTTGGTGCTGCTGCTGTTGCTTTCTCAGGATGAGAAGGCAGGGTTCTGTTGTTATGCATTCTTGAGCAAGCATGTGCACAATAAAGTGTACTGTTTCTCAGACAGTTCTTCTTCCCTTTCATGCCAAGGAAGCCAATGGAGCCTCTACTTTTGCACAAGATGAGAAAGTAACATCAGCAACAGCATTGGGTGATAGAGGTGGGCAGAAGATCTAGAGCACAGGTGTCGAACTCATTTGTTACAAGGGCCAGATCTGACATATATATCTCTTTGTCAGGCCAGGCCATGTGTGCCATAAAATGTAATGCCAGGTACTGGAGATAGAAACTGTATAAAGGACAGCAGCTGGTAAGCTCTGAGTTGATGTGTCCTCACTGCAAGGCCCCCTAGGGTGGGAGGGGTGTGCAGAGGAAAACCCACAGAGGTGGACCGGAGATGCAGCAGTGCAATGCTGGGCAGATGCTCCCACGATTCTTGACTGCTGCAGGCAAAATTGTTTTACTGTCCTAAAGCCATAATGGAGTGGCTCTGCCCAACTTCCCCCCCAGCACTCCCTCCCTTGCATCAGTTATTTGTGGGCTGCATAAGAGCCTTGGATGAGCTAGATCTGAACCCTGGGCCTTATATTTGACACTCTTGGTCTAGAGTGATCAGTAAATGCCTAGCAAGCAACTGATCATGGGTGAATGATGTTCTACTCATTCCTGTGTTACAGAGTTTCTCACTCTCAGTGGTTTCCCTTCCTAGACTTGGAAGTATCCTTATAGACTATTCAGTCCTACCCTCTGCTTAGTGTGGAAAAACAGAGCGAAAACATTCCAAACAGATGGCTGTACTTGAGACCAGCAAGGGAAAGCAAACCAGTCACCTTGATATTTGGTTCTGTTGTTGAACTGATCTTACCATTAGAAAGTTTCTTTTAAAGTGTAACCAAAATCTACTCTTCATTAATGTTATTTTGTTAGATCCAGTCTTGTCTTCTGGACAAGCATAGAATAAATCTTTGCATTCTACTATATGGCAGCCTTTCAGATATTTAAAGTAAGTTTTGTAAAGAAATTTCTCAGTATTTTTTAGTTTGGGTCTATTGGACTCCCAAAATTTTGGGGATTCCTGAAGAAACCTGGATCCCAATACTACTAAAGTATTCAAATCTGGGATTTTTGGAGATCCCTTTTTTCAAGAAGGAAAAAAAAATAGGGAAAAAGGTAGCAGCAAAAAACAGCTAACAAATGTTGCTGTAGATTTTCCGGGTTATGTGGCCATGGTCTTGGCACTGTAGGACCTGACGTTTTGCCAGTAGCTGTGACTGGCATCCTCAGAGGATACATACAGGTAACAAATGGTTCAGCTGGGGCTCTTTTGGGTGATCCAGTTTAAAGGGACTGCCCAAGAGAGCCCATATACAGGACAAAGCAGCTGAGCCCATGTAGAGATGCTCTTCGGTGGCTTAACTGGGGGTCTTTTGAGCATTTTCTTTACACTGGACTGCCCAAGAGAGCCTGCTAAGCAGCTGAGCCCCTGGAGAGACCCTCCCTGCCAACTCAGGTGGGGCTCTTTTGGGCACTGCCTTTAAACTGCTCAAAACAGCCTGAGTTGATGTGGTGGGTCTCTTCCCACAGGATCAGCTGCTTTGCAGGCTCTCTTGGGAAGTCCCCTTAAACCAGACTGCCCAAGAGTGCTTCCCAGATAGCCTCAGCTGAGTCATTGGGGAGAGTGCTCCTTCCAGCTGTTTTGTTGGTTGTCTTATGCAGTCCATTTGAATGCCCCCTGTTTAAAGTACTGTGGAAAAAACCCCAAAAAGCAGCTGAGCAGCAGGAGTAATCTCCTCCAGCCACTTAGCTATTTTTCCAGGTTTGCTGGATTTCCCAAATATATCTGGATTTTTTTTTTCAGTTCTCCCAAAGACTCCCACATACCTTTAAGATACTGAAATCTACCTGAAAAATACCAATAAGGTATTTTTCAGATATATTTTTGGATCGGGTAGATCCAAATGCATATCCCTAATTCAAAGAGCATGACCCTTTCTCTCTCCAGTCCTCTCATCTCTAGGCTAACCATACCCAATCTTTCTTCAAATGACAAATTTTCCAGACTTCATTTTTTTAAAAACTTCCTCTGAAGCTGTTTCATTTTTTTTTCTACATCTTTCTTAAAGTGTGACACCCCAGTTGGGACACAGTACTCCAGATCAGGTCTGTTGAGAATGCAGCTGAGCAGAACTATTCTTTTTTTCATGAAGCTTGAATATTATCCTAAGTACCATGAGTGGAGTTGTGTTAGAGGAAGAGAACTTCCCCCTCCCCCTCTCCGCAGCATTCTGTACTCTCTGAATTATTGCTCCTGCAAATCGATGGACCCAAAGGAACAGTGTGTGGAGCAAATTGGGAGTCTGCAGCCAGAGAAGGCAACCATTCAACACTCCTACACAGATGGAAAAGCCATTCCATTGGAGGAGCTGCTGCTACTGTGTTGCTGCAACAGCATGTTAGGATCCAAATGTTGACCTGTATTAGTGCATTAATCTTTTTTACAGCTAAATGACATTGCTAACTCATATCTAAATTGTGATCAACTGCAATCCAGTTCATATGTACTAATATGAAAAGAATTTTTCCCTATCCTATAAGCTGTGCATTTGGGTTTTTTTCCCTTTAAGGAAGAACTTTGCATTGGTTTCTGTTGCATTCTTCACCCAAAGAGTGATTAACACATGAAATTCACTGCCACAGGAGGTGGTGGTGGCTACCAGCACAGACGGCTTCAAGAGGGAATTAGATAAACATATGGAGCAGAGGTCCATCAGTGGCTATTAGCCACAAGGTATAGAAAGGAACTCTCAGTCTGGGGCAAGTGATGCTCTGCATTCTTGGTGCTGGGGGTGGGGGGCAACAGTGGGAGGGCTTCTAGTGTCCTGGCCCCACTGGTGGGCCTCCTAATGGCACCTGGTATTTTTGGCCACTGTGTGACAAAGTGTTGGATTGGATGGGCTGTTGGCCTGATCCAGCATTGGATTATTTTATGTTCTTACTCTGGTATTAATTTTTTTTTCCATTCATACAGCCACCCCTTGGGCTGAATGCTAAATGTGCAAGAGCTTCTTGTACCCTATGAATGCATTTGGAGTCCACATAGGACTGCAGTCATGTATTTTTTGCCATCTAAAATATATCAAAGGGACTGAATAAATAAATACGCAACTTAGGCACAAAAATTCACAAATTCTTCAAGCAAATCGGTAGTTATTTTTGCTCATAAAGAAAAGGAATTAAAATCCCTGTGATTTGTCTTCCTTTGGGCACTCTGTGACAGCATATTGGTTTTTTAAAAATTGAAAATGTTTCATTGCACAACTTTGGTCGGCTCCTTAAAATTAATTATTGAGCAGTTATCATCAACGGGCCATTATATGTGAACAGCCTGACAGGCCAACTCAGAGATGTTAACCTTTGCAGGGATACAACTTTGAAAGAAAATAGCTTCCCACGGCAGTTGTGAGATTCAGTTTGGTGACAGCACTCTTCCTTTAATCGATTGAAGAAGCAGAAAAATCAAATATTAATGAAGGATGGTTAGCCCAGGTTTTCTGTGAGTCTGGCAAATGCTTTTTTTAAGTCTGGGATTTGGTATAAGACAGTAATACTGAACACAAAGTGACATTTTTCATTTCAATTATGTCCTGAGGTATCCTCTTCCTTTCTCTCTCCCTCATTGCCAGGGCAGACAAGCATCATAAAGAAATACTCCATCAAAATGGAGTCTGCAGTATGATGGGGGGGGGAGAGAAATGTTGTTGCTAAAGCAAATTCATTGTCTCATACTTTGCGCACCCGTCATAGTGTATTGAGGTTTGACAGGGCATTACAAGGTGTTGTTATATGTTCTCCACTTCCCTGTGTAGCAAGAAATTCCAGGGGCAGTGCAGTTTAGGTTGGTTTCCCTTGGAGAACACTGGAGACTTATGATGTTTTTGTAATATTTGTTTTATCTACAAAGCAGAGCATAGATGGAGGCAAAGGAATATTCTGAAAGATCAGTAGATCTGCTACCCCACAGAAGACCCCCCCACAAGAGAGAGAGAGAGAGAGATCAGTGTTTCCAAACAGGCCTTCAACCAACAGGGGCTACTGTAAGCTCTTGGAGGATTGGCTACATTAGGCGTGTGCAAAGTACTGAGACTTACTAATGATTTCAGCTCTCATACTTTATTTCCATTACAGAACAAGACAAACTTCCCAGCTCTCAGGCCAGTTTATATGTGCAATAAACCCATACCCAAAACACACCCCACACTCGTGATAGGCTCCATATAGTGGCTGAGAGTTCTATAGGCTTACAGCCAGGAGCCTAGCCCTCTGAGTGGCTTGGGCTAGGATCTGCTTGGCCATTGTCTCTGGCAGTGAAGCTCGGGCACTTTGCCTGACCACGTGGGGACCTCACCTCACACACGGTCGGAGATGGATACATTACAGTGTGTGTTGCCTAATATGCAAAGTTCTTGCTACAAAAGAGCCCTGCATCTGATCGCCAGGCAGCATAGATCAGTTCCCCTGGAGAAAATGGCTTCTCTATGGCTTTATACCTTGCTGAGGTCTCTCCCCTCCCCAAAGACGGTTCTCCCCAAGCTCCACAGCCCAACCTCCAACTAGCAAACCTCATGTCACCTCTTCCCAGCTCAGATAGATACCTCACTAGAGCCTTCAGTGGACCATCTTTTAACTTATTATCCATTGAGAAAATATCTATATTCATTAGGGAATATTAACAGTCTTTTGTCCTAGCACATGGTTTCAGTACCCTCAGGCCAAACCCACAGAACATTATGGTATTTGCCCTCAAGCAGAACATCTCTGATTTACTCAAGTAGTCTCTGTACTCATAAGTTCATTCACTTTCTAGGCCTGGCAGTGAGGGGCAGTTACATACATTGAACAGATGTCTGCTTAACATATCCCCTTTAACTCCCCCCCCCCGTACAATAAATATAACGGAAAAGTGATCTAAAAAGATACACAGGTGGACATTTGACTGCTGACTACATGGACTAAACTTGAAGTTTATTCAATATAGAAAAATTCATAGCTTTTCTTGATAAAAATATCTTGTCTCACTACTGAAAGCTACTCAAAGGCCAAATCACATGTATACACCATTACTTGATTCCTCTTAATTACTGTGGAACTTGGGCATGATTCAGATACATATTTGATGAATGATGATTTACGTTTGTGAATGGAACATAACAGAATTTTCGTATCTCCTCACACCCCCTTCTAATACAATCCTTCTTAATGGAGCAAGTTCACACATTCAGATGCTACCCATCAAATGTACAATAGTGAATTGTGGAGATTCAGTGTGCTATTGATGCATGTGTGAACCATACCTTGATTATTTGTAGATGTGTGAAATAACAGCACTGAAAAGTTTTATGATAGAGATGAGGTCAAAAGATTGAGGGAAAAGACCTACAAATGTCCCAATTTCATGAGTAACAGGAATTGATGAATCAGCCATCAGATCTGATATTTTTAAGGCCTCTGAAAAGAATTTCACAGCTTCTGACAATGCTTTTGCTAAAACTAATATGCAGACTTTAGATAGAGATCATGATAGGAAGATAGGAAAGCATCCTAGAACTGGGTCCTATCCATGTAGGAATTATTTCTCAACCAACTTGAAATGTACATAGACAAATGATGCAACCTTGTGGATAAGAGTGTGAGCAATACAGTGGTATTGCAAAAATACAAGACTATCTATGTATTTAATTAAAATATTGATATGTCATCTCTCTGCAAAAACAAAAGCAAAACTAAGTTCAGACCTAAAACCAACTACCACACAAAATCAAGCAATCCTGGTATTCCAATATTAATTCTGGTATTCTGGTACTGATAAATATTAGTAAAATATTTTTATGTCATCTCTTTACAATCACATACAAGGCATTTCATAACATAATAAAGCCATTAAAAGCAAAACTAAAACAAAAGCAAAACTAAGTTCAGACCTAAACCAACTACCACACAAAATCTGGTATTCCAATATTAATTCTTAATCTGCATTCTGGTATTCTGGTATTGATAAATATTAGTAAAATATTGATATGTCATCCCTCTACATTCACATAAAAGGCCTTTCGTAACATAATAAGGCCATTAAAAGCAAAACTAAAACAAAAGCAAAACTAAGTTCAGACCTAAGCCAACTACCACACAAAATCAAGCTATCCTTTTAAAACTAGTACTGGGGAGCAGAAAGTCAAAAGCGACATTGTCCTCCAAACATAAGTCTGTTCAAATTAAAAAAAAGGCGAAGACCTATGATGACCTAAAGATAGTGCTGGATTAAGGTCAAATGATGCTCTAAGCACAGTCCAACAGTGGCGGCCCCTCGGCCCTTCCACTGTTTAACTGACAAGACATTAAGACTCAGTAAATGCTGGAAGTGAAATAAGAGATTAAAAATTCAGTTTTCTTCCAGGCTATCCCCCAGGCCAGACCCCACAACTATATAAAATATAAACTTTTTTAAAAAATGTATTTATTCAATGCTAAATAGCAGTAAGCAATATAAGTGTGTGGGGGGGAAATCCTCTGTGGTGCCCCCTTCCCTTGGTGCCCTAAGCACATGCTGATTCTGCCTAATGGTTAAGCCAGGGCTGCCTAAAGGTGATCAGTGACAGAAAGACTGGCCACTTCTTCACTGTCGTGGGTACTAGGTCTGCTGAGGCTGACTACTCCTCAGATGAGGAAGAGGCAGGGAGCAACCCAGTCTCCTCTGGAGTCAGCCCAGTAGAAGAACCCTCAACAATACATGAGGAGAACGAGTCCCCAGCTGCTGCACAAGAGGTGCAGCCAGAAGGAGAGGCTGATCCTGATCCTGGCCCAGCACCCCAGCTGCAGACATCCCAAGACCAGACATCCTGCCTAGTTCTCCTGAGTGCCCCAGACGTAGGACATGCCAGAGGCTGACTAGGCAGGAGCGAAGAAGGAATGCCAGGCTTCAGCTCCTGCAGAGGCAGAGGGAAGTGCTGTAAGTCTTTGCAGACTCAACCCCAGGAAACGAAGGACCTGCTCAAAAGCACCTGGTTCAAGGTGGAAGCAACTTTGCTCACTTGGACCTGTTCCTGTGTATGTGTAGTAGCCGATCTTTGTCCTTGCAGCCTGCAACCTTAACTTGACTTCTCAGCTCTTTGACTTTCAGCTCTGTGACTGACCTTGATTTTGGATTGTGTTTGCAAGTTTCCAGTGTGTGGTCTTTGTGGCAGCCAGCCAAGACAGCACATTCACTAATATTTTTGTCACTTGTTTGTCCCTATTGCTTCAGGGTCCTCCCTCCAGTGTGTTTTGCTCTCTCTAGTAGTCCCAGAGGGAGCAAAACAGATGTGGAAAAGGGGGGGGGGAACCCAAAGCAATAGGGACAAACAAGTGACAAAAATGACAGTGCGGAACAACAGACACCCTGTGAGGTAGGTGGGGCTGAGAGAGCTCTGAGAGAACTGCTCTTGAGAGAACTTGAGGCTGATCCAAGGTCATACCAGTAGCTGCAGCTGGAGGAGTGGGGAATCAAACCCGGTTCTCCCAGATTAGAGTCCGCACTCTTAACCACTATACCAACTGGGTCTCAAAAGTCACCCAAAGAGCTACATGCAATACTGGGCATATCAGCTAGAGACCTCAGACTACCTACCATGCTTTCAGCCCACACTTACTTCAAGGAGCCCAGCAAGGCATGCCTGATCCTCCCCCCCCCCATTTTATCATCACAACAACCCTGAAAGGACAGTTAACTCAAAAAAGGTGTGACTGGCTTAGGGTTGTGAGTGTCATGGCAGTGTGAGGATTCAGCCCCTGGTGGCACAGTTCCAACTACACCAGCTTGATTTTCAGTGTCCCCTTCAAATGGGAATGCTTTTGCAGTCTCTGACTTTGCCAAGCAGCCTTTTTGGCCTCTTTAATGAGCGAGAAGGGGAGCAGGGGGCGCATGTATTACTACATTCCCAATTGCCTAGCCAGTCTGTTTGATTCCCCCTCACTTAAATTGTGTCTACCCAGCATTTAACAGTGTCCCTAGCAGAAACTCCCCATTGACAAAGGTATATTGATGGGAGAAGAGATTGTGGTCTCCTCTTTGCAATTTAATTCCAATGGATGCATCTGCTAATTGAATGCTTTCATTATGGGGAGGGAGGGGGAGGAGAGATGAATCCACCAATTTTAGCACGCTTGGATTTTTTAAAAAAACCCTGGGACTCGAGACAGGGGGTGCTGGCGATTCCCTGGGGTGTGCAAGGAAAGGCTGTCTACTTGGAGAGGGGAGTTTTATAGAGCGGATTCTTGCAGCTTGGCTCCATACACTGAAAGTGTATCAGGCATCATCACTGAAAAGGCCCAATCTTTTCTGGCTACCAGCCTCTCTTCTTTAAGTCTGGGAGTGTGAATGAGGCAGGTCTGCAAGAAAGTACACAGTGTCTGAACAGAAATGCATACTTGAGCAGATGGCGCTTCATTTTCCCTCTTCCCGGGTCATATAGGGCTTTAGCGATTTAAAAAAAAAGAAAAAAGCACTTCACATTGATTTAAAAATGAAGTTCTGTGTTTCAGCCTTAGATCTATAAAAAATCTATGTTTCAGCGTTAGATTTGTAAAAATCAAGTACAGCAAGGAGAAATTAAGTGGACTGTTCTCAAGAATATTTTTCTCTGTTTTATGTTGGTTGAAAAGGCCACAGTGATAAAGGTTCGGGCGGGGGGGGGATGGAAGGCTAATACATATCTGTATTTATGACTATTGTGCTCAGGGACCTTGGAAGAAAAGGAGAAATGCAAATGTTTCAGGGCACACTGCTTTCCTGAAACTCTCCTAGCAACAGATAGAACATTTCATGGATTATTGATACAGTAACCTAGAAAGGACATATTTATTGGTGCTACAAAATGAAAAATCTGCCCGAGACTCCATGCTTATTGGAAGCTTGTCTCTTGGGTGAAGAAAGAATTTGAAACCACCTTGTTGAATCAATTTGTTCAGCCTCCAGGGGAGCTTTCTTTATGAGTGTTCCTCCCCCATCCCCTGCAGTTGTGCTTAGTTTGTCGGGGGCAAGTTCAGGAAAGATGCTACGAGACCCAATTGTGCTCTTTTTCACCTTCCTTATCCTCTTCACTGAAGCCACCCACTCAGCTTCTCAAAAGCACAAATGAAGCACTGGGCTTCTGCCCAGGCACGCAAAGGAGCAGTGGTTTCTGGGATCAATGTTAATATCATTTCCACCACCACCACCCTGGAAATCTATGGTGGAAAAGACTGTTCTATTTCTCAATTACTATTAAGAAAGCTGCAGTGCGATCCTAAACAGGGGTATACTCTTTGAAGTGCATTTAAATCAGTAGGATTAGACAAGTTAACTCTGTTTAGAACTGCACTGCAGGTATTTTAAACCAATCCTGCCTATAGTCAGAAAATAATCCACACAGATAGGGATTGTATCCATTACAATAGTTATAACAATGGAAACCTGGGTGTGAATTTATGAATCACAATTACATCGAGGGAACTCCAGAGAACTCCACTTCCCTCACCTCCAAGCGTTTCTGCTTGGGAGACCTAAGTAAACAGTGCCATGTACTTTTCCAAGGATATCTGAACTGTGGGATTCTAAAGAAACACATTCATGGCAACTAAAAAAAATTAATAATCCCTGGTATCTATGGTCTTCATAAATACAGGGAAAGGGGAGGGAATAATTTGAACTTGATTAGCACACTCATTGGAAGTCCAGTTAATTGGGTTTTGATCCAATGAGTAGCCTTGGCTGAGGACCTCAGTTTAAGCATACCAACCCAATCTTTACATACATTATCATAGTAATTTCCTTTTTTACCACAGCCCCTGAGGTTGGTATTATAATCATATTGTAGCCCTAACAGTGAGAGAGACCATTTCCACAGTAGTGAAATTCCCCACACTGACGTTTTTATATCTATGCATTACGTGAAATTTTCCACAGTAGATTTTTCCTCACCAGGTGCAAACCTGAAGTTTTCTCCTTTCCCCACATTTTCAGAATTGCCAGTTTTAGTGAGTTCCAAAAACATGGGAAAGAAGGAAAAAACTTCAGGTTTATACCTGGTGAGGAAACATCTACAGTGGAAAATTTCACATAATGCACAGATTTAAAAATGTCAATGTAGGGAATTTCACAACTACAGAAATGGTCAGAGTGTGGGTTGACTAAGGCTACCCAGGTGAGTTTGAGGCTGAAATATGAACAAGGAACATGACAGATTACAGTTTATGCTATTAGCCACTTTACTTAATCAGCTCATCAACTCACTGTTTCCAGCTCTGGGAAGCTGATTCCAGGGTCACAGGACCCATATGGAGTATAGCTGTGTCAGACCTGTAACCAGGTTTTTTTTTAATTTGGGGGGGGGGGCTTTAAATAAGTCAGGGGCACTGAAATAAAAATAAAATTAAAAAACTCGCATACATTGGCTGGCCTCTGCCCCAGCTGGCCTTTCCATGTGGTGGTTGGAGGAAAGGGCACACCAGGAGAGGCAAATCTACCAATCCTTTAGCCCCTGCATTGGGCCAGGAAGATTGTTATGTATTGGGACTGAAACATTCCAGGACTGTTCTACTTGAGACTGGCTGAGCTTGGAGCCCAAGAACAATAGTAACCAATCAAGAAGTAATGTTATGTAAGTAGCCTATCATTGGGAATGGGGTGTGTTTGAGTGTAGCAATTGCCTACTGTTTAAACAGGGCTGTGGCCCTGAAGTTTAGTCTTGTTCTTGCTGAAATCACAAATAAAGTAGAGCTGATCACTAGACTTGTGGTCTGTTCATCCATGGAACCCATTATTTAACAAGGATACAGATCCTAAAAGCAGTGGAGCAAAGACTGCCCAGGGACATCCTTTTCTTCCCCAGTGTCCTTTGCAGAGAACTACAAAGGTGCTGTGCTATCTCTTCTGCCCAGCTCCTTCAGAAGCCAGGAGACCCTCCACACACACAAACATACACCCCTTCTCCGCCCACGGGCTCTGACCTGACTGACTGGAGAGCGGCTCTGGCCAAGGAGAAGAGGGCACCACATTCAGCCCTGTGCAGCCCAAATAGCAAAGTGACATTTGTGCACATTTATTTATTTAGCTATCAAATTTCTACCCCACCCTCCCAGCCCAGGACAGCTTGCATAAAATTAGACAGGTA
Organism: Gekko gecko; assembly: GCA_029375565.1. NCBI lineage: Eukaryota > Metazoa > Chordata > Lepidosauria > Squamata > Gekkonidae > Gekko > Gekko gecko. The sequence continues at coordinate 66,293,378 of JAPDNY010000002.1, read as the reverse complement.
AATTACATTAAAACATAAATTAGAATTAAAACAATTCTAAAACCATATAATCCATCTGATGTAGTAAAGTGCTAATTTGATGATGGCAGTCTTTATTCAATGCTCCCACCTCCCAGTTGGCTCCTAGATCTTCCTTTGGTATAGTGGTTAAGTGTGCGGACTGAAATTTGGGAGAACCGGGTTTGATTCCTCATTCCTCCACTTGCAGCTGCTGGATGACCTTGGGCAAGCCATAGTTCTGTCAGAGCTGTTCTCTCAAGGACAGCTCTGGAAAGAGCTCTCTCAGCTCCACCTACCTCACAGGGTGTCTGTTGTGGGGAGGGGAAGGAAAGGAGTTTGTAAACCACTCTGAGACTTTGAGTGAAGGATGGGGTATAAATCCAATCTCTTCCTCCTCTTCCTCCTCCTTCTCGTCCTTCTTTGGTTGTCCTTCAGGCAGTTGATAGAAATTCCATGGGGACAGGGCTCTCTATCTTTCCACTGTTAGTTGGTCGTTGTTGATGGTAGTGGTGGCATTAGATCCTCCCTGGGGCAGGAACAAGAGTGAGTGAGAGAAAGAGCCCTGGAAGTCAAGGTGGCCTCCACTGGTGCTCTGGCTGGGCACCCAGGTGCAGGAAGAAGAGGAGGAGGCAGAAAAAGAGGGGGAAGAGGAGGTGCCCCAGTCCAGATCTGCTGGCCTCAGCCATGCTATGTACCTGCCCCAGCCCTGCTGGCTTCTGAGAGCTGCTGAAAGTTCCTGCTGGCAACATCATGGCTTCCCATGCCACCACGGTGGAGGGAAGTCCTTTGGGCAGCCCAGAGTCAGGGGGTGCTGGGTTGGATAGGAAGTTGTGGAGCCTTGGCAGGAAGTTGGGGGGCTGGGCCGTGGGAGGCCCCACTGTAGCTATGGGCTTGAGCTGTGTGATTTGGTAGGCTGCAGTGAGCATGGGGAAAGGGACAAAATCACCCTTCCTGCCTCTTCCTTCAGTGGAGGTGCCCTTTCAGCTCCACTGATGAAAGACAGTGAAGGGAATATGCTTGTCACTTTCAGTGGGGTTTTGCTGATCTTTGATGACTCAGTTAAGACCATCCCGGGGCCAGCATTGTTCCTGGAGTGCAGCCACAAAAAACAGCAACAACCACTTTCTTACAGCTCAGTCTAGATTTTTGATCTTTCCATGAAAATTCACAATCCTTGTGCCAGGAGATGATTGGATGCAACTCTATTTTTCTCCAAAACATGGTTCATTTGGATCCCTCACTCATGGTACCATGGTATAGTGATAAAAGAAGTTTAAACTTTATAAGGATGGGAATTATTTTGTTTAATCAGGGTATACAACATGCCTTAAATGTAAGAGCTGCTCGTGCATATCATGCTTCTAGACAAATTTAATAAAATAGACTCTCCACTGGTATTAAACAAAAATAATCTATTCTAGACAGGAAGGTACTGCTGATATCCTTATTAAAACAGAGTGACATAGCCAATACCTAACTAGTGCAGAGTACAGCTGCCCATTCATGGCCCATAATGTCTCACATCCAATTAAATTAAAAGACTGAAGGAGAACAGTTCTTCTGAAGACATATAAAGGGAAGCCAAAATGATTGTTAATCTTCTTTAATCACATTCAGTTTCCTTTGTCTTTTTTTTGCCTGTCTCTGGGTCACCCTGGGCATTTTTAATAAATGGTTTCCAGAAAAAATGTTGAGAAAAGATCAGGAATTGCTGCCTTTTAGTCATTTTCAAGGGATTTTCCACAATTCTGGAAGAAAATCTAGTCACCGGATTTCATTAGTAATAGGAAATGTTCTTAAGACTTGGGTATGACCTAAATGGTCCTGAACTGGGTATGACCTAAATGGTCCTGAATTGGGCTTAATGCCATCTGAATTCTTAATCTCATTGCTTGATCCCCAACAAAAGTTAAGTATTAACTACTTATTGCTCTGAATTATATGGAACTCTGCTTCACCTTTGCTGTACCACTGCTACTGCTATTGGGGGGGGGGATATAAGTGGTGCCTTAATTTCCAGTGCATTAAAATGATGATTTTGAAACAATTTGGGAAAAAAATGGGATTGGGATGGGAAAGTTTTTGTGGGAACAATTGTGAGGCCTTTTCTTCTGTACAATGTAAAAAAACAACATCCAAATGTTCTTTGAAGGGCAGTTATTTTGAGGGATCTGAGAACTAATTCCTACCATACCATGTCATAGGATAAATTCAAATAACCAAGGGCTCAGCAAATTCTTTAGGAACTGGCCTAAAAGTTCTCAGTGAATTCTCTGGGGTTAACCACCTGTGAGTTAGTTATGTTAATTATGCTAATGTTTAAAAGTATATTCCCACCATGATGTGGAGGTACACTTCACCTCTTCTCTGCCTTGGTAATTAAGAGGGAATAGCCTTGTCCACATGTGAGAACCTAGAAAGACATCAGAAGTAACCGTTAAAGGTGTTATGATACACTGGGCTCAAAACTTGGATCATAATATTGAGTTAGACCATTGATTTCAGATATGGGGGAAAATATTAAGATCACAAAAGCAATTACTTATAAAGAAAACGTATTACCACCAAGAAACTGGCTAAATTCAATCCAAAATGTTCAAATGGTTGTTGGGAATGTCAAAACAAAGTGGGACCCTTTTATCACATGTGTTGGTTGTGTGATAGAGCAAATAAAATACTGGGCTTGGATCCATGAAGTATTGCAAAAGAATTTAAAATGTTATCTACCCTTCACTCCAGAAATATTTCTTTTGAATATTTTCCCTGAAACTTGTAAAAGAGAAGACTCCTATCTTATATTGTACTTGACTATATCTGCTAGAATTTTGTATGCTAAATATTGGAGGAGTCCTGAAATGCCAAGTAAAGAAGAATTTATTACAAAGTACTGGAATCAGCTGCGATGGATAAACTGACTTTAATACAGAAAGTACATTTGAAAATACATGGGCAAGATTTTATACACGGTACGAGAACTATAACAAGTTTATAGTAGAGGTCATAGACTAGAAAAAACGTGATTGTTCTCTTATAACATTTGCAAAAGAAGAATCTTTTAGCTTTAAACAGTTTACACTGAAATTTTTATGAGATGGCACTAAAAGTACAATTTATATGCAATTTATACTCCCATTTATGTTTTATATATGTTTGCTTTGTGTATGTTCATGAAAATAAATAAAAACTTGGGGGGGGGAGAAATAACTAAAACAAGAACTTTATTTCCTGGAAATGAAAAGGAATGGTTTTGTTCTTGAAGATTAAAGTATATACATTTGTACAGTGTGTGTGACTTAAACAGTTTCACTTTAGAATGTACAAACGGAGGGTCAATAAAGACTTGTAGCAGCATTTCATTTCTATCTCCTTCACTATTTCAGCTTTCCCTTCCCTGAAAGCCTCCATAGCTTCTCCCCTTTTCATGCTTCCTTCTCTCCAACTTCCCGTTATCTGCCCCCCTGTCTTCAGCTTTCTCTCCTTCCCTCCCCCTGACAGCCTGTCCCTGGGAAAAGTCTGCACTGTATATTCCAGAGCTGCTTCTGCACCAAAAGGATCAGGGCACCCCATTGAGTAAATCAATAAAACAGTGCCTGGACAGACTGATCTATTTATACGATAGGCATGAGTGAATCCAATCAGCAAAGAACTGTTTAGAAATGTAAAAGGTGGATTATTCAAGGGGATATTTCAGGTTCTACAGTGTGTGCAGATCCCAGAAAGATACTGGCTCTGGCATGTTACTCATCACTATAGCTGATCCAAAGGGTTATGATTTCTCGAGATGTGAGAATAAGAGCTATGCATGCACAACACTGTTCCCTAGATCAATGTCCCACTCTGTATGTGGTATAAAGGGGAGATACAGAAATATATATGTATGAAAGTAGAACTTAAGCTTCCATCTTACCTGAAAGTACAAGCAATTTATGAATCCTAAAGGACTTTATTCTTCCATTGTTCTTCCTTTGATGAACCTATGACACATATTTCTCCTAGGAATAAAGAATGAAGACTGAATGTAGCCTAGAGATCAGCTACATTGAGCTAAATAGACTCTTCCTTTCACCTGTTCTGTATTTACCTGCATAGCATTTGCCTACTGTTACTTGGGAAATTTCACATCAACATTTATGACTGGCTATGGGTTTTTGCATAGAGAGGTTTCCCATAGTTTGGGTGCTGACCTGCAGCATTTTTTTCCTCTAAACTTTCTCATGTCCTCATTTTCCATTTGTTGCTCTTCTGTGGTTTCTTCATTCTTTTCTCTCTGCTTTCTCAAACCATGAGACATAATGAAGCATGAGACATAATGAAGAAACCATGGAAGGACACTAAATTGAAAAGGAGGATGTGAGGAAGCTCAGAAAAAAGTTGTGGCAGGTCAGCACCCAAACCTTCATGTGAAAAGCCCCTGCATCCCACATGGGAAACTGACATCACTAGGGTATTTTTGTTGTTGTTTTTAAATCACATCCTGGAAAACTTTTTTTTTTTTTTTTTAAGGAGAGTCATCACTTCTGCATTCTCTGGTGTGGATCCAATGGTGCATATGCAGAAACATAAATGGACTTTAGCACAGTTAAGCTTGCACAAGATCTTACAAAAATATAGCACTTTTTTCTATATATATTATAATATGTAGGAGTTGATTGTACAATATCTTGCACAAGCAGACATGCAGGTGTGGTATGGTGTTTGAATTAGCGCAAGCAGCTATGGCAATCTTTGTCTTGCATTTCTATTTGTACATGAGCCCTATTGCAAGTCGGATTTTTGCACTGGATCCAGACTGCTGTATCTTTGGTGTGCTGGATGCCATGTGTCTGAACCTAATTCCCAGTCGGTGTGGGAAAAGAAACTTCATTCTAAAAGCTACATCTGGGTAACTGTAGACTAAGTTGGAACTTGTCTCTCAGAATGTGAGTGGACGCATGAGTGCATTCTGGATAAACAAGTTGTGTTCACCATAATTTAGAATTTAAATCAGTATAAATTAGGTAGGTGCTGAGGACAATCCTCTAAATATAGCAGGAGCTCATTCAAGAGATTGACTTATTATGTGTCTTCAGAGTCACCTCTGCTTACCTTATTAGTAACTAAAATAGACTTGATGAACAAGGCTCCTTTCAGACTTGTTTATTATCAACAGAACTTGATAATTAAATTATTGACCTAAAATCTTTAGAGTGGTTAGGGAGTGAATAAACTAGGCAAAGAACAAACAAGCAAAAGGTCTTTCCAAGTTCTCAGCTGCATCTATAATGCTGTAAATAATGTACTAATTCCCTGTTTGAGACTTGGCTCTCAAACCGGGAATCTTAGTTCTGATAATAAATGTACATAAATAAGGTTGTACATAGCACCAAATCACACCTGCATCTGAGCAATTTGGATTTATCTCTGAACCTATTTAGAAAGTATACTTGGCACTGGCAATTATTCCTTGGTGGAACATTTAATTATTAAATTTCAAATATTTATATGCCTGCCTTTCTCCTCTTTCTCAGGACCCCCAGAGTTTAAAAGAGAGCCAGTGTGTTGTAGTGGTTAAGAGCAGCAGACTCTAGAGTTGGAGAACCAGGTTTGATTCCGCACTTCTCCACATGAATTTTGCTGGGCGACCTTGGGCCAGTCACAGTTCTCAGAACTCTCTCAGCCCTATCTACCTCACAAGGTGCCTGCTGTGGGGAGAGGATGGGAAGGAGATTGTAAGCTGATTTGAGACTCCTTAGGGTAGAGAAAAGTAAAGTATTAAAAACAACTCTTCATCATCATCATCATCATCATCATCTTCTTCATCATCTTCTTCATCTTCTTCGTCTTCTTCTTCTTCTTCTTGCATGAACTGTGAACTGGAAGTTCCTGGTCCAAAGCCTAACTACTATGTAGTATACAGATAATGGATTGTATCCAACCAATTACAACCACAACATACATGGATTTTCCCTATATTTCCTATCCCTAGTGGCTCCTTTTAACTCTTGGAAAGATGTTGCATGAAGTCCCATGATCTGCATGAACACAGATTGGGGGCTGCTACAGTGAAGACAGAAATCCAACAATTTGGTCCCATCCTCCTGTCAATTCCCAATTTGACCTCAGCTTTTCAAAATTTGGGATGTCAGGAGGCTCAGCCATGATCAGTGGTTGGACGGGAGACCATCAAAGAAGATTGGGGTTGCTGTGCAGAGAAAGGCAATGGCCAACCACCTTTGCTTATTGCTTGCCTGGAACAGCTGAGGGATGGGAATGCCATGAGGTGGTTGTGACTTACTGGCACATTCTTCTTCTTGCAGTTGCAGGAGGAGATGATTTTGCCCCATTCTCCCTTTTCATTTTCCTAGCTTGTATAACGTTGTCCATAGAGATCTGGCAACTCCAGGCATCAGTACTCTTCGGATGTAAAGGAACTCCTGGGAGAAGTGAAATGAAGGTAAAACAGCATATTCAACTGGAATTTGGTTGGATAAAACCTAATAATTATAATATCTGTTCCAGTGTAGTTATAAGAAATGCTTGTATGTTTTAATCATGTTGTAACCTGCCCTGAGCCTGTTGTTCAGGGGACAGAGGGCTAAAATTAAATAGACAGACAGACAGATAGATAGATAGATGTGTTGGTTATTTGTTAAATCATATTTTATCCCACTCTTCCATTAATGCAGGACAAGTATTAAGATATAGCAAAACAATAATAAACTTAACAGAAAAGCATGATTCAATCTAATCCTCATCGCACCTATTAGGTGGCAACATGAGCCAAAATAATCCCAAACTATGCTAAAACATGCCAAATTCATATAGAAGCATTAGCAGAGATTCTGCCTCACTATCATCTTCAAAGAGAACATTCAAAAGATGTATGCATATTTAGCGCTCAGTCCTGCAAGATGAAGGTGTATGTGGCTCTCAATCCTGTGAGATGGGAAAATATAAAAATATGAAATATGAAATATATAAAATATGAAATACAAAAATATGAAAAATACAAGTAGTAGCACTGCATTGTCAAGAATGAGGTAGGTGAACTCCCCTACATTCAGTTCAGAATCAGGCCAGAAATTATGAGCAGTACTGAAGAATGTTTTGAGGAGAAAGCCATTTGACAGCCTGTAGGGTTGTGGCACAGTTTTGAGGCAGCCCTCTCCCCTTCCATTGAATGGAGCACAAGACCTCATGTGGGATGGTCAACAGGCAATGAGTCTGAGCAGCTATTATAAGCTGGTTTTGATGCCACTTGGCAGATTTTCTCCCTGATGGCTGTCCTGCCCTCTCTTTGGAATAATGTGAGGCTAGCAGGAAACGTGTAGGTCTCCTTCAGATTCTCACTATCCCTTGGAAGCTTGCTGGGTGACCTTGGGCCAGTTACACACTCCATATCTAACCTACTTCATGACTGTTGTGAGGATAAAACAGAGAAGGGGAGAACGATGTAAGCCATCTTGGGTTCCAATTGGGGAGAAAAGCAGATATAAATACAGTAAATAAATTGTTCTTAAAAGGTTTTTTTCCCTATTTGTTCAACACTTTTTCAGGGTTGGTGACTGAATATAATTTGGCTCAGGAGGAATTAGGCTATAACTAGACAGGAATGAAGAGGTTTGTTCACTACAGAACAGGCAGGACGATTGGCAAGGACTGCATTGTGGGGAGGGCAGGGTATAACTGTGATTAATAAATAAAGAAATTAATAAGGACCCCAAGGTTCTGACATCATTGACTTCAGCAGGGGTCTTTTCATAGAAGAACAGCTGCAGGAGCTCATTAGCATATGGTATGCTAATGAGCTATTAGGCTATTAGCATATGCCACACCCCCTGACATCACCGGAAGTGATGTCAGAAGAGTAAGCAAAAGGGGGGGGGAAGCATCATCAAAAGCCTCCCCTTCCCTTCCCCAGCTGGTCTGGGTGGGGGAGCTAAGAGAGAAGGGGTTTAAAGTTTAAACTCCTTCTCATGAGAGTTGGGCCACAGAAGGAGGAAAGAGGGAAGGAAAGAGAGAGAGTAGAGAGAAGGAAAGAAGGAAGGAAAGAGGGAAAGAAAGAGAAGGAAAGGGGAGGGAAAGAAAGAGAGGGAAGAAGGAGAGAAACAGGGAAAGAAGGAAAAAGAGAAGAGAAGAAGGTGGGAAAGAGAGAGAGAGAGAGAGAGAGAGAGAGAGAGAGAGAGAGAGAAAGAAAGAAAGAAAGAAAGAAAGAAAGAAAGAAAGAAAGAAAGAAAGAAAGAAAGAAAGAAAGAAAGAAAGAAAGAAAGAAAGAAAGAAAGAAAGAAAGAAAGGAAGGAAGGAAGGAAGGGAGGGAAAGAGGGAGGGAAAGAGGGAAAGAAAGAAAGAGGGAAAGAAAGAAAGAGGGAAAGAAAGAGGGAAAGAGGAAAGAGGGAAAAGAAAGAAGGAAAGGAGGGAATGAAAGAAATTCGGCGGCAATTTGGCCCCATTATATCCTATGGGCCATTGAAGTAAATGGTGAAAACATAGGGTATATTCTGGGGGCTGGAGGGGCGGGGGTTTGATATACCCTATGTTTTCACCATTTACTTCAATGGCCCATAGGATATAATGGAGCTGAAATTGACATTCGGCTGCCTGAAAGACTCCCTGGGATGCCGGCTGGGGGCGGGGCTTGGCTCCTGAACTTCCGGAGCTGCGCTCCGGTGCGCTCCCCCCAAAAAAGACCCTTCAGGGATCAGATAAGTTGAAGGAACATCATTGGTTGTGAGAAACTTCTACCAAGCCTTTAGTTGCTTGAGCAGAGCATGTGGGGAGAGGGATGTGAGGCAATACAACTATTGGCACTGTTTTATGTGCAGGCTTGGAAAAATAAAGCCAATGGGAATGCTGACCAAGTTTGGCCCTGAAGTGGGTCTGCCCAAAACTCTGGTAGACAAGTTAGGCAGCTTCTTAGCCAGCAACCCATCCTTAAAACTTAGGGTAAGGATCTCCGTTGATGCAAATCTGCCATTAATAAACACCGATGTTACCTACTGAAACCATTACTAAGAAAATTTAATAACGCAGAAGCTCAAATCTCATGTCTTCATTCCAGGTGCTGCTAACAAAAAGTGAAATTTTTGCAAACAGCTGTGCTCATCATTGGTGCCTAGGACCTGTCAAAGGTAGTTTTCTAAGGCAGCTGAGCAGCATTCCATGCTCGTGGGAGGGGGAAGGAATGAAAAGGGACAGACTTCCCTCCTTGGCACTGCCTCCACCACAGAAACCATTGCTAGCAATCAGGAACGAGAGTAGATGGGATAGAGGAGTTATTCTACAGCTCAAATGAAATTGGCAGCAAACAAACAAACAAACAATTCACAGGGCTGGAATGTTCATCTCAAAGGCAAATATTTTGACTCATGTTGTAGCAATATCACTAGTTGAAGAATATACCCAAAGCAGCCTCATCTTGAGTCAGATCATAGGTCGATCAAAGTCAGCATTGTCTTTGCTGAGGTAGTGGCTCTCCTGTGCTTCAGGCAGACGTTCTTCATGTCACCAGCTACATAATCCTTTTTAAATTGGAGATGCTGGAGACTGAACACGGGACCTTCAGAATACAAAACAGATGGTCTATCACTGAGCCGTGGCCCTATCTCAGAGACAGCGATACCCACAACAAAGTACAATCAGAAAATATGTGTTGTATTTTACTTCACTGGTCTTCTGATGTGACATATTCCTTCAGTTCAATGAGTCTTCCATTCGTGCAGGAGACTCTTCCACCATTGGGAGAGGCTCTGACATCAATGGAAGGTCTCTTGCACCAGAGGAACATGCTACTGTTAGTAGAGCAAACTGGGAAGATGCAACCCATCTACACTGGCAACCAGCTCTGGTACAGCCATATCCTAAAAATGACATAAAGGCAGAGGTAGTAGAAAATTTGTCTCCTTCCAAGTCTTAAAATCTAAAGTCCCTGTTTGCAGCTACAAAGATGTGAAAAACCCTTGCCAAGTCTGTAGTTAAGGGAGCATCAATCTATTGCTTTAAAGATCACACTTCAGTTTTATAACATGATGTGAGCCTTAGGAGAGAAATAGTGATTTTATGATGTTCAAATGCTCATTCCAACATTTACATATGCTCATTCACTGGCTATCTCTCCTTTAAATCTTTATCTGGATCCTGCTGATCAGTTTTGTTAATGGAGGTTCTTTCTGTGGCACAAGGAAATTTCCCCTGATGCAAAAGGCTTTCCAGTGGAAGAGCTTTTGTGACAGGGGAAGGCATCTAACCAGGCCTATTTGTACACAAGCAATGTGAAACAGTAAAAAAGGTGATTTGTGATGACCCCACCCCAAATTCCTGCTCAGCCCCAAAGCACCCCCTAATCCCACACAGCTGTATGAAAGGATGATGGGCAAGTCATTTTTTTTTTTTTTAACCAGCAAATAACTGGGTCTGACATGCAGTACGGGTATTTAAAACCTACTCCTATCACACTGATTGACCACTTCACAGCACAGCAACAAGGCTGGCCAATCGATGGCATCTTCTACTGGGAAAAAATGCAGCGCTAGCAATTTAATGGATCCTAGCTGAGATGCAGGGGAGGGGCATGTTTGGGTATACTCAAGCTGGCTCAGGGACTTCCAAAATGATACAAAGCATTCCAGAAATTCCAGGAGTAACAAACAGTTATCTCCTGGAATCTCAGAAATTTTTCATGGTTTGAGGGAAGTGCTAGAAGAAGGAGGGAAACAGAGGAAGCCAATTTCTGCAGTAATGAAATTCCCTGCACTGATGTTTTTAAAACTATGCATTATGTGAAATTTTCTGCAGTAGATTTTTCCACATTTTCAGAACTCGCTAAAACTGGGGACTCTGAAAATGCGAGGTAAGAAGGAGAAAACTTCAGGTTTGCACCTGGTGGGGAAAAATCCACGGCGGAAAATTTCACATAACATGCAGTTTTAAAAATATCAATGCAGGGAATTTCATTACTGTGGAAATGGTTGAAGATGACTTTGGAAACAGCTCTTATCCAGAAATACAGACACCAGCTAACAACTGATGGTCAGGTAGGCCTGGCCTTCACCCATGTCCGTTTACATTGTAAAAGGGAAAGGCTGCATGTGCCCTGGACATGCTATATTGGTACTGTCTTTGCTGGAGCCTTCTCCCCACTGCTAACATTGGATTTAGCAGAACCGACCACCACCACCCTTTAGAAAATGGTGGGTGGGCCAGTGGGTTCCTAGACTCCCATGAAGCTTGGATATTGCAGCAACCATTTAATTTCTCTACATGGGGGATTTTTTTAAATTGTCAATTGAATAGTGTTTTATCAGTATAATAGAATGTTAATATGTGTCACAGGTTTTCTGAATTCTCCATTTTCATTAAAAAGGTCAGCATCTAGTTCCTTATTTTGTGGTGATATGTCTTTTTCTGCAACAAAAGAGCTAGAGGCTTATTTAAAAACTAGGAATAAGGCCCACTGTGGCAATAAATACAACAAGCTCTAGAAAGAGGCTCTGGGTAGATGTCCTGGCCTTGGGCACTCAGCTTCAATTTGCTGTGGTAACCTCAGCAGGGTATAATGACAGGTTATAATGAGGTTACCATTTTCTCCAGGGGAACTGATCTCTGCCATCTGAAGAGCAGTCGTAATTCTTAGTGAGCTCCAGCCTTCCCCTGGAGATTGGCAACAACAATTCCCTAGGAGGAAATGGCTGGTTTGAAGAGTGGAGTCTATGGCATTGTACCCATCTTGCAGGTAGCAATCCTATCTCCTTCCCAGCCAACCATCAACATATCATTATTTACCCTTCTCACTTCAGCTTTCCATCGCCCCCACACACCTGGAGCCTCTACCTAGGAAAAGTACAGTCTTTCTCCTCCTCAGTGAGGACCCAAGCAGGAGGGTAAGTGACCTCAGCAGAGCATAATGACTCAGAGTCCACCCTGGAAAGCAACCATTTTCTTCAGGGGAACTGATCTTTGCAATTTGGAGAGCAATTTTAATTCTGTGTTATCTCCAGCCCTCACCTGGGGAATGGCAGCAATGGTTCCTCAGGAGGAAATGGCTGGTTTGGAGGGTGGAGTCTATGTCATTGTACCTGTCTGAGATCCCACTCCTCCTCAAACCCACCTTCTCCAGTTTCCACCCCTCAAATCTCCAGGAATTTCCCAACAGAGGTGGCAACCCTATTTCCTTCCCAATCAACTATCAACATACCATTAGCTGCCCCTCTGACTACAGCTTTCCATCTCTTTCTCCCTCCCTCTAGCCTATACCTAGGAAAAGTAGAGTCTTTCTCCACAGTGGTAACCAAAGCAGCTCACATCATTCTCCTCTTCCCCTTTTGATTTGCACAATAACTGTGTGAGGTAGGTTATGCTGAAAGTCTGTGAGTGGTCTGAAATCACCCAATCAGCTTCCACAGGAAGAACCTGGGTCTGAAAAACCCTGCTCTGAAGTGCTAACTGCTATGTCACACTGGCTGTCTTGTTGGGGGGGTGCACCTCAGCAGAGTATAATGTCACAGAGCCCACCATTTTCTCCAGGGGGCTGATCTCTGCCATCTGGAGAGCAGTTGTAATTCTGAGTGATCTCCAACCCTCACCTGGAGATTGGCAACAATGCTTTCCCAGGAGGAAATCGCTGGTTTAGAAGGTGGAGTCTATGACATTGGACCTGTCTAAGGTCCCACCCCTCCATACATCCCATTGTCTCCAGGCTCCATCCCTCAGATCTCCAGGAATTTCCCAACCTAGAGGGAGCAGCCCTATCTCCTTTTGAGCCAACCATCCACCTACCTTTATTTGCTTCAAATTTCTATCCATCCACCACCTGCAGCCTCTACCTAGGAAAACTGCAGTCTTTCTTCACAGTGGAGACCCAAGCAGGAGGGAAGCAACCTCAGCAGGGTATAATGACACAGAGATCACCCTGCAAAGCAGCTATTTTCTCCAGGGGAACTGCTCTCTATTATCTGGAGAGCAGTTTAAATTCTGAGTGAACTTCAGCCCTCACCTGGAGATTGGCAGCAATGGTTTCCTAGGAGGAAATGGCTGGTTTGGAGGATGGAGTCTATGGCATTGTACCTGTCTGAGGTCCTACCCCTCCTCAACCCCCACTATCTTCAGGCTCCACTCCTCAAATCTCCAAGAATTTCCCAACCTGGAGTTGGCAACCCTATCTCCTTCCCAGCCAACCATCTACTTACCATTATCTGCCTCAATCTCTACCATCTGGAGAGCAGTTTTAATTCTGAGTGATCTCCAGCCCTTACCCAGAGACTGGCAGCAATGCTTCCCCAGGAGGAAAAGTACAGTCTTTCTCCAAATGGAGACCAAATCAGCTTACATCATTCTCCTCTCCCCCTTTTGATCTGCAGAACAATTCTGTGAGATATGTTAGGCTGAAAGTCTGCAACTAGTCCTACTCAAATCATCCACTCAACTTCCACAGCAAGAACCTGGGTCGAGCAGACCCTGCTCTGAAGCACTAACTGCTATGCCTAGGGTAGCCAATCTCCAGGTGGAGCCTGAAGATCACCAGGTATCACAACTGAACTCCAGACAACAGATCTCCTCCCCACAGAGAAAATAACTGCTTTGGAGGGTGGGCTCTCTGGCATTCTATTCAGCTGAGGCCTCTCCCCTCCCCAAACTCTGGCTTCCTTAGACTCCACCACAGAATATCCAGGAATTTCCCAACTTGGAGCTGGCAACTCTAGTCAGGACTGGCCCCAATGAGTTCCCCACAAAGGCCTGGAAAGGGCTTCTTTCCTTTGCCTTTTTACTGACAGAACCAAGCTTGGTTGCCTAGCAACAGCCACTGAGGGAAAAGTTAGTCCCACAGAAGCCAAGAAGGAGAAGTGTCCAGAATTGTAGTAGCTTGGAATTCTAACCACAACTTAAATTCATTGTTTCTTCAAGAACTATAACTATTAATGTAGATAAAGCAGGAACCAGAAAGTTCAGAGCATGAAATTACTTTTGTGAGCATAGGGTGGCCAGATTTTATGACTAAAAAAAGAAAAGAAAAAAGGACATTGTTCACTAAAGAGAATTTTTTTTTTTTGCCCAGCGGCCCAGACAATGAATTTCTTGTTAGCAAATGAAACAGGTCTGCACAAATCACCCGGCCACTGTGGATGGGTTGGGCATATATACACATACACACACACATGCGGAAAATTATTATAAATTTATTTATTAACTGTTTATTTTTACTGAAATGGCACATTTGCACTGAAATGGGAAAGAAATAACACAGTAAGCAAATAACAGAAGAAACATTCTGCCCCCCTGCACAAATATTAATTTACTTATCACTAAGCACTTCTATGCTTACAGCACCAGTAGCTATATACCTATGATGAAGTGGCACTTGAACACTTGTTGGAAGATTTTTATCTCCCTAATGAGTGTTGGTTATTCAACTAGGTATTTGTAGAACTGAATATATGAATAGTCACATAGGTTATACTGCAGTAACAGAACACCATTTATAGATTCAGGTGATCTGAAGCAGCAGAACAAAATAGCACCTTTAAGACCATTAGGGTTTTATTCTGGGTATAAGCTTTTGTGTGTGCACACGAAAGCTTATAGTCAGAATAAAACTTTGTTGGTCTTAAAGGTATCACTGGACTCAATTTTTTTTCTACCCTTTATAGCTTCAATGGTAAATCTGTTTCTTTCATCTGTCCATTGGGTGTTCATTAAAGAAAATATTCTCTCAACATTTGTGTTATGTCCTGGAATGCAGAAGAAAAATGGTGCTATTTTAAGGAATTCAGAATGGTAGTCTGCACTGCAGCACTTTTGAAAGTATTTAACCCACTTTTCACTAACTGGCACACTTTTGAAGTCTTCATCTATCTGAGCACTTTCAACAAAGTTCTTCAAGTTACATAACTGGTCTAAAAAATTTGTATAATCCACTGTCACATCTCAGTCTTGCAAGTATTTTATGGCATGCTGAACATAATCAAATGAAAGGGTATCAAGCCTTCAAAGTCTTTGGTGTCAATTATGATTTAATATCATGAACTTTGTGGAAATATTGTATCACAATAGGGAATAGTTTTTGCGACCCATGGTTGCTGCCTTCTGTGAAAACAACTAAGCAAAATATTTCATTTAAATCCTGAATTGCCATAGCAACAGTGTGGAGCAAGCACACTATTAACAATGGCTTCAGCTTCTGTTCTTGCACAGGAAACCTTTTTCACTATGGTCAAATCTGCATTTGCATTTTTAAATCAATTTTATGCTGTGTTTGCATTTTTAAATCAGTTTTGTGCTGCTGTGATGCTGTCTTTCTTTATGCTTGATGGCATCATAGCAGCATGAAACTGATTTAAAAATGTAAATGGAGATTTGACCTATGTCTGAATGAAAATACATCACTTGATTTTTTTTTTAAGTGCAAGCCATAGATTTATATGGTAGTTGATGTGTTACAGCATGAAATGACAATGCTCCTTCAGTTCCTATAACTCAGTCTTCTGTTTTTGAATTTTGTTTGATAAAAATTCACTAACCTTTGGGGTATTAAGACAGCTCTGCACTTTTTTCTTGTGCTTGAAACTGTTGATATGTGCTTCCAAATCACAACTTCGTTTGCCACAGACACAAAACTCTTGCATGTAGTGCATTTTGCTTCATTTTCATTTCTGCCATCACTGAAGCAAAGACATTTTATTTCAAGTTCATGGCTAAATTTACAGTTTCTCTTTGGCACATTCCTGGTCACAAAGAAAAAATACAAGCTGCTTCATCTTCTGCCTTGCTGGTCTGGCTATTCCAAAGGGCTTCTCTCCAGCACATGAGCACCAGCAGCAGAAGGCACCAAATGCAATGAAAAGCCTCCTGCTGAAACCAAGGGAGAGAGTTGTTAGCCAGAGCCCAGAGCTGACCAAATCCACATAGTCTTGGAATAACAAACAGTTTACTTGGATTTGAGATTCAAGATGATTTAAATAGTAAATATTAAAAGCATGTGAACACAAAGCATTCAGAACAGAAAGAAAGGCCTTCAGTTCTCTCACACACAGGCAAATGCTTCTAGTAGGGAACCCAAACATTGTGTCAAACTTGGTTGCCAGGCCAACTAGCCCAAGCTCATTTTATCTTAGGACTCTAAAAGCATGTTAATGATTTCCAGTCATTATGGATCCCCATCTGCCATGCCTCAAGCCCCCACCAACAATCAGTTGGCTGGCAGGGGGACTTACCTGGAGAAAGAGGAAGGCACAGATCACATTGGTGATGTTGCACAGGAAGTGAGGTCATCATACCATCAACGTCCCGGCAATGCTCTAGATTTTGGGCGAAAACTCTATGGTAGAATCTGTTTTTACCATAGAGTTTTTGCCCAAATAACAGAGCTTTGCAGCAATGCCACAGTGTGATGACATCACTTCCCATGTGATGCTGGCAATATGGCCTGGGCCTTTCTGTTTCTCCTGGTAAGTCTCCCCAGTCCCCCGGTGGTTGCCAGGAGGGACTTGGCAACTCTAAGATCCACCGCTAATGCACAGCTAAAAAGAGCAACACTAGGAATGTCCAGGACCCCTGAACTTCTTGGCAGTGGGCAAGGACAATGTGCCATTGCTGTGGGGAGGGAAGGAGCCAAGGACATGGAACAAAGCAGTCCACAGACCTAAGAAAATCTTGATGCACGACAATGAAATAGGGAGTCCTATTCAAAATACAAAGTAGCAAGCAGTACTGGTGGCGAAACTGAAGCTTCTCTCCAGTGGGGGCCTGTAGGACAAAATATGCTCAGCCTCCCAACAAAAAAAGAGGACATCTTTGTCATTTTTTTAAAAAAAAGAGAGCCCAAAAGAGGACCAACATAAAAAAGAGGACATGTCCTCTAAAATCTATTAAATTACTCTCTTAAATTAAATTGAACTAGTTATTTGAAGAACACATCACAACATGTAAAAGACTCCTATAAAATATAAAGCACTATGAAATTGAAATGACTATTATTCCACTTCCAGCCAGACTTTCTGTTTCATTTAAATAAACAGCTTTAAGAAAGTAGAAGTTTGGGCCTACATCAAACTGTTTATGATCTCCTCTCGTTCCTGTCAGCAATCCTGGTACTCATATTGGTAACATATGATAAAGGGGTTAATGATAACAAATGGATAAAGAAATATCTATGTAAGAAGAAGTGAGGGGGCTTGCCTTTTCAGGCTGGGCATTTTTCTTCAGGAAAAAAATATCCCTTGGTGGCATCTCCTTGGTGGATCATATTTTCTTACAGATATTAGCTCTGGTCTTTCAGGCACAGCCCATCAAATGCAATCATACAACAGGAAGATAATGGTTTCAATGTGACTAAAAGGACTCTCTAATACATTCTTAATGCTATTCTTTCTCTCTCTTGGAAGAGGCATTGTAATAGCTGCCTCCATAGTTTTAAAGCAAATCATTGTACTTCATATTTCTGGCAAAAAAAACAAAAACCTAACACCCACCCTTACAAAAGAACACTATGTGCCTGAAGGAGAGGCATCGCCATTGATCTTCAATATTTAAGACTTTCTGTGACTGAATTCTAAGCCAGCCTTTACAGAGCAGAAACTCATTTAGTGACATACATCTTCCCCATCAGCAACTGATTTGAGAGTAGTACATAACACAGACTAACTGCTTTCTTGAAACTCCTTGGTGGGCCTTGAGTAGCCTATGCTAAAAATGGGGGAAACATGAACTGACATTAAAAGCCTCAATGATGAAGCCGCTAGCAGGCTTAATATGCTTCCTTAGATAAGAAAGTGACATCAGATTATAAATAATCCTTTGGTTACATTTCATTTTATTCACTTTCTTTGTACCCTGCCTTCTCTCTAATGGAGGCCCATAGTGGCTTGCATTTTTCTTCCCTCTTCCATTTTACTCTCACAACAACCCTGTGAGGTAGATTATGTGGAGAGTGTGCAACTAGCCCAAAGTTACCTTCCAAGCTTCCATGGCAGAACAGCAATTCAAACCCACGTGTCCCAAATCCTAGATCAACATTCCAATAACTACACAACACTCGGCCTCATGTCTTTATCATTTACAGCAAAGACTGTAAAAATGTGTTCCTAGCATATCTCTGTTACCATAATATGTACTTCCACAATCCTGAGGGGAAGCTGCCACAAGAAAGCACATGTCTTTAAAGTATGCAGCAAGAAAAGATAGCATTCTAGGGCAGTGTGACTTGTCCAGATTTTGATCTCCCCACCACAGTTGAGACAGTAAGTGAACTCAAGGTTCCATGAGCATATTCTACTCCAATTCTGGATTATTTCATAAGAACATAAGAACATAAAAACATAAGAGAAGCCAATGCTGAATCAGGCCAATGGCCCATCTAGTCCAACACTCCGTCACACAGTGGCCAAAAATACCAGGTGCCATCAGAAGGTCCAGCAGTGGGGCCAGGACACTAGAAGCCCTCCCACTGCTGCCCCCCCCCAGCACCAAGAATAGAGTGTATCACCTGCCCCAGACTGCGAGTTCCTATCTATACCTTGTGGCTAATAGCCACTGATGGACTTCTGCTCCATATGTTTATCTAATTCCCTCTTGGAACTGTCCGTGCTTATAGCTGCTCCCGCCTCCTGTGGCAGTGAATTCCATGTGTTAATCACTCTTTCAGTGAAGAAGTACTTCCTTTTATCTGTTCTAACCTGACTGCTCAGCAATTTCATTGAGTGCCCATGAGTTCTTGTATTGTGAGAAAGGGAGAAAAGTACTTCTTTCTCAACCTGCTCTATCCCATGCATAATCTTATAAAGCTCGATCATGTCACCCCTAAGCTGTCGTTTCTCCAAGCTAAAGAACCCCAAGCATTTCAGTCCACTCAACCTAGAGGAAGTCAACAGATTGCTCTCGATGGTACACCCAACCACATGCAGCCTTGATCCGTGCCCTTCATGACTAATTGAAGCTGGCCATGAGGGGTTCCAAGGTGCCATCAGAGATATTATTAACAAGTCCCTCTGTGAGGAACTGTTCCCAGGGGCACTCAAGGAAGCGATGGTCTATCCTCTCTTGAAAAAAACATCTCTGGATCCAGCCAAATTGGCAAACTATCGGCCGGTTTCCAAATTGCCCTATCTGGGCAAATTAAGTGAGAGGGCAGTGGTGATACAGTTGCAGAGCTTTATGGATGACACTTCCATGTTAGACCCATTTCAGTCCGGCTTCTGCCCAGGCCATGGGATGGAGACAGCATTGGTTGCCCTAACAGACGACCTCCAGAGGCATCTGGATCGGGGCGGGATGGCAGTGCTGATGTTGTTGGACCTGTTGGCGGCATTTGACACGGTCGACCATCAGCTACTGATCCACCACCTCACCAACATGGGAGTACAGGGGCTTGCCTTGCAATGGCTTGTCTCCTTTCTCCATCGTCGGGGACAAAGTGTGGCACTTGGGGATCAGATGTCCAGAAGGCACCCATTCATGTGTGGAGTGCCCCAAGGGGCAGTGCTCTACCTGATGTTATTTAATATCTACATGCGCCCCCCCCTTGCAGAGATTGCCCAGAGATATGGGCTAGGGTGCCTTCTGGATGTGGATGACACCCAGCTGTATCTGTCCGAGTCTACCCCAGTCCGAGTCTACCCCAGAAGATCTGTGCTGGGTGCTGCAGGATGTGGCTGTCTGGTTTAGACTGAGTCGATTGAAATTGAATCCGATGAAGACAGAGGTCCTGTGCCTGAGTCGGAGCGGATCATGGGTAGGGATCCCATTGCCGGCCTTTGATGGGGTACTATTAGTGCCAGCGCCGAGGGTCAGGTGCCTGGGAGTGCTCCTGGATGTCACCTTAATGATGTCACCCAGGTAGCAGCCACTGCCAAGGCAGCCTTTTACCATCTTCAGCTGATTAGGCATCTGATTTCCTTCCTCAAACACAATGACCTGGCAACAGTGATCCACGCAATGGTCACCTTGGGATTAGACTTCTGCAGTGCTCTCTACTTGGGGCTGCCCTTGTCACAAGTCTGGAAGCTTCAGCTGGTGCAAAATGTGGTGGCCAGGCTGTTGATGGGCATCCCTATGCAGGAACACATCCAGCCTGTGCTAAAGGCATTGCACTGGCTGCCTATAGCATACCGGATTTGCTTCAAGGTGCTGTTTTTGACTTTTAAAGCTCTATATGGCCTGGGGTCTGCCTACCTAAGAACTGCCTTTTCCCACATGTCTCCCAGAGAGCACTGAGGTCTGTGTTACAAAATTGTTTGGCCCTCCCTGGACCAAAAGATGCCAGACTGGCCTCTACCAGGGCGAGGGCCTTCTCAGTGGTGGCTCCACACTGGTGGAATGAGCTCCCAGAGGACATCAGGGCCCCACGGGACCTCTTACAGTTCCGCAGGGCCTGTAAAATGGAGCTCTTCCACCAGGCCTTTGAGTAGGAGCTGCCACTAATAAGATCAATTACATCAACAACATCAACCAATACTAACTGAACTGGATAATACTGACTAACTATGCCGGATGCCGACGGGGGCCATTTTGGGGGAACATCTATCATGGCCACCAGGTTGTTATTGTCACCAGCACTTTATTTCTATTTTATTCTATTTTATTGTGAGCTATGACTTGTTATGTTTGTGTTTTAATGTTTTTAATATTTATTGTAAGATGCCCTGAGCCTGCCTGCAGCAAGGAGGGCGGGATAAAAATTAATTAAATAAATAAATATGATCGTTCTCATCCTTATTAAGGTGCAATTTTTAAAATGTCCCTTGATCAGCCTTGAAATCTTTTTAGCAAGTCCCTCACAGACTTATTACCATGCTTTTTTTGTGAATTTGTCTTGGTTGTGATTTCATCTGAATTGATCAAGATTTGCTCCACCCTCCCCTGGAA
Organism: Gekko gecko; assembly: GCA_029375565.1. NCBI lineage: Eukaryota > Metazoa > Chordata > Lepidosauria > Squamata > Gekkonidae > Gekko > Gekko gecko. The sequence continues at coordinate 66,272,549 of JAPDNY010000002.1, read as the reverse complement.
AGAAGAGAGTTCCAGATCTTGGAATTTAGCACAGAGGGCAAGAAAACATAATGTGTACACAATGCGAAAAGCCCGACTGTGTGCCCGCATTGGAAGACTGTTCATCCACTTCCATTCATGTAGTAAGGTCACTGACTGGCACAAATGGCTGGAAATATATCTTGCCAGCTTTAAAGGAATAACACTGTCACACGATTGCAGAAACAACTTCACAGATGATCAGTCGTCCGCTATCTGGCACACCTCCCTTGCCTCCTCATCTTCCGTGCATGTCAGGTTGCAATCTTACAAGAACTGAACTTGGTGATACATCACCCCCCAGAAGCTAGCAACAATCTTCCCTTCCTGCTCTCCACTTTGTTGGTAAGGCTATGGAGGCACTGGCACATTTGCCCTCTGTTGGTGGCAAAGCCCACATTTGCAAGACTTCTGGAGCATAAGTAACAGGATACATGCTCACATTGACTCCTGAGCTAACCTTCTTACAACTTTAATGTGATCCCTCGATTCCCAGAATTAGTGGGAGCTCAGCCATAGCTTGCTGACAGCTGCAAAGATGATCCTAGTGTCACACTGGAAGTCCTCATCATTGCCCTCCTTGACCAACTGGTACACGAAGATATGGGACCATCTGATAATGGAAAAAATTACAGATCAACTGCTCCAATCAAACCTCTACCCAGAAGAACTCTGTTTGTTGAAAAATGCTTCCCCTTCATCGAATATGTTGTTGAAAAGACCTTTTGCCTCCTAACTCAACACACCAACAACTGCTTTCTCTCTAACTTCCTACTCATTACTTCTCACTCTCTTTCTTCCTCTTTCTAGAGCTGATGTAGGCGAGTTGTCCAAACCATGAAAGTAATCAGTAATCTCTTCTATTCAATTTATGCATCTTATATATTTATACAACTGTAATACCTCTGACTGTTGTATTCTGACATGGTCAATGATCTTACCATTCATTGCAGTACGTAATGTATGTTAATATAATTTGACATACTCACTGTATTGATTTGATTTTAACATATGCATTTTGAATTATTCCCCAGCTTTATAATTGTATTGTATCTAATAACTCTCATGATTTGTAAATTCTTTGTACTATCAATAAAAGTAAAAAAAAAAAGAATGACATGGACTGCCTATGTGCTTCTGAGAACACTTCAACTGGTATCTGCTATTAAAGGCTATACAGTTGGGGACTAAAGTACTGGGGTGGTAAAACAGCACAGGCACAAGCAAATCTATATCCTCCCGGTTAGGGTTGCCAGTCTCCAGGTGATCTCTGGAGATGTCCCAGAATTACAACTCATCTCCATACTACAGGGATCATTGCCCCAGAGAAAATGGCTGTTTTGGACATTATGCCCCACTGAGTCTCCACCCCCCAAAAAAAACTTTACCCTCCTCAGGCTCCATCCTCTAAATCTCCAGAAATCCCCCAGCTTGGAGTTTGCAGCCCTATAAGCCAGCTTGGAACCAGACAGCAGAGGTTAAGACAATGGGTGTAACGCTTGTCACCTGCTCCTATGCTCCCTTTGGTTTAGACCTGTCATTGCTGTTGCCAAACCAAGGCCTCTATGGAGTAGCCCTGATGGGGCTACTTAACTCAGATCTGGCCTGCATTGTCATGGTAGGGAGCAAAGAATGAGACCCAGCAGCATTGCCAATGACCCTCCAGGGAAGGGGGCTACAAGTTACACTTCCTTCCACTTGCAGTCTGACAACCACTGGTAACTTGCCAACACACCTGGAGAAAAAAGTCCTCTAGGGTTGCCAGCCTTCAGGTGGGGCCTGGGAATCTCCCGCTTTTACAACAGATCTCCAGCTGACAGAGATCAGCTCCCCTGGAGAAAATGGCTGCTTTGAAGGGTGGACTCTATGGCATTGTATCATGCTGAGGCCTCTCCCTCCCCTCCCCTCCCCAAACCCCACCCTCTCCCAGATCCACCCCAAACATCTCCAGGTATTTTCCAACCCAGACCTAGCAACCCTAATGTCCTCCCCTTGAATAGTGAGTTAATGGGTGGGAGTGGGAGTGGGCCCTTGAAGCCCTGGCCTGGCATAGAGTTGTGTTTGTTTTAAATCCCTTTATGCCTTGGTTAAAGGGACAGGATATATATATATATTTACTTTGGGAAGTTGGCAAACCTGGTGACTAGGGCATTTACGGACCTCTTGCACATCATATGCTTGCCTCTCAGTTAAGAACTTCTGCAGAGGCTCATCTTCAACAGTCACCTTCAATCTCTTGAATGCCCTCTATATAGCTCCTTGCCTGTTACTTAATATGCCTATCTGTAAGCTTCCAGTGAAAAATGGTTTGTTCACTGAGGCTTTTTGATTCCGCTTGATTGTTCATGTTTACAGTGAGAGCTCCCCCTACATTAACATGTGTTGTTTGTTCTTCTTCATAGTTAACGTTTTATTGAATTCATGCATAACAAACAATAATAACATATACACATTCAATAATAATAAGATCAGAGGTTACATTTATTTATTATTTATTACATGTATTGCTCGAGTATCTAGATGGTAGGCAAAGTACTTAATCTAAACTTACTATGAATAGTAATAAGCTAGTATATTTGTTTACTCTTCTAATCTTGTTTCAGCAGTTATTAGTTGCTAGCTGTCACCTAGTCAGATAAGTGAATTTCCCTTTCCCCAAAACTACATCTATTTTCCCCCTTTCTTTTGTTATTTTCTTCAGCAATAGGGTTTAAGCATGTCACAATATCATGCCATAGGCATTGAAGAATTGCCTGTTTAGACAAATGGCACTGGCTTGTTTGAGAGCAAGAGAGGCTATTTGGGTGTATTTTAACAGATGCCTAAATTAAATATTTAGCAATGATCAATTATGTATCTAATATTTGAAGAGCTTTCACTAGTCTTGGTGACTGTCTGTCTGAAATACTCATTCAGGATGAGCAAGAAAGGAGAATCACAATTTAGAATTTATTTTACACCGAATTAACTTGGTTCTTCTACTCCTTTCTATTGTGTGGTTGTTGTTGTTCAGTCACACAGTCGAGTCCGACTGTTTGTGACCCCATGGACCACATCACGCCTGTCTTCCATCGTGCTCCGGAGTTTGCTTAATTTCATATTCATTGCATCAATAACACTGTCTAACCATCTCATCCTTTGCCATCCCCTTCTTCTTTGACCTTTAGTCTTTCCCAGCATCAGAGTCTTCTTCAGTGAGTGCTCCCTTTTCATTTGGTGGCCAAAATATTTGAGCTTCAGCTTCAGTATCTGGCCTTCCAGGGAACAGTCAGGGTTGATTTCTTTTAGGACTAATCCGATCTCCTTGCAGTCCAAGGACTCTCAAGGGTCTTCTCCAGCACCATAATTCAAAAGCATCTATTCTTTGGTGCCTGGCCTTCCTTATAGTCCAAGTCTCACAGCCATACATTACTACTGGGAAAACCAGTGCTTTGACCATAGGGACTTTTGTTGACAGGGTGATGTCTCTACTATTTATTATGCTGTCTAGGTTTGCCATCGCTTTCCTCCCAAGGAGCACCTGTCTTTTAATTTCATGGCTGCAGTCACTGTCTGCAGTGATCTTGGATCCCAGGAACATGAAGTCTGTCACTGCTTCCATGACTTCCCCTTCTATTTGCCAAGGAGTAATGGGGCCGGATGCAATCATCTTAGTTTTTTTTTTATGTTGAATTTCAAGCCATCTTTTGCACTCTCCTCTTTTACTATCAGCAAGAGGCTCTTTTTAGGTTCTCTTCCCTTTCTGCCATTAGAGTGGTATTGTCTGCATATCTAAGGTTGTTGATGTTTTTCCCAGCAATCGTAATTCCGGCTTATGATTCATCCAGGTTAGCATTTTGTATGATGTACTCTGCATATAAATTAAATAAGCAAGTTGACGATATACATCCCTGTTGTACTCCTTTTCCTGTGCTAAACCAATCAGTTGTTCCATATCTGGTTCTAACAGTTGCTTCTTGACCCTTATACAGGTTTCTCAAGAGACATGTGTGGTGGTCTGGTACTCCCATCTCTTTAAGGACTTGCCATAGTTTGTTGTGATCCACACAATCAAAGGCTTTGGCGTAGTCAGTGAAGCAGAAGTAGAAGTTTTTCTGGTACTCCCTTGCTTTCTCCATAACTCAGTGAATGTTGGCAATTTGATCTCTAGTTCCTCTACCTCTTCGAAACCCAGCTTGTACTTCTGGCAGTTCTCTATCCTTGTACTGCTGAAGCCTAGCTGGTAGGATCTTGAGCATGATCTTGCTAGCATGTGACATGAGTGTAATTGTGCAATAGTGTGAACATTCCTTGGCATTGCCCTTCTTTGGGATTGGAATGTAAACTGACCTTTTCCAATCCTGTGGTCACTGTTGCATTTTCCAAATTTGCTGGCATACTGAGTACAGCACTTTAACAGCATCATCTTTTAAGACTTTGAATAGCTCAGCTAGGATACCATCATCTCCGTTAGCTTCATTGTTAATAATGCTTTCTAAGGCCCATTTGACTTCACACTCTAGGATGTCTGGCTTGAGGTCAGTGATCACACCATCGTGGTTTTCAAGGGCATTGAGGTCCTTCTTGTATAATTCTTGTATGTATTCTTGCCATCTTTTCCTAATTTCTTCTGCTTCTGTTAGGTCCCTACCAGTTTTGTCCTTTATCATGGCCAGCTTTGCATGGAATGATCCCTTTATTTCTCCAATTTTCTTGAAGAGACTTCTAGTCCTTCCCATTCTATTGTTTTCCTCTATTACTTTGCATTGTTCATTCAGGAAAGCCTCCTTATCTCGCCTTGCTGTTCTCTGGAAATCTGCTTTCAGTTGGGTAAATCTTTCCTTTTCACCTTTGCTTTTCGCTTTCCTTCTTTCCTCTGCTATTTGTAAAGCCTCATCAGACAGCCACTTTGCTTTCTTGCATTTCTGTTTCTTTGGGTGGTAGTGATTGCTGCCTCCTGTACAATGTCACGAACCTCCATCCATAGTTCTTCAGGCACTCTGTCTAACAAATCTAGTCCCTTAAACCTGTTCTTCACCTCCACTGTATATTCATAAGGGATGTGATCGAGGTAAAATCTGAATGGCCTAGTCAGGTTTTCTCAACTTTCTTCAGTTTAAGTTTGACAGTGTAGTATATTCACAGAGAAACATGGACTCGGGGCAACCATGTGCTCAGACTGATTCTGACCAGTCCACCATGCGGCCAGGCAAGGGCCGGAGCTTCATCCCCTTTAGAAAATAAAATGTAGGCTCCTCGCATTCTTCCAATCGGGGAGCCCGGGGTAACTCAGTTAACTGTAAATAGTGAATCACAGGTGTTATGTGTGTTTGGGATGTGGGGAGGCCGGGTGGTGATTCCAGCGCCGCTACAGCAACGTGTCCTGGAGGCGCTACACGAACATCACCTGGGGGTGGTCTGCATGAAGGTGTTAGCACGAAGCTACATCTGGTGGCCAGGCCTCGATCAGGACATCGAGGACAAGGTGCAGAAATGCTAGCCCTGCTAGGTCTCATGCCCAGAACCACCAAGAGCACCGGATCGAGCCCGGGAGTCATCCCACCGCCCCTGGTCATGCCTCCACCTGGATTTTGCCGGGCCGTTCCAGGGGCAGCTTTTCTTCATACTTGTGGACTCCTACAGTAAGTGGTTGGAGGTCGTCCTGGTGTCATCTACCTCCTCCAAAGCCACCATCAGGGTGATGTGGCGGATCCTGAGCACCCACGGGTTACAGACAACGGCACATCATTTACCTCCCAGGAGTCCCAGGAGTTCACTGCGTACTATGGGATCTGACACATACGCTCCGCGCCATTCCACCCCGCCACGAACAGACAAGCGGAAAGGATGGTCCGGACCACCAAGGACACCCTCTGAAAGTTTGACTCCCCAGACTGGGAGTATAAGCTTGCAGCCTTCCTGTTTGGCCAGCGCATCACCCCACACTCCACCACGGGATGCAGCCCGGCGGAACTCCTCCTGGGTCGCTGCCTCACGTCACGTCTGGACAGGCTACATCCAGACCGGGCCCCGGAGCGTGAGCCGGACACCAAGGACCAGCAAGCAAGCAGGAAGAACCCTGTCTACACCAGGAGCTACACCGCAGGACCACCATGGGTCCCGGCACAGGTGGTCTGGGTCCAGGGACCCTGTTCGTATGAAGTCTCCTGCAAGGATGGCACCATGCTTCACCGCCACATAGATTAGCTCCGCCGCCTGGTCGAGCCGCGGGAGCCAGAGGACTACAAGGATCCCGGACTGCAGGAGGTAGGAGAGCTGCAACCTGAAACACGGGGCCCCAGTCCAGTGGAGAGCTCCGCTGCCGCACCGATGGCCTCAGTCCCAGACGCCGCGACCGCTGCGGACAATGCCTCAACAGCCATGCCATGCCCCTTGGCACCAGTAGGCCCCCCGACTCAGACACCAGCGCTGGCATCTTCACCTGCCCCGACTCCCCGGCACTCGACGAGGGTCAAGAAGCCTCCGTCTTATTTAAAGGATTTTGTTTGTGGGTGCCTCATGGACCAAGAGAGGAGCAGTTTAGTGTATCCACAGGGAAACATGGACTCGGGGCAACCATGTGCTCAGACTGGTTCTGACCGGTCCACCACACGGCCAGGCAAGGGCCGGAGCTTCGTCCCCTTTAGACAATAGAATGTAGGCTCCTCGCATTCTTCCAGTCGGGGAGCCCAAGATAACTCAATTAACTGTAAATAGCGAATCACGGATGTTATGTGTGTTTGGGGTGTGGGTTCACATGGGGATAAAAGCCGGCCTGCGAGCCGGCTTAGTTGTCTTGTTCCTGTTCTAATAAAGTATGTGAGAGCTGAAATCACTCGTCAGTCTCACTACTTTTCACTTTTGCAATTAGGAGCCCACGATCTGAGCCACAGTCAGCTCTAGGTCTTGATTTTACTGACTGTATAGAGCTTCTCCATCTTTGACTGCAAATGATATTGTACCCAGGTTTTAATCAAAAAGGAGAAAGGAGAAAGGAAAATAATTCTATTTCTGTTCTATTATTTCCAGTATGGAGGTATACTCCATTTCAACTTCTCTTCTCTGTTCTTCAATTGTTGTTGTGGATTTTGTCCATTGTATTCTACCTCTATCTGCAAACGATAGTCATATCTCTCATAAATAAGGCTCTATAAGAATTCCTTTCATGAGAAAGCAAAAGTCTAATTCCCCTTAATAGCAACTGTTAATTTTCTGTAATGAAGGCACCGTACACTTTGAACAACCTTAGATTACAGTCTTTCAGGATTTATTCTACTCCATTGTTATTGCTGATGAATGTGCTTAGAGGACAGGGCTTTTTCTCTTTTAAATGTTACTGGTTTAATGCATCTGTTCCTGTTCAGGCATCTGCAGTTTGTTGCACTGTAATTTGACTTGATTTGAGACTTGTCATTAGGCACAGCAATAATAGGAGCTGTGAGTTTTAACACCCATTTTGTGAGTAAATTACTGCTTCAGAGATAGAAATGGAGTGTGGGTAGATATAGTAACATGTTGTAGGATGCTAGACTTGCAGCCTAGTCCAGAGCTCAAAAAGTCATCTAGCATCCATATAGAGTTCTCAGATGTAACAAAGACTTCCTCATATTGTTCAAACTAGGCATGCTGCTCAATTTCCAGTTTGGCATGTGTTGTAGTTTCACGTAGTGACCAAAAAGGTCATCAGTCAACAAGTGGCTTGAGTCACTTGCAAACAACTCAGACCTGTTTGCTGGGTTGCTTTCTATCTTTGTACATGTGCAGTCAGTAGTGGCCTCTTTCTGTGCTGTGAATCCTATCCACCAACCCTTTCCATTGCTGCCAGTTATTTGAAGAATTCTTTACAATCATAGGTGTAGAGAGATCATTCCTTCGGGGGGGGGGGGTCCCAATAAAAGGTAGAAAGAACATAAAGAACATACCCTTGTGCAGGTAAGAAGAACAGGCCAAATGAGTAATTTGTACACTAATGACCTGACCCAACTATGTTTCCCTACTGCCAAAGTAATGAAGAAATGAACCCCATCACCTAGAGCTTCTACACAGGTGCAAAGCTTGCTGGTTTGGTACTCAAGTCAGGGAATGAGCAGTAACAATGAGACAAACTGCTCCAAGACACAGCTGATAAAGAAGGTATGTTTGCCTGGTGAAGATGCTGCATGCAAAGCTCCCAGCATGTTTAGTACTGTATTTTAATAGTGTAGTTTGTTTCATTGTTGACATGATTGTCCCATTAAAGAGACTGTAGTCTGTTGCTAGGCAGGCTACACCTCTCAATACTGAAAGGAAAAGGGCAGCATCGGAGGGGAGGGGAATGAATAATGTTACCAGCTCCAAGTTGGGAAATTCCTGGAGATTTGGAGGAGTGAAGCCTGGGGAGGGTGAGGTTTGGGGAGGGTCCTCAGTGAAGCTTAATGGCATACAGTCTATCCTCCAAAACAGCCATTTTCTGCAGGAGAACTGATCCCTGTAGTCTGGAGACCAGTTGTAATACCAGGAGATTTCCAGGGCCCACATGGAGGCTGGCAACCCTAGAAAAGAAATCTGGAAGGAAAAGTAGAGCCAGGGTCATAAGATGGACTTTTTTGTTGTCTGTGAACTGGATGGATTTATACTGGTTATTCTGATGTAATCTTAAATGTGTTCTATAGTTATAGCAAAGTTCTCATGTATTTTACATTTTAAAGTCTACAGTTTGATGGCTTTTGTATTTACTGTTGACACCAGCAGGGCTATTGAGAGCAACCATGCCCCCACCCAAAAAAATTCCATCTGTCCCCTTGGCTTTCTGTTACTGTTAACAGAGTAATAATTGTTCATTAGATAGGAAACATTAAAGGAAAAGGGACAGGATTATTAAAGAATAGATTTTACTTCATATCATTCAGTAGCTTTTAAGCCTCAATATTTATATGCCTTATATATCTATATAAGGATTAGGGATGGGCAAGAACTGGAAAAAGGCGGTTCATGTCAGTCCGTTGTTTGTGGCTGAACCCATCCAGCTAACCCTGTTGAAAGGGACCACAGGACCTTTAAATGGGTTTTGCAGAAAGCTTGAAAAACAACTGAGTGAAGAGGGAACAGCATGCAAAACAGCAGAGTGGTGGGGAGGCACTTCCAGCGGCGCAACTGTTTCAGGCTGTCTTGTGCAATCCCTTTAAACTTTAAAGGGACTGCAGAAGACAGCCCAAAAAAGAAGTCAGCGGTTCCCACCACTCAGCTGTTTTTCACGCTGCATTCTGTTTTGTACCCGGCATTCTGCTCTATCTACAAACCACCACGAACTGCCATAAACTGTTTTAAAAGTTGATGGAAGTTTGTAATGTTAGACCCCTCATGAACTTCGGTTCATGAACCACAACCAAGGCAAAATTCATGATGAATTTTGCTTCATGGTGTGGTTAACACCCATCCCTAATAAAAATTCATAATTGGGTAAAAGAAGCAATGGAAGATTTCCTTGCCTACTTTTTTAGCCGAACTGGAGTGACAAACTGGAGTGACAAACTGGAGAGGAGTGACAAGTGGAGTGCCTCAAGGATCTGTCCTGATACCTTTTATTCAACATCTTTATCAATGATTTGGATTAAGGGGTAGAGGGAATGCTTTTTAACTTTGCAGATGATACTAAATTGGGAGGGGTAGCAAATACAGTAGAAGTAATAGTGTTATGTATAATAGTATTATGTATTGGGACTGACTCATTCTGGGTCTGTCACACCAGAGACTGGCTGAGCTTGGAGCACAAGAACAATAGCCTATCAGGAATCTGGAAGTAACCAATCTAGTAGTAATGTTATGTAAATAGCCTATCACTGGGATTGGGGTGTGTTTAGGTGTGGCAATTGCATGCTATTTAACAGAGCTGAGACTCTGGAGTCTTGTCTAGCCCTTGCTGAAATCACAAATAAAGTTGAGCTGATCACTAGACTTGAGCCTGCTCATCCATGGAACCCACTATTTAACAAATAGGAACATAGGTGATAAGTACGAGACAGCACACTGGAGGTCAGTTCAAAAGTGATTTCAGCTTTATTTCAGCTCCAAGTTAGACCAGCTAAGGACTAGACCAGCTAGACAAAATAGTCCACAAACACAAGGGTTTAAATACAGTTCTGGCTGTAGTAGCCACACCCACAGAATGTAAAACGCGCCAATAACATTTGAACAAGGCAGCCAATCATCATGCAGTTATAAGGACCAATCATATTGCATGTTAACAACCAATCATAATTATCTCTGTACTAGCCCTCTGATTGGGCAACACCAGACAGTATTCAGAATCCGCATAATGAGCACCTGCTCACTATGCTTACCATTATGTCTCTGAGGACATAACAACTCCTCCCCCTTAGATGGAACACACTCATAGTCTGCGAGATGGGGAGGGGCCCTTCAGCTTCGTTGGGACCGCCTCAGTTCTGGGGCTTCTGGTGAATCAGGGTCTGCACTAGGTTCAGTGCCAGGCACTGCTGGGCTGACAGGGTCCACAGGGTCCGAGAGTGCAGGGGTCTGCCCTGCCTCAGGTTCTGAACGAGAACCAGCAGCACTCACCTCGTCCGGAGGCAAGTGGAACTGCTCCCTGGGCCTGTAACAATCTCCGGCTTCAATCTCCTGGTCCGCAGGAGACCATCGCTGCCGGAGTTGGTCTATGTGGTGGCGTATCTTTCGGCCGTCAGATAGCCTCACCACATACATTCGAGACCCCAATTTGTTGGTGACTTCGGCATTAAGCCACCGGTGCCCCTCAGCATAGTTCCGAGCGAAGACCAAGTCTCCGGGCTGGAACTCCCTGGATGGAGTGGCTGGTTTGGGCTGCACGGTTCTGCTGCCATCCAGGTCTGGGTGCAGGCGGTCGAGAAGGGTTGTCAGCCTTCTTCCCATTAGAAGCTCGGCCGGGCTTTTACCTGTAGCACAGCTGGGAGTGACATGCTGCCACAGGAGAAAATCGGCCACTCGATGGTCCCAGTCCTCGCCAGGCAGTCGGGCGAGGGTCTCTTTTGCCGTCCGCACCATTCTTTCTGCCTGGCCGTTGGAGGCGGGGTGGAATGGTGCTGTGGTGATGTGCCGGATGCCGTAACCCTCTAGGAAGCCGGCGAACTCCCTAGAGGTAAGCTGTGGCCCGTTGTCACTGACAAGTACGTCCGGTAGCCCATGGGTGGCAAAAAGTTGGCACGAAGCCTTTATTAAGTTTGCCGCTGTCATTGACCGCATGGGAACTACCTCCAGCCACTTCGAGAAGGCATCTACGACCACCAGAAGCATCTGGCTGTTGATAGGGCCAGCGAAGTCAAAGTGTAGCCTTGACCAAGGCTTTTCAGCTCTGTTTAGTTCAGCCGGAGGGGAGCGTGGCGGATCAGCCCGGGACTGCTGGCAGTTCATACAGCCCCGAACTCGCTCCTCGATGTCAGCATCGAGCCCAGGCCACCATACGTATTCCCGAGCCAGGGCCTTCATCCGCACAATTCCTGGATGCCCGGCATGCAGAGATTTCAGAACGCTTCCTCTTAGTTTTGGGGGAATAACAACTCTACTCCCCCACAGAACGCAGCCCTTAGAAATGGATAGTTCAGTTCTTCTCCCCCAATATGCCTTAAACTCAGGCTCGTTACACACACTCGGCCACCCCCTCCACACCCAGTTTAAAACGCGGGACAAAGTTAAGTCTTTTTGGGTGTGTGTGGCAATGTCCTTAGACCGCACTGGAGCCTCAGAAAGTTCATCGAGCACGAAGATGTCCGCTGTTGGAGCCGGGTCTAGATCAGTTTCTGGCAGGGGGCATCGGCTCAGGGCGTCGGCATGAGCAATACACTTGCCCGGTCTGTGCTCTATGTCGTACTCGTATGCGGCGAGGAATAGAGTCCATCTTAACATCCTGGGCGACAGGATGTTAGGCGTGGGGCGGTCAGGGGCGAAAATCCCAAGTAGCGGCTTGTGGTCAGTAACTAAAAGAAAATGTCTCCCGTACAAAAAGTCATGAGACTTTTTTACTGCACTCACAAGCGCCAACCCTTCTTTATCGATTTGGGCGTAGTTCTTTTCAGCCCCACTCAGCGACCTAGAATAATAGGCAATTGGTGCCTCAGACCCGTCAGGCATAATATGGCTTAGAACTGCCCCAACTCCAAACGGCGACGCGTCAGCCGCCAGAACCAACATTTTTGTCTCATCATAGTGCGTGAGGACACTGCTAGACGTCAACAACATTTTAACATTTTGAAAAGCTTCTTCTTGACGCTGCCCCCAAACCCATTTTGCATCCTTATTTAATAAACGGTGTAACGGTTCGGCTACCGAAGCTTTGTGAGGCAAGAACGCATGATAAAAATTAACAAGCCCTAAAAAAGCTTGTAGCTCCGTTTTGTTTTGGGGCCTAGGTGCGTTGTTTAACGGCAGGTACCTTCCCCGGGGTTGGGTGAACTCCCTGCTCATCAATTTTGAATCCCAGGAATTCAACACTGGGAACCCCTATCGTACACTTTTCTCTTTTTACACGTAACCCAGCTTTTTGAAAACAAAGTAAAACCTGCTTGACTCTTTCAAGCAATTCCTCCTCATCTTTCCCTGCAATAAGCACATCATCGAAGTAAGGAATTACTCCCTTGAGGCCTCTAAGCAACCCTTCCATTAATCCCTGGAAGATTCCCGGTGCGACATTAACCCCGAATTGGAGGCGCTTGACTCGAAACGCACCTCTATGAGTTACGATGGTTTGTGCTTCTGCTGCATTGCTATCCACAGGCAGTTGTTGATAAGCCTGGGCAAGGTCCAACTTTGCAAAAACCTTGCCCCCCCTAGAGACGCAAGTACATGACTTATCACAGGTACAGGATAAGAGTGCTGTTGCAACGCCTTATTGATCGTACATTTATAATCTGCACAAATTCTTATAGAACCATCGGGTTTGACAGGAGTAACGATGGGTGTTTCCCATTTGCTGTATGGTACCGGTTCTAAGACCCCTTGCTCAATGAGCTTGTCGAGCTCCATTTCTATCTTTGGTCGCAATGCTAACGGTACCTTCCTATATTTTAACCTAATAGGCCGTACATTTGGATCCAGTTCAAATGAAACTGGGGGACCTGTATAGGTTCCCAATCCCTTTCCAAAAACCTGCGGAAACTCGTTATACAAGCAATCCCATTTATCACAACACACTGCATTAATGCCAGAAATAGCAATGCCCAACGGTTCAAACCAATCAAGCCCTAAGAGGCTTACCCTGTCCCCTTCAGCAACAATTAGGGACAGAGCCGCCTTCCGCTCTTTGAAACTGACTTCAAATTCAGCCTCACCGGCCAACGGAATTCTGTGCCCTTGGAAATCGGCCAGACAGGCATCAGTTGGTAGGAGACGGCGACGGCTTCGGCGAGGGAAAAGACGATCTAGTGTATGCGTCGAAATGATGGTTCTAGCCGACCCCGAATCGACTTCGAAAGGGCAGGCCACGCCGTCAAGATACACGGTGACGAAAATCTTCTTCCTCCGGGGAACTCCCGTGGTGAGAACAGTCGACGATGAAGAGGGGTTGGACGACAGGGTCGGGCTTCGGGACGACAGGGATGAAGAGCAGGTTGTGTTGACCTTGCTTCGGAATTGAGAACGCTGCGGAGGCGACGTAGGCGGCGATCTCTTCGACTTGCAAACTCTGGCGATGTGCCCGCGTTTTCCACAAGCCCGACAAACCAACCCTTTGGCCCAACAGGTGTCGCGCTCGTGCTTCCCGCCACAACCAAGGCACTGACGCGCTGGCGCAGTCTTCACTTGGGTTCTCGGCTGGCTGCTGGAACAAGGCTCTCGTACGTCATCCACGGCGGCCGCTGGCCCACGGCCCTCGACCTGTTGGTGAATGCTGGATTCGGCTGCCGCCGGCCGCTGTCTCACTTCTCGCGTCGACCTTTCAGCAGCTTCAGCGGCGATGGCTTCCTCGAACGCGACCTTGAATGTCAGCGTCTTGAGGGCGAACAGGCGTTGTTGCAGCTTTGCATCGCGGTGACCGCAGACCAGCCGGTCTCGCAATGCTGTCTTGAGATCGGCGAAGTTGCAAGCCCTTGCCAACTTCCTCAATGCCGCCACAAACTCGGCTACAGATTTGCTGGAGCCTTGCCGCCTTTCGTAGAACGCGTGCCGGGAAGCGATCTCTGAGGGTTGCGGTGCAAAATGAGCCTTCAACTTCTCCGTCAGCGTGGCGTACGGCACGGTCTTGATGTCATCAGGCGTGACAAGTGAACGAGCAATGTCGAACACCTCTTTGCCACACGAGCTAAGCAGTGCAGCTCGTTTCTTCGCAGCATCCGTCACCCCGCCGCTCTCGAGGTGGAACTCGAACCGGGTGAGGTACGCCTCCCAGTCCTCAGTCGCGGGCTCGAACGGCTCGAACCGGTGCTTGGAGCTCATCGCGGCGCTTCCTGGAGCGGACGGCTCCCTCGGAAACTCGCGGTCGATCGGAACTTCCTCCGTGGTGTCTCAGCGGGGCTGCCTACCCGCTATATCCCATCCTCGTCGCCAGTTGATAAGTACGAGACAGCACACTGGAGGTCAGTTCAAAAGTGATTTCAGCTTTATTTCAGCTCCAAGTTAGACCAGCTAAGGACTAGACCAGCTAGACAAAATAGTCCACAAACACAAGGGTTTAAATACAGTTCTGGCTGTAGTAGCCACACCCACAGAATGTAAAACGCGCCAATAACATTTGAACAAGGCAGCCAATCATCATGCAGTTATAAGGACCAATCATATTGCATGTTAACAACCAATCATAATTATCTCTGTACTAGCCCTCTGATTGGGCAACACCAGACAGTATTCAGAATCCGCATAATGAGCACCTGCTCACTATGCTTACCATTATGTCTCTAAGGACATAACAATAGGTTTTCTGTTCTTCTACTAAGTATCTTTTAAGTCAATATGTTGTCAAAGGCTTTCACGGTCCGAGTTCATTAGCTGTTGTAGATTTTCTGGGCTGTACGGCCATGGTCTTGGCATTATAGGACCTGACATTTTGCCAGCAACTGTGACTGGCATCCTCAGAGGTATAACACAGAAAGATGGAGTACTTTCTGTGTTAAACTGTAGACTTTTTAAGACCCCAGCAAGGGTAAAGATGAGATGGTATGAAGTGGAAGTGGGACACACACACATAAGCATTAGATATGGGGGGGGGATGAAGGCATACCAGTGCTTGGTTGGTGGATTTAGCAGTGTCTCCTGATGGTTAAATGGTTTTCAGCCTTGTCCTTTAAAAAGCTTGCAGCCATGGAGAGCTTTTTTTTTTTAAAAAAAAATCCTGCTAAAAATGGAAGCAAAGCACACCAAACCAGAAAGACAGAATATCTATCTGTTTACTGTGCTCTGCCTTGTCTGCATCCCTAGAAGTTGAAGTGCATAACTGCACTAAAAGTAAAATAAACAAAATGCATTCACTAAATGCAGGCTGATTTCAGCTTTACCAGGCCTTCAAACTCATATGGACCCCAGGAATTTTGTACACTCACTTTCTTGAAAGCCCTGGATACCAGCCTTGAGTCCTTCTAAATAAATTTTAGTTTCTTGACTAATGGGCTGGCAGGCACAATTCCAGTCCCCTTTCACTCCATTCTACTTCAGAACAGATGTGATGGAAGCTGATGTTTCATTTGGAAGCTTTTGGAAGTTTCTCCAGTTACTCCACCCCCCCTTAGACTCTGCCCTAAACCTCCAGGAATTTCCCAAGTGGGAGCTGGCGACCCTACATAATCTTTCTCTAAACACAGTAAAGCAGGTGTTTTGTTTGTTTGTTTGTTTGTTTGTTTTTAAAAAAGCTACAGTAACCCTGAAGGTGTATGAATGCACCACAGTGCTGCGAGGAAGCTGAGAAAATACCACTTCCCAACAGCATTGAACCATGGGCAGATAGCCTATGCAGAAATGGTCCAAGGGGTAATTGTGGTAAAGACAATGGGTGTATGTTGCAGGTACCCCTGCTCTTTGGAAAAGAGGCAGAATTTTTAAGGACCCAGGCCATGGCTGCTATAAAGAGGAGCATGAGTTAGGCTGAAGTCTGTGGCCCACTGGGAACTCTAATGTAAGACAATGCAGTAGTTTACAAGTAACATGCAAACCTGAATGGCAGTCACCAATATCCCTCCTCTGCCTGATAACACATAACAATAAATATCTGGATCAAAGGTGACCCCAGACTTCTTAAAAATGTAAGAGAGTTCCACATGATAGTATTGAATGTGTTTTGAGGTCTGAAGTAAAATCTAGTGAAGAGGCTGGTTTAATGTAATATATTAGAAGCAGGAAACCAGCCAGGGAGGCAGTGGGGCCCTTGGATGACCAAGGGGTAAAAGGAATACTGAAGGACGAATGGCTGAGAGATGAATGCATTTTTTTGCCTCTGTCTTGACTGTGGAAAATGAGAAGTGCTTGCCCACTCCAGAACCACTCATTTTGGAAGGGGTGTTGAAAGACCTGAGTTGAGGTGACGAGAGAGGAGGTCCTATGACTGATAGACAACTTAAAAACTGATAAATCACCAGGCCCAGATGACATACATCCGAGAGTTCTGAAAGAGCTCAACTGTGAACTTGTGGATCTCCTGACAAAAATATGTAATTTTTCATTAAAATCTGCCTCCATTCCTGAGAACTGGAAGGTAGCTAATATCACCCCCATCTTTAAAAAGGGTTCCAGAGGAGATCTGGGAAATTACAGGCTAGTCAGTCTGATGTCAGTACCGGGTAAATTGGT
The DNA here is from genome assembly GCA_029375565.1 of Gekko gecko. Lineage (NCBI taxonomy): Eukaryota > Metazoa > Chordata > Lepidosauria > Squamata > Gekkonidae > Gekko > Gekko gecko. The sequence goes on along the minus strand of JAPDNY010000002.1, from coordinate 66,255,812 downwards.
GGTGGCAGCTACAAGCATGGACATCTTCAAGAGGGAACTGGATAAATATATGGAGCAGAGGTCCATCAGTGGGTATTAGCCACAAGTTATAGATAGGAACTCTCGGTTTGGGGCAAGTGATGCACTGTATTCTTGGTGCTTGTGGGGGCAACAGTGGGAGGGCTTCTAGTGTCCTGGCCCCACTGGTGGACCTCCTGATGGCACTTGGCATTTTTGGCCACTGTGTGACAGAATGTTGGACTGGATGGGCCATTGGCCTGATCCAACATTGGCTTCTCTTATGTCCTTAATGTATTAGGTGTGGGGCATCATTAAAATGCTTCTGAAATGTGTCCATTCTGAGATATTAGATCACAAGTTAAAAATATTATGTTTCATCTGAATGAGGCTTAGTTGATATGTTTCATGCATTTCTAAACTTACATTTTCTTCATAAAGCTTTTGGTTCTTCAGAGTGATATAGTCTCTGCCAAAATTCTCATGATGAATGCATTACCACAGTCCATAAAATAAATTCATCCATCAGTTGTACAAGATAGTGCCTATTTCAAGGAAAATCTGGCATCTATGTGCTCAAATCCTGATGTATATTTACTTTTCTAACAGCACTAAACAAAATCTAATATTGTATTTCAAATGAGAGGTGAGGTACAATCATTGTATAAGATATTATTACAAATAATTTAACTGGTGTTTAGTTTTCCTGGTTATTCGTTGAAATACAGGACAAAAGTCCTTCCTAACTTCTAGTTGGTTACTATAGCAACCCTGAAGTCTGAGCTCATTAGATTTTCCTCATGAGGCTCACAAGGGCTTGTAAAACTCAACTACTACTTTAGGGAGAACACTAAATAAACAGCAAAGGACACATATCCTTTGTGGAAAAGTAGCTCATGTCTCATAAAACCAAAAATTTGATATTTTCAAAACTGAAAAGGGAAGTGGTCAAATATATTCTCACTCATATATTGCAGGTATAAAGGTCCCCAGTAGATGTGTGCCCCTCCCCCTTTTTTTGGACTAAGTTGTTTTAATAGGCCCTGCCTTTTAGAGCCTGAGCACCAGGAAATCTGAAACTTGGGGAGTCTCAGAAAAAGCATCTGGGTTCAACCATGATTTTGGAGAGTTCCAGGGAGGAGGAAGGGTGTTGCTAGAATTAAAGCATATAAAATGCAATCTTCCCAAGCTCCATGGCATATCTTTCCCAATAACAAAAGAATTTTCAACACTGAGGACATCACCAATATCCTGACACATCCAGAGGTGTCAGCCCAGCCCAAGGTCAGTGACTCAATCCAGGAGCACACTTAAATCATTAACAACACAATCCTATTATAAGTTACTCCAGTCTAAGCTGTTTGAAGGCAATGGATTTAGTAATTCTCCATAGGATTGCACTGTGAATTACCCTCCACCTTAATCTCATGGACCATCTTTGCCTCTCCCTGTGTCTTTGTGCCCAGGCAGATATGGCAGACAATAGTCTGATCAATAACCTAAGATAGCCAAACCTTCACTAGGACCTTCTGTCCAGAAAAGAAGGACCCCAAGCCCCAACAATCTGTTCCTCAGATCTCTGGTCCTGATCTCTACTGGTCAGAACTCTGGTTTCCATCTGAGAACCCTGCTGCATTCTGGAAGCTTTTCCTCCTTGCTTTGCGGGCTCTTTGCTCTGCCCCTTGAAACTCTGCTGCACTGATCCCCAGACTTCTTCATGCCACAAGCCCCTGGATTTAAAGTTGTGTGTCCTTTCCTGAATCTTCCCAATTTCTTCTCTTCTCCCTCTAATAAGGTGCATCCTCCTGCTGGTGTGTGTGTGAGTGAGTGCTTGGAAGAATTAGTTCTCAGTGTAGATTCTCTGCATTTATTTTTGTTTTTCTTCTGTGTAAAGTTATTTGTATGTTTGCAATCACTTCCTGAGTGAGAATCAGAGAATCTTCTGTAAGTGCATTTATGCTTCTGGCCACTACAAATTCTTTTTCCAGGAAGAGTGCAGAGAATTCTACAGTGCAGAAGGAATTGTGTTCAGTAACTGTAACAAAATCCTGACTGCACAAATGTATCACTCCAACCACTTATTTGCCATGTCCTTCAGTATGGGATATCCTAATCAATCATCACAAGGCTTAGAAAGTTGGACAACAATAATGACAGAATGTAGGTCACTCAGTTGCAACCTCCATTGCAGACAGTCACAGTACCGGGACTGAAAAAAAAGTAAACAATGCCCATTCAGGAATCCCTGTATAAATTCCATTTTGCTATGGAACAAAACAGAATGCTTTGTTACCATTATAGTGCACCCTACTATAATCCCCATTGGAAAGGCAGAGAGGCTATTCAGTTGTCTTTGTATCCACAGCATGGAGAATGAGTTTTCATACAGCCATGAATGGGAGGAAAGGTGGCATGGTATAGTCAGATCTCAGAAGCTAAGCAGGGTCAGTACTTGGATGGAAGACCACCAAAGAAGTTCTTCAGAGGAAGACAATGGCAAACCACCTCTGCTTTTCAATTGTCTTGAAAGCCCCTTGCTGGGGTTGCCATAAATCGGTGGAGATTTGACAGCACTTACCTACATACAGCTATGACTGAAGATTCTCAGACATACCTTGTGGATTTTACATTCTGACTTAACATTTCATAAGTACGCTGCAATGAACGACAAATGACACATCAGAAAGTATTGACTACAAATCTTGCCTTTACCTGGCATTCCATTCAAATTCCCCTGCAGTCCCTTGACTCCTCGATAACTTTCACTTCAAGTAAACACTAAGTATAATTTTTAAATATTTTAGTTTCTTGATACAAAAATTTATAATTCTATCCCATGAGAAGCATTACATTACTAGTCCACTCTCAGGGTACAGTACATTGTTACACAAAGCAATTAAGCTGAAGGGAATTAATTCATCTTGCAGCAGAACTCGTATCTTGTGAGATACAGATTGCAGAGTTTTGATCAATGGGTGTGCTATAATTGAAAATGTGTTTTTACAGTCAAATACTTTGTGTGCTTCTAATTCCCAGGATACTGTAGTAGTTTTGATTGATGTAAAATAAAAGCAAAGCCAATGAACTACCATCTGCATTGAGATTGTTTGATATATGACATGGCGTACTAAAGTTCCAAAACATCTCTCTTTTAAAAAATTAAGACAGTTGCATAGATACTGGGTATTGAAAGAGATAACTCTAATGAACAAATGTTTAAAGAAAAATTGTCATAATTAAGGAAGATACAGGTTTAAAAATAAATGTGTTAAGATAACTTTATGTAAATTTGGGATTGATCCTCACTGGGTAACATACATTTCTACCAATTGTGTTCATGTGCACATGCCTCTACCACATGTTGAAATGACTGGTGGTGTGTATGGTGTGTGTGGGAGAGTTCCTGTGTTCAGCCTACAGACAAGTGTGGGATGCATCTGCTGTCTTCATTAATTAATATATTTAGAAACTGGTTCAGACGATACAGTGGCTGCATGCATGGTAAGAAACATGGATGTGGTGGAAAGTGAAGCGTCGCCACCTACTCAGAATGCTAGTCTCAACTCAGATGCCAGCAGGAATTGATACACACACATTGTTGTGTCATCCAGCTTGGTTCAGATAAGCTGCAGCTGAAATTTTAAAGACACATGTGGAGTTCATAGGCTCCTAATTAGATGATGGGGAAATATAGGGATACCCACTGGCAGGGATCATTTCATAGAAAAAGAGATGCAGGAGCTTTTTGTATAACTCATTTGCATATGCCACACACCCTGACAAAGGGCAGGTATGCAAGCATGCCTGGGTCCCCTGCCCGATCTTCTCCAGGTGCCCCGTGACTACAGGGCACCTGGAGAAGATTGGACAGGGAACCTAGGCATGTTTAAAATGCCTTCCTTTCCCTTCCCCAGAAAGGCATTTAAATCCCTCCCCCCACTTCCCCGAGTTTCTCCACAAAAGCGGGGAGCTCAGGGGAAAAGGAGGGCATGTCTGCCCACCTCCCCTTCCTCTCCACAGCCAACCCACCACAGCAGGCTGGCTGGAGAAGGGAAGGGCAGGTGGGGGGGGGTCTATAGGTATACTGTAAAAAATATGGATGGTTAGCAGCAAGTGGGCTCCAAATCAGGAATGGTTTGGAGCCAAAAAGTTTGAATCTTACTGGTCAGTTTGATTCTAATTGCTAGGCAGGAAAATTATAGGTGAAATAGTGACACACAAAAGCCTGGGGCTGAGCAACTGGAATGAACCTGTATGTCTGGTCTAGAGGTTGGGCAAAGAACCAGGTGTGAACTAACCAGGGCCAGATCGCCCATTGGGCGAACTAGGCGCTCGCCTAGGGCACCCCGACCTCAGGGGCGCCAAATGGCGCCCCACTCCCCCCCAAAAAAGTGCCCCCCTCTGCCCTAGTGCCAGCCGCCGCTAGATCCCCGCCCCCTTCCCGGCTTTCCTGGGGGCCCCGCAGCTGCAGAGCCCCCAGGACAGCTGGCTCTGGGAGGGAGGGGGTGGCAGCTAGACGCCTGCCCCCTTCCCTGGCTTTCCTGGGGGCCCCGCAGCTGCAGAGCCTCCAGGAAAGCCAGCGCTCCACCGCCGCCCCCGGTTTCCAGGCCCCACCGGGAAGTTGGCATCCCCAGTGGGAGGCGCCCCAAGCTTCCTGCCTAGGGCGCTCAGACACCTGGAGCCAGCCCTGGAACTAACTGTAGTATCCTGGGAAAACAATAGGCTTAAGGGAGGGATGATTGCTGACTTGACCCTTCTTTGCATTAAAGGTGTGTTATCATATTTAATCATTGAGACATCACCTGTATTTTTGAGGAGAGAAATGACTAATTCCATTACCTCTCAGGTAGACCTATTTCAGCTCTTTCCGTTGTATTATGCTGGGAAATGCCTTCATGTGGAATGGATTTTGGACTTATTCAGGTGGCTTCCCTATTGTCATGCTGGGAAATGCCTTCAGAATGAGTGGAATTCTTCTGAAATATGGTGGTTGGAATTTTACTGAAATATGGCAGTTCCTTTATGGATGCCTATATACTCTGGTATCAACATCCTCTTGCATGCCTCAAATAAACACAAATGCTGAACTTGGTGGATCTTTGGTATATTGGTAGTACTTAATATGCCTACTTTAAAGATCTATGACTTAGACTTCTGTTGACACATTTCTAAAGTGACCTTCAATGCTCATAAAACTCAGAAAACTGGGCCAGTGGTTCCCCATCCAGTCAAATGCAGATTTAGATAAAACAAGTGGATGTCCCATTCCTCACACCTTTGCTTCCTCCCCTCTACTCTTCCCTATCTCACACTCTTTCTCCCTTCTGGGGGTGGAGCCATAGACTCAAGCCTCCAAAGCAGCCATTTTATCCAGGGGAACTGATCTCTGTCACCCGGACAACAGTTGTCATGCTGGGTGATCTCCAGCCCTCACCCAGAGGCTGGCAATGGTAGTTCTCATGGAGGAAATGGCTGGTTTGGAGGGTGGAGTCTATGGCATTATACTGGTCTGAAGTTCCTCCCCTCCTCAAACCCCACCATCCCCAGGATCCACCCCTTAAATGTCCAGGAGTTTCCCAATCCAGAGTTGGCAACCCTATTTCCTTCCCACCCAACAGCCAACTTAACCTTTATCTGCCTTTATCTGTCTTCAGCTTTTTGTCTCCACCCCCTCCCCCACAGCTTCTACCAAGGAAAATTATAGCCTTTCTCCACAGTGGGGACCAAAGCAGCTTACATTATTCTCACCTCCTTTTTATCTGCACAACAACCCTGTGAGGTTGGTTAGGCTGAAAGTATGTGACTGGTCCAAAATCACCCAGTCAGCTTCCACCGCAATATGGGGATCTGAACCTGGGTCTTGCAGACCTATTCTGAGGCTCTAACTGCTACATCACTGCTGGCTTTCATCGGGTGGCTGCTGAACAGCAGCAAGCAGCCAGGCCAAGTTGAGTCATGCAAATTAGGTGGTATCAAGTCACCCAGAGGGTGCTGCCTAGGGATGCCAGCCTCCAGGTGGGATCTGGGGATCCCCTGGAATTACTGCTCAGCTCCAGACTACTGAGATAACTTCCCCTGGAGAAAATTGATGCTTTGGAGGGTGGACTCTAGGGCATTGTACCCCACTGAGGTCCCTGTCCTCCCCAGGCTCCATCCCCAAATCTCCAGGAGTTTCCAGACCTGGAGCTGGCAACCCCACTACCCCCATCCCCTGCCAGTGCCCATGGGGGGACCTGGCAACCCTGCCAGGCCTAGGGTTGGCAACCTCCAAGTGGGGCCTGCTGGAGGGTGAACTCCAGAGATCTGTGAACAACAGAGATCTGTCTCCCTGGAGAAAATGGCTGCTTTGGAGGGTGGATTCTGTGGCATGATGCCCAGCTGAGGCCTCTCCCTTCCCCAAATCCTGCCCTCCTTGCACTCCACCCCAAAACCTCTAGGAATCCCCCAGCCTGGCCCCAAGGCGCCCTCCCTCCCTCCCCCTCCCTCCCTCCAAGGCCGAAAGAGGCCTGGAAAGAAAGGGCCCTCCCCCACCCTTTGACTGACAGAGCCAGTCAGAAGCCTCCTCTCCCCCTCCCCCCCCAACATTCTAATCTCTCACCGTTGCTGCCTGGAGTCAGGTCCCTGCAGAGGCCATTTCAAAAGGCTTTTGGGGGGGAATTCAACTGTCCCTGAAGGGATTTCCTCACTGTTTGGATTTTTCTACAAACCCAGGAAGTCTACTGACTATGTAGGAAAAGCTGTTGGGGGACAGTGAGGCCCCTGTTGGAGGGAATAGGTATCCGCACAGAAAAAAAAAGTCTGGAATTAGAATAAGGATATCTGAATTTCAAATATACATTTACAATACAAATATAAATATACATATATTTAAAAAGATTAACTACTATAAGAAAATGCATGGTCTGAACAACCAAGGTTTTGTCACTGAATAAAAACAGTATACCATGTATAACATGGTTGCTAACTCAAAATCCCCCCAAATGGCAGTTGCTTGACTAGGCTGTCACCTATAAGGCTCTTCTTGTCAGGTAAATAAAGAAGAAGAGATTGGATTTATATCCCACCCTTCACAACCTGAAGGAGGCTCAGTGTGGCTTACAATCTCCTTCCCCTTCCCACAACAGACAACTTGTGAGGTATGTGGGGCTGAGAGGTCACACCAACAGCTGCATGGGGAGAAGTGGGGAATCAAACCTGATTCTCCCAGGTTAGAGTCCACACTTCTAACCACTACACCAAACTGGGTCTCATATTTTAAATCTGAAATGATTCTAAAAGCAACAATATCATATGTGAACAGTCAGTTTCTCAACTAATCAATATGTTTGAGTTATCAAGGACCAGAAGATAAGTCTGTGATGCAGAGGGGAGAACAATTTTTTTTATGATATCCTTTCAATAGATGCCCCCTCAAGCGGCATTTAAATATGTTCTGAGCTTAAATGATTTCAACAAGATGCAGCCTCCTGCAGGTTGCATGTGGTTCCTATATAGCCGTATACATTCTCCCAGTCTCTCTACACACATCCCTGGGCACACACACTGTCGGCATGAGTAAGTTTTGCAAGCAACTTGGCCTGAGTGTAAGCTGCATTACACAGAAAAGGTAAGGATATGACAATCATGCAAAGGTCTTCTCATACCTGCAGGAGGGGCTTTTCTCCAGATAGGCTTCTTATTGGCTGTACAGGTATTTTTTTTAAAAAAAAAATGTTGCTTGGGCTGCAGCTGCAACCACAGTGCAAGGATCTCCACCAAAGTTAAGCAGTAGCTGCCATTTTGTGGCTAGTTCTGCCTCCTGCGGTAGCCATTTTATTACTGCACCCACCACACTGTGTCAGAATTCCAAATGTGCCTGCAGGCTCAAAAAGGTTGCAGACCCCTGCTGTAAGGATCCTGCTGCCCTGTGAGATCTGTTGTGGAGTTTTTAAAAGGAAAAACAACCAAACAACGACTGCTTTGTGCACATTATTTTAACCTAATTTCCCTTTAAGGAAATATCTGAATTTACACTTGAAAATATCAGGGCGGTTTCTTTAATCATGCAAAATTTATAGTTAACGTACACATTATTTCCAACATTACATCCTTTACCCCTTCTTTTTTAGTTGAGTAATCTTTATTTTTAATTTATGACAGCAATCATATTTCTCCTTGGTGGTGCACCTGCCTGCCTCTACATTTTCACAGCTATATGCCTTTTAGACAGGCCATAAGTAAACTTTATTATTTCAGTAATTTCACTAGCTTTTTAATTTTTTTTCTTAAAATACATAATGAGAACTAGTAAACAGAGCAAACAGCACATCTAAGTAATTTCACTGACATACATTCTTCAATCCTTAATGTTCCCAATGTTTGCATACAGTTCTAGGAAACCATGTTTTGCTCTTCTGCCCAACACCAACACAAACGCCTTTCCCTTCCCCTCCCCATGACAGACACCCTGTGAGATAGGTGGGGCTGACAGAGCTCTTTTGAGGACTGCTCTTGAGAGAACAACTTGTGACTGACCCAAGGTCACACCAGCAGCTTAATGTGAGGGAGTGGGAAATCAAACCTGATTCTCCCAGATTAAAGTCCGTGCTCTTAACCACTGCAACAAACTGGCCTCTCTCTTCATATTTCAATGGGTTCAAGCACATCCCTTTCATTTTGGAAGTGGTCAGTGGTCATTGACCTAATCACCTCAGAACTGTTGTTTAAATGACAGTCAAAAATCAGCTATGTCATATTGGGACAGGCTTTTTAGCTGAGCATTCAGTGCTATCAGCTGGTTACGGCCCAGAAAAACCTCTGGCAATTAAAAAAATATATAAGGGGCAGTATTAGAACAAGTAGAAAAGCAAGAAAACATCAAAGATATAAAGAGAATAACAAGCTTCAAAAGTATGCCAAACCAAACTACAGGTTTATTTTTCTCTTAAAAAAATGATGTTGTTCAGAAGATGTTAAAAGAAATGGAACTGGAACCTGTTTTTATTAATATAGTGAACAGGGGGAAGGAACAGTAAACAGTTCAGAGGCAAAAGACAAGAGGGTACTGAATACTAATGTGTGTGTAAAGTGCCATCAAGTTGCAGCCACCTTATGGTGACCCTGCAAGGAGCTTCCAAGGCAAGTGAGGAGCTGAAGTGGCTTTCAATTTCTTTCCTCTGCAGAGGTTCCTTGATGGTCTCTCTGCCAAGTACTGACCCTACTTAGCTTCCAAAATCTGATGAGATAGGGCCATACCATGCTACCTTCCCTCCCTTGAATAGTAATACTCCTCAGGAAACAGTGATTTATAAGCAGTTAAATAATCTAGATTTATATTGAATGTCTCTGGCCTGTTCATTTTTAACAGTTCACTTCTAATAGCATTTCTAACAAATGCAGTGCTCATTGAATGGTATGGATACAACTACACTTTGCTTTGTATGCCTGGAGAACACAGCAGGAATTTCAAGGCATCAGAAAAAAAAGCCAGCCGGTAAAAATACCTAAAAATGGAGAAAGAAAGTCTTAGGATGCTGCAGGAGATTACATCATTTATCATTCATTTGCCCATTTACCAGTTGATTCTTGCTGAAGGTTTTATCAGAAGATATTATACATGAAGGGCATTATAATGTTTACACTTGCCTGAATGGAAGAGAGGGGGGAAGTGGGGATAATTTCTGGGCTTCATTATGAGCGGTGGTGGTGCCATGAAGTAGTTTTCCTATAGTTTACCCCAGGGGTCTGCTTTTTATTCCATAAAGGATGGTTCTGACCCAGCATGGGGCAGGTAAAAATGCAGGAAGAAGAGTTAGTTTTTTTACCCCACTTTTCTCTATCCGGAGGAGTCTCAAAGTGGCTTACAATCACCTTCCCTTCTTCTCCCCACAATGGGAGCCTTGTGAGGTAGTTGGGGCTGAGGGAATTCTGAGACAACTGTGACGGGCCCAAGGTCACCCAGCAGGCTTCATGTGGAAGAGTGGAGAATCAAACCCACTTCTCCAGATTAGAGCCCACTGCTCTTAACCACTACACCACACTGGCTCTCAGGGATGGGAGAGGTTTTTCACTCCTTCACCAGTGCACTGAAATGAGAGGTGGGGACCCTGCTACAACTGTCTTGTTTCATGATCCGTGAAGGTCTCAGATCCAGCACAGGATCCTTTTACTGCCTCACAGATCATTCCAAAGACCAGCCCATGATCATCATAGGATGTAAAGTGAATTCTAGTTCCCCAGATGGACAGTTTCTGATACAGTGAGGATAAGTAATATTCTGTATTAGAAACCCTGGGGCATAAGCAGTGAGACAAAACACAGCTAGTCTTCCTTGCACATTCTTGATTTCTATAATCTACTCTAGGATTTGCCTATTTTTTGTTTGTTTGTTTTGAAACTGGAGAAGAATTTTATTCTAAGTGTGTGGTTCTACCATCTATCTCCAAATAGGTGGATTTGCGGGGGAAATTGTATATATTCTTGACTTTTACCCCCTGAAGCAATATTTTTGAAACACATTTGTAAAGAAATAGCCTGTGAGATTTTAATATCAGACTAAATAATAGTGTAAATTCTAGCCATTATGTTTCTGTCAAATGTCACTCTACTCAGAGTTTATGAGGCCAGTTTGATGGGTCCCCTAAAGGGGAAAATGTTTCAAACAAAAAAGCTTCTCTGCTGTTTATACTGACTTGACTCATGCTGGCTGTTGAGTGCTCTAAGCAGAGATCCACAACTATGAGCCCAATAGATATGATTGATAGATATGATGTTCAATACTCATTCTAAGGCCCCGTTCACACTGAGCATTTGCCCCGCTGAAGGCACAGGAGCCCTACAGACTTTCCGTGCATGATCATACGAGCACATCTGGGAGGCGTAGTGCTCCCGTGGCCAACCCGCGGCTTCCCGTGGAAAATGCGGAGTAAAAAACTACAAGGTCCGAAGTACTAGTTTCCGGAAACCCCAGGGCAAAGGCTGGCATCTGATTGCGGGAGCGCCAGTATCCCGCAGCTTCCGATTCCCGCCCATGTCCCCGGGGTTTCTGGATGTTGTAAGTTTCCATGGGATGCGCACCAATGCTGAACAGCGCATGCGTACACATAAGACACCGACAGCGGCCTGCCTCCCCAATGGCACATGCACATTTCAGAACACTTTGCACTTGCATTGTCTGCTGTGCTGCTTTTTTGCCGTGCTGCAGCAGCGCGGTGTGATCGGGGCACAGAGCTGGAGCGTGGCAACCCGGTGGCCCGTGTGATAGGGCTACCACACCTTATTTAGCTTCGGGCCTCTCCCCCACGTTTTCTGGCCCGTGTGACCGGGGCCTAAATTGGCAGCTAGACTAGCATTCATTTGAACAGAATGGAATGGAATTGTTGCAAAGATAACTCGACTATATGTTTACTTCATTCTTCTTCAATGCATTGAAAGAAACTCAGAACTGACAGTGAAAATATATAGGCTTCTGAAAAGGCATGAAAACTTGCTTTACCCCCAGTTTCTTCGCTTCTCTTTGGAGAGCCAATTTGGTGTAGTGGTTAGGAGCATGGACTCTGATCTGGGAGAACCAGGTTTGATTCCCCACTCCTCCACATGCAGCTGCTGGTGTGACCCTGGGTCAGTCATAAGTTGTTTCAGAGCTGTTCTCTCGAGCGCAGTTCTCAGAGAGCTCTCTCAGTCCTGCCCCCACACCTCACAGGGTGTCTGTTGTGGGGGAGGGAAAGGGATTGTAAACCGCTCTGAGACTCCATCGGGTAGTGAAGGGTGGGATATAAATCCAATCTCTTCTCTTCTAATCTTCTGTCAATGTCATCCTTTGATTGGGAGACAGAACTTTTAACAAGAAATAGTCTGCTTTTCAAAAAAGTCTTTTGTGGGCTCCCTTCTTTACAGTTGAGTGCAAACTTTGATTCCAGGTCTTTTCAGTATTCTAACAGTACAAACCTAAGCAAAGTTACACATTTCAAAATCCACAATGGGCTTAGAAGAGTATCACTCTGGTTGAGACTGCATGGTCACTGCATCATGGAAGAGGGAAAAAACCGATAGCCATTGGAAAAACAATATTATCCCTATATAAAAATACTCTAGTAGCTTCATTCTAAATTTAGGTAATCTTTGTTCCTTTTTAGTTCAACTGATTTGAACCATCACTATCAGAATGTGTCGCTTTGAAAGTTTGTGCTGTACTTGATATTGAAGGTGCTTTGTATTGACTCAGAAACAAATACAATGCTTTCAAGGTCTGCATCTTTAGTGGTTTTTAATGAATACTGCTTTTTTACTTTTAATATAAACCAAAGAAAAATGAACAAATTACACAGCCATGGATTTCAAGTATTTTTCATCAGAAAATACTTTTGCCTAAATGGTTTTTTTTCAATTAAGTTTCAATGAGGGCTTGCGTATGTGTGTTAACAAAACAGCTCTGTGGTAGTTCACCGTTACATTACACATATGCACACTGAGCATATGCATACTGTGAGTGGAGGAACTGTTGTATTCAGTATGAGTATGTTATCTCACATTCCCTTGGGTGGGGCTATAAAGATCAGCAGCAATTATGCCATAGAGTCCACCTTCCAAAGTGGCCGTTTTCTCCAGATGAACTTACCTCTGTTGCCTAGAGACCAGTGGTAATTCCAGGAGATCTCCAGCCACCACCTGGCAGTTGGTAGCCCTACCCTACACCATATGAAGGGCCCAGCAGGAACCCTGTAAAAACCATGCCCCCAGGGGCTGTGCAGATAGGGCCATGTATGCCAGGACAAGAAAAGATTTCAGTGAAAGTTATAGGGCTGTGGAACAAAATACTCTTAGCATGGACTCATTTCCTAGTTCAGCCTCTCTATGATACTGCTTACTAGACAGCCCTGGAAGGAGTCCCAGTGTAACAGCTGAGGTTTTGCACCATGTCACCCTGGAGCTAGGGTATACATATAGAGGCATTCCAGCACATACACACCCTCAATCTAGAAGGGGTCAATCAGAATGACCTCAAAGAATTTGTCTGTGGAGTCTACACCCACCAAGTAGGAGTTTAGTACTCTCAAAGCTCCACAGTGGCGACTTGCACGCTCTTCTGCTACAGACTGCAAACTCCAGGCAAATTTCAGCTGATTGACACCATGATGCACAGGTTTACCATATGTAGCACACTTAGGCACTGGATATTTACTGCCACGAGGGTAAACACGAACGCAGTAGATGACATAACCTTGTTTAGCCTTATATCCCAGTCTGTGAGCTTTGTCTGGCCTGGTGGAATTTGATGCAGGGCAGGCAACTGGCGATACTGCCAGCATTGGATGTGCAAGAGAAAACGCATCACATCTGGCTGTTTCTTCCTCCATAGCTCTTGGATGTACTTGTAAGCACTCATTGTGGCTTATCTGATGACAGCTGGAGTCGGAAAGGAATAGGGCTGTTTTCTAGATCTCCCACTTTTACAACTGATCTCCAGCTGACAGAGATCAGCTCCCCTGTAGAAAATGGTTGCTTTGAAGGGTGGACTCTATGGCATTGTGCCATGCTGAGGCCTCTCCCCTCCCCAAACCCCACCCTCTCATGGACCCACCCCCAAAGTCTCCAGGTATTTTCAAACCCAGACCTGGCAACCCTAAATAGGGAGCTGGCCCTTTAAACCTGGGCTCCACTCCCCAGGTTATCCTCTTCAGCCATCCCATTGTCCTCTCCTCCCAGGACTTTTCACCCATGCCATATCTCTGACCTCAGTCCCCAGAGCTGCCTGTGCCTGCCTTGCCTTCTCTGAGTGAGCTCCATCACCTTCCATGACCAGCACAGTCTTCTCTTGCCCTTCCCAAGGCTTTTCCTGCTGTGACTGCTTCCTGTTCAGCAGCCAACAGCTGTTTGTCTGCTCTCCCATCCACCTGCAGGCTCCTGAGCATCTACCATTATTGTTTCTTCCCCCCCTATTTTAAATATGCGTCTCTCCCATGCAGGTTCCACCCCTCTGCCAACATCTCCTTGCCCTTGACACCCTGGCCCATTTGTCTTCTTGTCAGGCTGTTTGATTCTGTGCAGGCCTTGAGGGCCTACCAATGCTCTCTCTAAGCTGTGGGGTCTTGTGAGCAAAAATTCTATTTTGTGAGCTACTGGCATTAAAGTTGTGAGCGACCAATTTGGCTGCTGCATAAATTAGTTTGCTCTGGAACCATCCTTCCTGAGCTGAGACAAAAATGTGTGAGCCGGAGGCTAAAAAAACTGTGGGCTAGCTCACTCTAACTCAGCTTAGAGGAAACACTGGGGCCTACTCTGATGGCCACAGGAACAAAATAGCACATTCTAAAACAAACAGGAAGAGTATTGGAAATGTTTGCAAATGCTTATTTGTATGTCCCTAAAGTATTCTGTTATACACTTCTTAACCCATTGAGTGTTAATAAGTTGAAGCAGAAGCTCTATATGGTAATCCACCTGGCACTAAGAAAGAGAGCACTGGACACTTAGTATCTCACTGTTTAAAATATATAGAAGTAGAGTATATTGGAACCAAGCAGCCTTCCATTGGAGCAGCATTACTAGTAAGTCTGCATAGATTCCCAGTCTGGATCCCATGTAGGTCTGGGCAGCCCAGTCCTGAGGTTCTTGGTGGTGGTAGTGATGGCCAGCTGCTGATGTTAAGAGTGGGTACACTGGTCAGATCCCTATGGACATTCTTCAGGGCACAGACTGTGTTGTGAGCATGCCGGACTCCATAGCCACTCCGGTACCACCCACAAATCAGGCAGTGGCACTCAATGGCATTCTTCTGAGTGGCCCACACACAGGTGCAGCCAAGCACTACTTGCCAGTGAAGCCATTGATCCTTTATGCCACTCCCCTTCCCATGGACTGGCAGAGAACAGAGAGGAAAGACCCCCAGATAGTGCAACCGCTAACAGATGCACATGGTCTGAGTGTCCGTAGCCCACAAAGGAAGGGTGCCCACACAGTGGACAGGATGCCCATCTGTGCCCATGCCAACAGTCTGGTGGGCAGCAAAAGGGCCTGGTGGGCAGTCTATGTTCTAAGCCACACACATTCTTCCCCCCTCCCCCCAAAAAGGAAAAGAAACAAAGACAAGAGTTCAGACTTCAACTCTCAGACCTAAGATCAGAAACCCAAGACAGTAGATGCAAAAGTGGCATGCCATCAGACCTTAGGCACTCCACTGCAGCCCTGACATCAAGCAGACAACAATGCAAAGACAGGCATGGCTTGGTTGAAATGCACTGGGATAGAGTGGCCAGGGCTTCTCAGTCAGTCCCTACATGGCAAAAATTTTGGAGCTCCAGCAAACCACAAAAAGGGGGAACAGGATGGCCCAGCCAATGGGCCACTTGGACATCTATCATTTCTCTTCATGATCCTCAGTGCTACAGTTTGCGCCCCATCCACCCTGAAACTGCATGTGCCCACACTGCCCACCTGCATGGTTTAGCAGATGCCAGCAGTGCTGTGAGGGACAGAGACCTCCCCGCCACCACTACATAAGAACATAAGAGAAGCCAATGTTGGATGAGGCCAATGGCCCATCCAGTCCAACACTCTGTCACACAGTGGCCAAAAATATCAGGTGCCATCAGGAGGTCCAGAAGCAGGGCCAGGACCCTAGAAGCCCTCCCACTGTGCCCCCCCCCCAGCACCAAGAATACAGTGCATCACTTGCCTCAGACCGAGAGTTCCTATCTATTCCTTGTAGCTAATAACCATTGATGGACTTCTGCTCCATATGCTTATCTAATTCCCTCTTGAAGCTGTCCATGCTTGTAGCCGCTGCCACCTCCTGTGGTAGAACAAGTACATCTTTCCTTGGTCCTCCCGCAGCGCACACCCTATGCAAGCTGCACACAGCAGCCTGCAGAGTGTGTGAATGGGAGGCGAGTGGGTCTGCAGAGTGTGGCTGTGCCATTCTGTTGAAGAGGTGAGCTGCAACACATAAAAGCTCAGAGAACTCTGTGTCATCAGTCTTTAAAGTGCCGCTGGACCTATGTCGTATTTTGCAGTTGAACAAAACAGATGTGCAGTGTTATCATGAAGACAGGCAACACTGATCCCAGCATGAGCTTTCTGGGAGACACTATGGGGAAATCACTAAAAGGAGCAGATAATGACCTACTATGAGGAGGTGGGGATGGGACAGGGCAGGGTTGAAACCTCATTCACTCAGCAACAAATTAACACAGGCATGGATTTAGATCACTTCAGACTTCAACGAACTTCATTGGATGCTGTGCAGTCCAGGCATCCAATGCAACCCCTGTACCTTTGTAAGCTGGACTCACCAGATAGATGGCTGCCTGAGCCAGAATGCTTCAGGAGTTGGGCAAGAAACAGTAGGATGGTAGAGCCATGGCAGATTGGCAGGATCCACACAGGTCACTGCAGCCAGCCCATACCACATCAGGGATGTCATCCTGCCAGGTCACCTCTGTGCTGAATCACCACATGCATAGATAGATGCCAAACAGAGACATATGTAATGATGGAGAACAGCACGGTGGTCCTACCCACTGCAGCCATGCCAATGGGGCCCCAGTAATGTATGTGGTTGCATTTGTCAGGACCCTCGCCCACACAGCTCATGCTATAGCCATCCAAAGGACACATCATTATCTGCTGTGTGGATTGTGCCTCAACTTTTATCTACTCCATCTGCTTCTGCAGCCGTATAGGGGTGTGATCCTGCAAAATAAGACGTGCCATGGTTCTTGATCAGCAGATCCAGGGTGCACAGTGGGAGTGACTTACACTTGGGGAGGATGCCTGGCAATGGACTATGCTGACACATGGTGTAGGGCTGCCAGCATTCCTGCCACGTCAGGACCCTGCTGGCATCACAGCCAATATTCTTAGGTACATTTTTTGGGAGTATGCTCCATCACATGACTTGGGGCATATTGCTGGGCACAGCTACCGTGGATTGCCCTCAGACACACATACCGCTAGTCATGGCTGTGGGAGGCACATTGTCAAGGCAGCATCCAGGGGGCATGGACTCTTGGGCCAAGTATGCTCACTTGCCACTGTATGGTTACTTTTTCAGGGTGCGTCTTTAGAGATGCAGTACCTGTACAGGTTTTGAATTAAGGTATATTAGTCACAGAGCAAGGAGATTTGCTCTCCCCCTTGGGTGTAAGTGCTAAGTGTCCCCTCTATGGTGCTAAAGTGCCCTGTCTGTACATTTTCCACTGCCAGGATGAAATGTCATGAGCTCTAAGTGTGCAAGTTTAGAGACCTCAGAGACAGAATCCCATGCCACCTGCCCTATCATCTGATCTATGGGGCATCCTGGCTGAGGATTATATAGTGCAGAGACAGGTGCTGATTGGGTGACAGTGAGTGGCTTAGTCACTGCTGGGAAGGGATGTGATTGGCTGCATCCATTGTCAGTCTCTTGTGCTACACTGGGGGTTGTGGGCAGGACTGGGGCTTGTGGGCACTGGGACTTGTGGGAGGTGTTTTGTGTTTTCCATTTCATAGGTGCCTATGAGCTATGCTGTAACTTTTGTTGGCATAACTTTATACCAGTTCTGTGGGGACATTCTCAGGCTGCAGCTGCTTAGGAAGCTGACTAACTCCTGCCACACCCATGAGTCCACCCCACCCCCTGTAACTGCAGTGAGTTGCGCCACTGGTGCTCCAGTGGGCCTCCATATTGTTGCCATGCTAGCAGCTGGTCACAGAGCAGCAGCAGAGGGGAACTAAACTAGCATATCTCCACGTTAATGCCAGTGTACCTCTGAGATATGTTAACATCGTGGCTGGTCAGCTCCTTGAGTGCTTTCCTTCCCCTCAGAATTATACTGCAAGTCTGTTTCTATTTCAGCTAAATTTCCAGGTCTGATCTGCTCATCACCACACAAACACCTTTGCAAAAAATCTTTTTTTAAATTGTATTTATAGGGTTTTAAGAATGATAAACACATATACACACAAACAAACATAAACATATACATGTACAACTGCCATTTTCCATATACAGCAGACACATCTTACTTCCTGAAAATAAAATTGTGCATTTCTATCAAATGGGCTTTAACTACATAGTTAATCACATAAATCTTACAAAAATTACCTCTGACAAATCTCAACAGTCATTATGCTCTTTGAATAGGGAACTCACAAATTTTCAAAAATATTATTTATCCCTTTTCACTCAACTTTATCATATTCCATTAACAATCCAACAGAGCAAAAAAACGCCATGTTTTTCTTGTATCTAGCCCACAATAGCAACTCCAAACAGAGTGCAAACAGCAACTAAAGATGTTTTCTAGGACCTTACTACTTCTTTCATTATCAAATGGTAACAAATTGGCTTTCATCATCAACTTTATCTTCTCGAAGGAAGTACTAACAGTTCTTGTTTACTCCTGTGATGGACTTAAAGATCTCGGACCAGCTGCATGGAAACACAGAACACTGCTGAGTCACATGACTAAGTGAGGAGGGAGCCATTTAGCTCGGAACCCTCAGTGATTGGCGTTTAACAGACCAAACCTGTCCATTTGGAATAGGTAGTTTGGATCTGGCAGTTAGGAAGAAGCTGTGGTTCAGTTGATCAGAGGAGTTAGGAGAGAGTGGTCAGCTAACAGAGTTCTGGGGAAACAGCTTGATAACAGTTTGTGTAAAGAACTGTGGCTGCACTGATTCCTGTAATATACCAAGGCGAGTAAAAGTATAAGACCTGAGTGGTCACAGACACCAAAAACACTGTTCCACAGGGACTTAAAGTGGCTGAGTGAAGGCTAGAGTGTCTGGAGAGAGGAGTCTGGAGGGCTGGTTAGGTGACCAGTTAGACTCAAAGGGGCCAAAGACAAAAGTTAACCACTAAAGGAGTGACTGGAGAGTGAGATCTGAGGTGTGTGTTGTGAACTAAGAAACATCTAGGTACTGGACTAAGAGTGAAAAGCAGACAGTCTAAGCCAAGGCAAAGTGATTTGTTTATTCAACAAAGTATCAGAATATTCCGTGTAACTATATCCATCCACCTGTTGTGTTGTTTGTAAATAAAGCCTGTTCAGCTTTAAAGTTAACAAGCCTTGGTACCTATCTATTTCATGGTAAATACACTTAGCACTGGTCCTTACAAATATCCCTGACCAAGAAGTAAAACAATTACCCCGGAGAGACTATTGTAGATTTGCATAGAGGACTGGTCAGAAAAATCAGCAGCAGCTCTGACCAGGCACCACACGCAGACCCTCACAGTACTGTCAGTATAAAAGGGGCATGTGTCATAACTCCATTAACCTTAATTTTCTTACTTTTGATTTTCACATTTTAATGTTTTATAATTTTATTTTTTTATCTTATTAGTTTTTTATTAATTAATTTAAATTACCATCTTAGTAGGATTATTTTAATTAAGCATCCTTACTATAATCTTCCCCTTCAACTAAAAATCTACACCTACATAGCACTATGAACTTTAAATTAAACCTAAACCATACCAGTTCTTTCAGTGCTACTTCATTCCAACTGTAATCCTCACCTTCTAACTAACTAAAACCTTCCCACCCACAACATCAAAAATATTACACTAATCTTAAATCATGACAGTCTTTCCAGCGTCAATTCATTCCAACAAAACCTGACAAAGGGCAATTCTTAAAACACTAATTCATTCCAGCTAAACCTATAACACCCATACTATAGTCACTACCTTCTAATTATAACCTACCCACCCCCAGCATCTTAAATATCACACTAATCTTAAATTATAACAATCTTTTCAGGGTCAATTCATTACAGCAAAACCTATCAGAGAAAAAAAGAACCATTTCATTTCTTCCATATAACTTAATTTTTCTCCTCTAAATCTGCAATCTATTTTTTTGCAACAACATGTCTACGTGCCTTCTTTCTTTGCAAGTATGACAATTTATTTCTAAAATCCTCCTTTGTTCTCTCATCCCATCCTGTTCACATGTTGTACTGTCCTCTTTAAATTTACTCGCAGGTCATCTTTTTCTTTTTCTTCTTCTTCATTTGTCTTTTCTTTTGGGATATATTCTTTGTACTTTCCTTTTCAATGTCTCTATCTTTGTTCTTTTCTTTCCCAACATTAGGGCTGGTAGGTTTAATATCTCGACCTCTGCTTTTTCAGCCTGATATTCTGGGTTTTTCATATAATTCTTAGTAGTTTCTCCTGCCTTTTCTTTACTTTCTGTTTCCAGTTGAGGGTTATGTGGTTTTTGTAGTAGATTTACACATGCTTCTTCAATACCCTTTTTTATTCCTTCTCTCAATATTTTCAAGAATTGTTCAACCGATAGTTCTCCCACCAATGTATTTTCATCAAGTTCTTCCTCCTCCTCTTCCCTTGTTACAAACACCATTTTTAGTTTATTTTTCCCTAGCTTCAAATTAGTTCATTTATATCCTGAAATCATTCCTTTAGAAGACCTGATTAATCTACTTCATGTCTACTGTAAAGCTTTACCAAAGTGTGAAAGTCAACATTTCCCTGGGTGCAAATATATAAACAACAGAAATCGCATAGTTCACTCCCCTTGCTCTCTGGCCGCTCTTCTTCTCAATTTTGGGAGGCAAGTTTTGGGGATCTTTCTCTCGACCTCCTCTCTTCACAGAACTCAGAGCTGTATGTACTCACAGTTCCCTTCTCAATGTTCTTCCTCCATCACGCTGTGCTGCTGTATCTTTCAATCCAACAAAACAAAAAAAGTAAATTTAAAAGGTCAGATGGTCATGGCTATGTGGAAAACATGGTGACCATGTTCCACTCCCCAAGTCGTCTCTGCTTCGGGGTGGATACAGACACCCCCCTCACATTGCCAGAGTGAGGAGGGGCCAAAACAAGCCCCCTGCTGCCAGCCCTCTCTCCGGGAGGTCTGGCAGAGTCCACCCACACTGGGGGGGCTCCTAACGAGGCGAAAAATTCTGAAATGGATATTATTTACTTTGTCTTCTCTAATAACTGAAAAGTAACATATGCCAAAAGCAAGAGCCATCGCTTTTTATTAACCATCTACCAATCGTGGTGGGTTTGGTGGAGTGGCCTGCTAACACTTGTGATCTTGTGATTTACAAAAAAGAAAAACTCTATGCAGCATTTTATTTGCACATCATAAATGATCAATGGAGGAGGAGCACTTCTCAGAGATACATAACATTCATTCTCCCATTGCATGGAGAGTCTTTGCTGAGATGCATGAGCAGATGCTGCTGCCTTATACTGAATCAGACCCTTGGTGATGGTTTATCAAGGTCAGTATTGTCTACTCAGACTGGCAGCAGCTCTCCAGGGTCTCAGGTGGAGGTCTTTCATATCACCTGTAGCTGATTCTTTTAACTAGAGATGCCAGGGACTGGACCTGGTACCTTCTGCATGCCAAGCAGATGCTCTACCACTGAGCCACAGCCCCTCTCTAACCTGCCACAATATAGGCAGAGCTAGACTGAGTTAAGACTGGCAGTTTGCCCCACTATAGCCACATTTCAGCGATGTTTTAAAAGTGGATTAAAGGGGGCGTTCACACAGGCACATCTACCTGACGTTCCCTACCCGTAGGCAACCCATGCTGCTCTGCTTCGCTCTCGCATTTAATAGATACCTCATAAAAGTGGTAGCAAATCCATGAAGAGTGCCTTATGCCATGTTTGTCCACTTCCTGGCAGTGTGAACGCTACGCAGAAAAGCCGGAAGCAACCCAAGTTGCACATAAAGGAGCAGCAATATGCTTGGCTGTGCTCCACTCTACCGCCAAATGCAGTGCGCCCATGTGCCCATACACACATAGGCATCCAGCTGATTTACCAGGAAAAAGCCATTTACAGCTGTGCCTCCAGGCCAGCAGTCTGAAAGCTCCTGCACACCTCCTTCCGGTATGCTCCTGCATCAGTCCGAGCTATGTGACCGGGAAACCCCAGAGCAGTTTGTTCCGGGGCTTTTTTGCCACAACTGGCTCCCGCTGCAAGTTGCCAGTCTGTCCTCAGCCCTGGATCTTATGAGGAATTGGAGGGGGGGGTGATTGGCTGATGAATTACTTTCTGCACTGCCACAAACAATCTCCTGGTCTTACTCTTCTTCTGTTCTTGTGTGCCTATTTTGCCTCTACAATTAACACTTGCTCATTTATTTTCTCCCCCTCCTTTTTGGATGTCCTCAAATAACCCGAGAGAAAGTTGAATGTATATAACTGCTCTGCCTTTTCATTCTTGCTCAAACGAATTAGCCGGGATAGCTTTCTGAAAGGACTTTTTATTTTCCCTTTGTGTGTCTGCCTGGCTGCTGCGATGTCTTTTCTGGTTTCACCCTATGCTTCTGTGTGCTCTAACAGATTTTTCTCTTCTCATTTGCAAATGTCCCACTCACTCCACTGTCCTTCTTTAGTTCTTTTAGAGATGTTCCCTTTTGTGTCTGCTCATTGGAGCAGTCTTGATATTGCTTTGTCACACAATCTCCACTTTGGCTGGCAATTTCTCTTCCCCAGGTTCCTCCTTTTGTTCCTTTTTTCCCTTTGGCTATAAAGAATATTCCATCTAAATGCTATTATAAGAACCTCAACAGAGCTGGGTTTTTTTCCCCACAGAATGGCAGTTGGTTGCAATTCAGCCATAACAATATGGAGTATTTCTCTTGGGCATTTTCTCATATTTTGTATATGGGTATTCCCCCACCATGGTCTGGACCATGAGTCTAAAGGTCTGTTGGTAATGCAGTGACATTTGTTCAGCATTCTTCTGTAGAAAATTGATCTTTCAGATACTGATTCTGCTTTCCATATTCAGATTTCCGCCACAGCAGAAGAGCCAGTATAGTGTATGGGGCATAGCATTGTTTTGAAAAGATATGTGTTCAAAGCATTGCTCAGCCATTACATCAGCCTTCCAGGTGTGTTTTCTTCTTCCCAATAAAGCAGGAACAACCCAAGATAGCTCTTGGGACAGGCCTTGGCTCTGGCACAGGCCTTGGCTCAGTGGCAAAGTATCTGCTTTTAGTGCAGTAGTGTTGGTCCTGGATTTATCTGGGGCTGCTTTTGTGGCCACAGGGCCAGGAATGGGTGGAGAAGGATACCCCTTCTGGCTCCTTGAAGGAGGCAGGGAAATGAGGGGATTTCCCGCCCAGTGAAGTCCAGCCCAGCCAATCAGGTGCCCAGGCTGACTGGGCACATACCCTCCCTCATTGAGCTGCTAGCTCTCCCTCCACTTCTCAGTTTCAGAGTGCTGCACTGGGGGCACTACCAAGGTGGTGGCATTTCTCTCTCACAGGGACCTTACCTTTAGTGGAGGGCTGATTCCCATTTTCTCCATAACCACCACTCCATAATATCTGCCAATCCAGGGCTGAATCGCTGTCCCCCCCTAGTCTGCATCCTCCCCCTCTCAGATGACCATATAGGTGCTCTCATCTGAGGGGGTGGTGTTAGATAATTATTCTCCCTCTCTAAATAGAGCGAGAAGCATGACACTGCCCAAACCCACTGTAAAGGGCACTGTAGTGGTCCCATGGGCAGCAGCTGCTAGCTACACACTAAGGGTCAGGGCAGCCAAATGGGGCATTGTGGGCCATCCCCAGTTTGGGGCAAGCAGCAGGCAGCAGTCCATGCACAGCATCCACCCACTTCACTCTCACCCAATGCTGACACACTCCAGGGCAGCCCCCAGCTCTTGTCTGGCACTGGGATACCCTCCAGATGGGTTTGTGCAGGGATCAGCAGCACCAAACCTATGCAGCCTGCCAGGAGTCAAAGACAGACATGATCCAGTGAGCCCAGCAGTTTCGAGGACAAATGTGGGAGGAGGCATGCTCATCTAGGAAGAACCATGGACAGGATCACAAGATGAGGAAGTTGGCCAAGGGATGAGACTCATCTAACAGTGGAAGGACCTCAGATGAGTCTTCCTTGGATGAGGAGCCTGTGCTTGTGTATGGGGATTATTGGATAATGACTGCCCATGTTCCTGTTTTGTCTGCTTGGGCCATCAGGAGAAGAGGAAGGTGCAGGACCAGCCTGGGGTCATTTGGGGCACTGAGCAAAATGTGGCCCCCATTTCAACCTCAGAGGTCCATAGCAACTTTGAGGACCCCCCTAGCATCCACTTTGCCAGTAAAGTGAGGGAACATATCCTGTACATCCATACCCTGTATATAGATGTCTTTTCCTTACTGAAGCATGAGGCTGAGGAGGGCAAGAAAGACAAGGCAGAAAGTGGGATAATAAGGGGCAGGTGGAATGCACATTCCATAACTGGTTGCCAGGGTACACTGTCTTAAAGGGGGTGGTTCAGTCCACTGATCCAAACTGTGGCTGACACCCATCCAATCATCTGGGGAATGTTTTGAGGGCACAAGCTTTGGTGGACAATGCCATGGCCATTGGTTATGATGAGACATTCTGCAAGCACACCTCTCACAGCTCTGCAGCCCTATGGGACCTAATTCATGATAAACTTAGACTTCTAATCATGGGCTTTCACATCACGGGGAGGCCCAAATCAACCAGAGCAGGAAAGAGGGGAGGCTCAGATGGGAACCAGCCTGTCAGGTATGCTGGGAATACAACCAGTGTAAATGCCAGTGTGCTCACTGTAAATGTGTACCACAATTGTGACAGCTGTTTTGGCCCTTACCACAGGCCGTCCTTCCCTTGTGGCCCCAACCCTCTGTCCTTTGGGGGCAGCCTAACTGGTGATAAGGAAAATTAAAGGTCAGGCATCTCCTCTGCCACCACTGGCTCTTCCAGGTAGTTTTCCCATTCTCAGCAATACAGGCTTGGGGCTCACCCACACCCCCATACTCCTTTGAAGCTGTCCAGCCATTACACATCTGTTACTCCAACCGCACCACCACCCACTTCATTTGTGAGGACCTCAGCCAGGGCTTTAGGATTCCATTCATGGGCCCACAGGTTCCCATGATTTTGGGCAACTTAAAATTAACCCATGACATGCCCGAGATTGTCAAAATTAAAGTTGCCAAAGAATGTACTGCAGGAGCACTGCAGGTCCCTTCCCCCCCATCCCAAATCTTAGAGTATCTCCCCACTAGAGGTAATTCCTAAGAAGGCTCCTGGTGAGTTTAGGTTAATTCATCACCTGTTTTATCCCAAGGGGTCATCCATTAATGAGGCCATCCCATATGAATACTGTTCTGTGTGATATGCTGTTTTTGATCATGCCATTAGCTTGGTTTAGTCCTGCAGCCCCAGGGCCCTTACAACCCTGTGTGATATACGATCAGCTTCCTGGCCACTGCCAGTTCATCCTGGGGATTTTTGCCTACTGGGTTTTAAGACAGATGGCCAGTGGTACGTAGACAAAACCACACCCATGGGCTGTCCTATGGCTTGACTGGCATTTGAGACTCTGAGCATGTTTCTGGAATGGGCTATCAAGGACTGCAAATAGTGCCCCTATGTCATGCACTATTTAGATGACTTCATCTTTGGTGGTCTCCACAGGGATGCCAGCCTCCAGGTGGTACCTGAGGATCCCCTGGAATTACAGCTCATCTCCAGAGTATAGAGATCAGTAGTTGCTCCTTGGGCATCTTAATTTTGCCCAATTGAGCCTTCTGCACCCACCTTGCCAGGGCCACTACTGGTATCAACCCTGTACCACCATGTCAGCTTCACCTGGGGCATGAATGGCCATCTCCAGGTTTGGCTCACATTTCCTTCAGGTTTTAATGGGGTGTCAATTTCCAGTCACCTTGGATTGGCAGCTTTGGGTTTGGCATCTACTTTGTGAGCTGCTGGTACACTCAGTGTTGGCCCTCTCACTGGGCTGTGACTGGCATCCTAAGGAATCTTTTGGATTCTGATAGCAGTCATTATCTGGAAGGGCCTTTTCTGGAACAAATGAGTGCTTTTCTGGTATGACAATTAGGCTGTGGTTAGAGCTCTTAACCACCAAACTTCAAGCTCTGAGCGGGCCATGCAGCCAGTACACAGTTTTGTGTTAGTCTGCCTTTCCACTAACATCTCCTTTTCAGTCTGATACATTGTAGCTGCAGTTAACAACATCATAGATGCCATATCTCACTTTCAGGAAGAGAGATTGTGGATGCTGGCTCATGAGACAAACCATCATCTTGATCCCTTCCCAGAGGAGCTGTTGGCACTTGGTGTCAAGTAATTTATTCCAATTTGCAATCCACTCTGGGCTGTTGTGGCATTCCTAACCTTCTCCACAGAAAAAGGGGGCAGCAGTTTCTGTCCAGCCTCTGAGTCCATGGTCCTGCGCTCCCTCACCTTCCCAAAGGAGAAGGGCTTGGCCCTTAAAACCATGGGCTGCAAGGTCCTTGACTTTACCAATCCCTGCAGCTTCTTTCCTGTCCGGCATGCCATTGAGAGCTGGAGGAGAAGTGAAGCTCCTCCCTCACACTAGGCCTGTGGAAGCCCATCACCCTTTCAATCCTTAAAGGACTCATACCACAGCTTCCTGCAATTTACTGGTCTGGGTTTGAGGCTACCCTTTTTCAGGCTGCCTTCACAGTGGCCTTCTTCAGGGCTTTCTGCAGCAGTGAGCTGGTTTCAGCTTCATGCCAAGACAGCTCAGGATGATGGGCTCTCAGATAGTGAAATGTCTCCACTAGAGGGCCTGAGCTATTCCTGGTGCTGTTGCATTAAAAAATGGACCAAAAGGAGCATGATAACCATATGCATCTCCAGGCAGCCCCTTTGTGCCAGCCTTGCCCACCTCACTTTGGGGCTCACTCCTTTCTCAAAGGAGTGGCCATTATGGTGGGGGAGCTCAGACTCCCTCCCATGCTTATAACAAAATGTCAGTTGCTGGCAGTTCTCCACATTCATCCCTCCTCCAGACCCATTTTCTAACCTCCCTTCTCTCAGTGCCATCAAGGCAGTGCAGATCTGTCTGGGCTGGTACACTGGGCTAGGATCTATGCAGTGTCATTGGGATGGGGGACAGACTTCGTATTTGAGGATTGGCTTATGATCTCCTGCTTTGGGCATTGAAGAATGCACTGGAAAGCTCTTGTGACAACTGATACTATGTTACCTATCAGGGCCCTCTGGACACCTTGATCATCCAGCTAGATTAGAACAACCTCACTGGAAGGAAAGGGGTGGATTTTTCTTTGGACATTAACATGGACTCACAATTTGTAGTGTCTCACCTTCTGGACACATGACACTTTGGGGCAGATTTTCTGGAGCAGCATGTGGGCACCTTCATGGACAAGGTTGATATTAGAAGGCAGGAAGTGAACAAAGTGGCTGATATTGTGAAGGTAACAGACAGCATCCAGACATTTCTTTCAGACAGGCAGCTCTCTTATGGGTGGACAGTGTGCACCTCTCTGAATGGGGTCAGGATGCTTGGTTTCATGGCTTTTATGATGGCCTGATTCTTGGATATAGTCAGAGGAGCTTTGGTGGGAACTGGGCAGTTGCCCATCTCTGGTGGTGGTTTGGGCACTGGACTGGATCCAATCTGGGGGAGAGGCTGAGCCCATGTACCTGCTTCCTCTTTTCTGGGGACCCTTATAACAGGTCTTGATGGTGGGGCCATTCAGTGATATGCCCAGCTCAGGAGCTGTCATCCAGCTCTAACTCATATAGTAAGGGAGCCTCACATTGGCTTGCACACATGTGGGAACTCAGACCTTGCCATCCCACATTGCTCCCCCAGCTCACAGCCTGGGGGGATTGTTCATGCCATCATCCAACAGGAAGGTCACACAGTGTTGGATCCATGCCCTATGATGAGCCAAGGCTCCTGTGATGGTGTTCAATAAAAGCTGTGGCCTGTTCTTTCCCCCCATTTTTTTCTCCGGAGTTGTTTTCTCTGCTTTGTTATATTTCCCTTTGCCCCCCACTCCCTCCCCTGCCCCTAGGACCACAAAGTCCCACGTTTAATCTCTGGCTTCTCAAATTAAATGGATCAGGTAGTAGATGATGTGAAGGATGTCTGCACTGAGGCACTGGGAAGCTGGTGTCACCTACTGACCTAAATGGTTTGGGTCCATATAAGGCAGCTTCATGTGTTCACTCAAATGGCCAGAATACCACCTCCTTTTCCAACAGATAGATGAGAAGTCACAGATCCTTGTCTAGTTGCACTATATATTGCAGAGACTCCTGAAGTCCAAATCCTGGCTGTGAGCTTCCACTGCTCTGTGACTCTTTTCTTGCATAGTTGCATAAAGGAAATTTTAGACTTCTCATTACTATTTTAACATTATAGTCCCTAAAATGAACTGCAATTCCGCATAGGAGAAGTAAACTATTTAAGTGGGAAAGGATGCTTTGTATTCTTCGGTGCATTAACCAGTGGGGATTCTGCAGTGAGAACCATGAAGAACAGACATTTACAGAGTCGAAGGAAACAATTTGCATTGGCCTTGAATTCTATCCCACTCCACAAAACGCTGACATATTCAGCTGCAGCACATTATTATACAACGGCACTGAGCATCGGGAGACTTTTACAGGCACACTGAGGATCACTGTATTTTTGGCTTGTGGCCCAATACTTTCTCCTCAATTTACACAGCCATGATTTCTTTTATTCATTTTTTTTAAGGTCATTGTGCACTGCCCTCAAAAAAGATTATTGGGCTTTGAAGTTTCAGTTCCAGAATGCAAAGCATTTCGTTCATCCACAGAAGAAGGTTTTGCCACCTGCTGCTCTGTCAGTTACTGTGACTCAAAGCGGAAAAGGCCACTCCTTTTATCTGCCACAGGAATAACTTAGCAAGAGTGGTACTGCATCTGTCATGCCAAGGAAGTTTCTGTTGTTGCAGTGTCACATCAGTGTACAGAAGGGTGTGTACATTTAATTTAACCAAGGACTAAGAGCCCCAGTGCTTTCATTTAAGGCACAGAAGGGAAACCTGACCTTGATGGAGGGTAGGCCATGCACACTCCTATCCGAAGGCAGTTTCATCAGCATTTCCTCCTCCTTTCTGATGATGATTTCAAGTTGCAGTCAACTTACGGCAACCCTCCATGGGATTTTCAAGGCACGAGATGAGCAGAGATGGCTTGCCAGTGCCTGCCTTGGCATAGGAACTAGGGGTATTTTTTTGGGTATGGGTATATTAAAGTCCAAAACATTGGTATTTCCTGATATTTCCAAATCTATATATTGGTATGGTATTGGGATTTGGGAAATATTCAGGATGTTCCCCATAGGCTATAATGGAGAATCGATCTGGGGTGATCTGGGGCTGGGGGGGGTGTTTTTTGAGGTAAAGGCACCAAATTTGTAGCG
Source organism: Gekko gecko (assembly GCA_029375565.1). Classification (NCBI taxonomy): domain Eukaryota; kingdom Metazoa; phylum Chordata; class Lepidosauria; order Squamata; family Gekkonidae; genus Gekko; species Gekko gecko. Next base: position 66,226,625 of record JAPDNY010000002.1, on the reverse strand, counting down.
TAGCTGTTGGTGCCTCTCCTCAAACCCCCCCCCCAAGTTTTAAAAAGATTAGATCAGGTGCCTCAGAAGAAGGTGCCCCTATCCTCCATTGTTTCCAATGTAGGGGGAAGGCATTTAAAGGGACACAGTCTGTGCTACAGCGAGTGATCTCTGAAGACATTTAGACTTTAAAATTCTTTCTGAGAGTTCACCCCAAAGGCATTTAAAGGGACTGAAAGCCCTTTAAATGCCCTGTAACTGTGGCTATCCCAAGCCACAAAAAAATCCCAAATATGGGCAACCATTTTTGGTGAACAAAATTACTACCCCTCTTAGAATCATAGAATCATAGAGACGGAAGGGACCTCCAGGGTAATCTAGTCCTGCCCCCCCACACACACACAATGCAAGAAATCCACAAATACCTCCTCCCCACACCCCCAGTGACCCTTGCTCCATGCCCAGAATATTGCAAAAAAGAAACAAACAAACAAAAACCCACTCCAGGATCCCTGGAAAAAAATTGCTTCCCAACCTCAAACTGGCCTGGAAAACAATTGCTTCCTGGTGCTAAGTGTGATCAGCATTTTCCTGGACACGTAAGAAAGGACCACAAGAAGTAAGCACTGAGACAACCCTTCTCGTGATCAGCCTATGTTCACAGAATCAGCATTGCTGTCAATACCCTTATCAGTATTTATTGGGTATTTCTTTGGCTCAGTTTATCCTGAATGCACACCCCTGGTAACAACCCCAGGCTTCCTTGGTGGTCTCCCACTCAAATATTAACCAGGGCTGTCTCTACTTAGCTTCTGAGATCTGATGAGATTGGGCTAGCCCGGGCCATCCAGGTCAGGGGACTCCTTTTCTACATGATAATTTTGTTACTAAAATATAACTATATAATGCCAGAAATTGTGCACTATGGCAAACAGTACTGAATAAGACAAATCAGATGATGGACAGAACTGTGAGATTTGGTTGGTGCCAAAAAGATGTCAAGTACAGTTAAGAACATAAGAACATAAGAACATAAGAGAAGCCAATGTTGAATCAGGCCAATGGCCCATCTAGTCCAACACTCTGTCACACAGCGGCCAAAATATACCAGGTGCCATCAGGAGGTCCAGCAGTGGGGCCAGGGCACCAGAAGCCCTCCCACTGCTGCCCCCTCCAGCACCAAGAATAGAGTGCATCACCTGCCCCAGACTGAGAGTTCTCATTCTATACCTGTGGCTAATAGCCACTGGTGGACTTCTGCTCCATATGTTTATCTAATTTCCTCTTGAAACTGTCCATGCTTGCAGCTGCCACGACCTCCTGTGGCAGTGAATTCCATATGTTAATCACTCTTTGGGTGAAGAAGTATTTCCTTTTATCTGTTCTAACCCGACTGCTCAGCAATTTCATAGAGTGCCCACGAGTTCTTGTATTGTGAGAAAGGGAGAAAAGTACTTCTTTCTCAACCTGCTCAATCCCATTCATAATCTTATAAACCTCGATCATGTCACCCCTCAGCCGTCGTTTCTCCAAGCTAAAGAGCCCCAAGCATTTTAACCTTTCTTCATAGGGAAGGTGTTCCAACCCTTTGATCATTCTAGTTGCCCTTCTCTGCACTTTTTCCAATGCTATAATATCCTTTTTGAGATGTGGTGACCAGAACTGTACACAGTATTCCAAATGAGGTCGCACCAATGATTTATACAGGGGCATGATGATACTGGCTGATTTGTTATCAATTCCCTTCCTAATAATCCCCAGCATAGCGTTGGCCTTCTTTATTGCAGCTACACATTGTGTAGACATTTTCAGCAAGTTATCCACTACGACTCCAAGATCTCTCTCTTGGTCAGTCTCTGCCAGATCAGACCCCATCAACGTGTATTTATATTTAGGATTTTTGGCTCCAATGTGCATCACTTTGCACTTGGCCACATTGAACCCCATTTGCCACGTTGACGCCCACTCACCCATCCTCAACAGATCCCTTTGGAGTGCCTCACAATCCTCCCTGGTTTTCACCACCCTGAACAACTTCGTGTCATCTGCAAATTTAGCCACATCACTGCTTACTCCCAATTCCAAATCGTTAATAAACAAGTTAAAAAGCATGGGACCGAGTACTGATCCCTGTGGTACCCCACTGCTTACCACCCTCCACTGAGAAAGTTTCCCATTTATACTCACTCTCTGTTTCCTATTTATAAGCCAGTTTTTGATCCACAAGAGGACTTGTCCTTTTATCCCATGACTATTGAGCTTACTTAGGAGCCTTTGATGAGGAACTGTATCAAAAGCTTTCCGGAAGTCAAGGTAAATAATATCTATTGGGTCCCCCTTGTCCACATGTTTGTTCACTCCCTCAAAAAACACTAACAGGTTAGTGAGACAAGATCTTCCCTTACAGAACCCATGCTGAGTCTGCCTCAATAGTTTTTGTTCATCAATGTGCCTACTAATTCTTTCCTTAATAACAGTTTCCACCAATTTACCCGGTATCGATGTCAGACTGACTGGCCTGTAATTTCCTGGATCTCCCCTGGAGCCCTTTTTAAAGATGGGAGTGACATTAGCTACCTTCCAGTCATCAGGAATGGAGGCAGATTTTAAAGAAAGATTACATATTTTTGTCAGGAGATCCACAAGTTCACATTTGAGTTCTTTCAGAACTCTCGGATGAATGCCATCCGGGCCTGGTGATTTATTAGTTTTTAAATTGTCCATCAGTCGGAGGACTTCCTCTCTTGTCACCGCAATCTGATTCAGGTCTTTCAAACCCCCTCCCGAAATCAGTGCTTCTGGAGTGGGCAAACACTTCTCCTCTTCCACAGTGAAGACAGAGGCAAAAAATGCATTCAGCTTCTCAGCCATTTCCCTATCATCCTTCACTACTCCTTTTACCCCTTGGTCATCCAAGGGCCCCACTGCCTCCCTGGCTGGCTTCCTACTTCTAATGTATTTGAAGAAAGTTTTATTGTTGGTCTTTATGTTTTTTGCGATATGCTCCTCATATTCCCTTTTTGCTTGCCTGATCACAGACTTGCATTTTATTTGCCATAGTCTGTGTTCCCTTTTATCAACCTCACTAAGACTAGCTTTCCACTGCTTAAAGGAATCCTTCTTACCTTTTACAGCTTCCATTACTTTATTTGTTAACCATGCAGGCTTTTTTCTATACCTATTTGTACCTTTCCTAACCTGCGGTATATATTTTTTCTGAGCTTCTAGGATTGTCTTTTTAAATAGTCTCCAAGCTTCCCCAATGGTTTTGACCTTCTCCACTCTTCCTTTCAATTTCTTCCTCACATGTCCCCTCATACCAGAGAAGTTACCCCTTTTAAAGTTAAAAGTGGTTGCGTCAGTCTTTTTGGGCAACTCCCTATCTGTACAAATGTTAAACTCAATGACATTATGGTCACTGTTTCCAAGTGGTGCAATCACTTTTACATCTCTCACCAGGTCTTGGGTGTTACTTAGGACCAAATCCAGGATCGCCTCTCCCTGGTAGGATCTGTGACCATCTGTTCCACAGCACAGTCATTGAGAGTGTCTAAGAACGCAATCTCTTTTTCCCGACTAGAACACATATTGACCCAATCAATGTGTGGGTAGTTAAAGTCGCCTATTACAACACAGTTATTTCGTCTAGCCGCTATCTTTAATTCATTCATCATTTTATAATCCTCCTCTATCTTTTGATCTGGTGGGCGATAACAAACTCCCACTGTTAAGCCTCCTTTTGGACCCACTATTTCAACCCATAGCATTTCCAGAAGGGAATCCAATTCTCTTACCCTCTCAATCTTACTGGATGGTATACCCTCTCTGACATACAGAGCCACCCCACCTCCAACCCTTTCCCCCTATCCTTCCGATATAATTTATAACCAGGAATCACCGTATCCCACTGATTTTCCTCATCCCACCAAGTTTCTGAAATACCCACAATGTCTATTTCCCCCCCAACACCAAGCATTCCAACTCCCCGATTTTACCTCGGAGACTTCTAGCATTTGTGTATAAACACTTATAGTTTCCCACGTTTGTTAAGCCCACAGCCTTCCTCTTGCTGCCTCGAGACCTTGCCAGGCAGTTCCTATCATTAGCCACAGTCTCAGTGGACAATTGTAATCCATTTCCTTGTACAAAAGTAATAGCTACCCCTTCATCTCTTTGAGATGAGCCATCCCGAACCAGAGACTTTTCATCTCCTGTCGGCTTTCCCCCATTATTCAGTTTAAAAACTGCTCTGCCACCTTTTTGATTTTGAGCGCCAGCAGCCTGGTTCCTTCTCGGGACAAGTGGAGACCGTCCCTTTTGTACAGCTCCCTCTTGTCCCAAAAAGCATCCCAGTGCCTAACAAACTTGAACCCTTCCCCCTACACCACCGTCTCATCCACGCATTGAGACTCCTGATCTGTGCCTGGGAGGCAAGATCAACTGGTCCATAAACATAACATCACGTATATACAATAAATTATCCTTATACAAATCAGTAAATTTCAAATGGCTAAGGGTACGATCCAAACACAGTTGAACTGTGTGAATCCCATTATATCCATTAAGATTAAAACAGTATAATTGTGTATGTGATTATAGCCTAAGGCTTGGATTCCATAAACAGTTTCTAGACATGCTAACATTTCTGCTAAAAATTCTGTTTGAGCAAGATCAATGGTTTTCAGGGGGCCCTCACACAAGTGAAACTTTTAGTGGAAGAGGATGTGCATTTTGCAGCAGAAACTACCTAGCACACACACAGAAGGGAGGATGGTACAAAATAACTTTCCTAGCTCCCAGAGACATGTGGTGTAGTGGTTAGCACTTCTGACTTGGATCTAGAAGACCCATATTCCAATCCTGCTGCTGCCATGGAAGCTTGCTGGTTGACCAGGGGTTAGTTACATGCTTTTATCCTAACCAACCGCACAGGGTTGTTATGAGGATAAAATGGAGAACAGGAGAATGATGTAAGGCACTTCGGGTCCACAGTGGGGACAAATGCAGCATAGACAGGGGGTGGAATATATTTCCTCCTTTACAAAACAAAGGAAAGAGGGGGCATTAAGAACTTTTCTGAGTTATCAGAGCCAATCTGGTGTAATGGTTAGAATATCAAACTAGGACCAAGGAAGCCCGAGTTCAAATCACTAGACTGCAGTGGAAAGTTGCTGGGCAATTCTGGGTTAGTCATGCACTCTCAGCCAGACTTGCCTCACAGGGATGTTGTGAAGACAAAATGGAGGACAGGAGAATGAGGTAAGCCACTTTTGGTCCACATTAGGGAAAAAGGAGGGGGTATGAAATTTGTTATAAATCTGATTTTTCCTGCAGTTCCCCCTCCCCCAAATCTCTTCTTGCTGTTGCTTCATCAGGGATTGCTTTTATCAAGAGGCAGAACTGCTAATTCAGTAATCAAAGTGCTGTTAAATATTGTGAGTGCTACAGGGTTGGCAGGCAGAGTGAGCAGGGGTGCCCCCATACTAATGACACAAAAGAATCATCTGCATTTAGATTTCTGGAAAAAAAGAACTCAGGGAAAGATGTAACAGGTTTCCCTGAACATTTAACAGCCAAAGAATAAAAAATAATAATCTGTGTACATCTCTTATAATATTAGTAATTGAAGATTATGCTCAGTGATTTCTGTATATCAGTTTGGAAGGTCAGAAATATAGGGGGTTTATTGTATTTGCTATGATCATTCAATGGCATTGCATGCTATAAGATTCCAATGCTAGAACAGAGTTCTTCTGAGTGTGTTCTTTCACTCAGTCCAGCTGGACTATCTGGATTTTTAAAAGCCTGGTGTCATGGACGCCCACCAGACTGGCTGCTTTTGCCTCTGACTTTTGTTGTGGTAGTCTCTTCAGCCTTGTGAAGAGATGAAATACACTAGTATCTGAGACGTGAAACGCTCAGTTACACTGGTATGTTCCTTACTGCTTGTGTAGGGAGTAAAGATTCTTGTTATGTCTGATATCAGCTTGCTCTCCTGAGAATCAAGGCCAAATTGGTTGCCATGGAGTTGGGAAATAAGAGTGCACTTTGTATAATAAAGAAGGGGTGAAAGTATTTTGGGGAAGAGAGAGAAAAGCTTTGAGGGGAGAGAATATTTAGACTGCTATGCCACTATTTCCTTTGTCTATATGCTGACAAATTCCTGTCAACAGCTATTTTAAAGCCATGTGTTTCTTGAATCCACCCCCCCCATGTTGGAACAATTGGTCCCTTGGGAATGGTTCCTCTTTTTGCCGTGAGGTTTCCAAATGGCCCAGATAATTGAGCTTTCTCCAAAAGGGCTCTTACGTATGATGTGCTGTGCCTCTTCGGTAGGTCAATATACAACACTGGGAATAAAAATAGTGTGAATAAAAACACCATAGTTGAGTGGATTTATGGATTGTAACCTCATGGGCCATGTCCTTTTGCTAAGTCAATAGCATAAGTAATGATGACCATTAATGCATAACCCATGCCAAACACTGCCATGGTTACTGGCATTCAGCAGGAAAATAAATTGATAATGGCCTTTCTTTGGAGGCAATAAAATAAAGTGATTAACATTATTGATTTTTAATTTAGGTTGCTCATTTTCATATTCTAAGCTGTTTTCAATAATGTCATGTGTAGGCGAGTAAAAAAACTACCGACAACCCATTGTTTCCTACTTGGAATATTGAGAGAAAAGCAATTTCATTATGTCTTTAAGCATTTGGGCTTACTTTATTTAGTGCAGCTACAAGAACTACCAGTGAAACGTTTGCAACAAAAAGCTGTAAAACGTTCGAGCAGTCTTATGAACTAAAATTCAAAAGCATCTGGATGTACAACAAACCTGTTTTATTAAACTCTTTAATCTTGTGGTCTTCCCAGGCAAAGTTGTGGTGATTTTGAAAGTGCAGCCTTCTCTCTTTTGTTTTGGTTCTTTTAGATCAAGATCATGTGTAACTGGTAGAATTATCAGAGAAGATGGGGAAAGGCTGCCTTTTGTGGGAACATAAAGATGTAAAAATCTCTTTTCCCATACAACAATCCATGCAGCAAATGTGACTATGTGACTAATGTCTCCCCAGTGTGATCAACTCCTTAAGGCAGAACATCTGGCAGAAACATGAGTTTCCCCACCTCATGTTTGCTGCCAGTGCCAACATATAAAACAGACAAGATTCAAAGGATATGAAAAGGGCTGTTCAATCTTTGCTCCACTACCACTTTTGTTCTGCATGATCACTCCACTCTGGCCACTTTCTTCCCAGCCTCAATCTTCATGTATTTCTAGGAAAGAAGGGATACTGTGATTAACAGTCTCACATATCAGACATCACAGCCATGGCCAGCTCACCCACTAGGCGAGCTAGGTGCTCGCCAAGGGCACTGGCCCGCAGTGGCGCCAAATGCCCCCCACCCCTCCGTGAAAAGCCCCCCCACTGCCACTGCTGCCGCTTCCCCACCACCGCCACCAGCGAAGAGCGCCCAGCGGGGCTCAGAAGGCGGCGGCAGAGCTTGCCTGCCCTCCCCCCCCCCCGGGGGGGAGAGAAGGCGGGGGTGGTGGCCGGCAGTGAAGAGCCGGCACTGGGAGGGAAGGGGCGGGGGCTAGAGCCCACGCCCCTTCCCTGGTTTTCCTGGGGGCCTGCAGCTGCGGAGCCTCCAGGAAAGCTGGTGCTCTGCCGCCCCCCAGCCTCCAGGTCCCACCGGGAGGTTGGTATCCCCGGTGGGGTGGGTGCCCCAAGCTGTCCTGCCTAGGGCACCCAGACACCTGGGGCCGGCCCTGATCACAGCATATGTACAAGGAACATGCCAACCACACCCATTTCCCTCCCAGTATGCATGCTCACCATGTTGTCTGAGTTTGTGTCAATCAGGGTGAATCAATACATTGGAGCATTGTCTCTTGGAATGTGTGTTTGGTCCAGAGATAAGAGAATTATGGATTTTGCCACTCCTCCAAGAAAAGGCAAATGCACCTAATGGAGAGAAACTGAGAGTGCTCCTAGCAGTTACTGAGCATAAAGCCACTTTGGCTGTTGCAAAGTTCTTTTCCCAAGCGATAGTAAGATACAATAATATGAATAAATGAATGAGTCTGAGTCTGGAGTTGGGTTATTAAGACTTTTAAAAATCTTTATTACTGTGATACTGCTCAAGGCTATTGGGTACGACAGTTTCATATAAGTAAGGCATGTTGTGTGAACAACACATATTTATTATGCATGTATCGTTTTGGTATGCATAAACTTACTACTGGATTTTCCAGGATCTGCATTCACATATTCTGAGGCTGTATCCATGTAGTAAATACACACATTGCCCATGTTGAAATGACAATTTACCACACAGGTCAGGAGGATGCTGGGTTGTGTGTGCTCCCAGTACATGTGGTATGCTCTTTGTATGCATGACTGAAAAAGTCTTTTGATGAACAGTATTTTGGTGCCCTGCTATTAGTGCTAACTTTAATCTAGCCTGTGGTTTAATCAGCAAGGCAATTCTTATGTTCTGAAGTGAGGCAATGCCCCACAGCCAGGGGTCAGGAGGCACTAGGATTCCCAGCTCTGGGTTGGGAAATATCTGGAAATTTGGGGAGTGGAGCCTGGGGAGGGTAGGGAGGGACCTCAGTAAGGTATAATGAGTCCACCTTCTAAAGCAGCCATTTCCTCCAGGAGATCTAATTTCTATAACCTGGAGACCAATTGTAATTCCAGAAGATCTCCAGCCACCACCTGGAAGTTGGCAGCACTAGGAGACACTGGTTTCTATATGGACTCTGTCTGGTCTACAACAATAATGTTTGTATTTGTTATTGTGGGGGACCATTTCTATAAAACTTAGTGAATCCTATTTTCAAATACTGCAGAAGAAACTCTGCTGAGTTGCCCACCTCAACATGATATGGTATCTAGGTTGAAAGGGAAAGGAAGATAGAGGTTTTTACAGCCAGGTTAAAGACAAAAAGAGCAATTCTGATGCTGCTAAGTAATCCCAAGTGAGGCATACTGTCTCTCGTAATGAGCAAGTAAAAAGCCCTGCAGAAATTAGAGTAATTCATTGCATTGGTTTAGCCTGTGGAGCAAGTTGCACTTTAAACACCAGTAGTGTTTGTTCAAAAAAAACAGAGATCAGTTTGGATTCAAAGGGGATTAATTGTGCCTTTTTAAGACATGTGGGTCTACGTATTTTAAGTAGCTGACAAGACTACTTCATTGAAAGGAGTTCTTTGCTGCTGTATGGCAGGAACAGACACAATTGCCATCTGTTTTCTGTTCTTAGTAGGCAGAAAGGCTTTAGAAATGTGTTTGTTTCTGGCATATTTTTTTTAAAAAATCAGCAACTTGCCATACAATTCATCTTTGAAGCTGGTTTGTCTAGTTCAGCTGCACTGATGCAGCCATCATCCCTTCTAAATTAAAAGAGAGCAAAATGGAAAATAACTCCTTCAATGTGCAGCAAAGACTGGTATCTGACAAAGAAGGCTTTAACTCTCAAAAGTTTATACCCTGAAAATCCTGCTGGTCTCTAAGGTTCTACTGAATTCAAATCGACTGTTCTACTGTAGGCCGACATGGCTACCCTCTGAAGCAAAGATTGCTAGGGATAAAATTGATCTAAATGTTTCTTGGTGCTGTCCTAACTCACGTGTGTGACATGCAGCGGGTCATTTTACAAGCTAGCACTGCATCAGAGTTGATTTGACAAGCTCCTGAGGGGAACATATTCTCAGAGATCAGATTAAGCAGCTGCCTCTGTCATGGAGAGGGGAGGGGAGAGAAAAGCAGAACCATGTTCCATGTCCCGGAGAGGAGAAGAACCATGTACTATTGGGAAAGCCTTCCACAAGCCCCCATCTGCCTTGCTTAGAAATACATGCAAACAAGTTCTCAGTTAGAGCAGTATATTCAGCAACAGACAGATAACAGGCAATTAGCAAACCCACTCCACCTCCCAAAGAAAAGCATACAAAACATACATACACAGAGACAAGTTATACCAGACTGTGTGCTATGTTGCTCAGTTTCAGATGGTCTGGCCAGCAGAATCTCTTCAGGATAAGAAGTCAGCCATTTAAGAACATAAGAGAAGCCAATGTTGGAATGAGGCTAATGGCCCATCCAGTCCAACTTTCTGTCACACAGTGGCCAAAAATACCAGGTGCCATCAGGAGGTCCACTCTCCCACTGTTGCCCCCCCCCAAGCACCAAGAATATAGACTATCACTTGCCCCAGACCGTGAGTTCCTATCTATACCTTGTAGCTAATAGCCACTGGTGGACTTGTGCTCCATATGTTTATCCAATTGCGGTTCCAGGTCCTATTTGGGACACTGAGGTCAGCCCGCCTAGTACCCACACCCCCGCGCTAACTTCGAAATGAACTCATACAAACAGTTTTCTTTGGAAATTAAGTGGATAAATTTGGCCACAACTTTTATTGGTTACAGCTGTAGAGCATTGGCACAGCATGGGTCCACCGGATCCGACCTATCGGCTGGCCGGTGTGCCAGCCGAGTTAACCGTTACCCAGCCAGCCGGCATGGGTAGAGAAGGCGGGAGGGCAGGTTATCGGAGTTCATGCGGACGCTTGCCCCTATGTGAGCTCCCCTGTCCTCTGGCTGTGAGGGTAAGCACTGTTATTCCTTGAGCTAGCCAGCTCCGTTCCGCCCTCACGCCAAGACCCTTAAAGGGGTCCCCAACTCCGGAATTGGCACGCAGGCTGAATTCCGCCAACGGATCCGGCCCCATGCTGTTACCGCTGAAAGTTGTGACAAAGTGTGCAAGAAACAATAGGTAAACGCTAACAATATCATAACCTACAAAACCCACTAAACACCCCTTTTCATACACCCAAATTCAAAATACCAAATACCAACCCCATAACACACAGGGAGGGATGGGTGGGCAAACCGGGCTCGCCTTGTGGTCGAGTGGGGAGGGGGAGCAGCTTCCCTGCTGCTTTTAATGCCTCCCCCACCCCGACCGCCCTGCTGACCCCCATTGGCTAGGGAAAGGGGGGAGGAGACGCGTCTTTCCCGCTGCGCCCCCGGCCCCCCTTCCCCCTTCTGGCTGGCCTCTTTGTCCCCGCCCGTCCCCGCAAATGGCGGGCCCGGGCTACCCGGGCCCTTTCTGCTTGCGGTTCCAGGTCCTATTTGGGACACTGAGGTCAGCCCGCCTAGTACCCACACCCCCGCGCTAACTTCGAAATGAACTCATACAAACAGTTTCCTTTGGAAATTAAGTGGATAAATTTGGCCACAACTTTTATTGGTTACAGCTGTAGAGCATTGGCACAGCATGGGTCCACCGGATCCGACCTATCGGCTGGCCGGTGTGCCAGCCGAGTTAACCGTTACCCAGCCAGCCGGCATGGGTAGAGAAGGCGGGAGGGCAGGTTATCGGAGTTCACGCGGACGCTTGCCCCTATGTGAGCTCCCCTGCCCTCTGGCTGTGAGGGTAAGCACTGTTATTCCTTGAGCTAGCCAGCACCATTCCGCCCTCACGCCAAGACCCTTAAAGGGGTCCCCAACTCCGGAATTGGCACGCAGGCTGAATTCCGCCAACGGATCCAGCCCCATGCTGTTACCGCCACAAGAACAGGACGTCCCCTTTAGTCCTGTTCCCGCCAACGCCCTTACAGCTGTAGCCAGGCAAGCAGGCAATGACGGACTCCGTGCAACCAGATGTCCATACCCCAGGCCGATAGGTGCACGCCATCCGCTCGGTACAGGGCCTCCATCTTGTGGGAGATGTCTGGGTGGCGAATCCAGATACCGCCTGCCGACCTGACTGCCCGGCCCAACCTGCCGGACACTTTCCGTCTCGCCACTTCCACCTTCTTGGGCTGATTCGCACCCTGCCATGACCTCCGTTCCAGCCAATCCGACCAGAAGAGGACAGTGCCGGGCAGGATCTCGTGCACTGAGGCCAGGTCGGCCAGAACCTGGCGCTCGAGGGCCACCCCAGGGCACTCTGTCAAGTCGTTTTCCCCAAGCTGCAGCAGCAGTGCATCAGGAGGATGGCGCCTCGCCCAGATGCGCCTCAACCATGGCAACAGGGACCTCCACCGCATGCCCCGCTGTGCCATCCATGTAATGCGCGCTGCACCTCCCAAGCCCAAGTCCTTTCCCCAGCCCGACGAGGATGCATACAAACCTGCCCAATGGACGATGCTGTGCCCAAAAATCCATACTGTCCTGTACCCCCGTCCTGGAACTGAGGAGTCAGAGAGATGGTCACAGGCCGGACTCCAGCTGCGGCCTGATGTAAGCCCTAAAGGCTGTGGATCACCAACGGCCAATGGCCCGTATGCGCGCCTCCGGCAGGCCGATACCAGCGGCCGTGGTGGCTGCCCTGATCCTGAAGGAGTGAGGCCCAAATTCCTTGCCTGGTAAGCCCAAAGCCCCCAGTGCCGACCTGAAAACCCCTGTGAACTGATATCTTTTTTTTTTTTTTTTGCAAAACCCTCCTAAAAAGGAGAGAAATTTATTCTTTTTATATATAGAAAAAGGTAGGGTATATAGAGGGACTAAGAAAAGGGCAGAGTGAGTATCCTGTTAATGGGGGTTAGATTAAGTTAGTATAGATACATTTTTTGACGGTCACCGCGGTCGAAGAGTCTTCTTTTAGATTAACAAAAATCCAAAATAGCTCTGTTAATCAGGTTAGTATTGTCCTTTGGGGTTAGTTATTAATCAACTCCTTTCAGACGTCTCATGAACAATCATTTCTTTGGTTGTCTTCCTTTAGTGTCTCTCAGGTTATACGATGGGCCCTCTTTAGCTTTCCCACCTCCCGCACCGGCACCTCCCTCCTCTGGACCGCTGTCATCTTCGCTACTTGTCCAAGTTGCGAGAGCTGCATCTTCCTCTGAGCTGGCGTGCCTCTTCAGGAACTCTTGTGCTTTGAAGATAGAGTCAATCTTTTCTCTTTTATCCTTGTACTTGAACACTAGGCCTTCCGGGAACGACCATCTGTACGTGATCTGGTGCTTTTGTAGAAAGTTGGTCAATCCTTTATACGCTTTCCTCTTCATCCGAATTTCATATGGCACATCTTTCAGAGTTCTGATAATCTGTTCTCCAATTTTCAAGGGCACCGCTGAGACTGCACGCAAGATTTGATCTCTAGTATTCTGTTTAACAAACTTGACCACCACTTCTGCTGGCAGGTTATTTTTCTTTGTAAAGGTGGAATAGGCCCTATAGACCTTATCCATCTCTTCTTTTATTTCACGCTGATCCCTGCCAGTTACTGGTGCCAAGGCATTTGCTAGTATAGATCTGAGATCTTCATTATCTTCTTCTTTAATGCCCTGAAAACGAAGCATCAGATTCGATTTCTCCATTTGAAGCATCAAAATCCTTTTTTCTTGCTCATCTTGATGTTTTTCTAGTTTATTGACCTTTTTCTTAACTTTTCCGATGTCTTCCGTCGAGACCAAGCATTTTTGCGCAATATCCTCCATCTTCTTAGACGTTTCTGTCAGTTGCTTTTGTTGGCTGCTGAGGACACCTTCCATGCTAGTTAAAGTTTCGCTGATTTTCTGTATTTGAACCAGCAGAGGGTGCAGTAGCTCGCTTGTCTGTTGACTGACAGCAGGCTCTGGGGGGTTACCCGGGCCGGAAGTCCCGCCTCCCTTCTTTTCCGGTTTGAAAGGGACCTTCTTCATGGCCGACATCTGCTTTATTTGTTTACTTTTTAAAAGTTCGTGACACGTCCCTCAGGAAACCCACTTACACTCAGGCTTCAGTAGCACCCCAAAGGTATTTTCATCAACCCTTCTTTCCTTATAACCCCCTTCGCTTTCTTTTAAAAGTCCCGCTTCTCACTGGGGGGATTCCCCCTCCTCCCAAACGCTCATTCGCTCGAGGGGAAAGGATTCGGGTTTTCGCTTCAAAGTAAGACCTTCGACTCACGGTTCACCGCCGCTTCTTCTTTTGCTTTAGTTCATATCGCTGTTCCTCACTCCTGGAAGTCGGTGGCGCTGCTAAGTCCCATTACGGGCACAACGCAGCGGGGCCGATTGGGGCGGGGAGAAAGCCTCAATTTCCCGGCTGTCTGCCGGCAAAGAGGCTACTCCCCAAGCGCCCTCGGTTCGGAGCCTTATCCTAAGGCTCACTAGGGTCTTTCGCATAAGCGAAGACCCCCCTGACTGCGTGTGGGCTAGCCGCCTCCGGGATCGTCCCGAGACGCGGCCGCCATTCGCAACGCCAGAAACCGAAACCCTGTGAACTGATATCTTGTCAATGGGGCCCCGTCTCTATGGATAAGCAGCGGACCAACTCCCTTCGGTCTCATTGCTAAAAAGGCTCGGGTGATCTGCACTGGACACGGGCCGCCCGGTAGTGGCCCCAGATGGAGGCGCACCCCTTTCCCCAGCTGATCCGTCTTTGACCTCCGAATATACAAAGACATCCCCTTTGGTCCGAAGGAGACATCCCGTACCCCCAAGGGCGTGTTGGTGAAGGAGATTCTGGAGCTCGCTACCAGTTCCCCTACCCTCAAGGCCCCAAAAAGGCCAAGACGAATGCGGTCTCGAAGAGTGCAGCCTCATACTGGGACCAACACAGCGCTGGCAGCTCTCGCAAAATCCCCCCAACAACTCGAAGGTCACAGGCCGTCTACTATCTGGAGGCCGTGTGGCTTGCCTCCGCCAGCCCTCGACCGCTCTACGAGCTTGGAATGAGTGGCATGGGTCCTCGAATCCCTCAGCCTTGCTAAAAAATGTGATGGCGGCCATGCGACCCCTGATGGTGCTGTGAGAGAACCCGCTGTCTTGCAGGCATGCCATGTAGCGAAGTACCCAGTCCCCCTCCACCGGCAAGGTCTGCGGACCCCCAAACCCCGCGGTAAAGTCAAAAAAGGCATCTATAGCCTTGGTATACATGGCCAGAGTGGAGGGGGCAAGGGACCCGTAAATGCCCCGCCATATTGTACCTTCCCAAGTTCCCACAGCTCCTCCGGAAATGGGTCTGAAACGCGGTTGGCTCCTGGCGCCAGGATCCGGAAGCGTTCCTCCTGTTGGCGAGACAAAGCGTCCGCTATGCTATTATCCACGCCTGGCACATGCCGTGCAGAAAAAGTAATGTTATCGGCCAGGCAGGCCATAACCAGGCGGCGAACCAACCGCATCACCCGGTCAGACTTGGAAGTTTGCTTGTTCACCACCCGCACAACCGCCTGGTTGTCGCACCAGAACTGCACCCTTTCCACCCCGACCGCCCTGCTGACCCCCATTGGCTAGGGAAAGGGGGGAGGAGACGCGTCTTTTCCCGCCGCGCCCCCGGCCCCCCTTCCCCCTTCTGGCTGGCCTCTTTGTCCCCGCCCATCCCCGCAAATGGCGGGCCTGGGCTACCCGGGCCCTTTCTGCTTCCGTCTTTTTTAAAAATAATTTTTTATTGTTTGTATGTATGTTTGTCTTCTTGTTTTTGTCTTTTTCTATCCAATTCCCTCCTGAAGCTGTCCATGCTTGTAGCTGCCACCACCTCCTCTGACAGTGAATTCCATGTCTTAATCACTCTTTGGGTGTAGAAGTACTTCCTTTATCAGTTCTAACCCAAATGCTCAGCAATTTCATTGAGTGACCACTTGCATTGTGAGAAAGGGAGAAAAGTACTTCTTTACCTGGTCTATCCCATGCATAATGCTGTAAACCTCTATCATGTTACCCCTCAATTGTCGTTTCTCCAAGCTAAAGAGCCACAAGCATTTTAATCTTTCTTCATAGGGAAAGTGTTCGACACTTTTATCATTCTAGTTGCCCTTTTCTGCACTTTTCCAATGCTATAATATCCTTTCTGAGGTGTGGTGACCGGAATTGTACACAGGATTCCAAATGAGGTTGCACCATTGATTTATACAGGGGCATTATGATACTGGCTGATTTGTTTTCAATTCCCTTCCTAATAATCCTCAGCATAGCGTTGGCCTTTTTTATTGCAGTCACACACTGTCTTGACATTTTCAGTGAGTTATCTACTATTACTCCAAGATCTCTCTCTTGGTCAGTCTCTGCCAGCTTGGACCCCATCAATGTGTATTTATAGTTAGGATTTTTAGCCTCAATGTGCATCACTTTGCACTTGGCCACACTGAACCCCATCTACCATGTTGATGCCCACTTGCCCATACTTGACAGATCCCTTTGGAGTCCCTCACAATCCTCCCTGGTTTTCACCACCCTGAACAACTTCGTGTCATCTGCAAATTTAGCCACTTCACTGCTTACTCCCAATTCCAAATTATTAATGAACAAGTTAAAAAGCATTGGACCCAGTACTGATCCCTGTGGTACACCACTGCTTACCACCCTCCACTGAGAAAATTGTCCATTTATACTCACACTCTTCTTCCTATTAATTACCCAGTTTTTGATCCACAAAAGGACTTGTCCCCTTGTCCCATGACTATTGAGCTTATTTAGGAGCCTTTGAAGAGGAGCTTTATCAAAAGCTTTCTAGAAGTCAAGGTAAACAACATCTATTGGGTTCCCCTTGTCCACATTTTTGTTTACCCCCTCAAAGAGCACTAACAGGTTAGTGAAACAAGATCTTCCCTTACAGAACCCATGCTGAGTCTGCCTCAATAGTTTTTGTTCATCAATGTGCCTACTAATTATCTCCTTAATAACAGTTTCCATCAATTTACCCAGTATTAACGTCAGATTGACTAGCCTGTAATTAGGACCAAGTCCAGGATCGCCTCTCCCCTGGTAGGTTCTGTGACCATCTGCTCCATAGCACAGTCGTTGAGAGTGTCTAGAAACTCAGTCTCTTTTTATCAACTTGAACAAATATTCACCCAATCAATGTGTGGGTAGTTAAAATCACCTATTACAACACAGTTATTTCATCTAGCCACTATCTTTAATTCATTCATCATTTTATAATCCTCCTCTATCTTTTGATCTGGTGGGCAATAACAAACTCCCAGTGTTAAGCTTCCTTTTGGACCCACTATTTTGATCCATAGCATTTCCAAAAAGTGAATTCAATTGTCTTACCTTCTCAGTCTTACTGGACTGTATACCCTCTCTGACATACAGAGCCACCCCTCCTCCAACCCTAACCCCCCACCCTTCCGATATAATTTATAACCAGGAATCACTGTATCCCACTGATTTTCCTCATCCCACCAAGTTTCTGAAATACCTACAATATCTATGTTTCTCCCCAACACCAAGCATCCCAACTCCCCAATTTTACCTTGGACACTTCTAGCATTTGTGTATAAATACAGGCATGTTAGGCCCACAACCTGTAGTCTCAAGACTTTGCCAGGTAGTCCACATTGTCTGCTACAGTCCCAGTGGACAATTCTAATTAATTTCCCTGTAACAGCTACCCCTTCATTTCTTTGAGAAAAGCCATCCTGAAACAGAGATTTTTCATCTCCTTTTGGCTTTCCCCCAATACTCAGTTTAAAAACTGCTCTGCCACCTTTTTGATTTTAAATGCCAGCAGCCTGGTTCCTTCTTGGGACAAGTGGAGACTGTCTCTTTTGTACAGCTCCCTCTTGTTCCAAAAAGCATCCCAGTGCCTAACAAACTTGAACCCTTCCCCCTACACCATCATCTCATCCATGTACTGAGACTCCTGATCTGTGCCTTTCTCTCTGGCCCTGTGCATGGAACAGATACCACAGAGCCAGTTTCATGTAGTGGTTAAGTGAGCGGACTCTAATCTGGGAGAACCAGGTTTGATTCCCCACTCCTCCATTCACAGCTGCTGGATGACCTTAGGGAAGCCATGGTTCTGATAAGAGCTGTCCTTGAAAGAGCAGTTCTTGAAAGAGCTCCCTCAGTCCCACCTACCTCACAGGGTGTCTGTTGTGGGCAGGGGAAGGGAAAGGAGTTTGTAAGCTGCTCTGAGACTCTGAGTGAAGAGTGGGATATAAATCCAATCTCTTTTCTTCTTCTTCTGAGAAGGCTACCTTGGAGGTCCTGGCCTTGTGTTTCTTGCCTAGCAGACTAAATTTTTCCTCCAGGACTTCACGACTGCATTTCCCCACATCATTGGTGCCAACATGTACCACAACCACTGGCTCCTCCCCAGCACTATCTACCAGCCTATCTAGATGTCCAATATCTTCGCACCAGGCAGGCAAGTCACCATACAGTCAGAACGCAGGTTCACCACCCAGCTGTCTACCTGCCTGAGGATCGAATCACCAACTACCAAATGCCCCCTGCCAAGGGATAGTTCCTTGGTGCAAAAGGATACTCATTCATCAGCTGAAGAAGAGGTCCCTTCTGAGGGCGCATTCCCCTTATCTGCAGCACGGTGCCTTGTTTCTTCTTGAACCTCATGCTCCCTGACAGTGGTGAGGTTACCATATTCAGAGTGGAACATATCTAATAAGTCCCAGAGAGTCTTTTCCATGCACCTAACTGACTGTCTCTGTCACCTTGGCCTCAAGGGAGCAAACTCGTTCCCTGAGAACCAGGAGCTCCTTGCACCAGGCACACACCCAAGACTTCTGTCCAGTGGGCAGATAGTCATACATGTGACACTCTGTGCAAAACACTAGATAGCCTCCAACCCCCCTGCTGGCATTCTGGCTTCATAATTGCTTTTAAAATAATAATTATATATAATCCCCTTTTATATATAAACCCTTTGCATTTATGTGGTTCTCCTTGTAGAAGTCTACTTACCTTATTGGAAACCCAAAGAGACTAGGGCCCTGGCTTTCTGGCTCTTCCTGGGCTTCTTACAGAGTCTCTAGTCTAAGAGTCCCTAGGCCAAGAGTCCTTTGGCTCTCACACTTCAGCTCATGCCTCTGGCAAGGGGCTGCCTTAAACAGAAGCTTCCTCCAGCAGAAGGTGTGGCCAGCAGCTATTCAAATTCACCCAGGCACTCAATTACAGTCAAACAATGACCCTTTCACACCCTATCTCAAGCAGCTAGGACTCTGCAACAACTCACAACTCATCCACATACTCCCAAACACAGTCCCCCCACAAATACCCTCTCAGTTAAACCACCTCTGCTGAAAGTAAATAAAAAACACTCACCCCTCTAGCAGCTCTATCTCCTGCTCCTTCTTAGAGCTCAGCTGGGTCAGAGCTCAGCTGGGTAGTTAGCCATGACAATAGCTTCACCCCAAAATTGTACAGGTAAGCAACTGCCTCTGAACATGGTATGTACCATGTCCAGGAGCATGTAGTTCTTGAGTTCTGTGACACCATTCTGTTGTGGATTGCAGGGCACAGTCATCTGGTGCTATATGCCTTGCTCTTTCAGGAACTGCTCCATCGCATTTGAGCAAAATTCTCCTACATTATCTGAGCACAGTATTTCTGGTTTCTTGTTGAAGTTAGTAGAAACCATTGCAATATATTCTATCTTATCAAAAGCTTCAGCCTTATTTTTAGGAAGATACAAAATACAATATCTTGAATAATAGTCTATAAGTGTTAAGTAGTAACAGTACCCATCATGGGTGGCAGGAAGAAGTCCCCCTAGGTCAGTATGGATCAGCTGCAGTGGGGCTGTGGTCTTCCTTGTGCTGTGCTGAGGGAATGGTTGTTTAGTGCTTTTTCCTTGTAAACAACAAACACAAGTTGGGTTAGAAATACATTCAGTAAAGTTCATGCCTTTCACCAAACCCTGATTTTGCATGTCCTTAATGTTTTGAATATTCCTATGTCATGTTCTCCTATGCCACAGAGTAATGCATTCATTGTGCTTGCAGGTTTTCACAACATTTACTTCTTGAGTAGGTGGTTCCTCCTCATAGTCAATCTGACTCAAGTTTTGACATACCTTCATATTCTGGAGTTTCATTGCATTCATCTGGCATCTCATCATTTCCCTTTTGGACATTGCTTTGTGTACAGTTAAGTTATCATTTTCAATCAGTTCAGAATTCTCATGGTTCAACTCAGGACAGTAGAAATCTATGCAAAAATCTTCATTTCTTTCCACACTATAAAATCCATTTAGTAATTTTCCTTTGACATATGTCAGTCCATCTTTTATAACAAAACAGCCATGAGCAGTAAAAAGTGTGTCAAATCATAGTTTGACCAGTTCACTTATTGATAGGATATCTGTTTTTAGTTCAGAAATCAGCAGGACATAATGTCATAGTCTCTTTTGACGAAGTATAGAAATGGAGATATTTACCTGGGAATTCCATTGGGAGACTGTGAAGGGAGACTGTGAATCTCAAGACTATCATTGCGGAGACTGTGAATTTCAGGACTATTATCATTACTAGGAATAAGGCCCATTGTGGAAATAAATACAATGAGCTCTAGAAAAAGGCTCTGGGAGAGTGCCAAGGCCTTGGGCACTCAGCATCAATGTGCTGTGGTGACCTCAGCAGGGTATAATGACACAGAGTCCACCATTTTCTCCAGAGGAACTGATCTCTGCTACCTGAAGAGCAGTTGTAATTTTCAGTGATCTCCAGCCCTCACCTGGAGATTGGCAACAATTATTACCCAGGAAGAAATGGCTGGTTTGGAGGGTGGAGTCTGAGGTCCCACTCCTCCTGAAACTTCACCCTCTCCAGGCTCTACCACTCAAATCTCCATGAATTTCCCAACCAGGGATTGGCAACCCTATCTCCTTCCCAGCCAACCATCAACCCGCCATTATCTGCCCCTCTGATTTCAGCTTTCCATCTCCTTCCCCCTCCCTCCTGGAAAGCAGTTGTAATTCTGAGTGATTTTTACCCCTCTCCTGAGATTGGCAACAGTGGTTCCCTGGAAGGGAATGGCTAGTTGGGAGGGTGGAGTCTATGGCATTGTACCTGTTTGAGGTCCTACCCCTCATCAAACCTCACCCTCTCCAGGTTCCATCCCTCAAATCTCCAGGAATTTCCCACCTGGAGTTGGCAACCCTATCTCCTTCCCAGCCAAGCATCAACCTACCTTTATTTCCCCCTCTCTCTTCAGCTTTCCATTTCTCCCCCACAACCTGCAGCCTCTTCCATGCTCTGAAGCCTGACTGCCATAGAGTCTACCATGTTCTGTGCTCTGAAGCCCTGGCTGCCACAGAGTCCACCATTTTCTCCATGGGAACTGATCTTTGCCATCTGGAGAGCAGTTGTAATTCTGACTGCTCTCCAGCCCTCACCTGAAGATTGGCAATAATAGTTCACCAGGAAGAAAAGTAGTCTTTCTCTGCAATGGGGACCAAAGCAGCTTGCATCATTCTCCTCTCCCCCTTTTGATTTGCACAACTTCCCTGTGAGTTAGGTTAGGCTGAAAGTCCAAAATCACCCACTCAGCTTCTACAGCAAGAACCTGGATCTAGCAGACCCTGCTCTGAAGCACTGACTGCTACACATAGGACAGCCAACCTCCAGGTGGAGTCTGAAGATCACCTGGTATCACAACTGAACTCCAGACAACCGATCTCTCCCCCCCCCCGGAGAAAATAACTGCTTTGGAAGGCGGACTTTATGGCATTCTGTTCAGCTGAGGCCTCTCCCCTTCCCAAACCCTGGCTTCCATAGACTCTACCAGAAAATCTCCAGGAATCTCCCTATGTGGAGCTGGCAACCCTAGTCAGGACTGGCCCCAATGAGTTCCTCACAAAGGCCTGCAAAAGGTTTCCTTTGTCTGAACCAAGGTTGGTTGCCTGCTGTGGAGAAACAGGCTCCAGTTTACAACTTAGCTGTTTGCCTCCCACCCTTGTCCCGTGGGCATATCTCACTCCTTAAGTTTGCTGCCACCACTCATGGAATCGTCACTGCCTTTTTAGAGGGACAGTGAGACCCTCTGGCTGAATCTCCCTATTTGGAGATGGAATCCCCAATCTTTGGGGGATCTCTGGAAAGTTGGCACCCAAGGATCTGGCCTTTCCTTGCTTCCCTGGGCTACCCTCTCACTTTAGTATTGTGCAGAGCAGGGGAGACTATGTGGTCAGAGCACAAGACAGATTATTAGCCCAAATTAAAGAATTTAACTATTTACACAGTTATGGAGCACACACACACACTGTAGGAGTAAGCACACACTCACACTATGAACCAACAGGGCATAAATCAACATGGGTTAAACACAATCCTCTTTCCCTACACACAATATACCTCTGGAGGCTGTGGACTCACCTGTACTTCAGCCTCTCTCTTTTGCCCAAGAGAGCAAGGAAACTTCCATTCATTTCCCAGTCCAGCCGACTGGAGTGGCTGAATTTCTGCTACCTCCCAGGGATGAAGACTGCCTTGGGACAGTCCCTGTTTTCCCACTCTTTTCTGCCTTGGGGCAGTTGGGAACTGTAGTCCAGCAGATGAGGAAGCCCCACTCAACCCAGTGAGTGATACTCCTGCAGGCCCCTCTCTGGAACTACAGCTCAATTAAAACTTATGGGGGAACATTTTAAACAAATAACCACAGCTGTCTTACAAACACAGGTAACTGCCATTTCATGATACCTACCAACAGCCACTGAAAAGCGTCTTCATCAAGAGAGAAAGCCATTTGCCAGTAATTCTGACAAGGCACAGTGGCTGAAAGGCGAGTGGGCGGGGAAGAGGAGCAGACCCAGCATCTGGCCAATGGCACGCGACTACTCTTGAATGGTGGCTGATGGGCCAATGGCTGAGGGAGAGCATGGAATCTTGCCACCTCAAAACAGGATTATTATATAGGAGAGATTGGCAGCATTTGAAGATTCATCTTGGACTGTTTGTCTGTCTCTTAAAGCTTATATTCATGTTATGGAGCTGTTTGTACTGTTCAGGTTTACAATTGTAATTGTTTCCTTTGACACGGTGTGGTGTATATAAGAACTGTGATGTGTTTAAGAATTATGTACACAATTATCTCTATATAATGAAAGTTACAGAGGTTTTAGCAATATATGTTATTTCTTTGTTGTAGTATTATAATGATGGTTACAGTTGTTTCCTAGTTCATTCAATTTACTTAAGACAGTGGTATTATTTGTTTTTGTGCCATGACTTTTAACTAGGCATCTGCACAGCAGAATTATCACATTAATTCCATACTGGCAAGACAGGAAGGGCATGATTATCGTCTTCATTAAATATCAGAAGTATTGATACTGTATTAGAATGTTGTGTCGGGATTCATAGGTTCCATCCCAATTCATTAAAATACTTGACTAATATTTGACAAAATATGGTCAATTTACTGTGGTTTTTGGGTCCTCTCAAATGGCTAACCCTATGTATTCAAGCCAGTTTACACAGCCTCCTTTCCCTAGAAATCGCCACCAGCCACAATCCTTCTTTGGAATGTAGCTTGCATGGGGCCAACTTCCATGAGAACCATGCTGAGTATGGTGCTGTAGGATCCAATTATTCTACAGTGTCCCTGACTTGGCTTCTTGGGGTTTACAGAGGGAGAGGAATACTCTGCAGTTAGGTGTCTGAGGAAGGCATCTGCTATTTGTCATACAAAAAGAAGAGACGTATGCCCAGCCTTTTAATGTACCTGCAATTGAAAATTGAAGGTTTATGCTCTATAGAATAATAGCTATTGTATCATAAACCACTGCAGTATTAGCTAGTCAGAAAGCTTGCGTATTAGTTGCCAACCACAGTTTTTTAAAAAAGCAGTTGATGCTGCTCTCAGATATTGATGGATAACATCCATTCAAAGTAAACCCCGTTTAGAGATTCTATTGCTACTTTGATTTCTATGCTGAGAACGTCTAGAAATTAGGAAGATGAGAGTAAAAGCTGTACATATTTATGCACTGGGCATGTGCACTTATCATTCACTCTTCTCTATGCTGATAATGTGATTTCACCTTCCTTTTATTAATTTTTTTAAAAAATATTTACATTATTTCTCACTGGGACCCAAGGCATATTACACAGAGGGAGTCAATACAATAGGGTGGGACATTCAATAAACAATGTATCAATACAATGGGGGCATTCAATAAACAATGAGTCAATACAATGGGGTGGGACATTCAATAAACAATGAAAGAGGATTTGGGTTGTGGAACGAACCAAAAGTCTGAAAAACAGAGCTGAAGCAAAGTGTAAGTATTAACAAGACACATCAAATGATGCAAAATCACACTGCACCAAACTATACACAGTAGTGTAGACCACAGTCCCTGACTATGCCCCAGCAGAGGTAATTGCATTTTTCTTTCTTTATGGTGAGTAGACCAATCAATATAAAAGCAAACTATCTAAACAAATACCCATTGTTGCAAGAGTAATTTCTCTCTATGGTAAAACTTTCATTGAAGCAAGCAGAAAATAGATCGAGCAACATGAAATAATAGACAACATTAATCATTTTTAAGTGTTCATTTGCCCATCATAGGTGCCTTATTGTAAAGGATTGGGCCAACGGTCATTCTTCACTATTTTTTCCAGTAGCAGCAATGCAATCCCAAGCCTTGTTACACTGACCTCAATGTTAGCTGACCTCAATGGGGTCAGAAAGGTGTAACTCTGCTTAGAATTATCCTGCAAGGGTTCCTTTACTAAACCATTCAAAGAAAGCTGCTGCCCTGACCTGGATAGCCCAGGCAAGCCTGATATTATCAGATCTCAGAAGTTAAACAGGGCTGACTCTGGCAAGTACTTGGATGGGAGACCTCCTTGGAATACCAGAGGCAGGAAGTGGGGGCAGGCTTTATTCAGCTACCTCTCTGAATATCCTCCAGGCCTCCAGTAGGGGTCGGTCACAAGAGGTCGCTATGACTTCCAGGTGCACGCACAGTCACCAGAGGTTGCCATGATTTCCAGATACCCACATATTCACACACACACACATTCTAAAAGAAAAAGAAAGCAGCCAAAAGTATGACCATCTGAGGAGCCTTTTCTACAGCATAACCAGCAACTAGTCTTGAAGCACTGTAAAAGATTTAATACACGGATAGTGTTATGAACATAGCCCTTTGTAGGACATGACCGGCTTCATTCTCCCTCTGCTTATAGGCACTAATGCACAACATTATTTGATAGAGAGTTTATAATTGACTTCTAATTAGTGTGCACCATTCACTGAATGCATGGCTTATCTAACTGGAAAGACTAAGAGAACAAAAAACAACAACAACCCACAACCATCTGTGGCAAGAGCAAACTGCACACACATATTTTCAAAAAGAATTATAGACATACTCCATGTAAACTGGAAGACAGTTGGAATGGCACAGGGGTCATCCCACGAATAGGTGTGTGCAGTCAGATATTATTGATCTGATCAAATGTCTTGTTATTCCATTATTGGATCAGGTCATCAATATCCAGCATAGGAACAGGTTTCACAATAGTTTCCTAACTCTGATAAGCTTAATCTGAGAGGGGGAAAAAAAAAAACACCATAATCGGGTTGAGTGATGTGTTTTCAGTTCTCTGCAGCTTGACAGGAAATGGCGGTGGGGATGGTAAGCAGGTCTCCCAGTCAGTCTGATCAAAGGACAAGATCAGGAGAACTGGAGCTGCCCTTGGCTGATCAGGCTATCCTGTGTAGCAATTTCCTTCCCACTGCTCCTCATGTAGTTCTGGTTGGGGGGGAGGAGCCTTGGATTACTTTGGAGACCCTGCCTGAAACTTGCTCAAAGTATGCAGACCACGGCCTGGACCTTTTATTTCTGTGCTGGACCCTTTCCTGGACTACTGACTGGTTTGGTTAATTGTGATTATTAGCAATTATTAGATTATTAAGAACATAAGAGAAGCCAATGTTGAATCAAGCCAATGGCCCATCTAGTCCAACACTCTGTCACACAGCAGCCAAAAATACCAGGTGCCATCAGGAGGTCCAGCAATGGGGCCAGGACACTAGAAGCCCTCCCACTGCTGCCCCCTCCAGCACCAAGAATAGAGTGCATCACCTGCCCCAGACTGAGAGTTCCCATCTAAACCCTGTGGCTAATAGCCACTGATGGACTTCTGTTCCATATGTTTATCTAATTCCCTCTTGAAACTGTCCATGCTTGTAGCTGCCACCACCTCCTGTGGCAGTGAATTCCATATGTTAATCACTCTTTGGATGAAGAAGTACTTCCTTTTATCTGTTCTAACCCGACTGCTCAGCAATTTCATGGAGTGCCCACGAGTTCTTGTATTGTATTATTACGAGTTCTTGTATTGTATTATTAGTAATAGCTAGCTTTCTCTGGATGGGTAAGTTAAGAAGGGGGTACCGTTGTGTTCTCTGGGCTAAGAGGAAAGGAAGTTGTTTTGTTGTTATTAATATACTGTTCTTATTTTAACTTTGCTCATTTGTTGAGTTTGGGGAGCGCCATTTAGTTAAAAAAAATAGCTACTTCAGAAAACTCTTTATTTTCCTCCATAAGAAAGAAGCAAAGGATAGATGGGAACACCTTCAGGGGCCTATAAAATTGGACTCTTTTGTCCAATTTCCTTGAAACTTGTGAGATCTTCAGCAGAGAGGGAGAACTATATTAGTAGAAAGCTTGGTGCCTTTTGGTGAAAAAACAGCTGCTCTGGAAAGCCTCTCATTTCCCCCCAATAGAAAACAATGGGCAAACATCCAATCTGACATCAATGAAAATGGAAATTTCCCCAGCATAACTTTCTAATATGATAAAAACACTCGAGACATTTAATGAAAATGATAATCGTGCCCTTTCTGAAATTATATGAAATTAAAATGATAATTCAAGTGTGTCCCACTTGGACTGAGTATTGGAGAAATATATAAATTACTGATTATAATTGTTAGGATTCAGGTACATAGGAATCAAATTCGAAAAAAAAACCCAAACTTTTGGTACACCATCATAGCTATCCATCAGACCTGTTACTCTTATACATTTATTATTTTTTCTTTCAAATAACTTTGCATACCTTTTAGTAATATTAATATTAATTAATACTAATATTCACAACTATAGAATATAGTTAAGAAGGAAAAACAACAGAAAAATCAGAATGATAGCACTGAAGTGTCATTAATCCATTTCCTTACAGAAGGCTCAACCCACTTAATCCAGGTAACAATGTGTTGCAAAAGAAGCATTCTTGTCTCAGAATCAATTCACACTTTCCTTAAAGCACAGGTGCATAACTCCTAGAGACTCTGGCTTTTTTTCACCCCTACACACAAGGCAACAGCAGATGGTTTTCACTGTAGCATATTAGAGATCTCGGACATAAAAGTATGTCAGGACTGTTTAGCTGTGAATACTTCATGGTCCCGAAGGAAGACCATTCAGATATATTAATAATAACTATTGGAGTAACTTGTAAAATAATCATGAATGCCATACTTGCAAAAGACACACTGTTGACATAAAGCAACCAATAATCTCTAAAGTAATATTATTTATGTATTCCCATCTTTTTTTTTTAGGAATCTGTGTTTGCCTACGAAAGTTGTAACACAAACTCACATTAATTGCATGTTTCTCATTCAGATGTCTAATTTATCATTCCTAACTAGGTTCAAGTTCTTTTCTTAGGCACTGGATGTTGGGGTAATCTAAGAATCACAATAATTCACTATTCTGTGGAAATTACTCTCCCGCACTGAAACCTGTGCCTTTTATTTTCCAATATTCTTTGGTCTTCAAAAGTCAGAGGCATGGATGAAATCCATCTAGTTCTACATTAAGGCAGGGATTGTGGATTAAGGCAGGAATTCTCCTATGTAGCTTCAGAAGGAAGTAGCCTGACAGCCTCAGTGCTCCAGGAAAACAATTGATTTAACAGGGCTCTTTTTATAGCAGGAACTCCTTTACATATTAGCAACACACCCCTAATGTAGCCAGTCCTCCAAGAAAAAGAGCTGTAAGAAGAACTCTGTAAACTCTTGGAGGATTGGCTACATTAGGGGTGTGTCACCTAATATGCAAAGGCGTTCCTGCTACAAAAAGAGCCCTGATTGATTAATGAAAAGAATTATACCCCTCCTTTCTTCAAGGTTCAATCAGGCTCTTTTGTTTGATTCTCTAGAGCTCCTAACACCTATGGCCATAGTAATGCTCCAAGTTTTCTGGGTAACCAGAGCTCTCAGAATCTCCCTCATAATACAGGTTTCCAGATGACTTCGTCATAAGCCCTGTCCACTATCAGATAGTATGACTCAGTCCTGACACATAACACAAATCAAGCAACTGTCCTATGACAGCTTGGATCCAATTTGAGTGTAGCCCTTATTGCACCAATGGGCAGCTAGATCTTGCCTTTTTGGCCCAATGCCATTACATATTTTAATTTCTGCACCAAATCTGGCCATTAGAAGCACTCCCCCATTTGTGCCCAGGTAAATCAAAGTGTATATGAAAGGCATCTCCAGCCCTCTACTTTTGTAGTTGGTTCCCCTCCAGAACATTCTTCCAACACCACAGACATGGAATCGTTGGAACTCTTCTCTTCAAGACAGGCAGATTAAGTCAACCTGTTTTCCTTCCTTAAACCTCCCTGTCTTTCTACCTGCTCCTTGATCCTTAGCTTCTCCAGCTCCCATTACTGGTCAATCTACCTTTCTGCCAGCCAGTCCATTCTCATTGCAATCCCCAATCAATTAGAGACTTTCCTCTCTTTCCTCCAAAACCCATTCCCCAGTTATTCCATGGAAACTGGTGGTCCTTTTTTAAGCAAGCCACCACCATCACCTCTGTGGGCTGGTTTGCTCTGGACTAGCCATGTGGGAGGAACATGATTTGGAACTGAGCATTTGACTTAAAGTAATTCAGCTCTACACAAGGATTGTACAAACGTGAATGGTTTGTCACATGTAAATTGTTACACCTGGTATTTTTGGCCACTGTGTGACAGAGTGGTGGACTGAATGGGCCATTGGCCTGATCCAACATTGGCTTCTCTTATGTTCTTACATTACTGTGATATTATTGCAATTGAACCGTTCAGTCTTAATGTCTTATACTTTTGCTTTGATTCCTCACTTTCTGCCCTGTAAGTTAGATAAGATAATAAAGTTAATTGCTTCCATCTTTTCCTCCTCAATGATTTATTATGCCAGAAAAGGATCTTTGGATACAACAGCCTCAAGAGATTCTTTTACAGCCATGTTTTAGTCTATGGCCCATTATGCACACACATCTTACTGCAGATTTTCAGAGAAGTAACCCTTTAATCTTGACTTCATATTCTGTGCCCACCTTAGGCACCATTCTTTTTCCTCCGGTATATTTATTCTGTAGCTACAATATAAAACAACAACACTTTTCTAGATCAAGGTGGTGTAGCTCAGAGGTACTGCCTTATTCATGAGGTAACCACAGCAGCAGGATACCCCACTTTTGACCTGGGCAAGAGACCCACAGAACCAGTCCAAAGAGAACACTCTTGTGCTAAAGAGTTAGTTAAAGCTCTGCAAAGGGTTTCAGTCTAAGGTTGCACAAGGCACCCTCAAGGGCAATCTCCAATCCCCTCCCTCCAGCCAGCAAAGATATGCATATGGAATGACAGTGAGTTCCTTCAGGTAAAATATCTGCATTCTCAAAGCCATTCAGGAGATGTCTGGTGAGCCTTCTCTGTCTCCATATCCCCACACAATCCCCTTTGTATGATACCTGTGCCGATGTGGAAATCTTTTGTCTCAATGCCTACCCTTCCTGTCCCCTCCCGCAGGATACCAAGACAACCTAATGGAATATTAAATCATTAATGATTCTTCCTGACACTTATTTGAGACCCATTACCCTCTTTTGTTTAAGCCTGGGAACCCATTCAACCTACCCTGGTAAGACCATCAATGGTCATTAAACCCATAAAGTCCTGGCCCAGGAGTCTGCCCCTCAAATTCCTATATAAATATAGTAAGTCCTGATTCTGTGTGCACTCTGAGGGTACCTACTATAGGGTACACCCCCAAAGCCTCTACTTTGGGTCTCCTTTCTTAGTGTGAGATCCTGGCCATTTGTGCTTTCTTCTACAAAGATGTCTGTACATCTGGAAATGTAATATAACCCCTATAACTGCTCCTTAATGTCTCTATCTTCACATCTTTATTACTTAGTTCTGGATTGTGTGGACATTTTGATTGCTTAGCATGATTGTATGCAGGGATATTCTCTAATTGCCAAACCTTCCTTTGGTTTGCTTTGCTCAGTTTGCCATGTTCGCTGGGGGGGGGGGGAGACGTTCCTGAGGGGAGGGGAGTGACTGATGTGTGAGCAGGAATCTTTTGCTTGTAGAGGTGGTAGTTTTCCTGAAGATATACCTTCCTCTTTTACAGAGGAATGTCCTTGACATGGTTGGATCGCCTGCCTCCGCTAGACCCCCTTCCCGGCTTTCCTGGGGGTCCCGCAGCTGCAGAGCCCCCAGGAAAGCCGGTGCTGGGAGGGAGGGGGCGGAAGCTAGACCCCGCCCCCTTCCCGGCTTCCCTGGGGGTCCTCCAGCCAAGGAGCCCCCAGGAAAGCCGGCACTGGGAGGGGAGGCAGCTAGACCCCCTGCCCCTTCCCGGCTTTCCTGGGGGTCCCACAGCCACGGAGCCCCCAGGAAAGCCGGTGCTGGGAGGGAGGGGGCTGTGGCTAGACCCCCGCCCCCTTCCTGGCTTTCCTGGGGGTCCTGCAGCCGCAGAGCCTCCAGGAAAGCCGGTGCTGGTGCAGCAGCCAAATCGCCGGCTCACAACTTTAATGCCAGCTGCTCACAGAGTAGGATTTTTGCTCACAGGACTCCACAGCTTAGAGGGAGCATTGCTTGCAAACATTCCCCCCATCACCACCTCTCAGACAGGCTCCCAGGGAGGGCTGCGGCCTGTCCTCCTCCTCCTCACATGACTGAGGCGGCCCGGCCTCCCCTCCGCCTGGGCCAGGCCTGAGCATCGCGGCTCCTTCCTTCCTCCCACCCTTCCTTCCCTCCCCCTCATCCGGCCATGGTGGCCCACCTGAGCTCGGGCCGGGTCAACCTGACACTGCTGCAGGAGGCCAGCCGCAGGGAGCTGCGCGAGTTCCTCGACAAGTGCGCCAGATCCAAGGTCAGCAGCAGCAGTGCCTGTGCAGGCCTCCACATCCTGCGCTCACCTGGGGCTGCCACCTGCCCAGCACGCCACCTCAGGTGGGCAGAGAGAGAGAGAGGCGCACCCCCCGGTGCTCTCTTAGCCTCCCCGCCCCATAAATTGCAGCCCCTCTGCTTTGTGGGCAGCCTGGAAGGGAGGGGGCAATGGCTAGACCCCCCCGCCCCCTTCCCTGGCTTTCCTGGGGGCCCCACAGCTGTGGAGCCTCCAGGAAAGCCAGTGTTCCACCGCCGCCACCCCAGTCTCCAGGCCCCACCGGGAGGTTGGCATCCCCAGTGGGGGGCGCCCCAGGCTGTCCTGCCTAGGGTGCCCAGACACCTGGAGCCGGTCCTGGTCCTTGAAACATTCAGTGCCAGCTTGAGCTTGTAGATAACAGAACCATATTTTTTCCAATTAGGTTGAGATGGCCGTGACTAGGTGAAGAATGTGATGTGTGATTGGGGGATGGGGAAAAGGGGCTATGTTTGGTGCGTGCCAAAACCACCAGTTCTAACACAGTACTATTCTGATCTGGATCTTGCATATATCTCAATAAACATATTGCTGCCAAAGAGAGTGTTGATGAGAGTAACTTGACCAGTAATCTGACACTAGTAAAACTATTAGATACTCTTTAAATCTGGAGTCTTCATACTGAACTGGACCTTGGTAAACAAAGGTGTGTGATCCCTTGTACCCTTCTGGTTTCCTCTGTTTCATAGCTAATTTCTCTCAATATTGAGACAGGACATTTGTGGTAACAGTGGAGCATCACTTGTGACATGTGAGGGGTGGTGTTCAAAGGTTTTTTTTTAAATAAATAAATAAATAAATAAATACACAATTGCCCTATCACAGCTGCAGAGCAGTGTCCAGCAAGTACCTTCCATTTAAAGGTTTCAGGTTTTGAACATGCATTTTAATGTTAGCTCTTTGAATGAAAGGTAACAGAAATGAACACAGGCAAAGGGGGGAAACTGATGTCGAAACTGACAAGACTGTTTTTGAAACTGACAAGCAGCTGCAAAACCCTGTTTTCCACTTTGCGGAGCATTAGGGAATTCTCTGCTGTGTTTTTAGCCACTGTAAAAAATGCAAAAGAGTCATACAAACTCATAAAATGGGGAAACATGTTGAGTGTACAGGGCGCATGGTAGAACCCATTGACACTGGCATTGCAAGCTGTGATTGTTGGCAGCATGTGTGTTTGTGCGTATGTCTGTACAAAGTCAACTGCAACTCCACCATGTTTTGCACTGGGCTGCAATTTGTATAGGGGAGAAGTACTCTGGGAGAAGTTTTGAAGAGCATTTTTTATTCGTGTGCCACTAAATTGAAAAAAGGGGTATCTTGGGTGATGCCCTAGCACAGCTGCATAGTAATGCTAATTTCCTGCCCTTCCTTGCAAATTTGTGTGGCTTTCTCTTTGTGATTCTCTAGTTTGATCCTGCCCACTGGTTGTGATCGTGGCAGTTTTTTTTAAGCCTGTCCTGTACTGATTGCACTCTGCCCTCCAAATGGAACAATCCCAAACCATTCTTAAGTTCAGTGGTTAGCAGAAGGTTCATGTGGCTCAGCTACCATTTTAATTTTAGCCTTCTGGAATTTTTCAAAATTCCCCCCCCCCAAATTTTGTACACTAAAGCATTAAAGGGGGAAAAAAACGCAAAGCTTTAGGCTTCCCATCCCACTGTCTCTTTGTGCCTTTACATCAATTTCATTCCATGCTGAGGCTTCCCCCCCCTTATTTTGTTTGTATGCAGCACTGAAATATGTATCTCTCTTTTTGCACTGATGCTATCATTTGCCTCCTCTCCAATCCCCTTTTCAAGTCAATACCAGCAGGGAACTAAATCTCACATGGCTCCTTTTAAACTTTCCCCCCATTGTTTGTTTGTTTGTTTAAATCGGCAATCTGAGACTAGTGATAATCTCATATCTCCAGACTCATGCTGCTTGTAAAAAAAATATTTAAAAAAAAATGATTGGAAAATGGAACTTGTACAGCGATGAAGTGGGAAGGATGGGGGGAAGGTACAGGGTGGGCAGAATGACCTTGATGTGGGTGAGGAGTGGCCTTTGAGGGATGGCAAAAGGGCAGGGGGTAATCTGAGGGAATCTATACACTTGAATTTCCTTTGGCTTGGAAGTGAACCAAGGGAAAAATCAGCACAAAAGGACTCTCAGAAAACCTGGGGAAACAGTGGCCAGAAAGCAAACTGAGTGCTGAGGGGAGGAAAATCAATGGCAAAGAAAAACTGACAGACATGCACAGTGAAAGTGAGGGAAAGCACCTGTGTGTAAGAGGCCCATGAATGCCAAGAGAAGTAGGTATTCTGCTGGAGAACAGGAACTAATTAATCATGCTGAAGGACTGAAATTTAAAGGGCCAATAGCCTTTGAAGCTTCAGTCATGTTTTGCTTGTTCACAAGGGGCATCCAAATTATGTTTTAAGTTTAAAAGATCACCACAAGTCAAATCTGAAAAAGATGGAGAAAAAAAGCATAACTACTGGAATGAACAAATTATGACAACCAGAGACTAAATGGGTAGTGAAGAAACAACCGAAGTTAAGGACATTTATGTGGAGGGCCCCTAGATGACTGATATGCTTGTTCCAATAGCATAATTTGAGACTGAGAGCACTTTATCTGGAAATCTATAATCTAGTTCTGTGATGGTAAAATGCATTATCAGCTTCCTATAACCTAAAAAAAAGAACAGAAGCCTGTTTTGTTGCCTTCATATTTTAGCATTGACAGATGAGCAGATGCAATGTAACCAAGGTACTAAGTTGTGAAATGGGCATGAAATGAAATCCAAGAATTAATCTCCAGAAAAAAATAAAGATAAGGCAGTCATTAAAGTATACTCAGGTTTTGTTTCCCGACAGTGGGTTTCTTGAATGACTTCCAGGGTATTAACACAATGCTATTCATACCTGAGGTGATTGCCTCCATTGAATCTGTAAAGCGGCCTTTCCATCCTTATTTACAATTTAATTTAGTATCTACAGGATTTCCTATGGAGGTGGAGGAAGTCACAGTGATTCTGACCCAGCGTGGTGCAATATTTAAAACATCAGACTGCAATCAGGGAGACCCGAGTTTAAATTCCTGCTCAGCCACAAAGTTCATAGGGATATGGTGGTGTAATGGTTTGGGGAGACCCAGGTTCAATCTTTGATGGCCAAGAAACTCCTTGGTAGAGCTGCCACATCTCCAGGATTAGAAGCTGACCTCCCACTGGCACCCTTCTAGCATCTGCACAAAATGCTAAGGTTAAACCTTAGAGTTTAAGGCAAATGCTATAACATCGTCCTGATGCAATGACATCATTTTCTGGTTGCTCTGGAAGTGGTGTTACCAAATCACTGAAGAGGGTCCCACAGCCCTTTAGTTTCCCTCCTGTTGCCAGCCTTAGGCTGGCAACCCTGTCCCCTGGGTAACACTGGGTCCTTTACTCACTTCCTCACCTTCCTGACAGTGGTGTTGTGATGATAAAATGGACAAGACAACTATATTTGCCACTGTGATTCCCTTGTTTGACGGGTGTGATCAAAATGTACTAAATATTTAAATAAATAAACAGTGCAGAGAAAAATTGTGGAATGGTAAATAATAAAGTGGGAGGAATCACTCAATTTGTAATATTCCCCACTGAAGATAATATACCAAAATAAAGGAACAATAAAAATGAAGGCCTCTGTTAAACTATTTTGATTGTAGAATACACCCCCACGCACGCACACACACACCCCACACACTGATTATCAAGCTATTGCTTGACCAACAGTAGAAGAGCAACTGGCCTTTACTGAAAAAAAATGTCATGCCATATTATGTATTTGTTGTTCTTGTAGAAGGTCCTTCTCCAAAGAACTGGAACTCACATGCTTTCAAATGCACCAGTGCTGCAGAATAGGAGGAAGGTTCAAAATGGCCAACAATTCCTGTGTGTGATCCAGTGGAGGTTTCCTCTGACAGAAATGGAAAGGTGATTTTCACCATTTCTCCCTCTCACAGCAGACCTCTTGATTTCCCAGGAGAAGCATTTCAGGGTGCATTTTGGGCTGCAGTGAGAGGGGGAGATGGAAAGTCCAGTTCCACTAATGGAAATCCCTTCCATCTGGGGAGATTTTGTATCGAATTCAAACTTGCTGTAACTTAGCTATGAATGGTTATTGTGTAAACCTTGATAAGTGCAAATTAAAGGAATTGTTATGCTGTTTAATAGTTCTGTAAGGTCTGGATTTATTTAGAAATCAGTATACTGAAGAAAGGCTGTCAACAACTTTGATTTTCTCCACCCTCTTCCTGCAGTATGTATGTGTCTGACAAGACTTGAATTCCAATTTCTGTGGGAAAGATCTTCAAGGAAAACCATGCCCCAACACTGTACCATGAACACCCCATGCAATCTCAATTTCTTACCACTCCTCCACAGCAAAAGGCTATTTAGAAACAGGAATGTTAGGAGCTTGGGTGCAGTTCAAGGTGTAGGGACAGAATTTTCCCAGAAGTACACCTGATCTCTAGACTATGAAGATCAGGGTCCCAGGAGGAGATTGCAGCTTCAGAAGCAGAGTCTCTGGCATGTCATCCTTGCTGAGGTCCCTCCCTCCACAAGCAACACCCCCAAGTCCCCAGGAATTTCTCAAGCCAAAGTTGACAATTCTGTTTGATTCCCACCTGGCACCTTACAATCTCCTTGAAAGGCAGAAACAGCTATGATTTTATCTTACCCATTATATTCAGGGCTTGTTAAGGAAACCAACTAGGGCTGATGTATCTTTCAAAGCACATTAAAGACTGTGGGTTTCCATTATCTCACTGACTATTTCCAAACATTTGCATTGATCTGATAATGCATTTTGTTTGATTGTGTTTTCTGTTTTTCTTTTTTTTTCTAGTTCCAAGCTAATCTGAGGTATCTGATTCCTTGGGAAGTATATTGCCTAACCAAAGTCTGTACATTTGTATTTTGGGGGGCAAAGTTTCCATTTCTGCTCTCACACAACAAACATCTAAGGGACATCATTTTCTTGAGATAATTTCCTAATACTTCACATACAAAAATACTGATTCCAGAAGTTATTTAGGGAATAACTAGGGATGGACACGAACTAGGAAAATGCAGTTTGGTTTGTTGTTCATGGTGTGCCTGGTTCGTGAGCCACAAACCGTCATGAACTTTTAGACATCAAACAAACTGGTTTGATCCATGAGGTCCATGATGCAGTAGAATGCCCACCCAGTGTGCTAGATTCACCAAATTTACAGGGGGTCCCTGGCTGACTCTCCTCTACCTGCCCTCCAAGTTTGGTGAGGATTGTATTTACAGGGTCTGGGTTACATTCCCCAGGAAAGTGCTTTCTAGGGAAATGACAGGCACAGGTTCAGAAGTATATAGAACAGACCCTGTGCAAACTAGAGACATCAAACTCTCAGGGGACTGCCCCTAATGCTTTTCTACATGCCCTCCAAGTTATATGCAAATTGTACTTAGCATCCCCAAAAAGATGCCCCCAGGAAATTGCTTTTGGGAAAAATGTCAAGCACAGGCTCAAAAGTGCAAGTTACACACACCAAACACACAGGGAACCTCACCCTGCTGCCCGCTTCTCTACAATCTCTCCCCAGTTACTTAAAAGTTTGGTAAACATTTTGATTGAGTGGAGACTGTCTGGAAATGCATCCATTCACAAACCACACCCGCTTGAAAGTTCATGGAAAGTTCATGCCAGTTGACCTGCCACAAACTTCAGTTCGCAAACCACAAACTGCCCAAAATTTATCATGAACTTTAACTCATGAGCCACTTCAAGCCCATCCCTAGGAAAAACAGTACCATCCTCTGCAAAGTTACTTCAACCTAAGCCCCTTGAAATTAATGAGTTTAGAATGGATTAACTCTGGATTGTACTGCTAGTCATAGGTATACAGGGATATATTTATATTGCTACCATGGATCATGTGTACCTCTGAATATAATCACAATTATTCAGTCCATTGATGTACATCAAAGTCTGTTACATAAGGGAGAAATTTCAATATGTTGCTGACATGAAGGCATTTATTTATCATTTCTTTTTTTCTAAACTAACTATCATGTGTCTTTCCATATTACAGAAAACCTCAGTGGTCAGACAGGAGAAATTATTTGGGGATGCATGGACTCTTCACTTTCTTTAGACAAAGAAAAGTTGTGTTATTGCAAAATAATTGAACCTATGAAGTTTAAAAATACTGTTCAAAGGCTAAATTCATCTCTGTCCACTTTTTTAACAAATGGGTAGCTTTCATCAGTTGTCATTGAACTGTATGGCACAGCCTAAAACTAAATGGGCTGTGGACTGAAATTTTGGAGTAGATGCATGCATATATTTCCTATAGTGATACAATTTATGTTGAAATAATGAAAAGGATTGCATCATGAGTTTAATAAGTGTTTCCTCTATTTTTTTTTCATAGTGAAAGTGGTATTGAACATTCATCTTCTATCACCTCACTAATGTCACAGTTAGCGCACAATCTCAGATTAAGGTAAAGGATTCAAAAATATTCCATTCTAGGTAATAGCATACCTGCCACAATTCAGAGAAATAAGGATACCACAGTTCATGTTAATAAAAAAGGTATACTTTAAATGCTACAAAATATAATCTGACATCCAAAATAATATTGTGAAGAAGGGGCATATGGCACCAGATTATCTGATGTATTGGGTCCAAACCCATATTTCTGCAAGCCTGAAGTGACAATGTGGCTTGCCTCCAATTGGGAAGGGATGGCATGCCAGCTCCCCACCCTCCCCTGCAAGCAGGCTCATGGCAGTTCACAACAAAATTCAAATGGAATAAAACATTTAAAAAGTCAAGCAATAATCCTATTTAAAGCCCCATCAGCATACCATAAGATGACTAAAAGTATTTCAGAAGCTCCCAGAGAACACTGCATGTATGCCCAAATGAAACAGTTGATTGGGGGATGGGTGCTAAGCACCATTAAGATGGAATGAAAGGGGGGTCGTGGCATCAGCTGAAAATGGCAGGCGCTTTCTGAGTTGTTTCCAGAGCCCTTTTCCCCCTGAACCCAAAAAACGCAAGTGGTAAGGTCGCTAATTTCTTCTAAATAATGGGCAAAAGTGGCGGAGGGACTACCAAACCTGCTGGTCTGATCTCCAAATCTGTACAGTTGTATTTCACTTCAGAATCCCTTACAAACGCGACAGAGAGAAGCAAAATGGCCAGTTTTAAAATGGCAGATCGCAAAATTCCCGCTGATTCTAACCCCTCCATGCTCACCAACAGCGATCTATATGACACTCTAAAAGCCTTCAAGAAAGAGATTTTATCTAATATCAGTGACATGCTCAGGCCTCTATCTGACCAATTAGAGGAACTGAGCACAGCAATGCACAAAATCTCCCCAACCACGGAAACTGGATGGAGGCGGCAATAACAAATCAGGGAGACATTCAAAAGTTACAAGCTGCTGAAATTTGGACAAGAGACAAAATATTCATGCTAGAGCACAAAGTCCGGGAATGATTTTTGAAATTCCGCGGCTTTGGGGAGCAAGCTGAAGGCAACACAGAGGTGTCCATTTTCATCTCACAATGGCTGGCACAGGTCCTGCAACTAGAAGAGGGAGTTGCTCCGATCATTGCTAAAGCGTTCCGCTTGGGGCCCATTGCATCGGACAAGCATAGAGGCCCTCGGGACATTTTGGTTGAATTTGCTAACTACAGAACAAGGTCCAAAATCTTGCTGATGGCTAGAACCAAAGGCACTTTTAAATATAACAATGACGAGATCACAATCTTCCCTGATGTAGCACCGGAGGCTCTGCAATTGAGGCGCACCCTGAAACTGATCACTCAATGCTTAAACGAGGCAGGAATCAGATACAGGTTGCCTTCAGGTTATTTCAAGTTCGACATAACGGCACCAACCACCAAGCAGATGACATCGATTCCAGCACAGCCTTCCTGGAAATTTCCCCAGATCTACAAAGGAATGTCAATAATAAGAAGAGAAAGATGGAGGTTCCCAACTCATCTCCTTGCTAGAGCAAGATTCCAATACGTCATTCCTCCATGAAGACTGAACTAGAGCTGAAGGATGAAACAATGACTAATCTCTGCCTATACTTAAGTTTAATTCTTTGACTTTACCATTTAATAAATCATTCTTTTATTGGGGGTGGGGGGAAGGGGGGTGGGGGTTTGGTTCATGTTTCCCCATTGGATATGGAAGGTTTTACTTATTACTCTTACTGTTAAGTTCTTAAATCCTCTGACAGAGGGGCATTTTTTGCCCAGCAAGGATTCATTCCTTGTGCTGGAGGGGTGGGTGGGGGTTAACCACTAATATTTTTTCTCTTCAAAGTTTATTGTTGTTTTGCACTATTTTTGCCTTCTTAAAGGATTTAGGGGAGGGGTGAATGGTTTAGAGTTTTGTTTGATAAAGACACCTTTGTTAAGGTTGGTTATAAAGAGCTGTTTTCAATTGCGCTCTTGCTGTTCACTTGCATTTTTGACCACAAAAGTTTATCATCCTACGTTTAGAAAACCTAGATTGTTGTTAGTCTATGAACTGTTCAGGAAATTAACTATGACTGCTTCTGAAAATATACTTTCATGCTTTAATTTTAGATCTTGCAAAAGACTTGTTACTGAGACCTCGATGTTCCAGATAAACATGTCAAATATATTGCTGGCAGGTTATACTCAATGGTCTAATACTCCCATGAATATGGAGGTTGTTTTTTTTGGCTTGATACCTGAAGTCTTTCTTTTCTCAAGCTTTAAGCTCTTGTTCTTTTCCTGAGTTATGGCTTCCAATGGATTGAATATTTTAACTTTGAACTGTAGAGGCCTTAACAACAAGATTAAAGTAAAACGTATCTCAGCATTTTTAAAACAACAAAAGAGAGATATTGCATTCCTACAAGAAACATATATAAAGAAAGGGTGTACAGTCTTTTCCTCCAAGTGGTTCACAGGGCAATACATGGCATATGGCTCCTCAAAGGTGAGGGGAGTTGCGGTGATACTCGCTAAGAACGCCAGATTTACCCTAGATTCATCTTTAGCAGATGAAAATGGCAGATTTATCTTCTTGAAAGGGAAACTGAATGGTTCCCAAACCACGCTAGCCTCAATATATGCACCAAATCATGCACAGGTTCACTTCCTCCAGGACACTCTTTCAAAACTGCAAGTTTTCAGACATGGTTCCCTTATTTTGGGGGGAGATCTTAATTATGCCATGAACAAACACACTGACAGATCCAGGAGGTGTGACCAAATTCCAAGGACAAAAGATTTGGGGTCATCCACTACAATTCAAAACTTAATTAATGATTTAGGTTTTTGTGATATCTGGCAGTATTGTAATCCTTCATCATGTGATTACACTTATTTTTCTTCCCAATACCAGGTCTATTCAAGACTAGATTATATACTTATCTCTACAGATTTGGTGAACAGAGTCTGCTCCTCAGAGATTGGCATCTGTAGATGGTCTGACCACGCTCCAGTGTCTTGTACCTTAAATTGGGGAGAAGATACAAAAAGCAGACCACAATGGCGTTTAAGACCATTTTTATTACAGAACTGCTTCCCAAGCACATTCCTCCCTCTCTTATAAGAAAAACTCAAGTACTAAAGGGCCTAAAGCACTCAAAGCTTTAGCATGGAAAATCAAACAGCAGCACTACTATTAGAGACAGTAATGGTAATCTGCACTCCGACACAACCAGTATTGTTTGGATAATGGAAGACTATTATGCAAAACTATATAGCTCCTCCTCTCCTCATGAATCAAACATATACACTTACCTGCAGTCAAGATCAGACTTGAAACCCCTTTCTATAGAACACAGAGAATTCTTAGACCTACCAATCTCCAAAAAAGAGGTAGGGACAGCTGTCAAAGCTCTGAAACGAAACAAGGCCCCTGGTCCAGATGGTTTTGGAGCAGAATATTATAAGGCTCTGGCTCCTCAAATTGTGAAACCATTAGCTGCTCTGTTTAACAACATCCTGCAAGATAGGGTAGTTCCTAAATCATGGAGGGAAGCTACTGTGATCCTACTGCAAAAAAAGATAAAGATACAACTGATCCAAAGGCATATAGGCCGATATCCCTCTTGAATGTGGACTATAAAATCTTTATGCAAATCTTAACTGCTAGATTAAAACACATTATCCCATGGTACATACACAAGGACCAAATGGGATTTATACTGACCTGCGACATCACAGATAACATCCGTAAAACTTTGAACTTGATCCATCAAGGGAGGTTACACCCCGAAACGGACTCGCTTTTATTGTCCATAGACATAGAAAAAGTGTTTGATACACTAGAGACTTCATATCTAAATAGCCTTCTGACACACCTCCAGTTTGGACCAACTTTTTGTAAAGCACTTCAGACTATCTATAAAGCACCTCAAGTGGTTCTGCAGATCAACGGCTTTTCCTCCAAGCTGATCCAGCTTCTCAGGGGCACTAGGCAAGGGTGCCCGATGTCACCCCTCCTTTTTGCTTTGGCAGTGGAGCTGCTGGCTTGTCATTTGCGCTCTGATAAGGACTTCCAGGGAATTAAAGTTTCAGGCAATGAATAGAAGCTCAGTTTATTTGCCGACAATTTGGTGCTCTATATAACAAACCCCCCAAAATCCTTACCAACAGTTTACTCTATCCTTCAGGAATTTGGAGCTGTCTCAGGTCTTAGGGTAAATCCTCAAAAATCTATTTTATATCCAATTAGTATTTCCCACCTTACAATACCTTATATAAAAGAAAATTTCAAATTCTAATGGATGAAAGAGCAATGGCAAATGCTAGGTATAAAGATAACTTAACTTAACTGACCTCCTCAAAGTCAACCATTTAGAGATATGCAAAGATATACAGAATCTCTTAAAGAAATGGGATACTAAATTTTTATCTTGGTTGGATAGGATTTCATTGATCAAAAGTTTTATCCTTCCTAAGTTCCTTTTTTTGTTTTCAAGCCATTCCTGTATATATTCCTCCGCATACTTTGAGAAGTTGGCAAAAACTAATGGAGTCTTTTATTTGGCAATACAAGACCACTCATATCAGGTCTTCAGTGTTGAGCAGACACGCCAACAATGGGGGATTATCAGTCCCAGATTTGCAATGGTATTCTAATCTCATAAGTCTAATTCGCCACTATAATCTCATAAATCTAATTTGCCACTATAATGATGCTATGGACACAGATTGGATGCTGATTGAAGATAGCTTTCTTCGTCAAAAAACTTTTTGCGAAACACTATGGGAAAGAAATATTAACCAAGTACAATTTCTGCAAAGTAACCCCTTCCTTCTCACTTCCATCAAAATATGGTATCTTCACAAAAATAAATTAGTACCAGCCTTTTCAATTTTAAGAACCTTTATCGGTCAGTCCTGGTTCCAGCCAGTGTGAGATCCCTCATCTTTCAGAGTTTGGAAGGCGGCAGGAATCACAAGAATTATTGATGTTCTCCGTAATGGACAAAGGCTAACTAAAAATGAACTAGAAAGAAAATATAAGATTAAGATTCAGTGGTTTGAATATATGCAAGTCCAACATCTTATACATTTAACGCTTACTCAAAATAACAAAGCAATCGGTAATTCTCAGTTATCCAGTTTTGAAAGACTCCTAGTAACCAGCAATCAAGCAAAAAAAGGCTTAATCTCTAAACTGTACTTGATTTTATCTAACTTAAACATCAAGCAAATAGCTAGTTATCAAATGGCCTGGCATAAAGATTTAAACATAAATCTTCAAGAAGATCAGTGGAACCGGATATGGTTAACCACTAACCACATATCTAAATCTATGACAATTCAAGCCACTGCCTATAAATCCTTATTTTGATGGTACCTAACTCCCTCATGGATCACTCCCTTGTCGTGGCGAGGGGGCTTGCGTGGTTCGATGAGGCTGTGGGCTATGCCGTGGAGGGCCACCCAGGACGGACAGGCCACAGCAGAGAACTCAGACCAAGCGTGATCCCCTGGAGAAGGAAATGGCAACCCACTCCAGTATCTTTGCCAAGAAAACCCCATGGACAGTGACAAAAGGCTAAAAGATATGACACCGGAAGATGAGCCCCTTAGGTCGGAAGGTGTCCAATATGCTACTGGGGAAGAGCAGAGGGCAAGTACAAGTAACCCCAGAAAGAGTGGAGCGGCTGGGCCAAAGCCGAAAGGACGCTCAGTTGTGGATGTGTCTGACGGTGAAAGGAAAGTTCGATGCTGCAAAGAACAATACTACATAGGAACCTGGAATGTAAGGTCTATGAATCAAGGTAAGCTTGACGTGGTCAAAAATGAAATGGCAAGAATGAACATTGACATCTTGGGAGTCAGTGAACTAAAGTGGACAGGAATGGGCGAATTTAACTCAGAAGACCATTATATCTACTACTGTGGCCAGGAATCCTGTAGAAAAAATGGTGTGGCCTTTATAGTCAACAAGAGAGTGAGAAAGGCAGTATTGGGATACAATCTCAAAAATGACAGAATGATCTCGGTCCGAATCCAAGGCAAACCATTCAATATCACAGTAATCCAAGTCTATGCCCCAACCACTGCTGCAGAAGAGGCTGAAGTGGACCAGTTCTATGAAGACCTACAACAGCTCATAGAACTAACACCAAAAAATGATGTCCTCATCATCATAGGGGACTGGAATGCTAAAGTAGGAAATCAAAAGGTAACCGGAATAACAGATAAGTTTGGCCTTGGAGAACAAAATGAAGCAGGGCAAAGGCTAACAGAGTTTTGTCAAGAGAACACGCTGGTCATAGCGAACACCCTTTTCAAACAACCTAAGAGGCGTCTCTACACATGGACATCACCAGATGGGCAACACCGAAATCAGATTGACTATATAATTTGCAGTCAAAGATGGAGAAGCTCTATCCAGTCAGTAAAAACAAGACCTGGAGCTGACTGTGGCTCAGATAATGAGCTACTCATTGCAAAATTCAGACTTAAATTGAAGAAAGTTGGGAAAACCACAAGGCCATTCAGATTTGACCTAGATCACATCCCCGATGAATATACAGTAGAGGTGAAGAATAGGTTTAAGGGACTAGATTTGATAGACAGAGTGCCTGAAGAACTATGGACAGAGGTCCGTGACATTGTAAAGGAGGCAGCAATCACCGCCATCCCAAAGAAAAAGAAATGCAAAAAAGCAAAGTGGCTGTCTGATGAGGCTTTACACATAGCAGAGGAAAGAAGGAAAGCCAAAGGCAACGGTGAAAAGGAAAGATTTGCCCAACTGAATGCAGATTTCCAGAGAACAGCAAGGAGAGATAAGGAAGCTTTCCTGAATGAACAATGCAAAGTAATAGAGGAAAACAATAGATTGGGAAGGACTAGAGATCTCTTCAAGAAAATTGGAGAAATCAAGGGAACGTTCCATGCAAAGCTGGCCATGATAAAGGACAAAAACGGTAGGGACCTAACAGAAGCAGAAGAGATTAGGAAAAGATGGCAAGAATACACAGAAGA
The DNA here is from genome assembly GCA_029375565.1 of Gekko gecko. Taxonomy (NCBI): domain Eukaryota; kingdom Metazoa; phylum Chordata; class Lepidosauria; order Squamata; family Gekkonidae; genus Gekko; species Gekko gecko. The sequence continues at coordinate 66,182,215 of JAPDNY010000002.1, read as the reverse complement.
ACTATACAAGAAGGACCTCAATGTCCTTGACCACCACAATGGTATAATCACTGACCTCGAGCCAGACATCCTGGAAAGCGAAGTTAAATGGGCCTTAGAAAGCATTACTAACAACAAAGCTAGTGGAGGTGATGGTATCCCAGCTGAGTTATTCAAAGTCTTAAAAGAAGATGCTGTTAAAGTGCTGCACTCAATTTGCCAACAAATTTGGAAAACACAACAGTGGCCACAGGATTGGAAAAGGTCAGTTTATATTCCAATCCCAAAGAAGGGCAATGTCAAGGAATGTTCAAACTATTGCACAATTGCACTCATTTCACATGCTAGCAAGGTCATGCTCAAAATCCTACAAGCTAGGCTCCAACAGTACGTGGATAGAGAACTGCCAGAAGTACAAGCTGGGTTTCGAAGAGGTAGAGGAACTAGAGATCAAATTGCTAACATTCGCTGGATTATGGAGAAAGCAAGAGAGTACCAGAAAAACATCTACTTCTGCTTCATTGACTATCCTAAAGCCTTTGATTGTGTGGATCACAATAAATTATGGCAGGTTCTTAAAGAGATGGGAGCACCAGACCACCTCACATGTCTCCTGAGAAACCTGTATAAGGGTCAAGAAGCAACAGTTAGAACCGGATATGGAACAACTGATTGGTTTAGCATAGGAAAAGGAGTACGACAAGGATGTATATTGTCACCTTGCTTATTTAATTTATATGCAGAGTACATCGTGCGAAATGCTGGCCTGGATGAATCACAAGCGGGAGTTAAGATTGCTGGGGAAAAGATCAATAACCTCAGATATGCAGACGATACCACTCTGATGGCAGAAAGTGAAGAGGACCTCAAGAGCCTCTTGCTCAGGGTGAAAGAGGAGAGCACAAAAGTGGGCTTGAAGCTCAACATCAAAAAAACTAAGATCATGGCATCTGGCCGCATCACTCCTTGGCAAATAGAAGGGGAAGTCGTGGAAGTAGTGACAGACTTCAAGTTCCTAGGATCCCAGATCACTGCAGATGGTGACTGCAGCCATGAAATTAAAAGACTCCTGCTCCTTGGGAGGAAAGCGATGGCAAACCTAAACAGCATGATAAAAAGCAGAGAGATCACCCTGCCAACAAAAGTCCGCATGGTCAAAGCAATGGTATTCCCCATAGTAATGTATGGCTGCGAGAGTTGGACTATAAGGAAGGCCGAGCGCTGAAGAATAGATTCTTTTGAACTATGGTGCTGGAGAAGACTCTTGAGAGTCCCTTGGACTGCAAGGAAATCAAATCAGTCAATCCTAAAAGAAATCAACCCTGACTGTTCCCTGGAAGGCCAGATCCTGAAGCTGAAGCTCAAATACTTTGGCCACCAAATGAGAAGGGAGCATTCACTGGAGAAGACCCTGATGCTGGGAAAGATTGAAGGTCAAAGAAGAAGAGGACGGCAAAGGATGAGATGGTTAGACAGTGTCATCAATGCAACGAACATGAAATTGAGCAAACTTCAGCGGACAGCGGAAGACAGGAGGGCCTGGCATGATCTGGTCCATGGGGTCGCGAAGAGTCGGACTCGACTGTGCGACTGAACAACATCAACCCCAGTAGGACTGGTTTACGTGACTTCACATGTGAGCCCTCTCTGTTGGAAGCATTGTGGAGTTAGGGGCTCCTATTTTCATTTATGGTGGGAATGTATTCATATTCAAAATTTTTGGAAACAAGTAACACAAGCAATACAGCATTTCACCAGCATTGCTATGCCATTAGATTCGAAGCTAATCCTTCTGAACTTGTGGGAGGAGATTCAGATACCTAAAATACAAAGGGACTTAATTATTGTTCTCTTAACAGCTGCTAAAGCAGTCATAGCACAACAATGGAAGAATGGAGATCCCCCATCCATAGCTCAGTGGTATGGGAAAGTTTGGAATTATTTTACTTTAGAAAAATTTGCAATATACACTGATAAAACTTTGCTTGAAAACACAATTTGGGACCCATTAGACAAATGGTTTCCTTTTCTTGAGAAAACAGAAGCAGGCAAGCTAATCTGTGAAAAATTGTCATTGTTCAAAATTGAGTCTTTGTTGTGTTAAAATCTTACTTATAAAGTTTTCCATTGGTTATTATGTGACCTTAGAGTATTATAAGTAAAGGTGTCGTTAAAGCATGTTTTTATTATTGTTTTATTCTTACTCTTATATTTCTGTTTTTGTATTGATCTTTCAAAACTAAATAGAAGTGTTTAATTTTTTTTAAAAAAAAATAAGATGGAATGAAAGGGTGGAGCAGGGGAGGCTGATATAACTGGGCACCCACCGCCTCACCCAAAGGCCTGGAACAACAACTCCATCTTGCAGGCCCTGCAGAACTTTAATAAGTCCTGCAGGACCCTGATCTAACTTGGCAAGGAGTTCTACTAGGCTGGGACCAGAGCTGGAAAGGCCTTGGCTCTGGTTGAGGGTAAGTTGATGTCTTTGGGGGCAGAAACCACCAGAAGATGCTGTTCAGTGAAGTGCAAGGCTCACTGGGGGATGTATGGGGAGAGTTGGTCCTGCAGATATGACAGTCACAGACTGCATATGGCTTTGAAGGTTAATACCATAACCTTGAACATGATTCGGTAGTCAACTGGCAACCAATGCAGCTGGCGCAGCACCATCAGCATGTGCATCCACAGAGATGACCCAGTCAGCAGGTGCACCACTGCATTTTGCACCAGTTGAAATTCCCAGGGTTAAGGGCACAATAGAAAGCCCAAGCAAGCAGGTGGAGCTCAGGTCAGGGAAGATGGGGGGAAGAAATGATAAACTAACCCCATCCTCATGGACCTATAAGTGCAAGTGGATCCTGACCAGGTAGTTACAATTAAATCTAGGGTTAGAATCTTGAATCTAGGTAAAAACCATAGAGAGGGCAATTCTTAAATCATTGAATGCCCCCCAGCCCTGTTTTGCTTTTGCCACTCTATTGAGTGAAGACAAGGGCTGGAGCAGTGGGGGTGAGAGGCTGCCCACCATGGCGGACAACCTGGTAAAGCTATTTAAATCTACATAAACTGGCCCCTAGAGTTAGAAGCACAGTGCTGGTAGGCACCTTCCCCACCTGTACCCCATGTGAGAAAATACAGAAAAGCTGGGGTGAATTATCTTCTTCAGATATATGAATGAAGAGCGCCTAGAGAAGCAGCAAATTCAAAGACTGGTAATGGGGGAAGCAGCCATGATGGAGCCTGTGTGCTTAGGACACCAGCAGATGGCAGGATCTGTATTCTCAGAGGTGAAGCAAGAGGCAAACACTCACAGTCTACTACAAAGGGATGTCCAGCATACTACAAGATCTTAAAATCAGGACTATTTCTGGAGTTATGTTTCTTCTTTAACCAAACTAATAAAAAGAAAGATGGAGAAAGACTGAAGCATTTATGTTCTGAACAAAAACCAATTAAGATATATAGTAAAAGAAGCAGTGCTGATGCTGAACACTTCTCTCCTGCAACCACTTGAGCAAGCAGGCTTGTATATGTGCCCTGCTGATGTGGATGCTGATGAACATCTGGAGGTGCCTCATCTGTATCACACTGCTCAGCCCAGCCCTGTTGGACTGGCTGGAGGGGTTCAGGTGCAAACTGGGGGTTTGGGATGCCTCTCTGCACATCGTCATCAGGGCTACCAAGTATTACTTATTTGCCTGAGCCTAAACCTGGACAGGAATCAAATATGATGGAATAGCCAGCAAAACACGAAGAAATGTATTTTTCTTCCAGAAGCCAACAGAAACAATTCCCCTTCATAAGTTATAGGATGCAATTTTTTGCTGTTGTAATTACATTTTTGGATTTTTATCCTCTTTTCCTCACCCCGCAGTGCATCAATATAAATTGAGATTTTGTTAAAACTAATCACTTCCTTCAGTTAGGTTATCTGGCTCTGGTCACACTGCAAAGGTAATTGCGCTTTGTTCCCGCTTTGTTTAATTCGGGAACATTTTTCTTTGCATTGGGCTGACTAGATGCAGCCAGCCCCTCTCTTACAGCACCCGCTCGCCTATTGCTGCGCCATCCCTCCAGGTGATCCTGCTGGCCACGGGGGAGGCTCGGGCGGCTGCTGCTTCTGCCGACACTTTGGGGGGGTGCTGCTGCCGCTGCTGCCGCCATTGACCCATGAAAACAGGCTCCACCGTGTCCGCTGTCTCTGCCATCCTCCTTGCTGGCCCCATCCAGGCTGCCAGAGCCCCTGCCTCTCGTTCCCACCTCCAGGGCCATCTTTTTTGTGTTGTTTTTTTTAAAGCTTCTGGTTTGAGTGCTTGACTAAACATGTGCTTAATAAATCCATTATTAAACGTTAAATGGATTTATTAAGCGCATGTTTGCTCAAGCGCTCAAACCGGAAGCTTTTTTAAAAGCTTTTTTTAAAAAAAGCACAAACAGCGTTCAGACGGCCCTAATCGCAATCATTGCAAAAGATGGGCTGTCCAGATAGGCAAAATCGCGCATTCAAAGCGGAAGTGCCAGGAAAACACTTGATTTTTCAGGGGTCAGGGAAACCCGGCATCATTGTGCGAGTGAGCCTGCTTCGGGGCGGGAGGCGGATTGGCGCGTGTGAATGTGAAACTGACATGTGCAAGGAAACAGCAGCGAATCCCGATCAAAACAGCAGTGTGACTGGACCCTCAGAATAATCATACATTAGCACAATTAGTGGTTCAGCATGATGGTTTACATTGGCATCCTAAACTGAGTTAAATCCTTCTATTAACGTCAGTAGAAGGTTATAAGTCTGTTTAGCATGGCACTGACAGAATCCCTATCAACAACAGGAGATTCATTGCTTCCAATAATGGAAAAGATGACAACCAAAACAAAAATAAGCAAATACTTCAATCTCTTTACGGGAGGGGGAGTGTCGAATTGAGGTTCAGTCGAACAGGGCAGGAAGATGAATCTCAGAACACTTGGAAAAATGTCTGAAGAAAACTGATACAATAAAATTGAGGGGATAACAAACAATGGCTGACATTACAGTTCTGAGAACATCTTGAATTATGCATGTTCCCATAGAAAGTTTAAACTGACATTCTTTAGAGGTTCCCTGGACCCTGGTCATAAACTACCTCAGAGGTTTGCTGTGAAAGTAAATGTATTAATAGTTTTTTGTTGTTGTTGCTGTTGTTTTTAAAAAAGCCTCCTTGTCAGAATGAGATGTGATCTGCTTTTCAAAGCTTGAGGAAAAGCCATAAAGATTTGGAATTGTTCGTAAGTATTCCGAATTTGGTGCTTCCAGATATTTCCAAATGCACCTCCCTCACATGCATACAGCATTGTTTTAATTGGTCTTAATCCCACTTATTTGCATTACTTCCTGTAGATCTTATTTCTTAGCTATGTCAGTTAGATGACAAGGTAATAATGAAATATCAAAATGAAATATCAAATTTTTTAACCCAGCATAATTAACTTGTTTTCAATACCCAAACAGGGTATCTTACTTTAATGCTTCTTTGAAAGAAGATGGCAGTATAACAGCCTGAATAATATTTTTGTTCAGAAGTCTTGCTAGCAAGCACCAGTCCCTCCCATAAGAAATGCACAGCCCATACATGAAGGGATTCTTACAGGACCAATGGAGTTCTCTCTCTTCCCTTCCACAGCATGCCAGTTGTTACCTGGAATGGAAGGGTGGCACACTTCCTGTTTCCTATTTCACCAGTTCAGGGCTTTAAACCAGAGTAAATTCCCAGCTGAAGGCCTGGATGTGATAGGAAGGGCTGAAAGGAGAATCAGAAAGTGCACCAGCCGATTGTTCTGCACGATAACTGTGTGCCCACTATAATATACTCACATGCCTACACTGAAGACAGGAAGAGAAGGAGAGCTCACATCATGTGGGACTATGCCCTTAGGAATTAATGAAAATACAGCCATGGGAGGAAAAAAAAAAGTGAATAAAAATCAGGAAGGCTTCCTTTTGCTGAAATGTCATATACTTTTAAATTATGATCAGACAAAAGTGACAGCTGTGGGATATGACTAGGATGTTAAAAGCATAGACCATCTATGCTGTACTCATAGTTCCTTATAAGATGCCACTACAAACAGAAAACAAGAGTAGGTCTCCCACTGTGCTTTCTTGTCTGTGAACTTCACTGCATGTGGGTAAAAACAGAATCACACCTGGACTGGCAGTACAGCTGCAGAGTAATGTCTGTATGTACAACACATGCACACACATACTTTTTACTGAAGATGCAAAGGAGGATTGCATTAAAGCAAATCATTATCTGATAGTAATAAAACCCAGAATGTTTTTGTACATTGGGACCTCAGGATCAAGCCACATAGTATGTTTTCTTTGTACTAGTCTTATGAATGAAAATACTATCATGGGGGAAATGGGACAACCTTTGAAAGCAGTTCAGATGATTTCTGTGTGCTGCAATGTCATAGGGGTGTTGTGGTTTTAAACATGTAGCTTTTCACTGAAACAAAACTATATTTTCTTTTTTTTTCTTCTTTTAGATTTATATTCAAGCAACTGGCCAAGATGTTCCTATGGCAACCATTACAATTTCATTTCCCTGATGTACTGCAGAAGAAAAATGGATTGGATTTCAACTGACATGGAGCTTGGCAGGCATATCACTAGTTATTAAGCCCTTGCACTCACATTGTGCTGTGTCAACAACTACAGATTAGCTAGCAAAAGCCAAGAATTATAATTTTAAAGATTCTTTAGTTTCCTGAATGTTTACCTGTTCTCAAGGATTATCAGCTTCATTTCTAGCCTGCCTTTCTTACTGAGACTCTAAGGCAGATTACGAAGCATGACCAAAAACAATTCAAACCGCCAAGATCTCTTATGAACATGGTGGGGCTGGGGTAGAAGAACTGGAAGACAAGAAAATCAAACAACAGCAAAAACTGTCTAAGGCAAAAAAAACCAAACCCTGTCATTGTAGACAACAGATGGTCAAAGGAAGGGGTGTCAAACATATGGCCCAAGGGCCGGAACTGGCCCCTGCAGGGCTCCTATCCAGCCTGCAAGCAACTGGCTCTCTCCTGCTAACTTCTCCAGGGCTGCAGCTGCCACCACTGCATCACAGCTCACTTTTGCCCAGCTCCCTCAATCGTTCTTTCCTGCTTCCTGCTTTGCAGTGGAGAGAAAGAAAGCCAAGCCTTCCTTCCCTCCATTGGCTGAGGGCTCCTCCCCCTCCCTCTTTGGAGAGGAAAGGGAAGGGGAGGGAAAGAGCCAGAGAGGGGGAGGGAGGGAGGGAGTTCTGTGGAACCTTTAAGACCAACAAAGTTTTATTCCAGGTATAAGCTTTCATGTGCACACATACTTGTTTAGAGGGAGGGAGGGGGATTCTTCTGACAAGCACAATTTATATTAAGATTGCCCTGTTCTGCTGTTTACTTTGCAACCTGATCACACACACATTAAAAAAGGAAGGGGGGCAGGAAAGAGATGCAAATGGGATAAGGGAATGAAAAAGAAATTATTTTGGCTTATTCTGAATAGTTGTTTTTTTGTTTTTTTAAAAGATTAGATTTCTCTTGGCCTATCTGAGGTTTTATTTTGTTTCAAAAAGACCCCGATTAGGAATTACAACACTTGGATTGGATTCCATTGTTTAATAACTGAAAGTAGATGGCTAAGTATTTTAAAATACATTTATGATTCCATATATTCCAGTTCAACATGTTGTCTCCCCTTCTCCCCTGCCACCTCACTGATTGACTTGCCTCACATTAATCCCCCCTGCTTTTTTAACTGTTTCATTATCATCATTAGCACTGAGTGAATTTTGCCCAGTTTGAAATCAACACATTATTTCACTTGAAGAGATTCCCCTTTTCCAGTTCTAACAGATGGGGGTGGAGGAAGAAACCTAACAGCACAGCTTGCAGTCTTTATTAGAGGCAGGGAGCAAGAGTCCAGTAGCATCTTAACAACTAACAACATTTGTGACATGAGTCACTGCTCAGTTCTTCAGATACAGCTAGAATGTGAGTCCATCTGTCCTTATATATTGGTGAGTGAAGTGATTTCAGATGCCAAATGACAATAGCAGTCACTGGTAATAAGAGAAGAAACCTAGGTCTCAGTTCAGCCCAGAAGGATGCATTGTCTTGAGCTTCATTATCAGTTGCGATTCAGCAGTCTCTCTTTCCAATCTCCCTTTGAAATTCCTTTGTAAGATTAGTGCTACTCTTAAATCAGCAACTGAAGGTCCTGGAAGGATAAAATGTTCCCCCAATAGTTTTGTTTTTTTTAAGTGGTTTCTAATAGCATTAGAAAGTGTCAGAGTCCAGTAGCACCTTAAAGACTAACAAAATTTGTGGTAGGGTATGAGCTTTCATAAGTTACTGCTCATTTCTTAGACTTATTTCCATTTATTCTTTGCATCCTCCTGGACCGAATCCTCCTGGACCCAATTGAAACCTAGGTTTCCTGTCTCATTACCAATGCTGATATCTCCACACCTACTACCCCTCTGCATGTCACACCTAACCCAATCAAGCCTGCTATTGCCATTCAGAATCTGAAATCATCTTTATAAAGTATATATCTCCAGTACCTCACAGAAACATAGAGCTCTGAGTGATAGGCTGCTCAAAACAATCTGATTGGTTAGCATCAGCTGAGCAAGAAAGACTTGAGAGCTACATGATGAGGGGAGAATCAGTCAAATTTCTGCCTTGACTGAGTTGAGTGATATCAGCCTTAGCTGAGAGCAGTTTTACACAGACAGAGTACTGGGGAAAAGTTGGCAAGAAAGTTTGAGAAGTTAGGCAAAGTCTCCCATTGGGGTCAAAAAAGGAGAATAGATCGTCTTTTTTCAGTCATTTTTTTTATTTTCCACACAAACAAAACAAACACAAACATACATAAAATTGGGGTATACCATTCTACATCACTGTTTTATCTACTAAACTACCTTATATATTTTCTAAATACATTTCATTTTTTTTACTTTATATTGTCTAGTAATCTTTTGCACACACATATAAGTATTAACTTATTATTTACTACTAAATCAAACTTTGTCTAAGCATTCTATTTTTTAAAAAATAACTATATTTAAAGTCTGTAAGTCTTATTTTCTTTTGGATTAGACTTTAACTTAATGCTTAATTATACTTTTCAGTCCATTTATGGAATCTTATTCCATTTTAATTCTCACAGTTTCCTCCACCAATTTTTAGTCTTTTTTGTAGTGCTTCATCCTCTTCTTCATTTTCTGGGTTCTCCTAAGTTTTAGAGTCATGCTTCTATGTCTTTTTCCCTTGTAAGTGTAGGTCTTCCAGTGTTAGCCATCTGTACTCAGTTTTTGAGATGATTTGAAATTCCACAAGTTCTTCTCTTTCCTCTCTCTGAAGTGAACATAAGAATATAAGAGAAGCCAATGTTAGATCAGGCCAGTGGCCCATCAAGTCCAACATTCCGTCACACAGTGGCCAAAAATACCAAGTGCCATCAGGAGGTCCAGCAGTGGGGCCAGGACACTAGAAGCCCTCCCACTGTTGCCCCCCCCCACCAAGCAACAAGAATACAGTGCATCACTTGCCCCAGCCTGAGAGTTCCTATCAATATCTTGTGGCTAATAACCACTGATGGACTTCTGCTCCATATGCTTATCTAATTCCCTCTTGAAGCTGTCCATACTTGTAGCCACCGCCACCTCCTGTGACAGTGAATTCCATGTGTTAATCACTGTAACAATCCCTGTCTTGAAGATTTCATCACTTATGTTTCTTTTACAAGAACTCAAATACACATCTTTGAAGGTTTTGTATCTCTTTGTAGGTGCATAGTCCATTCTGTGGATCATATCAGTTTGATTGTAGGTTTCCTCTATATCTTGTATATATATAGAATTTTGTATATCTTCTTTCCGTTGTTTCTGAAGTTCCTCCCTCTTAGTAGCGATTTGTTGTGATAAAGTTTCCATTTTATCTTGAATAGAATCCAAACCTCCATTCGGCTGTGTTCCTGCAGAGTGCAGGGAGTTGGACTAGATGGCCTGCAAGGTCCCTTCCAACTCTAACATTCTATGATTCTATGATTCTATGCCACTCTAACAGCAGTAATAACTGTATTCTGAATTAAAATTTGGAGATCCTCTAAGGAAACCTGCGATAATGAGGATTCATTATAACTGATGATGTAATTCCTGGCACCTTTTGAATTGTATCCATAGCATCCATTTTTAAAACAATGTATTTAAAAAGAAAATCTCTGAAGTTATTTTTTTCGGCAAAGCCTTGCATTCACACCACTTCTAATGTTTAAAAAACAATAGCTGTTATATTCATATTAAAAACAGAGACACTTTCAACATAAGCCAAGAATCTAATCAGTTTTGTAGGATACAATGCAATAGAATCAAAACACAGTGGATTTTTGTTGTTTCTAAAAAGTATACAATTATTTAAAATGCAATGCAGTACAATCAATACACAGTAAATTTTTGTGGCTTCAACAAAATAAAATAAAATGTTATGGGATTATGGCAGATAATAAATTCAAAGTAAGATCCAATTCTTTTTCCTTTTAAGCAATAAAGTATTTGTAATCTATTTATAGAAGTTAGTTAGTTATAATCCTTATTAGAATGAATTATAATCCTTTACAAGATCTTCATGTATTTCCAAATGCTTTGCTTATAGTTAAAAAAAGTTATGTTATTGCTTCAATCAAGTCCAAAGTCAAATAAAACCAATTTTTCTCAGATGTTATATTTCATTGGGTGATATTATAATCTCAGACAATAGCCTTTTCTTTGCTTTTTTGCCCCAGAAACCATTTTAAAAAGAGAAAGTTCTTTTCCTAGCCATTTTTAGGAGGAAGGAGAGGGGAGGGAGGAAAGTTCTTCACCCCTTCCTTCCTTTGGCTCTTTAAACTTTAAAGGGGCTTATTAATGGGTAGGTGATTCTCTGATGTTGTTGCATTTAAATGTACTCACAGTGTTATTCTTCCTCAATAGTATGGATGAGGTATAAAACTTTTCCCCTTTGCCCAGGTAGTCACAGCTGCGCACCCATGTCTGACATGGGCGCTCTCAAATCGCTCTTGCCTCGGGGCAATCTAAGGCTCCCGCCCGCTTGCTACTGCTTGCAGGGGAGTCCAAGTGAACCCCCTTGCAATGACTTCCTCTTCAGGGAGTTAATTGGAGTTCAGGAACCCCCAAACCCCTCTAGAAGAGCTGATGATCCAGCCATCACAAGGGAGAGTGTCTCGGTGCAACTGTTCTCACCACACCAAATCCAGGAAGGACCAGGAGGACAGATCTTCTAGTGAGAGGAGAATTTTCCTACCCAGTCAAACAGGGAGTTTGCTCTGAAGAGTGCAGAGATCCCTGGTTTGGTGTGGTTAGAAACTGCCTTTAGAGGCCTTAAGAGTCAGTTAAAAATGCAAGTTGAGTACTGGTGTTTCAAGAGAAGAGGGTTTGGATACTGGAAAGAGTGCACCAGTCTTCTGGAAACTAGAAGACTCAGTGAATACTCAAACTAAGTGTACTAGAGTGTTTGGGAAACATTGCAACAAAAGCCTCTCAATGTAAAGATTTTAAGTAACTGTGAATAGCTTAAGAAACTCTCATTAACCTGAAACATAAAACCTAAAGTCTGTGCATGTCACTGATTTTACCTCAGAGTTATCTATATTGAGTTACCTCAGAACTTTCAGCCTGATTTCACCTGACCTTTCCCCTCTATGTTGAATAAAATGTTTTGTTATTTTTGAATTTCAAAATGTCTCAAGTGCTATTTTCAGTGGTTTAAGTTAAAGGGAGATCCTGACCCTTCCCTCAGGTTTCAGGGCTGAGCCAGCAGTAAAATATCATACTGAGACAGGGTGGAACAACCAAAGTTCTTCAGGAAAGAAGAAAACAGACCACTAGGGCTGCTCAGTCAGAAAGAGAAAGAAAAACAGAGGGGAAATCTTGCCTATGAGGGAGGGAAGTGGACGGGGCCCTAATAAAGACATTAAATTGCAAGAAGTGTGGGAAGTGTTATATATAACAAATATTGCAAAATACTATACTATCCCTCAAAGAAGAAACCTTCTGAGTTGATCCATTATACTACAGTTCTGATCCCTTTATAAGAATGCCTGCTTTGTACATTCCGAGAAACAATAGAAGCATGGAGGCCTTCCTATGGATGCTGGGGAATCATGTTGTGGAAATATTTTGGAATATCTTCTATTCCCTTATATATGGTTGCGGTCACACGTGCCAGAAAATATAGGGGTGGGGGAAGCAAGGCTATTTCCTCCAGAGGAATTTGACCCACAGTTGCGTGATCACACAGTCCTTGGAAGCCACAGATCCCCACTGCATGATCAAACACAACCACAGGTGAGTCAGGTCCCCCCATTTGTTTCCAATTCACTTAAATGAGGAATTGATGAATCCCTATGGAGTTTGTGATGATGCGCATACTGAGAAGGGGGGGGAGACAATGGCATGGAGTCAGGATGGCCTGATCAGACCATCCCAATGCCATGAGAGCTTGCTGGAGCAAGCAGACAGGGGAAAGTCTGTTCGTGGCCCGTCGCAACCCATTTTCTACTGGATTTCCCCTGATGTCTTTGCTTCTGTGACAGAGCAGAATGGGTTGCCAACAGCTGCGGGGCACTTCCCAGATGTTGTCTGATCATGCCCTTTAAATCCACCCAGCATTCACACCTGTGTTGGGTCTAATTGTGCATATGATTGGAGCCTATATTTCTCCGGTCCATAACCTATTAATTTCAATGGAGGAAGCAGATGGATCAATGAGTGTATTTCATTGAAATGAATGGGTCTGTATAAACACATGATAACAATTAGGTTCTAGTATGAGAGGAATGTTTAAATGTGGAGCACATATTTGCTCTATCCATCTCAAAACATTCCAAAATTCAGGTGTGACATTTTCTGCTGCCCTGCTCACATTGGGACTGTTATCTACTCATACAGCTTTGGACTGATTCAAACATGAGCTGCAAAATGGAACATATTTTTTTTTTCTATTACTTCTTACTGTTTTTGTATTCAGAGTCATAAAAAGCAAACTCTCATCCCACCATAAACCTTGTCCCACAGGAAAGCATAGAAAAACTTAAAGGTTGCTACTACAAAAGTTATCACGTAATAATGGAATATAGGTCAAAATACCAATGGGAAATACAGAACAAAATCTATGATTTGGATCCATTTCAGACTATGCTGGTGATTTCCACCAGTTCCTCCTTCCCACTGCAGATCCTCCTCATGACATTCCTCAAGGATCTCCCTAGGAGCTACATTTTGTGGTGGCAGCCAAAAATTTGTTTGATGTAGTATATCACAGGCCTGGGGGGGAGGATGCCTCTCCCTTTAAGTGGTTAAGTGCGAGGACTCTAATCTGGGAGAACTGGGTTTATTTCCCCACTCCTCCACTTGCACCTGCCTGGATGACCTTGGGCAAGCCATAGTTCTGATAAGAGCTGTTCTTGAAAAAGAGCAGTTTCTGTCAAGTGATAAATTTGACTCTGAAACTCCTCACAGAGTTGTTTGGAAGCTAAACATCTGCAAAGCTTGAACCAGATCCTCAAGAATGAGATGCCTGATTTGTTCCACAACATTGTGCCTTTATCTGCAGTCCTTCCAGGAAAAGGGATGCACCAGGTCCACAAAAAGATTCCAGGGGGGCCATCAGAGGCCTAGGTGTGTAGATGGAATAATATCTGTGTAGTGTTTGTTGTGGGTTCTAGTTTTGAGGCTCCCTTTCATTTTTCCCTGCTGATTGTCTTGTTGCTGGTCAATTATTCCCTTTTGGGTTTTGCAGACAAGTCTGCCATGCTATATATCATATAAATTGGCCCTTAGTGGCTTTGAAATGAGTGGGTTAACAACTAGAGAGGAAATATATATTTCAGTTTGATTTTCACTATTGTGAAAAACTGTCATTTTTTAAAAAAAATGTCTTTTTGAGTGCTCCCTACAAATAGTCTCAATTTTTCATCCAAGGCCTGGACACCATGCAGAGGGAAGTGTGCAAAAGAGCCCTAGGGAGGCACAATTTCTTTTTGCAGAAATGACAAGGTGAGAAAACCACAATCATGCCTTGCACTGAAAATATTGAATTCGGCAAAACTTTTCCCACACTTGCACACAATTAAAGGCAAAGAAATGTCACTGTCAAGACGATACTTAAAAAGTGATGCCTCCAAGTTGGCATGCTGTAAACAACTAATTAAGGATTTTAAATTTTAAAATACCTTGTCATTGGATGTTATATTTATTTGAACAGTTCCCTTGAAAGGAACAGAGTTCAAGCCCAAAGGGAGAAGTGGATTATTTACTTCCAGATACCAGAAACCCATAAGGCAGACAATCTCCATAAAAACAGATGCCACTAATTAAAACACTGTATTGTCTCTAACATTTAACCTTATTCAAGAAAGACTGTGTCTAACTTTTTTCTTGATACTCACTAGCAGTAATAGTCCCAATATTTAGCAGAGTGATCAGTTATAAAGCTTTTAATGTGCAACAAAAATATGCTACATACAGGGCCGTAGCCAGGATTTTTTTGTTTTGTGGGACATTTTTTTTTTGTGGGGCACCTATTATGCTTTTACTTATACTTAAAAATAATAAATCACTGGAGATTTTGGGCGTGGAGCCTGAAGAGGACAGGGTTTGGTGAGGAGAGGGACTTCAGTGGGGTATAATACCATAGAGTCCACCTTGAGATCAGGTGTAATGCCAGGGGATCTCCAGCCACCATTTGGAGATTGGCAACCCCAGGAGAGAGAGATTGGCTTCTCCCACCATTACCAACCACCACCCCACACCCTCTGCCATGGAAAGCTATGGGAGAGAGAAAGATTGGCTTTCTCACCACCATCACCATGCCTTCTCTCTCTCTCTCTCTCTCTCTCTCTCTCTCTCTCTCTCTCTCTCTCCCTTTCCCAGCCACCCTCCCCAGGGGGGAGCCTGGCAAAGGAAAGGAAAGCTGCCCTGCCACTTCTGGTCAGTTTCACTCCTGAAGGAACAGCTGTTAGGTTTAATAGCTGCTCAGAGGAAGTGAAACTGACCAAAAACAGTGGTAGGGCAGCTTTCCTTCCCCAGCTCCCCACAGTGTTTGGAAGGCTGGGAAAGGAAAGCTGCCCTGCTGATTCTAGTTAGTTTCACTCCCCTCCAATCAGCTGTTAAATCTAACAGGGCAGCTTCCCTTTCTTTCCCCAGCCTCACTGCCACTGTGGGGCTAGGCACACTGGGTTGGGGGTGCCTGGCATCATCAAATGGTAGGGCAGGGCTTCTAGATGGTGGGGCTTAATTGCCCTTCTTGATTGAATAAAAAAAGGAAAAAGAAAACTGGGCATTGGTTAATGTAATAGCAACTTCCTTGGACTGGGCAGACACCTCTGGGGTATGTCAGGATATTCCAGTGCTGAAAGACTTTCGTTATTGAAAATGAAGTATTATTGTTATCGAGAACCCTGAGCTGGGGGAGATTGCACTTGATCAGTTTGTGATGTCAGCACACCCTTCCTCTTGTGTCCCTGGGAATTTCTAATGTCATGACAAAACCCAAGTGCCTTAATGAGACTCCCCAAGTTTCATGTCCCCTTGGCCTTTGGCTGTAAAGGAGGGGGGGTGCCTATTAAAACAACTAAGTCCAAAATAAGATGGGAACCCTACTAACCAAGGAGGTGTCAGCTGGAGGAAGTGTCAGGATCCTTACACCTGACGTAAGTTTAAAACTGAGTTGATCAAATGCCATTTCCCAAACCAAAGGAGAGGTTTGTCTGCTGCTTTTCATTCTGCTAGACAGCAAAATTATGTGCAAAGAGCATGAGAAGTTGCATATTATTCTTCCAGACTGTTGAGTAACTTTTTAGGCTGGTGTATACTGAGCAAATAAAAGGACTGTTTGTAAGGTATTGGGAAATGAGTGTTAAGGAGTGTTCAGGTGTTCTGGGAACCAAACTGAGGGCTGTGGCTTCTATTATAGATTCAATCCATCTCATGTTGGGTCTTCTTTTCCTGACATCTTCAATAGCTTAGATTCTAGTATTTATTCATTATTTAGTGCAATTACAGTTCATCATTCTTCAGTGAAAGATTGCCAAGAGATATACTTAGCAGACCCAACTCCACTTACCTTCACTGTGGTAGCTTTATCGCATGGCCTCCAAGACATTTAAGATATGTAGAAGAAGCTATATGAGGTTTTTAAACTTGGGCATATTTAACTTCAAAAAGCAACAGACCCTGAATAAGTGTACAGAGGTTTTTGAAGGATACTTTTCAAGCAGCTTCTCCATGTTTTTGTTTCCAAATCTGTACAGAGAGGCCATATTTTTGTGTGTGCATGCAGAGATTCCCTTAGATGCTTAGAAATACGGGATGTTTCAGAAGAGTGAAGAACATACAATACCAAGGGATGTAGTTGGTATGTGAAAGGGAAAAGATCCAGTTTTCAGTAGGAAAACTGGCTTGAAGACTGAAAAACAAAGTTTGTGAGAGTCTATACAGCTTTAAGAACAATTTGAACAAATTCTTTTCAGAGCAGATTGTGGAACTACTTGGCAGGTGTATAATTAAAATGTAGTAAAATAAGATGTACAAAACCAAACTGAAGATATTACATGCCTGACATAGAACAATGAAACTCAAAGTTTTAAGATGAATGTCAATATGGAAACTTAACTGAGAAAGTTTAGAAATTACTATCTCTGTACAGATTCAAATTCCGTTACCTGTTAGATTTGTTAGTTTATTGCAAATACTATCAACTTAAATCAGCTTGCTACAGATTAAAGGTTGTGTCAGTTTTTTCTGTTTTGTTAGCCACCTTGCATGAGCAAAGAGAAGACAGGAATAAATGTTTTAAATAAGTAAAATTTGAATGAATGATGGCAAGACAATATTTAAATGTTAACATTAAGTTTGAGTTTCTAATGGTCAGAAGATGGAGGCCAAAAGGTAATTGGAAGTGAATAGTTCAGAAGTTCCCTCAAATCTTTCCATCACAAGGAATCTCTAAGAAGGAGGAGGAGGAGGAAGAGGAGGAGGATTTATACCCTGCCCTTCACTCAGAGTGGCTTACAATCTCCTTCCCTTCCTATCCCTTCAATTGACACCATGTGAGGTAGGTGGGGCTGAGAGAGCTCTGAGAGAACTGCTCTTGAGAGAATAGTTCTGAGATAACTGTGGCTGGCCCAAGGTCACCCAGCTGGCTGCCTGTGGAGGAGTGGGGAATGAAACATGGCTCTCCAGATTAGAGTCCACCGCTCTTTACCACTACACCAAACTGGCCTGACTTGACCAATTTCCCCTCCTTCTCCTTTAATGACACTCAGACACTCTTAGCATTGCATCCCTTCTGGAACATTATTTTTGAGGTTTACTGAGCAATGTGCAGCAGAAGTCTGTGTGAGAGAAGGAAAATTAGAACTCCCATTCTGCAAATTCGGAAGCTGCAGCTAGTGCAAAATGTTGCGGCCAGGCTTCTGATGGGCCTCCCCATGCGGGAGCACACCCAGCCTGTGCTGAAGACATTGCACTGGCTGCTGATAGCATACTGAATTCGCTTCAAGGTGCTGGTTCTTACCTTTAAAGCCCTATATGGCCAGGGTCCAACATACCTTTCCCCATACATACCACAGAGAGCACTATAGTCGGGGTTTCAAAATTGATTGGCCCTCCCAGGTACCAAGGATGCCAGGCTGGTTACTATTAGGGCCAGGGCCTTCTCAGTGGCAGCTCTGAACTGGTGGAATGAGCTCCCGGAAGAGATCAGGGCCTTGCGGGATCTTTTGCAGTTCCTCAGGGCCTGCAAGACAGAGCTCTTCCACCAGGACTTTAACTAAGGAGCCACCACCACCATTACCAACAATCGTAATTATAGAGCCCTGGCCTTTGGCTTTGACATCTACAGCCTGTGCCGCCACTCATATTAGGAAGATCATTGAGCAGAACATTTGCTTGCACTCATACAGTACACCATCGCTAAGTATCTAATCAGTCATTGCTAGCATCTAATGGTATTGAATTGTTTTAACTGAACTGTTTTTTAAATGATTTTATGTGGATTTATGTGGATATTAACTGTTATTTGTGTATTATTTCATGTAAGCCACCCTGAGCCTGCCTTGGCGGGGAGGGTGGGGTATAAATCAAATAAATAAATAAATAACCAAATGAACAGGCTCAAACTGTTTGCAAACAGCTGAGCTGATCAATAAAAATCAGTTCCCTGGTCACGCCTGGCAAGCAGAATGTAACCTGAACCACCAGATGTTTGAGCATTGAGAAAAATACTAATTTACTAAGTGAGTTAACACCTATAATGAGTGTTTTGCCCCGGTTTTGCTCAGAGAATCTGCACTTACAGTGAGAAAAAACACAGTGTTCAACCCAGAGGGAAAGATGGTGAAAAAGCTCTTAATGAGTCTCGGTCCAGCAGTTTCATGCTACAGTGTCATTTTGAAGTACTTTTGTTTAAGAGCCAGTTTGGTGTAGTGGTTAAGTGCACAAACTTTAATCTGGGAGAACTGGGTTTGATTCCCCAGTCCTCCACATGCAGCTGTTGGTGTGACCTTGGATCAATCATAAGTTCTTTCAGAGCTGTTCTTGAAAAGAATAGTTTCTGTCAGAGCTCTCTCAGCCCCATCTACCTCACAGGGTGTCTGTTGTGGGGAGGGAAAGGGAAGGAGTTTGTAAATCACTCTGAGACTCTGAGTGAAGGGGGGTATAAATCCAGTCTCTTCTTTTTCTTCTTTATAATGATGGTGAGCTTGGAGGTAGTTCATTGGCTTGCTCAAGCCATGGTGCCAGAGTTGGTTAACAAATATATAATAAACAGCTGAGATTAATACAGATTTGGGGTTCTAAAAAGAGGAATAAAAGCGTGTAGAACAGCCTTGTGTATTTGCTATAAATAGAATATACTGTTGTGCCCTAAGTTTATACAGCTTGATAAAGTTATAGTGCTTGGTAAAATAATGAAATTTAATTGAAACTAATTTTAACTGATTAAATCTATGTCTTTTGGAGATATATTGGCATATGACCACATTTCAGTGCACATGTTATCTTCCATACATTTCAGCGACTGAGAGGAGAACATTTTCCTTCCTGACACCTGTCACATTCCAGCAGCACTATAATTATCTCCCTGTTACATCAGGTATTGCAAACATTATATGCAATTTTGTGGGCACAGTTATTGCAGAAGTCTATGGAATGTAAGTGCATTTTGCACTGTCAAAAGCATAGTAAAAAGGCCCCCCATTGTAAGATTCTGTAGAGTTCAAGAAGAATTAGTATGGAAATTATATACACCTGAAATATCACACATAGATTTCTTGATGTCTATGGTTAAAGTAACTGATGTATCCATGAGTAACAAAGCGGTTTTCTTTACTCATACAATAATAACATTCACTAAAGTGACCTCTTATTTTCATCTTTAAGGGAGGAGTCATGCTTTCCCAGCATAAAATTATTCCACCTCAATCTCCTGATAAACCATCTACAATAAAATATCTATCCACAACTGCATATCCAAGAAGTTAAATTCTATTCTGGATCAAAATCAATGATTGACTGAGGTGGTGAAAGGTGTAAGTGGGCAAAGCGTTCCTTTCAATACCACAGACCATGAATCATCATGACCAACTTTTTTTCCTGTAGTGCCTCCAATTACTCTGTGTGTTAAGTGTCAAGTCACTTCTAACCTTTGGCAACCCTATGAATTAATGACCTCCCAAATGTCCTATCATTAACAGCCCTTGTTCAGATCTTGCAAACTGAGGGTCGTGGCTTCCTTGATTGAGTCAATCCATGTTGAGTCTTCCTTTTTTCCTGCTCCCATGTTGGGTCTTCCTCTTTTCCTGCTGCCTTCAGCTTTTCCTACCATTATTACCTTTTCCTGTGACTCTTGTCTTCTCATAATGTGACCAAAGTATGACAGCCCCAGTTTAGTCATTTTAACTTGTAGAGAGAGTACAGGCTAGATTTGATCTACAACCCACTTGTTTGTCTCTTTGTCAGTCTTCACTATTTTCTGCCAGCACTGTGGTGACATCTGCATATCTCAGATTGTTAATGTTTCTTCCATCTATTTGCACTCCAATTTTCGTAATTACATCTACTTACAATTTCTTATCTGATTCCCTCCCCCCAGTGTCATGGACCAGCCAAGCCCAGTAGATAAAAGGGATGCTGAAGGCTCCATTGAGGAAGAGTCAGCCAGTGGACCTGACCCTAACCCACAACCAGCAGGACATATGTTGCAGGAAGAGGTAGTCTCTGGCATCCCAGACATAGATCTTCAGCCAGGAACCAGTGCACTGGCCCTCAGCCCCCAAGCCCTAAGCTGGCAACAGAGAACCATTTGCCAGTCAGTTCCCTCATCACCAGAACCTCAGGAGCACTGTAGGAGGAGGATGAGCAGAGACCTTCAGGACAGAAGGCTTAGTGCTTGCCTGGCAGCACAGAACCAGCCCAGCACCGACAGTGAGGATGACTGTTTGCAGGAGCAGGATTGAGGCAGCCAGCATGTGCATGATGCAATACAGGCTGCTGAACAGTGTGGCATTTAAAAGCCACAGAGAAGGGAGTGGCTATGTGGAAGCAACTTGTTCAATAGTTGCTGACCTTGCTGCCTATGCTTTGGATTGTCTTCTGTGTCTCTGGTCTTGGCCTGGACCTTTGTATTCTTGCTCTCGGATTGCCCTTTGGATTTGTAGATGTGAGCGTGTTGCCTGCTTTGTGCTTGAAACTTGAGACTGGATTTTAACGCTTGGCCCTGGAATCTCTCTACAAACGCTGATGCCTGGAAACTGTGTTGGTGTGCCCTGTTCGGAGGATGGCAGCCAGCAGGACACCTAGATTTGTGGGGTCCAAATAATCCTAATTATCAAAATAATGTCTTAGCAAACTGTCAGCTTCTGTTTTTTATTACTAAACTTTGTTCATACAGATAAACATGCAGGATAGACTGGGAGGGGGGGGAAAGAACCCTGAAAAAGGGTCCTGCCCACATACTCCCCACCCCACAAAGGAGTGAAGGAGAAAAAGGCAGCTAGCTCCTACACTTCTGCAACTCTGTCAGGCCCAAGTATAGGCATCTGCCTGCTGCGTCCAGCTCATGCTGGGAGCCACCTCTGAGCTGGATGTAGGGTTGCCAAGTCCAAATTCGGAAATATCTGAGGACTTTGGGGGTGGAGCCAGGAAAATTTGGGGGTGGAGCCAGGAGACTTTTGTGACGTCACTTCCTGTGATGTCACTTCCAGGTCAAATGGCAAGTGATGTCACTTCCCCTTCTGATGATATCACTTCCAGTACACTGTACCAAAACCTCACCTCTTCCTGTGATGTCACTTTCCAGGCACTCCCCCAAACCCACCTCTCCCTCTGAAGTAACCTTCTTTAAAAAAATAAAATTTAAATTCAGTGTCATATATCAATTCCCACCCCACCTTTCCCCTATTTTACATTACCTCTAGGCTTTTAGGCCTCCTTCCAGTGCAAAAATAACAAAAAGCTTTAAGAGACATAAAATACTACAATTTAAACATTTAACAACTGAAGGGGGAAAAAAGCAAACAGCACATGTCAAAAGTGAAGCCCTTTTCACTGATTTCAGTAGGAAAGATAAGCACACACTGAAATGTTACACTGAAATCAGTAGGATTCAATGTGCTTAATTCTGACCAAATGAGACTATATGCATTATAATGAAAACAAAAAGTATGTGTGCTAGGCCCTAGAAAAAGATCACCAGGCAACATTCCTTCACACTATGCAAAATACACAACAGAACAGTCTAAGAACTGAAGGCTGAACACTCTGCCAAAATCCTCTACCTAAAACCCTGGAGAATCACTGCCAGTCAGAGTAGACAATGCTGACATTGATGGACTGATGGTAGAGAGGCCATGCTTTGTGTGCATTGTGTGTGTGAGCTGAAGGCATTGTGTACCAAAGGAAAAAGAACACAAGAGAAGCCAATGTTGGATCAGGCCAATGGCCCATCCAGTCCAACACTCTGTCACACAGTGGCTAAAAATACCAAGGGCCATCAGGAGGTCCAGCAGCAGGGCCAGGACACTAGAAGCCCTCCCACTGCTGCCCCCCAAGCACCAAGAATACAGTGCATCACTTTCCCCAGCCTAAGAGTTCCTCTCTATACTTTCTGGTTAATAGCCACTGATGGATCTCTGCTCCATATCTTTATCCATATAACCTGATATCGACTTGGGTATTTCTGGAATGTGCTTAGCTATCACCAGATCAGCTTCATCTCAGCTCCTTTGTTTCCTTACAATGTGAGCCACCTCCTCCATTGTCAATTATAAATCTTGCCCTTGTCCCTCTACCAGTTCCAGTGTCCAGTTCTGCTGCCTTCCTTACCTCCATGTTCCCTTTCCGTGCCACACTCTGCCTGAGTTCTTCACACACTATTGCCTGCTCTGTTGACCACTGACCTAGAGCATGCCCTCCATAGTCTTTGTGAAATATCCCAACTTGTAGTCTAGCTCGGGGGCCTCCAGCCTTTTTGAGTCTGTGGCACGTTTGTAATTCTGACACAGTGTGCTGAATGCAGACACAAAATGTCTGGTGCAGGAGGTGGAGCCAGCCAGGAACAGATGGCCACAGCATACCTTCAGTCCCATAGTGACAATCCTGTAAAGTGAGGGCCAGATTCTGCCAACTCCTGCTACACCCTAAGGCTGTCATTCCACTCTGGGACCTGTCATCCCAGTCCCAGAACACTCCTGCTACACCCTGGGGCTGTCATTCCACCCCATGGTCTCTCATTCCAGTCCCAGAACACTCCTGCTCCACTCTGGGGCTATCATTTCACTCTGGGACCTGTCAGCTCAGTCCCAGAACACTCCTGCTGCACCCTGGGGCTGTCATTCCACTCTAGGACCTGTCAGCCCAGTCCCTGAACACTCCACCCTGGGGCTGTCATTCCACTCTGTGGTCTCTCATTCCATTCCCAGAGTAGTGTATTTGGGCCCAGAGACCCTAATGAAAAAACCATTCTGCATTTTTATTGCAACTCTACTTCTACTGTAAGGTATTTTAATGGAGCCTATGCAAGTCAATTGGCATTCCTGGCTCCCATTATTTCCAGTGGGCCTTCAAGTGTTTCCCATTGTTTCCAATGGGCAATCCTGTCCTTCCTTTTAGTGCATCCCCAGAGAAACTCATTAGCAAGAGCTCAGCTTTCTGTCATGAGCAGTCAGAGTTTTCTTTCTTTTTAACAATAAAAACTACAAAAAAAGAATGAGTGGAAAAGCTGGAGAAATCCAAAAAGGACTGAGGGTGGGGAGGAGACAGGAGAAACAAAGGCGTGCTGTTGGAGGGGAGGGGAAAATGGAAGCCACATTTTTGCTTCAACTTTTCAACAATTTGCACTGCAAATGGTAAGAAGCCTGATTAGAAGATATATATTGTTTTTAATTCACAGTTTTTTCTACTCCTTTCTCTTTCTCTCTCTGTCCATAAACACACACTCCACCTTCCTTTCTGCATTGGTTTTCAAAATAAAAGGGAAAGGGGGGCGGCCACAGGGGGAGGGGAACTCACCCTGTTCTCCATCTCCAAGGATTTCCACATTTACAACACAAAAGAAGCAGCAGCAGTTGTTCAGCCTGGAGAAGCAAAACTTTAGAGCTGGCAAATAGCATCCTTGCCAACTGCCATTGCAGGAAGGATTCAAAAGCAGACTACACAGCTCAAAAAAAAAAAAAATGGGTAGAGGACTCTGAAACCCCACCACACACACTATAGGAAAGCTAGGGGTTGACTCCTTGTAAGACATAAAAGAGGGATTTCTCACACCACCACTCAAGCAGGATATCGGAGAGGCTGGAAAAGGAAAGAGCTGCGATGCCAGAGGCAAGAAAGAGGGAAATTTCACTGCAGGTGAGTAGAGCAGGGCTTCTGAGGAGGGAGGGGCAGCTCGGAAGCGGGCTGGAACTGTGCTCCAGGTGGAGCACACTAAAGGGAACACGCTCTAGCATTCAGATTATGTTTCAAGGAAAACTTTCCTGGGAGTAAGCCCCACTGAATAAAATAGGCCTTACCTCTGAGCAGACCTGATTAGGATTGCTGTCTTAGTGAAACACTTACAGCACTGCACAACCTGGCCCTAGAGTGCAGCTTCTCACCTTTCCTGCAAATCTGTATTATCACAAAGGCCTTTGGATCAGTCTCCCCTTCCCTTTGGGGCTGCTCAGGCAACAACGTCTGGCCAACCCCACTTCTCAGGCAAATGTGTTTGGGGACCAATGCTAGCCAGGCCACAAGCAGTCCTTAAAGTGTCACTTCTTGCCAAGCAGGCACTCCATCTAGCACAATATGAAAGATGGCTTCCCATTTCTTGCCGAAAGGTATACCTGCCAAGTGAAAAAAGAGCTCCTTCTAAGGCTCAAAGGCAATACAAGGGGCAAGAAAAATAACTGGCAGGGGCTGGAGAAATTGTTGGCAGGAGCAGATGCTGCCTGCCAGCTGGCCATCTCTGCTATAGTCAAGCCAGACAGCAGTGTATAGCTGGCAGGCTAGATTCATTGTATAACAGTACATGAGGATGATTCAGATAAAGTGAAATGGGAAGTGTTTACTACAACTTTGCATTAATCTACAGGTCTTTGTTTACCAGCCCTCTGGTACATAAGATTCTACAAAATGAGAGCCAGTTTGGTGTAGTGGTTATGAGGCATCTTATAATCATTAGCCATTATTATTATTATTGCCTAGTAAGTGTGAGGACTGTAATCTGGGAGAACTGGGTTTGATTCCTCACTCCTCCACTTGCACCTGGCTGGATGACCTTGGGTAAGCCATAGTTCTGATAAGAGCTGTTCTTGAAAAAGAGCAGTTTCTGTTGGAGCTCTCTCAGCCCCCCTACCTCACAGGGTGTCTGTTGTGGGGAGGGGAAGGGAAAGGAGTTTGTAAGCCACTCTGAGACACCTTGGGGTAGTGAAGGGCGTGGTATAAATCCAATCTCTTCTTCTCTTCTTCTTCAAAATGTACTAACAGCTTTCTCTAGATATCTAATACAAACAGCCTTAAAAAAAATCTGAATTCTTATTAACACTTTTCAAGAGAGCCTCAAGCCCCAATTGTAACCTTATGATAAGTACATAATTTTTGCCTATGATCAGGAAGGCAGATTCTGCACCCTAGAGATAAATAAGCAGCGGCAAGATAGAGACAAATATTGACAAAGGAGATAAATCATGCTGTTGTGATAATCAAAAATAATCATGTTATTTTATAGAAAGTCACAGTGAAAATTGACATATTTCCCCTGCTGAGCCTAAGGGGGGGGGGAATTATCTTTTTTATCAGTTATTTGTATGCACACCTGAAAGTGAAATAATCGGAAACAAGTGAACAGACTAATTGTTCTTCCAATTAATTCTTGATTGCCTATTCTTTCAAATGATCCCAGCCTACTTGGCTGATTGTTTCTCCTGTACTGACATGGCACCGAGTAGGCTCGAACCTCATGGACTATTTGTTAGCTCTATCTTCTTATTTACTGTCAATCCACTGTCCTTACTTAAGGCTTTCCATTTCCATTCTAGCAGTCAACCTACCTGTGCTACCGTTTTCACTTCCTGGACTTCCACATGAAGCTGCCTTATACAGAGTCTGACCAGCCCTGTTCATAAGCTAAAAGTGAATTCATGTACAATTTGCACATACAGTGTACATTTCATTTTTCTTTATATGTGCATTGAGTAATTCTCAAACAATGTTCAATGTGTGTATGGCTGAATATACGGTTGAAACCCCACATTTATCCAGGTCGTGGTTCTCAGTCTCATTTGTAAAGTGAACACACATTGGCTCTTTCTTACAAACAAATATGTACTACATACAAGTATGTATGTTCGCTGTAACTCGTGAACAGGGCTACAATCGGTTTACAGTGGTTAGCATTTTCTGCTCTGACTGGCATCAACTTTCCAAGATCTCAGGGTCTTTCACATCACCCAGTGCCTGATCCTTTTGGACTGAAGATGTTGGAGACTGAATCTGAAACCTTCTGCATGGGAAACAGGTGCTCTATTACTGGGCCATGGCCTGAGCCAGTTCCAAGAATCTGCTGCAGTTGACAAAGCTGAACAGCCTGGAAAATACCTTCTTCACCCTTCTCCATTGTAAAAGGGCAAAAGGGTCACATAACCCTTTCCCATGCCACAGCCCTTATGCCATCTAAGTCCTCCTGTCTGATTTTAACAGAGAGAGAGAGAGAGCTAGTTATGGATCTCTTTGAATCTCATCTTCTTTTATCCTTTCATAGCACAAAGAGTTGCATCCGGCTCCAAATACTGTTTGCAAAAAATACAATAACATACATCCAGATTGACTCATTCACAACATGTATCTACCAGTCACATGAACACACAGTGGAGCCAAATATTATGATGTAAAGGACAAACATCCATGTATAATTTATTCCCAGATTCTCAGTAACAAAGCTTTAACCAGATTTTCTGCCTGCAGTTCTAACACAGCACTACAGGGTGTTATAGTCCACAACAGCGGCCACTCTATCTTATATCCAGATGCAGCCAGAAGTCTTTGATTGCCCTGGCAAGAGTTCACTTCTCAGGATATTTACAACTAAACATTTCTACTGATTTCAGCAATTACTATTCTGATGAAGACAGAGGTCCAAATACTTTTGCTTACTTTGATGTCTTACACTGTCTGATTAAACTGATTTTACATTTTGCAATCCCACTTGAGTCTCACTGAGAAAGACACGCTGCAAATGAACTCAGTAAATAAATAAATCTGTTACATGAATTCCTGAATATCTGAACTTCATTTTGAATCCAACTGTGGCAGGAAGAGAAGGTATAAATGCTGAGCTTGGTTGTGAATGTTTAGTTTTTTTAAAAAAAATCCAAGAATTCCCTTATCTTCCAAGGACTGTTGGATTTGAAACTGTCATCCAATAAAGTCTAGAATGATACTTTAGTCCTATGACCTTCACAATGTTGCTTTAACTCCCACAGACATTACATAAACTAGGCTATCCTTAAACAATGGCCTGGATAAACTGTGTTGGAAATAGCACATAACCCCTCTCCCACCCACAGCAGATCATTCAGACGGGAAAAAAGAACATTGCAAACAGCATGCCAATATAATTTAACAAAAGCATTTCTTCTATTCAGAACTAAAATGGTATCACTTGAAACTACTTGGCATTCTACTGTAGTCCCTTTGCCTGCCCTGCTGTTCCCTAAAACAGAAGTTATTCCCTACAACAGAAGCTAAAGAGGCACATTAGATTTCCATACGCTTTACCTATATATTAATGTTATTCAAGTAGGTATTTTTACCTGGCTTTTCTCCCCAGTGGGGACCCAAAGCAGATTTAAAAAATATCATTTATATAAACCAGCATAAAAAGAGCATGATAAACTACATCCTGTGCTGGCCCTGGATCCGATAGGCTGGCTCACTCAAGGCCCTAGGCTGTGAGCCACAGGAAAGGATCCAGCCTTAAATATCCATAGGAGGAAGGAAAACAGAAATTCAGCAGAAACATTATACATCTGGCAAGGATGTCCCCAAGGTTCCCCTGCTATACGGGTGTTTGTGCATTCTCTACCCTACTACCCTACTAAAACATTATACATCTGGCAATGCTGTGGACATAGTGTATCTAGATTTCAGTAAAGCATTTGACAAAAGTTTCTCATGATATGCTTGAGGATGAGTTGGTTAAGTGTGAGCTGGATGGTGCAACCGCTGGATGGATTCATGGTTGGTTGAAAAATCGTACCCAACGAGTGCTCATAAATGGCTCTGTGTCTACGTGTAGGGAAGTCTCGAGTGGAGTGCCACAGGGCTTGGTCCTAGGCCCGGTGTTGTTCAATGTTTTTATAAATGACCTGGAGGAAGACATAGAGGGGATGCTTATCAAATTTGCAGATGACACAAAGCTGGGTGGGATTGCTAATTCTGAAGAAGAGAGAGTCAGGATTTAAAATGATCTAGATTGGTTGGAACAGTGGGCTGAGGCAAATAAAATGAAATTCGATAGAGATAAGTGCAAAGTCCTACACCTAGGCACAAAAAATCAAAGGCACAGATATGGAATGGGAGGGACTTGGCTTGACAGCAGCACATGTGAAAGGGATTTAGGTGTTATGGTTGATCACAAGCTAAACATGAGCCTGCAGTGCGATGTGGCTGTGAAGAAAGCTAATGCAATCTTAGGATGCATTAACAGAAGCATTGTGTCCAGATCATGGGAGGTGGTAGTTCTGCTCTGTTCTGCTATGGTCAGGCCTCACCTGGAGTACTGTGTCCAGTTTTGGGCACCACACTTTAGGAAGGATGTTGACAAGCTCAAGCATGTCCAGAAGAGGGCAACCAGGATGGCGAGAGGATTTGAATCCAAGTCTTATGAGGAAAGGCTGAAAGAGTTTGGTATGTTTAGCCTGGGAAAGAGAAGACTTAGAGGGGACATAATTGCAGTCTTCAAGTATTTGAAGGGCTGTCATGTAAAAGATGGAGCAGATCTCTTCTCTCTTGCTCTGGATTGCAAGACTAGATCTAATGGGTGGAAATTATGAGGGAGTCGATACCAGCTAGTTATCAGGAGAAACTTCCTAAGTGTAAGAGTGGTTGAGCAGTGGAACAGTCTGCCTCGGGAGGTGATGGATGCTCCTTCCCTGGACGTTTGCAAGTAGAGGCTGGACAACCATCTTTTGGGTATGTTGTAGATATATAGGGCTATCTTTTGGCTATGCTACTGCAGAGTGCAGGGGGTTGGACTAGATGACCTGCAAGGTCCCTTCCAACTCTAACATTCTATGATTCTATGATACCAAACATCCTGAACTTGTTGTTGCATAGCTTTCTTAGTTTTTCCATGCAAAGTTCTGATTTTCTGAAATGGAATGCTTTGATGCAAAAACCTAAAGCCACAAAAATCTGGCTCTGTTCTAGTGAAAAGGAAAAATAACAATCTGCCAGACCATTGAATAAAATAAGAGAGACGGATGAGCTGAGTACCAGGGCAAGGATGCCTGGGCAACTAGAGTTTCTTCCTAATCATGCTAAACTTTAGAATTTAGCTTATCCAGATTAGGAACTAACAGTATGATAGATTCAGGTGGGTAGCTGTGTTAGTCTGAAGCAGCAGAATAAAGTTAGAGTCCAGTGACACCTTTAAGACCAACAAAGTTTTATTCAAGGTATAAGCTTCCGTGTGCACACATACTTCTACAGAAAAAATGAAATGGAAATTACCAGTCCATACATACCAGACCATATCCTCTACCTATATGTATGGACTGGTAATTTCCATTTAAATGCATTTGAAGAAGTGTGCATGCACACAAAAGCTTATACCTTAAATAAAACTTTGTTGGTCTTAAAGGTGCCACAGGACTCTAACTTTGTTCTAATAGTATGATAGACCCTCCAAAGTAACATTCTCAGAAATGCTACCTATTGTGTGTTGAGATAACAAGGCAGGAGTGAATGAGATGGTGGGATTTGGAGAAAGGGCTTAGATTTGTTGGGTACAAGTGAACATTTTGGGTTGCAAATGAATATTTTGGGACAAGCCAGCTGTATATGAAGTTACAGGTTCCACTTGATCAAAAATGGAGCCAGACTGCTGATAAAGGTAAAGGCAAAGATTTCCCTTGCTCAAAAGCCAGTCGAATCCGACTCTAGGGATGCAGTGCTCATCTCCATTTCCAAGCCAAAGAGCCAGCACTGTCCAAAGACATTTCTGTGGTCATGTGGCCGGCATGACTAGACGCCGAGGTGTATGAAATGCTCTTACCTTCCCACCAAAGTGGGAAGTACCTATTTATCTACTTGCAATTTCTTGCTTTCGAACTGCTAGGTTGGCAGGAGCTGGTACCAGAGACGGGAGCTCACTCCATCATGTGGCGCTCATGTCTCAAATTGCTGAACTTCCGATCTTCCAGTCTGCAGTTCAGCATCTTAACCACTTGAGCCACCACAGCCCCTCAGACTGCTGATACTTAATATCAAAAAGGTTATAGAGCACTTTTTCAGCTAATTCCTGAGAGAAAATTAATAGGAGCTAGAGAGAATCTAATTCAGGATTACTCATCCCTAAGGGATGATGGAGTAAATGTCCTAGGTCAACTAAATGGATCAGCTAGAAGTTAACAATGAGCATATGGAATGAACAGATAGCCGTTTAAGGAAACCAAAGCATTGTATTGGAAAATGCTCTTGCCAACAGCTCTTGGAAAAGAAAACAAGCTACAGATGGTTACAAATGCTAGAAGCTTCCAAGCCGAGATGAAGAAACTGGATGCTTGGTGGTAAATGAGGACAGATACAGTGGCAGAATGGGGGAAACATAAATTCTTGTATAAAGGGCTATAGAAAGGACAAGGAAGGATTGTCAGGGCAATGTTGTCATGTAGGTCAAACCAGATGTTTAACCCAGCAAACTCGAAAACATGAGGGATTAACTTTCCCCCAGAATTACTATGACTGTTGATACTAGGTCAAATAAGAACCTTAATAATGTAGATGTACAAGTATAACCAGCCCAGTGGGTCACCAGGGCAGGTGCACACAAGAACCAGGCCGTTATTAAAACAATTATAAAGTTTCAATATGTTGTCGAAGGCTTTCACGGCCGGAGTTCATTAGTTGCTGTAGATTTTCTGGGTTGTGTGGCCGTGGTCTTGGCATTGTAGGACCTGACGTTTCGCCAGTAGCTGTGACTGGCATCCTCAGAGGTATAACACAGACAGATGGAGTACTCTCTGAGTCAAGGTGAGCAGAAAACTGATAGGCAAGTAATTTATTTCTACCCTGGAAGGTGGGGTAGGTCCGAGTCAATTATCTAGTGTAGTTCTCCAGGTTATTAACATGCTAATGGAGGAGCATTCCTGAGGAGGTTCTTTTGTCTATGGATTGTTTCCTGAGGAGGTTTGAGGAGGTTCTTTTGTGTGTGGAATGGCTATTGAACCTCTAATCTTATCTGTAGTGCTATTGCCAGCTGTTGAGCATTTTGTGTTTTTCAGGACAGGAAACCATGCCCGATTTTTTTAAAACTCTCTTCTTCCCTGTTGAAATTGTGTTTATGTTTATGAATTTCAATGGCTTCCCTGTGTAATCTGACATGGTAATTATAAAGTTTATTTGTAAGATATTAATAAAGAGAAAAATATTACCAACACATTACTCTGATATCACACAGAACAAAAAAATAAATAAATAAAGCTAGCTCCAGCTACCTAAAACACATAAGAACTACATTACATGGCACAAACCTTAGTTTCAATAGGAAGGCAATGTGGTCTATAGTTCTAGCAATTGCAGATCATAGCCTTGGCCCATAGTCCATGAATATCTCAGCAAGCCTCCTACCTCCTGGGCTATAGTTCAGTTATAGTCTCTAGCCCCAGACATCAGGCAATCATGACAGCCAATCAGAACTCACCATCCTCAACGTCTCTCCTCCCATCACAGGTCATAAGTTTCCCTAAGAATTCAAGTACTAGGCTCCCCTCATTGGCCTTGAAGATGATAAGAGATATACAGGCTGAAACCAGTTACCAGCACCTGCAAGACAGTTCAGACCCAATACCATCCATGTTAACCCTTAAGGGGAAACAGAGAGAGGGGGAAGGGAAGGTGCTTTGCTTCACACCTACATTGCTTGAACTCTGGAGTGACCTTAAGAAGACAGAGGAAAAAATAACAGAGGCAACTAAGTCAGAAAATGTTGCAATAATGTGAAACTTCTACTACCACCACATAACTTGGGTAATGCCAGTCTGTCAGTACCTTTACTGGCATAGGTTATAAACATAAACAACAGAAAAAGCAGTTTTTAACATACAGAAAAAGGAATCATCCATCAAAAGACTTGACCTTATGGAGAGGTAAGAAATTGATTTCTAAAATGTATAAAATATTGTTAAAACGATATACTGAAGATGAGACAGTTAAAGAGCAAATGATAAAATGGGCAATTAATATGAACAAAGAAATATCTATGTCTTCTTGGGAATTTTTATGGAAAAATGCAATGAAAATATCAACATAAAAGAAAATTGTTATAAGATGAGGTATAGATGGTATATGACACTGAAAAAAATTGCAAATATGAATAGCAATATGTCAAACAAATGTTGGAAGTGCAAAAAAGTGGAGGCCTCATTTTACCATACGTGGTGGACATGTGAAAAAGCAAAAATGTTTTGGGCTGAGATCCATGCAGAAATGGAAAAAAATTGTGAAATGTAGTTTTAAGAAAGAACCGGAAATACTACTTTTGGGGCTTAAACTGGAAGAAGTAAATATGGCAAAAAGAACATTGATCTAGTATATGATCACAACTGCCAGAATGATATATGCTCAATATTGGAAACAAGACAAGTAATAGAGGAAAACAATAGATTGGGAAGGACTAGAGATCTGTTCAAGAAAATTGGAGAAATCAAGGGAACGTTCCATGCAAAGCTGGCCATGATAAAGGACAAAAACGGTAGGGACCTAACAGAAGCAGAAGAGATTAGGAAAAGATGGCAAGAATACACAGAAGAACTATACAAGAAGGACCTCAATGTCCTTGACAACCACGTTGGTATAATCACTGACCTCGAGCCAGACATCCTGGAAAGCGAAGTTAAATGGGCCTTAGAAAGCATTACTAACAACAAAGCTAGTGGAGGTGATGGTATCCCAGCTGAGTTATTCAAAGTCTTAAAAGAAGATGCTGTTAAAGTGCTGCACTCAATTTGCCAACAAATTTGGAAAACACAACAGTGGCCACAGGATTGGAAAAGGTCAGTTTACATTCCAATCCCAAAGAAGGGCAATGTCAAGGACTGTTCAAACTATCGCACAATTGCACTCATTTCACACGCTAGCAAGGTCATGCTCAAAATCCTACAAGCTAGGCTCCAACAGTACATGGATAGAGAATTGCCAGAAGTACAAGCTGGGATTTGAAGAGGTAGAGGAACTAGAGATCAAATTGCCAACATTCACTGGATTATGGAGAAAGCACCAGAAAAACATCTACTTCTGCTTCATTGACTATGCTAAAGCCTTTGATTGTGTGGATCACAATAAATTATGGCAGGTTCTTAAAGAGATGGGAGTACCGGACCACCTCACATGTCTCCTGAGAAACCTGTATAAGGGTCAAGAAGCAACAGTTAGAACCGGATATGGAACAACTGATTGGTTTAGCATAGGAAAAGGAGTACGACAAGGATGTATATTGTCACCTTGCTTATTTAATTTATATGCAGAGTACATCATGCGAAATGCTGGCCTGGATGAATCACAAGCTGGAGTTAAGATTGCTGGGGAAAAGATCAATAACCTCAGATATGCAGACGATACCACTCTGATGGCAGAAAGTGAAGAGGACCTAAAGAGCCTCTTGCTTAAAGTGAAAGAGGAGAGCGCAAAAGTGGGCTTGAAGCTCAACATCAAAAAAACTAAGATCATGGCATCTGGCCCCATCACTCCTTGGCAAATAGAAGGGGAAGTCGTGGAAGTAGTGACAGACTTCACGTTCCTAGGATCCCAGATCACTGCAGATGGTGACTGCAGCCATGAAATTAAAAGACGCCTGCTCCTTGGGAGGAAAGCGATGGCAAACCTAAACAGCATGATAAAAAGCAGAGACATCACCTTGCCAACAAAAGTCCGCATGGTCAAAGCAATGGTATTCCCCGTAGTAATGTATGGCTGTGAGAGTTGGACTATAAGGAAGGCCGAGCGCTGAAGAATAGATTCTTTTGAACTATGGTGCTGGAGAAGACTCTTGAGAGTCCCTTGGACTGCAAGGAGATCAAATCAGTCAATCCTAAAAGAAA
Source organism: Gekko gecko (assembly GCA_029375565.1). Lineage (NCBI taxonomy): Eukaryota > Metazoa > Chordata > Lepidosauria > Squamata > Gekkonidae > Gekko > Gekko gecko. The sequence continues at coordinate 66,148,359 of JAPDNY010000002.1, read as the reverse complement.
TCAACCCTGATTGTTCCTTGGAAGGCCAGATCCTGAAGTTGAAGCTCAAATACTTTGGCCACCAAATGAGAAGGGAGCATTCACTGGAGAAGACCCTGATGCTGGGAAAGATTGAAGGTCAAAGAAGAAGGGGACGGCAAAGGATGAGATGGTTAGACAGCGTCATCAGTACGATGAACATGAAATTGAGCAAACTTCAGAGGACAGCGGAAGACAGGAGGGCCTGGCGTAATCTGGTCCATGGGGTCACGAAGGGTCGGACTCAACTGTGCAACTGAACAACAACAACAAATCATGTAAATGAAGACCTGCATAGGAAAGGAGTCCTCCCTCAAGTATACAAAAACTTCAGCCTTGTATGACGGTAGACCCCTTTTGCATGTGGGGTCCTTACATGATAGACTCTTAAACATGAAGTTTGTCATTAGAGGAAGTAATAAATTATATCCCTCCAGTTGTAGAAACAAAATGTAACCATACCTCCTGTTGTGAATTTCTATTCTGTCTATTTTGCTAGGAAATGGGAAAATATAATTCATATATATATATATATATATATATACATTTTGTTGTTGTTCCAACATGAGTTTTCAGAAAGTGTCTTCAGATACCCCCATTCCTCTATGTAGTTGTTATCAGTACCTGCCAGATAACAGTCATTCATCAGTTTCACTTACCTCATCTTTGTGCCACAAGAGCTCTTTCATTGGTGGATTAAAAAAATTCTCTCCTCTGGCCACCTTGTATGCACAGCGGTCTCTTTGATCTCTCCAGTTTTCTTTTCTGATGCAGGTATGAGAAAACACAATCTGTGAAAATGTGTCACCTTCACATCTGTTGATTACAATGCTTTGTATTTCTTGATGCCTCTGTCTTGTAGGGCATGGCGTTTGCTAGCATCTTACTTGGCTTAATATGCTGCTATCTTTCCTTTTCAGCACAGCAGCACAAATGCCACCGCCATCCCCAATCTTCTGGGAATGCTGTAGGCTTCTGAAAATATAATAGGGCTGTTTATTAGAACTGACTGCAATCTGAAAGCATGTGATTAAAAAATATGACTCTAAATACAAGTGTTAAATGTTGGTTTGATTTTCTAGGCATCAGCAGGAGTGTTTGAAGTGTGACACCAGTTCATTCATCAAATTCTTTACATGACCAATAGCCATAGAAAACAATACCCCTCTCTTCTTAATCCCTTACTCTGGCTGAGTTCAGACTGGCAATTTGCCCCACTATAGCCACGTTTCAGCCTCTTTTCCCAAGCGGATTAAAGGGGGTGTTCACACAGCACATCTGCCTGGCGTTCCCCACCTGTAGGCAACCTGTGCTGTTCCAATTTGTTCCCGGGATTAAAAGATACCTGTTGAAAGTGGTAGCAAATCCTGGAGAGTGCCTTTATCCCACTGCATTCCACTTCCCAGAAGTGGGAACGCTCAGCCGAAAAGCCGAGAGCAACCCGCGTTGTGCATAAGGTGGCAGCGATATGATTGGCTGTGCTCCGCTCTACTGCCCAATGTGGTGCCGGTGCAATGGGATCCTTCCCAAATTGGCTGGATGCTTATGTGTGTATGAGTGCATGAGTGCATATGCCGATTTACCAAGAAAAAGCCATTTACAGCTGCGCCTCCGGGCCAGCAGTCTGAACACTCCTGCACGCCTCCTCCCGGTATGCTCCAACATCAGTCAGCCCTGTGTGACAGGGAAAACTTGGAACAGTTTGTTCCGGGGCTTTTTTGCCACGACTGGCTCCTGCTTCAAACTGCCAGTCTGAACTCAACCTCTGACTTCTACTTTTCTCTGCACACTTTCATCTCAAAAGTGCTCCTTCTGCTGCCACATCCTTCACTGAGAATCAGTACAGTAGACAAGCACACAGAAAAGGAAGGAAGTGGTAGACCAGGGCTGTGATCACACACACCGAAGAATCCACTTTCAATCTACTTTCAATGCACTTTCAACATGGATTTTGCCTGTTCACATAGGCCCATTCTGCATCTAGCATTTGCTCCACTGCTTTACCAAACCCACATTGGAACAGAAATTCCTCTCTACATTGCATGCTACTTTCACTTTCTTTGATTGATGGATTTTATGGAAGCCTCCACAATACATTCTGGTTTCACTTCCTTTGATCTCTCGGTTTTATCCTACTATCTGCATAGAATTATGGCCATTCAGGGGCGACTCTGCAGTCAGTATGGCGTTGGCCCCGGATATTTGAATGTGGTTTTAAGCCCAGGGGTCTTTTTTGGGGGGAGCGCACCAGAGCGCAGCTCCGGGAGCTCAGGAGCCAAGCCCCGCCCCCACGTCCTGGGAAGTCTTTCAGGCAGCCAAATGTCAATTTCAGCTCCATTATATCCTATGGGCCATTGAAGTCAATGGTGAAAACATAGGGTATATTCTGGGGGCTGGAGGGGAGGGGTTTGAGGGAGAGGCTCCAAACTCACAGGTTAGCTGATGGAGCCTCTCCCCAAGGTTACTTTTTTCCCACCATAGAGAACAATGGAAGGAATAGGGGCGACCTGTTTAGGGGCCCATAGAATTGGACCCCCTGATCCAATGTTCTTGAAACTTGGTGGGTATCTTGGGGAGAGTTTGGAGCCTCTACCTCAAACCCCCTCCCCTCCAGCCCCCAGAATATATCCTATGTTTTCACCATTGACTTCAATGGCCCATAGGATATAATGAGGCCGAATTGCCACCAAATTTCTTTCATTCCCTCCTTTCCTTCTCTCTTTTTCCTCTTTCCCTCCTTCTTCTCTTCTCTCTTTCTTTCTTTCCCACCTTCTTCTCTTCTCTTTTTCCTCCTTTCCCTGTTTCCATCCTTCTTCCCTCTCTTTCTTTTCCTCCTTCTTTCCTTCTCTTTCTTTCCCTCTTTCCTTCCTTCTTTCCTTCTCTCTACTCTCTCTCTTTCCTTCCCTCTTTCCTCCTCCTGTGGCCCAACTCTCATGAGAAGGAGTTTAAACTTTAAACCCCTTCTCTCTTAGCTCCCCCACCCAGACCAGCTGGGGAAGGGAAGGGGAGGCTTTTGAAGATGCCTCCCCCCCTTTTGCTTCCCCTTCTGACATAACTTCTGGTGATGTCAGGGGGCGTGGCATATGCTAATAGCCTAATAGCTCATTAGCATACCATATGCTAATGAGCTCCTGCAGCTGCTTTTCTATTAAAAGGCTCCCGTTTAAGCCACATCTTTTTTCTGTTTTGGTGTGGGTTTGGTAAAACAGCAGAGGAAATGCTAGATGCAGAATGGGCCACAGTAAAATCCAGTTAGAAAGTGCATTGAAAGTAGACTGAAAGTGTATTATACAGTGTGTGTGACTGTAGCCCAAGTGTATTCTTTCAGACTGAAAGTGGGTACATGCTATGTTTGAATGTTCTTCCACATTTTAAAAAAATCACCACATGTTAGAGGGAAAGAATTTAGATTAGTGTGGTCCCTGGTGGGCTACCTCCCCACTTACATTAAATTACATATTGAACATTCAAAAAGCTGTTTCCCCTTGCTGTATGAAGTGAATCATAGAATCATAGAGTTGGAAGGGACCTCTGTGGTCATCTAGTCCAACCCCCTGCACAAGGCAGGAAATTCACAAATACCTCCCCCTCCACACCAGCAGTGACTGCTGTTCCATGCCCAGAAGATGACAAAAAACCTCCAGGATTCCTGGCCAAACTGGCCTGGAGAAAAAATTGCTTCCTGACCCCAAAGTGGCAATCAGCATTTCCCTGGGCATATAAGAAAGGGCCACAAGAACTAAGCATTGAGGCAATCCTTTCTGCCCTCCCTCTCATGATCTGCCTAAGGTCACAGAAACAGCATTGCTGGCAGATGGCCATTTAGCCTCTGTTTGAAAACCTCCAAAGAAGGACAGCCTACCACCTCCTGAGGAAAACTGTTCCACTGAGGAACCACTCTGCCAGGAAGTTCTTCCTAATGTTTAGCCAAAAACTCTTCTGATTTAATTTCAACCTGTTGGTTCTGGTCCAACCTTCTGGGGCAACAGGAAACAACTCCGCACTATCCTCTATATGACAGCCCTTCAAGTACTTGAAGATGGTTATCATATCACCTCTTAGTCGTCCCCTCTCCAGGCTAAACATACCCAGCTCCTTCAACCTTTCCTCATAGAACTTGGTCTCCAGACCCCTCACCATCTTTGTTGCCCTCCTCTGGACATGTTCCAGCTTGCCTATATCCTTCTTAAATTGTGGTGCCCAAAACTGAACACAATACTCTAGGTGAGGTCTAACCAGAGCAGAGTAAAGTGGTACCATCACTTCGCATGATCTGGACACTATAGCAACCATAAGAACATAAGAGAAGGCAATGTTGGATCAGGCCAATGGCCCATCCAGTACAACACTCTGTCACATAGTGGCCAAAAATACCAGGTGCCATCAGGAGGTCCACTGGTGGGACCAGGACACTAGAAGCCCTCCCACTGTTGACCCTCCCCAAGCACCAAGAATACAGGGCATCACTTGCCCCAGAGTCCCTATCTATACCTTGTGGCTAATAACCACTGATGGACCTCTGCTCCATATGGTTATCTAATTCCCTCTTGAAGCCGTCCATGATTGTAGCCACCACCACCACCTGTGGCAGTGAATTCCATGTGTTTATCACTCTTTGGGTGAAGAAGTACTTCCTTTTATCCATTCTAACCCAACCTCTCAGCAATTTCATTGAGTGCCCACGAGTTCTTGTATTGTGAGACAGGGAGAAAAGTACATTTTCTCTACCTGTTCTATCCCATGCATAATCTTATAAACCTCGATCATGTCACCCCTCAGCCGTCGTTTCTCCAAGCTAAAGAGCCCCAAATGTTTTAATCTTTCTTCATAGGGAAAGTGTTCCAACCCTTTTATCATTCTAGTTGCCCTTTTCTGCATTTTTCCAAAGCTATAATATCCTTTTTAAGGTGTGGTGACCAGAACTGTACACAGTGTTCCAAATGAGGTCGCACCATTGATTTATATAGGGGCATTATGATATTGCCTGATCTGTTTTCAATAACCTTCCTAATAATCCCCAGCATAGTATTGGCCTTTTTTATTGCAGTTGCACACTGTCTCAACATTTTCATTGAGTTATCTACTATGACTCCAAGATCTCTCTCTTGGTCAGTCTCTGCCAGTTCGGACCCCATCAACATGTATTTATAGTTAGGATTTTTGGCTCCTATGTGCATCACCTTGCACTTGGCCACATTGAACCCCATTTGCCACGTTGATGCCCACTCGCCCATCCTCGACAGCTCTCTTTGGAGTGCCTCACAATCCCCCTGGTTTTCACCACCCTGAACAACTTCGTATAATCTGCAAATTTAGCCACTTCACTGCTTACTCTCAACTCCAAATCATTTATGAACAAGTTAAAAAGCATCGGATTGAGTATTGATCCCTGCAGTACCCCACTGCTTACCACCCTGCACTGAGAAAATTGCCCATTTATACTCTCTGTTTCCTATTAATTAGCCAGTTTTTGATCCACAAGAGGACTTGTCCTTTTATCCCATGATTTTTGAGCTTACTTAGGAGCCTTTGATGAGGAACTTTATCAAAAGCTTTCTGAAAATCAAGGTAAACAATATCTATTGGTTCCCCCTTGTCCACATGTTTGTTCACCCCCTCAAAGAACACTAACAGGTTAGTGAGATAAGATCTTCCCTTACACAACCCATGCTGAGTCTGCCTCAATAGTTTTTGTTTATCAATGTGCCTACTAATTCTTTCCTTAATAACAGTTTCCACAAATTTACCCATATCGACGCCAGACTGACTGGCCTGTAATTTCCCGGATCTCCTCTGGAACCCTTTTTAAAGATGGGGATGACATTAGCTACCTTCCAGTCCTCAGGAATGGAGGTGGATTTTAATGAAAGATTACATATTTTTGTCAGGAGATCCTCAAGTTCACATGTGAGTTCTTTCAGAACTCTTGGATGTATGCCATCTAGGCCTGGTGATTTATCAGTTTTTAAGTTGTCTATCAGTCATAGGATCTCCTCTCCCATCACCTCAATCTGACTCAGGTCTTTCAACACCCCTCCTGAAATCAGCAGTTCCGGAGTGGGCAAGCACTTTGCACCTTCCACAGTGAAGACAGGCAAAAATTGCATTCAGCTTCTCAGCCATTTCCCTATCATCCTTCAGTAATCCTTTTACCCCTTGGTCATCCAAGGGCCCCACTGACTCCCTGGCTGGTTTCCTGCTTCTAATGTATTTGAAGAAAGTTTTCTTGTTGGTCTTTATGTTTTTTGCTATATGCTCCTCATATTTCCTTTTTGTCTGCCTGACCACAGAGTTGCATTTTGTTTGCCACAGCCTGTATTCCCTTTTATCAGCCTCACTGAGGCTGTGGTCACACAGAAGGGAGAAAGTGCGGGCAGGAAGTGAGGCTGTTTGCCCCACCTGCGATGACGTGCGTTTGTGCGATCATACTTCCCGCCACATGCCCCATAGTTCCCAATAATAGTAGATTTGCAGCAGTAGCTTTTCACCACGCTACTGCAGCACAAAACAACGTCCCGTCGATGACTCTGGGACACCAGACAGATGTGTCTGTCTGATCATGTCCCTTTAATCTGCAGGGGAATCGCATGACTGCCATGGCTCTCGGTAAGTATGATCGCACCCTGAGACTAGCTTTCCACTGCTTAAAGGAATCCTTTTTACCTTTTACAGCTTCCATTACTTTGTTTGTTAACCATGCAGGCTTTTTTCTATATTTATTTGTGCCTTTCCTAACCTGCAGTACATGTTTTTTCTGAGCTTCTAAGATTGTAGTTTTAAATAGTTTCCAAGCATCCCCAATGGCTTTGACCATTTCTACTTTTCCTTTGAAATTCCTCCTCACATGTCCCCTCATATCAGAGAAGTTTCCCCTTTTAAAATCAAAAGAGGTTGTGTCAGTCTTTTTGGCCAGTTCCCAATTCCCAAGCAGTGCAATCACTTTTACATCTCTCACCAGGTCTTGGGCATTACTTAGGACCAAATCCAGAATCACCTCTCTCCTGATAGGTTTCATGACTATCTGCTCCATAGCACAGTCACACCGCATCAGACTGAGGACTTGTTTTCAGAGAATGATCTACTAGATCCTTTTCATACATACTACTGCCAAAACAAGTCTACCCCAACTTATAATTATGCATTTGATTTTTCCTGCCTAAATGCAGAACTCTACATTTATCCCCATTGAAATTCATTTTATTTGTTTTAGTCAGTTTTGCAGCCTGTCAAGGTCATTCTGTATCTTGACTCTTTCTTCTACCATATTTTCTATCCCTCCCAATTTAGTATCACCTGCATATTTAATAAGCATTCCCTCCATCCCTTCATCCAAATCATTGATAAAGATGTTGAACTAAACAGGTCGCAGGACAAATCCCTGAGGCACTCCAGTTGTCACTCCTCTCCAAGAAGATGAGGAACCATTCACAAGCACTCTTTGGGTGCAATCTGTCAACCAGTTATAGATCCACTTGACAGTCATAGGATCCAAGCCACATTTTACCAGTGGTACAGTCTATTCTACCATCTGCCCATTTCTTCCTCATTCTGCTGTCCCTGACAATCCCACAATCCCATGCTTCTATCTCTGTTCCTTCTGAGATCCATTGTTTGCTAAGCAGATCCTTGACCATTTTATCTCCTCTTCTTTCCCTTCTTTCTCCACTTATGCTTCTTTGAACCTTGTGTAAAATGAAACAGTAATGGCAATAATTTGTAAGATCCCAGCAAACATTCTCAATATGAACCATTGACTTTAACTAGTGTTACCAAATACCTGGTTCAGAAATCATTCAGCACTGCTACATGAACAACCATCAACATATTTTGTGTAGCCAGACCACCAATTTTCCACATTTTTCCCATGTAGGATAAGCACAAGTTCGTGCAGAGCTTTGTGTCTGACATTCATCTTCAATTTGACTTGTTCAACTGAACCAAATGTATTTTAGAAAGACTATACACAATAGCTGAAACAAGACAGTAGATTCCAAAAGATGGATCGCTGTTTATCACAACCAGAAGTGATACCAAACAATGACATCCCAAAGTTCAAACCTATTTCACACCTAACTCAAACAGGACACGGTATCTTATTCCAAGACACTGAAAGGCTGGACAACACATCCAGTTACCATGTCATATTACGCAGGGAAGCCATTGAAATTCATAAACATAAACACAATTTCAACAGGAAAGAAGACAGTTTAAAAATAAATAGGGTATGGTTTCCTGTCCTGAAAAGCACAAAATACTCTACATCTTACAATAGCACCATAGATAAGATTAGAATTTCAATAGCCAATCCATATGCAAAAGAACCTCCTCAGGAAAGCTCCTCTATTAGCATGTCACAGCCTGGGGAACTCCTACAAGATAATGACTCAGCCCTACCCCTCCTTCCTGAGTAGATATAAATTACCTCCCTACCATTTTCTTCTCACCTTGACACAGAGATTATTCCATCTTTCTGTGTTATACCTCTGAAGATGCCAGTCACATCTGCTAGCGAAATGTCAGGTCCTACAATGCCAAGACCATGGCCATACAGCCTGGAGAATCTACAACAGCTAATGAACTCTGGCCGTGAAAGCCTTCTACAAAATATTTATTTATTTATTTATTTATTTATTTATTTAAACATTTATACCCCACCTTTCCTCTTGGATCAAGGCAGCTTACAGTAATAGTTTAAACATCCTTAGCTGAAACCAAATATAAAATAAAGGTAGAGGTAAAGATTTATCTTGCTCAAAAGCCAGTCGAATCCAACAATAGGGGATAGTGCTCATCTCCATTTCCAAGCTGAAGAGCCAGCACTGTCCAAAGACTTTTCTGTGGTTATGTGGCCAACATGATTAAGTGCTGAGGTGCATGGAATGCTGTTAAGTTCAAAGAGTTTAGACAAAGACTGGAGGTGGTGGAAAATGAAAAAGTATCTGGGAACCAACAATTACAACATCTTCAAGTGGAGAAATCAGCATATGTCCTGAGATTTCAAGATATTCCAGAACTGAAAGGAGAGAACCTGAAAGAAATTTTAAGCAAAGAGATAGCTCCCGGGTAGGCTTATCAGCGGAAGTTTTACAAAATGATATTGATTTGATATATTGTACTTATCCAGATTATGTATATATAAAAATAAGCTACATGGGGAAGTGTACATGAAATTCACAAAAAGGGCTACAAGAGACAGAATCTTGAAAGCAACTAATGGAATTATCTTGAAAATTAAAGGAAAACAAAGTTTTAAAAGACATTCCATTTGAAATTAGGAAAAGAAGGATACAATACAGAGATTTAGCTATGTTTTTGCAAATAAATAACACCACATACAGATGGATTGTACCGGAGAGGCTTATCTTCAACGGAGGGGGGGGGGGATATTGACTATGTTTTGAAAGCAAAAAAGTACCTGGAGCAACAACAGAAAGCGACAGAGGGATCTGGGAAAGAAGAGGATAACAAAGACGCAGAAGAGGAAGAATTCAACGAAAGGGAAAGCTCTGAAACTCCTCGAGTGGCTTGGCAGAATCCTATGAGTTTGAAGCTGAATTATGGGCGGCTGTCCCTAAGCCTTTAAAAATTAAATTGCATGTTGAAAAGAAGCTTAAAAGGAAGAAGAAAGCAAAATAGATTAACTTTGATAATCTGATGTTAACTTTTAATATTTAACTTTAAAGCTAAGATGCTCACACTATAGCCTAGTATGATTGTGATTGCCTGCTTTATACTTTTATACCTTTATACTGTTAACACATATTTAGGGAAGTATCAAAACTTTAATTCTTTGTATCAATGATCCTTGCTACTCTTAGTTTTAGGCTTATCCCATCCCCCATCCCTATAGGTCTGTAGTTTAGAAAATACAATAATAATAAAAAAGGAATGCTGTAATCATCCCATCGAAGTGGTACCTATTTATCTACTTGCAATTTCTTGCTTTCAAACTATTAGGTTGGCAGGAGCTGGGGGCAACTATGGGAGCTCATTCCATCATGTGGTACTAGGGTCTCGAACTGCAGAGCTACCAACCATCTGGTCAGCAGCTCAGCATCTTAACCTCTGAGCCACCATGGCCCCAAATCCCTCCCCCCTCCATAAAAGGTGCTTGCCATTTAAACCCCTTCAAAAGCCCTGGCAAACAGGCAGGTCTTGCAGTGCCTCCTGAAGGTCTCCAGGTAGTAGGCATTAGATCACCAAAGTGTGTAAGAAACCCTCAGTGTTCAGTAGTCCTGTTCACACATTACAGTGAATGTATGTACAGTTTATGTAGAGGCCCCACTACTGGACCTCCTGATGGCACTTGGTATTTTGGCCACTGTGTGATAGTGTTGGACTGGATGGGCCATTGGCCTGATCCAACATTGGCTTCCCTTATGTTCTTATAACCTTGATTTTCTTCACATGTATATTGAGTAATTCTCACGTTACATTCAGTGCACATACAGCTGAGCATATGATTTCGGCCCCACATTTATCCAGGTTCTCCCCCCCCCATTTCATTTGTGAATATGCTTCAGCCTTTTCTTACCAAAATATGTATGTGCAGTATGTACATGTGTTCACTGTAATAAGTGTACAGGGCTAATGTGATTAGTCCATGTGATGTATCTCCTCTGAGGAAGTGCATAACTATAATTCATAAATGAATTACATTTGTATCAATATATTTTTATCTTTAACTTCCTCTAATAACTTAGGGCAGTTAAGCTGAGAAAGAATGGCAAGCTCAAGATTTCCCTGGGAGCTTTGTGTCTGAGCTGTAACTTGAGCCTAGGCCTCTTACCCAGCTGTGTGGGAGTTAGGCAAAACTATTAAGTTTCAGTATTAGGCTACACTAGGGTCAACTTTGTTAACAGCTGATCTGTAGCAACACGACCTAGTTAAAGGCCTCTCTCCTCAGTTCTTTCAATGGCAGCCTTAAAGCTGCACAGCTATGGAGACTAACTCTGACATCCTTACACAGGAAAATCCAACCTGGCTTGAAGCACAACAGAGGCCATAATTGTACCTCACCTTTCACTGCTTGCATATCAACAGATTTGTCTAGAGAGGTATAGCAACATGCCATCCTCCAAGACTGATCAGCCTGAGATCAGTGATAATGTCCTACCACAAAGGAGTCCCACACCACAGCACAGTCAACTATAAGAGGTTGGTTTAGGGAAACCTCTCTGATCCTCTAGGTCCCTCAAACCCAAAATGCACTGCCCCCAAATCTATATAGTTTAAGCTAACACAAAACTGCCCCAGACAAATGGTCCATCAAGGTCTGCATTGTCTACTCAGACTGGCAGCGGGTCTCCAGGGTCTAAGGCAGAGGTCTTTCACATCACCTTCTGCTGGGTCTTTTTAACTGGAGATGCCAGGGATCAAACCCAAGACCTTCTGCATGCAAAGCAGAGGCTCTTCCACTGAGCCACAACCCCTTCCCACAAGGAAGAGCTAGTCTAGCTCAAAGGCCCTCTCTCCATTCTATCAGCAACCTATGAAGTCCCATCAGGCTGTGCTGCAGATCAGCTAAGAATAAAATACAACCAGGAAAGGCAGCAATTGGCTTGTCAGCATTCCACAGCATTTCTTGCTTCCAAAATGAGTCCTTTTTGGTAAAACTGGTGATGCCCAGATATCTTCCAGCACGAGAGCTGCTTGCTCTTCTATTGTCAGAAGCCCTAACTTAGTTATTCTGAACAAACTGTCAGAAGCCCTAACTTAGTCAGCCAAACACCAGATCTTGTTGTTCAAGCAAGAATAGTGTTTATTGTTAAGCTGCAATGGAAAGGTTACTGGAGCAGATACATTGTTCAGAATAACTTGGTTACACAAAGCAGGCAGTTATACAGGAAAGGGGGTGAATGGGGACCCCCCCTCTCTACCAATCAGGGAATAACATGCGAATGGGAATCGAAAGTTACTACGCTAATGAAGTTCCCACCGCCCCCATTATTCTCAGCAAAGCTGCAGCTTTGAAAGCGATAGGAAAGCTCGCAGCCTGTCTCCTCCAAGGTCAGAATGTTAAGTCTACCCAAGATAGAGCCTGCCAGAGTCACATTCCATTCTCACACACCAGGTGCATAAATCTACACCCCCACGATCCCAACCTCCCGCCCTCCACGCCGCCATGGCGCCCATAGCCATCCTCCCCTCCCCTCCATCCATCATGGCAGGACTACCTGACATCTATGGACCCAGAAGATGATCATGTAGTCCTTCTAGGCTTATTCCAAGTGACAACATCTGCAACAGAAAAACCACATGAGCTTGGACAATAACCACACCATACTAAAACTGCAGCCAAATACTCTTCTGACTGCAGCTAGTATGCATGAATATGTCACATTGTCATAATAAAGTCCAAGGACTCTCCCTGAAACTTCAGCTCACTGGTTGCAGGATCCAGTGTGGTATAGTGATTAGAGTGTTAGACTAAGAGAGATCCAGGCTGAAATTGTCTGCCATGAAACCCACTGGATGACCTTGGCCACTTAAGCTGTGGTCACACAGCAAGCTTATTCCAATTTGTTCCCACTATAGATTTGATTGGGAATTTTTTTTTCCAGGGTGGGATGACCACACATCCCTCCCCAAACTGTTTGCATCATGTGATGAGGCTCCAGGCACTGTTCAGATAGCTGCATCGCCAATTCGGCAGCATGGCTTTTTTCTAAAAAAACATGGCTTTGCGCGTGGACATATGCACATGGCTGAATCATCGCTCCCACTGGGACTTGTCGTACTCCCTTGTTCTTGCAGGTTTCCCTCTCCAACAGCAAACAAAATTAGCTGTCAATGTACAACTGAGTGCTGGAGTTTATATGTGTGCTTGAACGTTTATACATTGAATTTATTCAATGAAGGATTGCTCATGCACACAATGACGGAAGCTTGTAAAAAAAACAAACCCAAAACATTGTGAGAAAGATGTTCAGATGACCTAATCACGATCATTGCAAGAGATGGCTGTCCAGATCGGCAAAATCGTGGATTCAGAGCACAAATATCCAGAAAGTACTTGATTTTCCGGGTGTAGGAAAACTCGCTAGGGAACTGGGAGGATTGTGCGAGTAGCCCACTTCAGTGTGGGAGACAGATGCGGGCGTCTGATCAGAAATTTTAAATGTAAAAGGGAACAGCAGTGAAATCCAATCAAAATGACCATGTGACCACAGCCTTAATCTCTTTTAAACTAACCTACCTGACAGGATTGATATGAGTATATAAAATAAAGGATGGGAGAGAACTGACTATGCTATCCTGAACCCATTAGAAGTAAGGTAGGATAAAAACATAGTAAATAACTACTATAACTTTTATATATCTTGACCTTCTTCTAGTCACACTGTTTATCTCATGAGCACCAAAGCCCACATCTGAAGTTGTGGGCATATTGCCAGTGAATGAGTCCCTAAAGCCTGAAGCTGTAAGCTGGCCTTCACCAATGCTATATGTATTATTGCTCAAAAATGATAATAAGGAGAGCCCGCCTGATGCATATCTCCCAGGGATCCTGCTTCTATGGCCATTGTATTCTCTAAGGGCTTTACAAAATACTGTGCAACTGCTGTCTTTTGATGTAAAATTACTACTGCCATCTGAATAGCCTGATAATTAGTTCCCTTCTACTAACTGGAAGATATCCCATCTCCAGAGTTGTCTTTTATTGATCATACTAAGGCTGTACTAAGAGCTCGCTCTCCTTGAAGGCTCTGAAGAAAGCTAATAAGGTTAGTACTCTATGGAAGAAGAAGAGCATAACGCATGAAAACATGGGATCATTATGCCATAACGTCTGGTATAATAGGACACCTGGGACTGATGCCATGGGACTCCTCCTCACAGGGGACCCTCCATCGAGGATTCCTGTACACTTGGATAACTTAGCATGGGCCTAACAATGAAAAATGGAGTCGATTTCAAAATGACAGTGAGTCACGCTGAAGATGTGCAAGGAATGTGAAGCAACTCCTCCATTAATCATGTGAAAGCCATATCTGGTGGGAGTCAACCGAAGGGCATTTTCCCCAAGGACCTAAAGGGTACCCTCCCTGATAATCTGGCCTTAATAATGACCCAAATAATCAGCAATGGACCAGCCCCAGCCATTTCCTCCTTGTCTTAAGTGCTGAAGATTTCTCTGTCTACTGCATCATGTAAAGTACTCAGGCATCTACTTGCCTATCTAAACTCTTAGGCTGAGTTCAGACTGGCAATTCACTTCGGGAGCCAGCCGCAGCAAAAAAGCCCCGGAACAAACTGTTCCAGGGGTTTCTGGGTCACACAGGCTTTCTGCTGCAGGAGCTTACTGGGAGAAGGCGTGTTGGAACGTTCACACGGCTGGCCTAGATTGGGGGAGCTCTCCGCAGATCGCTGATTGGGGGAGGATCCCGGCACCACATTGGTTGATACAGCGGAGCACAGCCAATCAAGCTGCTGCTGCTAGTGTTCCAGCTTGTTCCTGGCATATCGGCCGTGCTGTCACACTGCCAAGAAGAGGACCGATGCAGTTTAAAGTCGATCTGCAGGGATTTGCTACCCCTTCAAAGAGGTATCTATTTAATGTAGGCAGAAAGCAGAACAGCACGGGTTGCCTACAGGTGGGGGACGCCAGGCAAATGTGCCTGTGTGAATGCCCCCTTTAATGCGGTTTTGAAGCATCACTGAAACGGGGCTCTGCCGGGGCAAATTGCCAGTCTGAACTCAGCCTTAGTCTCCTGTTGTGTCCGCTGACCACTTCAGGCCATCAGCGAAGGAGCCTGAGCTTGAGTCCCAGAGAACAATGGGACTGGGGTTCCGAGCTCCTGCTTTGGGGAACCAATGGGAATGACGGCGGGAATTCAAACCCGCCAATGACACCAGGGGGTGTTCCCCTTAGCATGTATATAGTTGGCCACCTGGCCAGGTAATTTTGTCTCGTATAATAGCGAACCATGCTGATTACTACATCGTTGTCCGTGGTTTCATTATGCGTCTAACCCATTATACAACAATGGCGACGAGGATGGGATCCTGTTGAGCACTCCAGCCAGACTGTCGGACAACGCTAACCAAAGACTTGCTCCACCACTCCACGTGCTTCGTCCATGAGCACTTCTGAGGGTGAATCCAGAGCCATGTTGCAGCCACCAACTAGCACAATGGCCATCGCTCCAGGATCCAGGCTGCTGCCACTGTTTGACACCTCCCAGCCCCAGCGATGGGGAGCCTGGGTTATGGGTCTGTGGCAAGCCTTTGTGTTCTACCAGATCATGGAAGAAGATCGAAAGAGAGGCCTGCTGCTCTGCTCTTGTGGTCCCGTGATCGTAGAACTAGCCCAGTGCCTTATCTCTCCTAAGAAAGTGAAGGAATGCACGGTCGACGAGATTGTCCAGGCCATGCAAAACTACTTCTCCCCAAAGCCGTCAGAGATGACCTGCCACATGGTCTTCCAGCATCGGAACCAGCAGGGCAAGGAGACAGCTGCAGAGTACCTTGCGGAGCTCTGCCGCCTGGCCCCGTCAGCCCCTGAACAGGTACTGAAACTCCCCAGCCAGGCCTCTACCCCCAAAATTTATGTCCAGGTGAAAGTGGAGGGGGTCCCCTTACATATGGAGCTGGATTTGGGCTCCACGCTCTCCATCATTTCGGAGGCCACCCTAAAATGGATTTGCCCAAAGGGGGGCCCCTGCTTGCGGCCATCGCCCGTGACCCTTATGGACTTTCAAAGAAACCGAGTACCAGTGAAAGGGGTCGGGAGTTTCAGGGTACAGTACCGGGGTTTCAAGGGCCATTTGGACTTGCTAGTGGTCGAGGGTGACCTAGTCAGCCTCCTGGGAAGGGCCTGGTTCGCACCCCTGGGAATTGCAATCAAGGGGGTCCAGCACTGCGCTACCCGCAACTTCCAGGAGGTGTGCTGTGAGTTCCCATCCATCTTCGATGGGACACTGGGCCGGTACACGGGCCCCCCAGTTTCACTGCAGCTGGACCCCAAGGTGGCCCCTATCCGGATGCGTTCTAGTACAGTTCTGTTTGTGTTGAAACCCAAGATAGATGCAGAACTGGACCACCTGGTGGCCCAGGGGGTTCTGGAACCGGTCTCCCACGCAGCATGGGAGACCCCGATCATGACCCCAGTAAAGCCTAGTGGGGAGGTCTGCATCTGCGTGGACTACAAATGCACGATCTACAGGGCATTGCAGGACCATTCCTACCCGGTCCCAGTAGTAAGCCACGTCCTGGCCACTTTGGCGGGGGCTAAGATCTTCAGCAAATTAGATATTGCCCAAGTGTATCAACAGCTGCCAGTCAACGGGCCAACCGCAGAGGCCCAGACATTTGTGACCTACCGAGGGGCTTTCAGGGTCAAGCGCTTGCAATTCTGGGTGAGCGTGGCACCCGGGATATTCCAGCAATTAATGGACTCTCTCCTCAAAGGGATTCCCGGCATCACACTATTCTTCAATGATGTGATGATCGCTGCCGCCACACCTGACAAATTCGCCACCCGCCTCCACATGGTCCTCAGCCGTTTTCGAGACGCCGGCCTCAAAGTCAAGCGCAAAAAGTGCCAGCTCGGGGTGTCATCCGTGGACTTTTTGGGCTTCACGGTGGATGCGGATGGCCTCCACCCGGCCCGGGACAAGGACAAGGCCATCATGGAGGCTCCACCCCCGACTTCCAAAGCCGAGCTCCAGGCGTTTCTTAAACTTTTAAACTTCTACCACACCTTTCTCCCTCACAAGGCAGCGGTAGCTGAGCCCCTCCACCAGTTGCTTGACAAGAAGGTGCCCTGGGTCTGGGGGCCGTGTCAGGCCGCTGCATTCTGGGCCGTCAAGGCCCTACTAATCTCAAACTTAGTCCTGTCCCACTTCGATGAGTCCCTGCCCGTGGTCCTGGCTTGTGACGCGTCTCCATACGGGGTGGGGGCCGTGCTGGCACATCGTCTCCCGGCCGGCCGGGAGGTTCCGGTTGCATACTACTCGTGGACCCTATCTGTAGCCGAATGAAACTATATCCAGATAGACAGCGAGGGACTGGCAGTCGTGGCCGGGATGAAGAAGTTCCATGACTTCATCTATGGCCATCCCTTCACCATCGCCACAGACCACCACCCGCTGCTGGGCCTCTTCGCAGCAGACCGCCGGACGCCACAGGTACTCTCCCCTCACATCTTGCGGTGGTCCATCTTCCTGGCGGGCTACAATTACACGCTGCAGCACCGGCCGGGCGATGGTCCACGCGGACGCGCTGAGCCGCCTTCCCCTGCCAGACAAGGGGGAGGACCCGGACCCGGCTCATCACATCCTCCAGATGGAGAGTCTCCCGGATGCCCCCCTCCAGGGTGAGGATGTCACCCGCCACTCCACCCGTGACCCCATCCTCTCCCAGGTTCTTGGCTGAGTTGTGAGGGGGTGGCCTACAGCCCTGGCAGGCCCAGAGTTCACCGCGTTCACAACGTGGCGCAAGGAACTATCGGCGCACAAGGGCTGCCTACTGTGAGGGGACTGGGTTGTAGTCCCCAGTGCACTCCGGAACCCGGTCCTGCAGGCTCTGCACAAGGTGCACCCCGGCATCGTGCAGATGAAGGCCCTCGCCTGGAGTTACATCTGGTGGCCTGGCATGGATGGGGAAATAGAAGCCTGGGTGAAGCATTGCCAGATCTGCCAAGAGGTCCAGCCAAGTCCACCAAGCGTGCCCAAGCAGTCATGGGAATCAACAAGGACCCCGTGGTCCCGGCTCCACATCGACTTCACCAGGCCCCTCCACGGATTGACGTTCCTGGTAACTGTGGACGCGTACTCCAAGTGGCTGGAGGTGAGTCCTGTCTCCACCACCTCTGCAAGCACCACCATCCGAGCCCACCGGAAGATCTTTGCCACGCATGGCTTGCTGGACACTATCGTCTCGGACAATGGCTCAGCGTTCATGTCTGAGGAGTTCCAGCAGTTCCTGCGGGACAACTTGATCCAACATATCAGGTCAGCACCTTTCCACCCCACTACGAACGGCCAAGCAGAGTGCATGGTCCGTATGGCTAAGGAAGCCTTAAGCCGCCTGACGGAGGGTGACTGAGAGTCACGCATAGCATGGTTCCTGTTGGCGAACCGGACAACACCCAACACGGTCAGCGGCCGCTGCTCCGTGGAGCTCCTCATGGGCCGGAGACCAGCCATCCTCCTGGACCACCTGCACCACGACAGGGCTCCAACGGTGTATAACATGGTCGAGGACCGGGAGGCGCCCTGGGGCTTCTTCCCGGAGGATCCGGTGTTCGCAAGGAACTATGGCCGGGGCCTGGAATGGCTAGCAGGGAAGGTAATCCTGGAGAACAATGGAACTGGGGCTCCGAGCTCCTGCTTTGGGGAACCAATGGGAATGGTGGCGGGAATTCAAACCCGCCAATGATACCAGGGGGTGTTCCCCTTAGCATGTATATAGTTGGCCACCTGGCCAGGTAATTTTGTCTCATGTTGTATAATAGCGAACCATGCTGATTACTACATCGTTGTCCATGGTTTCATTATGTGTCTAACCCACTATACAACATCTCCTTAAAGAAATACTTCTCATTGATACCTTTACCTGTAATGCAAAAGAAGAAAAACTATCTTCCACAATGCACACAAACATAATATTTTCAAATTAGCTCATCTCCAGAGATGAACTTTTCATCCCTCCCACATTCCAATGCTAACGCCTTTTCCCTCCTCAATCTTAGCAAAAATGCATAAAAGGTTATCCCTCAGTCCATCCAGAGATCCCACTGTGTTACTCCAACTGTATAGCTGGCTCCTCTCCTTTTCCACCCCATTCTGCTGCTCTTCTCCAAAGCTGCCCAGCTGGCCTCAGGAAGTAGGTTTGTATGTCTGTGATTCTCCCCTTTCATTTTCTCCCCTAGTAGCAGGTAGTTTGTTAGGGAAAGCGTTTAAACTGTGTTTGTACTTCACATGCACATTTCTACTTTGGCTCCACACTGTTGACATGGCCTGTTTCCTGACCGCACCCATTTTAGAATCAAGCCTTCTATGAAAATCATCCTTCTTTATTCCTTAGTTTCCCCAAAAACCATCGCTTCAAGAGTTCTTGGTTACTAACAGTAATGAATACTACAATGTATAGTGCACATGTATAGCATTAATATGCATGGTACAGCATAGCTTCATGATTCATGGTTACATGTAAGTATAATTCAAAATACATCACTAAGCAATTTCAAACAAAGAAGGTGGAGAAAGAGGCCTGTGTGCAGTTCTGCTTTGGTCAGTGTTCAAATCTGTCCCCAAACCTTCTCTCCTGCTTTGCTATTCAAAGTTCATCATCAGCTGTCTGGTCATAAAGGCTTTTATAGAAACTAAATCCCTGTCTTATGGAAAAGATATGTTACTTTATTTTATTTCCGCATTCTGTGGGAAAGCAGAAGGGCCCGGGTGGGCCGGGCCCGCCATTTGCGGGGACGGGCGGGGACGGCGAGGTCGCTGGCCGGGAAGGGGCGGGGGCCGGGTGCGTGACCGGAAAAGTAAAGACGCACCTCCCCCCCCCCTTCCCCAGCCAATAGAGGGCAGGGGGTGGTCAGGGAGGGGGGAGGCATTAAAAGGGGAAGGGAAGCTGCTCCCCCCTCCCCAGACGCCTTTTTTGACTTTACTGCGGGATTCGGGGGCCCGCAGACCTTGCCGGTGGAAGGGGACTGGGTGCTTCGCTATATGGCATGCCTGCAGGACGGCGGGTTCTCCCACAGTACCATCAGGGGTCGCATGGCGGCCATCACATTCTTTAGCAAGGCGGAGGGGTTTACGGACCCGTGCCATTCATTCCAAGCCCATAGAGCAGTTGAGGGCTGGCGGAGGCAAGCCGCACGGCCTCCAGATCACAGACGGCCCGTGACCTTCGAGGTGTTGAAGGGGATTTTGCGGGAGCTTCCAGTGCTGTGTTGGTCCCGATACGAGGCTGCACTCTTTGAGACTGCATTCGTCTTGGCCTTTTTGGGGCCTTGAGGGTTGGGGAACTGGTGGCGAGCTCCAAGTTCTTGTTCACCAACACACCCCTGGGTGTTCAGGACGTTCACCTCGGGAAAAAGGGGATGTCATTGTATATTCGGAGGTCAAAGACAGACCAACTGGGAAAAGGGGCGCGCCTGCACTTGGGGCCACTACCGGGTGGCCCGTGTCCCGTGCAGACCACTCGAGCCTTTTTAGCAATGCGTCCTGAAGGCGGTGGCCCCCTGCTTATCCATAGAGACGGGGCCCCATTGACCAGGTATCAGTTTACGGGGGTTTTCAGGTTGGCTCTGGGGGCTCTGGGCTTACCGGGCAAGGAATTTGGGCCTCACTCCTTCAGGATTGGGGCAGCCACCACGGCTGCGGACGTCGGCCTGCCGGAGGTACGCATACGGGCTATAGGCCGCTGGCGCTCTACGGCCTTTAGGGCATACATCAGGCCACAGCCGGAGTCCAGCCAGTGACCGGCTTTCTGACTCCTCAGTTCCAGGACAGAGGTACAGGACTGTCTGGATTTTTGGGCACAGCATCGTTCATCGGGCAGGTTTGTATGCATCCTCATCAGGCTGGGGCAAAGACTTGGGCTTGGGAGATGCGGCACACATTACATGGATGGCGCAGCGAGGCATGCGATGGAGGTCCCTGTTGCCCTGGTTGGGGCGCGTCGCAGCGAGGCGCCACCCTCCCGATGTTCTGCTGATACAGCTGGGGGAAAATGATTTGACTGAGTGCCCCGGAGCGGCTCTCGAGCGCCAGGTACTGGCCGACCTGGCCGTAGTGCGTGAGATTCTGCCCGGCACGGTCATCTTCTGGTCGGATTGGTTGGAACGGAGGTCGTGGCGAGGCGCAGCTCATCCCAAGAAGGTGGACGTGGCAAGGCGGAAGGTGTCCGGCAGGCTGGGCCGGGTCGTCGAGTCGGCAGGCGGTATCTGGATTCGCCATCCAGACATATCTCACAAGATGGAGGCCATGTTCCGAGCGGATGGCGTACATCTATCGGCCTGGGGAATGGATGTCTGGTTGCACGGAATCAGGCATAACTTGCTTTCTTGGCTGCAGCTGTAAGGGCGTTGGCGGGAACAGGACCAACGGGGGTGTCCTGTTCTTGTGGCGGTAACAGCATGGGGCCGGTTCTGTTGGCGGAATTTGGCCTGCGAGCCAATTCCGGAGCTGGGGACCCTTTAAGGGTCTTGGCGTGAGGGCTGAACGGAGCTGGCTAGCTCAAGGAATAACAGTGCTTGCCCTCACAGCCAGAGGGCAGGGGAGCTCACAAAGGGGCAAGCGTCCGTGTGAATTCCGATAACCTGCCCTCCCGCCTTCTCTACCCATGCCGGCTGGCTGGGTAACGGTTAACTCGGTTGGCACATGGGCCAGCCGATAGGTCGGATCCGGTGGACCCATGCTGTGCCAATGCTCTACAGCTGTAACCAATAAAAGTTGTGGCCAAGTTTATCCACCTAATTTTCCAAAGAAACTGGTTGTGTGAGTTCATCCAAAGGGGGGGGTGTATTAGGAGCCGACCTCGGGGTCCCAGGTAAGACATGGAACCGCAATCAGGGGTTTTCCTTTAGAATTCTTTTTAAAAGTTTGAAATCTATCTCAGCTGTCAAAGGTTTCTCTCTCCCTCTGGCCTGGTTCCTGGTGTCAGTTTGGCATAGTGGTTAAGTGTGCAGGCTCTAATCTGGGAGAACCGGGTTTAATTCCCCACTCCTCCTGCACCTGGCTGGATGACCTTGGGCAAGTTGTAGTTCTGATAAGAGCTGTTCTTGAAAAAAGAGCAGTTTCTGTCAAGAGCTCTCTCAGCTCCACCTACCTCACAGGGTGTTTGTTGTGGGAAGGGGAAGGGAAAGGAGTTTGTGAGCTGCTCTGAGACACCTTTGGGTAGTGAAGGGCAGGGTATAAATCCAATCTCTCCTCCTCCTCCTCCTCCTCTTCTTCTTCTGTAAATTGGCACTGTGAATCCTGATAATTATTAACCTGTTCTTGCTTCCCAAAAAGCCTGTCTGATTTCTGTTAGGAAAATTAAGCTCCAATTAAGCTACTATGATGGCTTAAGTGAGGTTCTTTTTCCTTCTACATTTCTCTGTCCATCTCCTCAAGGTGCTTGTTGAAATCTTTAAAGTGTATCATTCTCATTATTTCCAGCCTCAATCCCCCACACAAACTTCCATTATTTAGGACGTTTGGCAGTGATTCTTGTTGTTTGCATAGCTCAGAGTGGTTTGTTTGCAAGAGCTCTAGTCTTCAAACTTCACGGTCATCTTGATCTCAAGTCCTAGCCAATATCTATATTGCTTTTGGCTTGATGAAATTATGGAAAGTTTCACTCTGTTCTCTTTTGAAAATAGCTTTTATATTTTTTTAAAAAAGGTTTTAGGCCTGTCTTGTAGGATTTAGGCCTTCCTTAGTCTAACTGGTGGTATTGGAGAAGTATCGGTATTAATTCATTTAGCAATATGTCCACTGGTGATGCATACAGAATTCTTCAACCAACATAATGAAATGGTACCTAATTTTCAGTTATCATGAAAGAAATGAAGATAACAAAGGCAATTATATTTCAGTTAGTATCCCAGTAAGAACTATGTCTGCTTACTGTGGCCTAACAAATGCCTCAATTAATCGCATAGAGTGTAACAGTTTTTAGCCCTTTCTTTGATTGAGTATATTTGCAAAACAATAAAAAAATTATTTTTAAAAAAAATGCCTCAGTTTTGCCTGATAAAGAGTTCTGTGTAACCCCAAAGCTTGCATTATTTTATGTCAACAAAAGCTGTTCCAGTAAAAATAAACAAAGGCCCTGGTCACACAGAGAATTTGCCACGTGAGAGGGACAAATGTTGGGCAGATTTTCGGGGCACGATCACACCGCAACATCTGGGAAGTGTAGTGCACCCATGGCCAACCCGTGGCATCCCGCCGAAGATGTGGAGTTAAAAAGTACCTAGGAAAGTGCATTAGTATCCGGAAAACGCACAGCACAGGTGGGCATCTGATCACAGGAGCACTAGTATCCCACGGCATCCAGCACCTGTCCATGTCCCATCGCAAACTGGATGTTTTTTTTAAGCCTCCATAGGATGTGCACAAATGCTGAACTGCTTGTGTGATCACATTGTGCCGTTTCTTTGCTATGGTTCAGCATCGCCATGTGATTGACAGCTAACAGCCTAAGCATGGAGACTCAGGGGGCCGTGTGATTGGGCTACCGTGCTTCATTTTGCTCCGGGATGAACAGCTATGCCTCCCCCACACATTATCTGGCCCATGTGACCAGGGCCAAAAAAAACATAACATACATTTGGTTTCTATTATATTCTGGGACTAGGACAGAATCAAATGTATCTTTACAACACCTGCTTGGGAGCAGAACACACTATCCCTGTCATTCTTAGATATTAGATACAACATGTTAGATGTATATCCAGCCACTTGTTAGATAGCAACCATGTCTATCTCTGCCTCATATCTCTAAATGTATCGCAATAAATATAGAAAGACAGCTTTCTAGGCTGCTATCTTTCAAAAACACAGAGGGGGAGAAAACTCTCTGCTTTGTTCTCTTTGTCCCTGTAATGTTAAAGATAAGCAGTGTGACAGAGAATAAGAGAATTAAGCAGGGGTGGAAGTTTCCCACAGGGTTGCCAGTCTCCCACAATTGCAATTGATCTTCTGATGACCAAGAGCAGTTCCCCTGGAAAAAATGGCTGTTTTGGAGGGGGACTGTATGACATTATATCCTGCTGAGGTCCCTCCCCTCTCAAACTTCACCCTCCCCAGGTTCCACCTCCAGATCTCCAGGTATTTCCAAACTCAGACGGGGCAACCCCATTTTCTCCTTGTTTCTTTGAATGATGATTATTGGATTGCCACCCTCCAAGTGGTTGGGAAAACCAAAAGAGTGCACAGAAAAGATTGTGTAACTTTTGTGGCTCACTTTTGTTTTACACGACCTCCAAGTGGTAGCTAGAGATCTCCCGCTATGACAACTGAACTCCAGATGACAGAGATCAGTTCACTCTGGAGGAAATGGCTACTTTGAAGGTGAACTCTATGGCACTGAAGTATCTTCCCTCCCCAAATCCTGCCCTCTCAAGGTTCCACCCCCTCCCAACCCAATTTCCTAACTCAGAGCTGGCAACCATATTGTACAATCCATTTTCAGCTTTGCTGGAGTTAATGATAGAAGCCCTGTTTATAAGTTCAAGGAGCTGCTACGGCTATAAATCAGAAATAGGCAATATATCAATTATCATATGGTGTCCAAACTACTTGGGGGGGACCTACTTCCTTGTCCAGGCCACCATGTATTCTCCACAAAAAAAACACACTAAAGTGTGATCATGTGGGTTTTTGCGGGTCCTTCTCATGTCATTCACCCAGTATATAGGAATGGGTAGTATTCAGTGTCATTTAATGCATTTCTGAGATGATGAGGGAGATGGTACCCTAAACATATTTGGTAATGTGGGACAAATTATATGTGAGGCAGCTATCATGGTCTCCATTTTCATTGTTGTGAGAGTTAGTGTGATGCAGTGTTTAAATTATCAGACTAGGCTACAGATTCCTAGAAGGGTCGATTGCTCTGTCTCAGTTTAATCAGCTTCACAGTGTTCATGTGAGGATGAAAGGAGAGGGCAGTCCCCGTAACGCTTACCGTGAGTTCCTTTGGCATACGAGCAGAATAGAAATCTAATCAATTTGTTTGGAACCAAGGTGTTAATGGCAGCACTATTTCCCCCCAAATTATTATTCTAGCTGGTGTTTGTATGTGTTTATTTTTACACTATAGAAAGTTTTTTAGGATAACAACTTGAATCAATTATATCACAGATGCTCCAGCAAAAACCCTAATGTCAAGCCATAAAAGAAGATATTTTCTGGTAACAGCAGCATCTGTCTGCTTAGCAGCTCAGGTAGTTCGGCAGCCTCTCTGCTCGTGTGATTAAGCTGGCTGGCTCGCTGCTGCTGTCTCTTCTACTTCATGACTCCACATGGATTTACTGCCTTAATGAAGTGGGGAAAGGCACTGTGGTAGAAACCCTCCTTTATCTAAACCCAGCATTTTACTGCAGGCTCCCCTTGTCGCCTGTGACATTGTAACTCTTCATAAGTATACCACCTGCTCATCTATTTATCCAAATATTCTGAATAGCCTGGAAATTATGCTGTTAAAGGATGAATGAACTCCTTACTTATGATTCTCATTTGTGTCATGCCTAGTGGTTTGGCCATGAAATCTGAACCGTTAAAACTTTTAAGATGTTTTGTATGGAACCAAGTCTGTAGTCTCTTGAGCACACTTACCATGTAATAAGTCAATGGGATTTCTGAGAATGCAACACCTATAACAAAAAGTATTTTTTTAAAAATACAAATCTTGGCAGTTATGAAACCTATCTAGACATAGTCCATTCTACATCCTGTTCTCCCTGCTTAGTATCTTCTCAGACCACTAGTGCAATCCTGAATAGAGTTACATACTTCTATGTGACTTTGCTTAGGACTGTATATCTTATTTATTGACTAGGGGCCCGCCACTGCTTGCTCCACTCTCCAACCCCATAGCTCACTGCACTTGCAATATTTAATGGCCATTTGAATAGAATAAGCAGTTCTGACTCCTGCCAAAAGAGTTGCAGCAATACCTGATGAAGCAACCGCAAGAATTAGCATCCTTTTTTTTTTTGTGAACTAAAGGCAAAATTAGCTTGATAATAAATGCTGTACATTTTCCTCCCCAATAGGGACCCAAGATAGCTGATATTGTTCTCTTGTCCTCCATTCATAACAAGCATCCAGGTAGTTCTGGCTGAGTATTACCATAGGGATGGGCATGAACCACAAAAATGTGGTTTGGTTCGTGAGGCAGCCTGCTCCCGTGGTTCAGGCATTTAAAGGGGCTTTCTTGGGCAGCTAGTCCCAGGCCCAGAGCAATCTAAACTCCTCTTTTTGTGAGGAGCAGGTTTAAACCCCTGCTTTCTGCTTTTCACAAACCACCTAAACTGCGTCAAAATACATGAAAATTCATGTCTGTTCTTAAGTTCATGAACATTGCTTTACAAACCAGTATACCACACTGGCTCTTATAGCTCAGGAAATTTATTAAACCCCGTTGTTCTGTAAAGAAGGGGATATTTACACCCTCTCAGTGTGTGCTGCCTTTGTCCCCAGTGTTGTTCCAAAGCAGCTAACATTGTTCTCCCCTCCTCCATTTTATCCTCTCAACAGTCCTAAGAGATAGGTCTGATAGAAAGGGTGTGATTGGCGCCACATCATCCAGCAACCTTCCATGGTGGAATGGGGATCTGAACCGGGTCTTCTTGACCCTATGGCATTTTAACCTCTATACCATACCAGGTCTCAGGGAAGTTCTTAACCGCCTTCGGTTTTGTAACAGAGGGGATATTTTTCATCATCCATGTATGTGCTACCGCCACCTTCTGTGCTTCTTGTGAGTAAACATTTGCTTCCATGGCAAATAGCATATGGATGTTCTAGAAGCTAATCTGAGCCAGGATGTTCTGATTCTTCCCTTTTTGGCACTGCAGCTTAAATGCCTCCCACAAACAGAGAACCTGAGCTTTCATTCCTAAGGGCATGGAAGAAGGGTTTCTGGAGAAAACCTGGGTCAGAATGTTCTGATCCCTTTCACCTTCAGCACTGCAGCTCCCACAATCATCCTGAAGTTGGTGGCCCATTTTGAGGCTTGCAGCTTTAGCTTTTGAGGTGTTATGCCTGCAACAGATGGATAGACAGACAGACAGATGCAGCCTTTTATTATTACATATGTATTTACTTCATTTATTCCCTGACTTTCTCCCCAATGGATAACCAAAGCAGTTTATATTTAAATATATTTTATCATTAATTTGAAACTTTAAATATTTAAATGCGGAGGAAGGGCATTACACAATTACACATAATAGGCTCGTATATTATGAATATTGATATACTTTTATGTTTATTTTCCTCTTCTCTGTTATCACAACATTATTCATTTCACTAAGTTGAAATGCATTTGACTGCCATGTACTGACTCTGAGAGATGGCCAATCTTTGCAAGAACTCAGAGGCAGCAGAAGAAGTAGTGAGAGCCAGTGTGGTATATTGGGCAGAGTAGTGGATTGCAAAGCAGCTCCATTTGGATAGGCGCTGTTAGCCCTATATCTAAGGATATAGGAACAGGTCTCCTTTGTGGCACATACACTGCAATCCTAAGCAGGGTTACACCCTTCTAAGCCATGGACGTTGAAGAGTGTAACTTGGTTCAGAACTGCACTAACAAGTGTCTTTAGCCAACATTGTTTGATTCACCAGTTGCAGTCCTGCCTTGAGATAGATGGTCTGACCACAGTTAACCATGCTCTAGTAACGCCTAGGTTAGATTACTACAGTGCTCTCTACATGAGTCTTTCTCTGAAGACTATTTAGCCATGACAAATGCTACAGAATGTGGCAGCCAGTTTGCTGACTGTCATAAATTATAAGGTATATATTGTGCCAATCTTAAAAGAACTTCATTGGCTGCTAATTCACTTCTGGGCACAATTCAAAGTGAAGTCCTATATAGCTTGGTGCTATAGTACTTGAAGGACCTTCTGATTACTAAGATTGGCTTTGGGGGTCCTGCTCTGGGTACTCTCACTTGCTGAAGTGAGGTGGATGGCGGCACCTCAGTTGTGGAATATGTGGCCCCCAGTTGTTTGGTTGGTGCCAACTTTTCTTAATGTTTCATCACTAACTGAAGAACTTTTTGTTTACTCTGACATTTTGTTACTTCAATATTTCAGTTAATCATCATAATTAATTGATGCTGCTACTGAGAAAGAAGAAGAAGAGAAGAGATCAGATTTATACCCTTCCTATCACTACCCGAAGGAGTCTCAGAGCGACTTACAAACTCCTTTCCCTTCCCCTCCCCACAACAGACACCCTGTGAGGTAGGTGGGGCTGAGAGAACTCTGACAGAAACTGCTCTTTCAAGGACAGCTCTGACAGAACTATGGCTTGCCCAAGGTCATCCAGCAGCTGCAAGTGGAGGAGTGGGGAATCAAACCCAGTTCTCCCAGATTAGAGTTCGCACACTTAACCACTACACCAAACTGGCTACTGATGCTGCTAGATTACCAGCTGCTAATCATCATAATAATCAGTTAGCTAATTCTAAATGTGGCCAAATCTGTGGATACTTAAATCCAGAGACTGGAATCATGAACAAACAAGTCAGATTTTTCTAAGAACCTGAACATACCCCAAGTTGGCAGAAGAATCTGAAATCTTTAAAAAGGTGGGTTAACCCACCCCAAAATAGCTGCTGTGCCTGTAGGTTTAAGAAACAAATGCTCTCAATGGTGATTGCTAGGCAACCACAGTGGTTCTGTGAGTCTTCAAGCCTTAATTTCTGACAGTAAATGGCAGGGGAAGGGGACAGGGAACTTTCCAGGACTGCTTAAGCTTTTGATGAAGGACGTCTTTGGGCCAGGCCCTGCAGCAACCATCAGGCAACTTGGTACCATGTGACTTGTATGACTCACCCAGTACTAGCTGCTTGCTACAATTCAACAGTAAAGTAAAGGTTCCCTTGCTCGAAAGCCAGTCGAATCCGACTCTAGGGTTGCGGTGCTCATCTCCGTTTCAAAGCCGAAGAGCCAGCGCTGTCCGAAGACGTTTCCGTGGTCATGTGGCTGGCATGACTAAACACCAAGGCGCACGGAACGCTGTTACCTTCCCACCGAAGTGGTACCTATTTATCTACTTGCAATTTCTTGCTTTCAAACTGCTAGGTTGGCAGGAGCTGGAACTAGAGACAGGAGCTCACCCTGTCATGCGGCACCTGGGTCTCGAACTGCTGAACTACTGACCTTCCACAGCCTGCAGTTCAGCGTCTTAACCACTTGAGCCACCGCAGCTCCAAATTCAACAGTAGTCACCTACAAAAGCCAGTATTGTGTAGTGCTTAGAGTTTCAGACTAGGATATGGGTGACCCAGGTCCAAATCACCACTGCCACAGAAGCTCACTGGGTGACCTTGGTCCAGATCCACATTCCCAGCCTAACTTGTGAGGATAAATTGGAGGAAAGGAGAATGATGCAAGATGCTATGGGTTCCTATTGTGGAGAAAGGGGGAATATTAATGAAGAAAATAAATAAATACAGCTGAAGATGGCAGGGGGAAGATAAAAGGTTGGTGGCCTCGAAGATGAGAAGGAACCAAGTCTAGGGATATACTATGGGCAAGGGTCTTTTAGTAGAAAAACAGCTGCAGGAGCTCATTAGCATATGGTATGCTAATGAGCTATTAGGCTATTAGCATATGCCATGCCCCCTGACATCACCGGTAGTGATGTCAAAAGGGGAAGCAAAAGGGGGGGAGGCATCTTCAAAAACCTCCCCTTCCCTTCCCCAACTGGCCTGGGTGGGGGAGCTAAGAGAGAAGGAGTTTAAAGTTTAAACTCCTTCTCACGAGAGTTGAGCCACAGAATGAGGAAAGAGGGAAGGAAAGAGAGAGAGTAGAGAGGAGGAAAGAGGGAAAGAAAGAGAAGGAAAGGAGGAGGGAAAGAAAGAGAGGGAAGAAAGAGGGAAACAGGGAAAGGAGGAAAAAGAGAAAGAGAAGAAGATGGGAAAGAAAGAAAGAAAGAAAGAAAGAAAGAAAGAAAGAGAGAGAGAGAGAGAGAGAGAGAGAGAGAGAGAGAGAAAGAGAGAGAGAGAGAAAGAAAGAAAGAAAGAAAGAAAGAAAGAAAGAAAGAAAGAAAGAAAGAAAGAAAGAAAGAAAGAAAGAAAGGAAGGAGGAGGGGAAGGAGGAGGGGAAGAAGGAGGGGAAGAAGCAAAGAAGGAGGGAAAGAAGCGAAGAAGGAGGGAAAGAGGAAAAGGAGAGAAGGAAAGAAGGGAATGAAATAAATTTGGCTGCAATTTGGCCTCATTATATCCTATGGGCCATTGAAGTCAATGGTGAAAACATAGGGTATATTCTGGGGTCTGGATGGGAGGGGTTTGAGGGAGAGGCTCCAAACTCACAGGGTAGCTTATGGAGCCTCTCCCCAAGATACCCACCAAGTTTCAAGAACATTGGGTTAGGGGGTCCAATTCTATGGGACCCCAAACAGGTTGCTCCCATTCCCTCCATCTTTATCGTGGGTAAAAAGTAACTTTTTTCCCCACCATAGAGAACAATGGAGGGAATGGGGGCAACCTGTTTGGGGGCCCATAGAATTGGACCCCCTGGTCCAATGTTCTTGAAACTTGGTGTGTATCTTGGGGAGAGGCTCCAACAGCTACCCTGCGAGTTTGGAGCCTCTCCCTCAAACCCCCTCCCTCCAGCCCCAGAATATACCCTATGTTTTCACCATTGACTTCAATGGCCCATAGGATATAATGGAGCTGAAATTGACATGCGGCTGCCTGAACGACTCCCTGGGACGCCAGCTGGGGGCGGGGCTTGGCTCCTGAGCTCCCAGAGCTGCGCTCTGGTGTGCTCCCCCCCCACCAAAGACCCCTGACTAGGGGGGTTTTCAGGGAAGGGAAAGAGGAAATAGTGGGGGAGGGGGAAAGGAAATGCCTCACAAGTCCTTGTCAGTCATCTGTTTGTCATTTTATATTTCTAGGATATTAGTGCTGCTCCACTTTTCACAAACATCTCTATATCAAAGTCTTGTTTTTTACTACTGCTTTGCTATGTACTAAGCTGCCTATAGTGACTTTGGCACAGAGCATGAGGTTAAAAGTATTTTAAATAAATACATATAAAGTCTAGTCAATGAACCCTCTAAATATATTTCAGATCACTATATTTCCCAGAGAAGGGGGCTCTGTTTTACCTAAGAATATCAAGTTTTGTTGAAACTAACCTAATTTCCTACAGTATTAAAATTCTAGGCTTATTTTTCTATGAACAGGGTTTTAAATGCAAGCTTTCTGAGCTCTATGTTTGATTAGGCTGAGTCAGAATTCCTTCCTTGGTAAAATTAATTACTCCTTATATATAATTAAGTACTGTTTGGGGCTGCTGTCTACAGTATTTGCGCACCCATGCATATACCAATCAAATGTATTTATTAAATTTGGCTTTAATTCCTTCTATTTAATCCTTCTGTATAATTATAATTTGGGGGGCTGTCTGAGGAGTTCTTTTTGATAGAACCACATGGAAATTATATTGCTAATAGCTATTTAGGCTACACATGACATTTTAAAAAATATAAAGTTGATGAAAAAAGAGAGCAAGTTTTGTTTTTGCTTGGTCTATAAATAGGGTTGCCAGTCCCCTGATGGGGGCAGGGGTTTGCCCGCTTTTGAGGCCCCTGATCCGTGGGCCCTGATCTGGCCAGTGGGGGAACCCCCCCCCGTGCCCCATTTGCACC
Source organism: Gekko gecko (assembly GCA_029375565.1). Lineage (NCBI taxonomy): Eukaryota > Metazoa > Chordata > Lepidosauria > Squamata > Gekkonidae > Gekko > Gekko gecko. The sequence continues at coordinate 66,117,004 of JAPDNY010000002.1, read as the reverse complement.
AATGTGCCAGGCACAATAATGTCACCTGGAGGTGATGTCATTGCACAGGGCACTTTGCAAGGGGGCGCACTCTATCATTCAAGAAAAAAACCTCTATAGTTACTGTAGAGATTTTCATAAAATGATAGAGTGCTGCCCCACAACGTGTCCTGTGCAATGATGTCACTTCCAGGCGATGTAATCATGGTGCACGTACTTTGTGCAAGTGCTGAAGAACTCCCAGAGGCAGAGAGGGAGCCCCCCGCCAGCAGCCAGGTGAGACCTGGGAACCCTATCTATAAAAGTCAAAGAAATGCTGCCTTGGTCTGGAGGTTTTTAGTAGATAAAAATAGTTACTGATAACATACATGCACATGAAACTATTTTAGTATGCTGGTGCCATGTATTACATTGATTAGACTGCTCTTGACTAACAGCAAGCCTTATGTTACCATCATAATGGAAACAGCTGAACAAACATCTCCTTCCCTTACTGCTGTTATAATGTACAGTGCTGGTCCTCAGGTATTTCTTCTGCCGGTCATCAGAAGGTTTCTGCATTAAGCCATGCACCTCTGAAGGCCTTAAACCAGGGTTTCACAGCACTGGCCAACCCAGTCAAGCAGAGTTAATCCATGAACCCACGTACATGGCCAGTTAGATGCTGAAAAATCCGCACTGCAGCAACGCCAGGCTGGCACAGAAGACAAGAGGCTTATTGAGTCCTTGGTAGACAGGGTGGCCAACCTCCAGGTAGTAAACAAGCAAACACTGTGATGTGAATGACTATGTCATTTAGTAAATCTTTTCAAGGTAAACATCATATTATTTTATATTATAAATGAAACTTTGCAATATTACAAGGAAAAGTCCATCATTCTCAATGAGTACCCGGATATAAACTCATTTCATCCCAATCTTCCTCAGGAGTAATCCTATTATGTTGAAAGACATCAGCCTCTTGATACAGCTCAATGTTACGTTAGGAGCAAACCAGTGCTTAACTTCTTCTTTACTTTCTTCACATTATCCTGGGGAAAAAACATGATTATTTAAAATGAAAAGCAATGTGAAGCTGAATGGAATATTATTTTTATTTTTAAAAAATATATATTATTATTAAAAATGGCTGCTTTGGAAGGTGGACTCTATGGAATTATATTCTGTTAAAGTCCCTCGCTCCTCAAACCCTGCACTCCTCAGGCTCCACCCACAAAATCTCCAGGTATTTCTCAGCCAGAACAGGCAACCATGGTGGACCACATTCAGCCTGGTGCATCATATTCTGTGCAAGGTTATCTTAAGGACATCCCTCTTTTGGGGGGGTCTGGAGAATCTCTAAAGGTGCATATTCACAAACCTGTTACAGCAGTCAGTTGTATCAATGAGATCCTTGCCAAGGAGGAAAGGTGCCTTTCTACTTGCCCTCCAAAATTTCAGTGTTCTTGTTATTTATCTGACAGGGTTTTATGCCTGTACCCCTAAATAATGTCTTGTGCTGGAAAATCACAAAATGCAGCATTGATTTGTAGCCACAACAGTCTATCCATCTCCAAATACCTGCCCAAAACATTTTTTTCTCATAACCCTTCCTCTGACAAATGTTAAAACAGAGTCTTCACAAATACCTTGAACTGTTGGGAGCATTTATGAAGATTAGATAGCTATATATATGGAACTCTTGAAATCCAGCTGCCCAGGCTAGTTCCATTTCATTAGCTGCTACAGAGTAGGAAACAGCACCAGCAAGAAGAGGAATATTATTATTGCTACTATATTATTATCACAATCCTGTCTTCTCTAATGTAACTTTTAAGCTCCATGGGATGCTGCTGTAGCCCTTTTATGTTCTGTACAGCACTTAGGGCTATATAAATATTAAATACAATAAACAATAAGAGCCTTTTTTCCCAAGAAACCACATTCAATTGCAAACAGATGTTATAAAACATTCAGCATAAGTTGCACCATACACAACTAGCAGCAATTTTCAGTCTAATTCTCTTTTGTCCATACTTACCACTTTCTATGGACTGATGAAAGCTTTTGCAAGTTATAAAAGGGGCACAGAAACTGAGTAAACAAATTCAGTAAAATGCTTATTTATTTAGTGCATATTAAAGCTCCCTCCCTTACTCCATGTTGCTTACTCCAAACGTGGCTCTCCACAGTTCCATTAAATCCTCCAAATAAGCCAGTGGAGAGGCAAGGCAGCATAGTATAACCCAATCTCATTAGATTTCAGAAACTAATTAGGGTCCATGGATGGGAGGACACCAAGGAAGACTCCTCAGAGGAAAGCAATGGCAAACCACCTCTGCTTCTCACTTGCCTTGAAAGCCCCTTGCTGGGGTCGCCATAAGTTGGCTGTTACTTGATGGCAATTTACACACAACAAGCCAGTGAGGGCAATTAGGTTAGGAGAGAGAGACTGGCCCAAGGTCACTCTGGAAGTTTCACAAAAAGCAGAGATTTGAATCTCTGGCCTCCCTGATCCTAGCCTAGCACTCAGGATCTCAGCTGAGGTGTTGGCTTTCTGTTATTTGGTGTTTCTATAGGAATTATTAATGAATGCTGCTGCCCATGATATATGCTGTATGTATTGTGTAGTGTTGCCCTTTTATGTTTAGGGAGGTATCTAGTGGCCTAGGGATGCCAGTCTCCAGGTGCGACCTGAGGATTTGCCCAGAAATATACCTCATCTCCACACTACAGAGATCAGTTCCCCTGGAGAAAATGGCCACTTTGAAGGGCGGACTCTATGGCATTGTACCCCACTGAGGTTCCTGTTATCCCCAAGCTCCACCTACAAATTCCAAGGCATCTCCCAACCTGGATCTGGCAACTATACCCTCCCATCCCCTGCTGGTGGCCAGGGGGAACCTGCAGGCCCATAGCCAGGAATTTGAAGCTTGTGGGGAAAAAAAAAACCAAAACATTTCTTGTGGGGCTGGTGGGGCTGGAGGGAAGGGCGCAGGGAAGGCCAGTGGGGCTTCTTCCACACTTGCCAGTATGGGGGCAAAGCGCTCCTCCTCCTCTCACCCCCCGCCAAATATCACAGGCAGTGACACAATGAAGAGGAAACAGGCTCCTGGGGTATGGGCATGCGGCAGCAATTTGCAGCCTCTCTGGTGCATCAGGGCAGCAGCTGTCACTGCCCCACTCCTTGGTCTCCTGTCAAGGTGATTCCTGGCAAAGTCGCTCCGGCTGGGTTGGCTGCTTTGTGAGAAATCCATGCATTAATGAAGCCCTGGGCAGGTGGTAGATTTTTCTTTTCTTTTTCAACTCTCATGGCAACTTCTTCTCACCACTGTGAGTCTTCTTGGGGGGGGGAGCAACCTTGCCTGCTTCTCACCCGCTTCCTTCTCCTCTGCTCGCAGCCCCCTTTGTGCTCAGTTGGCTGGGTGGCAAATTGTGGTGGGGCTGGCCCTCTCCCCCAAGCCAGAGCCATGGCCATGGCTGGCCAGCCAAGAACAAGAGCGAAATCACCTGCTGCAGAGCCTGAGAGCCTGAATAGTAGTGGCTACAGCAAGGCACGGGAGTGTGCACCTTTTAATTTTTTTAATGGTTAAAAATAATTTTAAAAAAACATTTTGACAAAGAGATCTTGTGGGACTGGCCCTTTAAGGAAGGGGCAGGGTCTTAAATAGCTCCACCATGGCTATGGGCCGGGGACTTGGCAACCCTAGTTCTACACACCATTTCTAATAAAGTCATGAAAGCACAGTAGATAATGATGGAGTCAAGCTTTATTAGCCACATTCAACAAAAGATCTTCCTGACTTATCTTTTTTAGTCCTTCAGAAACAAACCAATATTCTGTTACTTTTGTTCTGCAAAAAGTGACATTGACCCACATAGGAACACTATTTTTAAAAAATTTCAGATAGTCATACCTCATATTCAGTAACCATTGTGGATGCATTACTGCGCCACAGAACAGAATTTTTTTTTTTTCAGGAGGGAGGGAAATGGCTTCTTTTATCAAGAGAAAAACTAGGCCATTCTGAATGAGCCAGTGCTTCTCTCATTCCCATAGTTCAGCTCTTTTTGAGAACTGCGACAAGGTTACTGTTCACGAAGGGAACACAACTACAGGATACGGAGCCCTTTTCACCCATATAAGATCTGAGGATGGTGTCAATCCACAAGCTAAAATCCCAGTTTGTGTGCTATCATTTAACAAGGCAAGGGTCACGCTTGTCACCTCACGGTTTGTACATTTTTCAAACAGAAGTTTTACAGTGGTAGCTGGGACTCTGGGATTTCCTTGTGCTACAGCCAAGGGCAATGCTCCAGGCCTACAGTGTTAGTACAGCTTTCTCTCTCTCTATTTTTCTAAAAACCTGTTTCAATTTGAGCAGTTTTAAAAAGAAAAGCGTCATATTATATCTTTTATGGGATTCGGCCATGGGATCGTCTGTCTATTACATTTTGTAAAACCCTCCTTCCAACTAGCTCAGAACAATGTACATGGTTTTCCTTTCCTTATTTTATCCTCACAACAATCCTGTGAAGCACGTTATGATGAAAAAAAGAGTGCCTGGCCCAAGATCATCCAAAAAGGAGGGGGTGAACCCAGGGTCCCAAAATTCTAGTGCAGCACTTTAACCACTACACCATGCTGCATCGAGGTGCATTTGGTTGATAAAATGGAAGGCAATTGTCAAGGATGCACAAAGCTAAACCCTGTGGGTTCCCAGGTCAAGTGCACACAAGAATCAGACCATTGTTTAATAAAATAATTAATACATTTATTTGGGAAATATCAATAGAAAGGAATTACTGCCAACACATTACTCTAAAATCGTACAGAAAAGAAAATAACAAAGCTAGCTTCAACTAATACTTGCAAGAAATGGATTAGGTCACATAAACTTTAATTTCAAATGGAAGGCCTCAAACCCGTGTTGTCTACATTTCTACCAATTGCAGCTCATAGTCTTGGCCCATAGTCCATGAAAACTCAGGTAGCCTTCCATCTCCCAGGCCATAGTTCAGTTACAAGTCTGGCCCAGCATATCAGGCAATGATGACATCCAATCAGAACATGTCTTTAGAAGAACTTTTCATAAAATTACCTCATTACTCTCAACCTCCCCACTCCCATCATTGGCCTTGAAGAGATATGCAGGCTGAGAAACCAATTAACAACACCTGCAAGACGATTCATGTTACCAGCCACATTAACCCTTAAGGGGAAGAAGATAGAGAAAAGGGGAGAGTTGCTTTGCCTGACAGCAATTTTCAGTGCTTGTGATAAATGAAAAATGAAATAAGACAAACAGGGTTGCCCGATCCCCCTTCACCACTAGTGGAGATGGGATGTAAAGTTGCCATATCCAAATAGGGAAGTTCCTGGAGATTTGGGGACAGAGCCTAGGGAGGATGGGGACCTCAATGGGGTACAATGCTACAGAGCCCATCTTCCAAAGCAGCCATTTTCTGCAGGAGAATTGATCTCTGTAGTGTGGAGATAAGGTGTGATTCCAGAGGATCCCCAAGTTCCACCTGGAGGTTGGCATCCCTAAAGAAAAAATGAAAATGAAACTTTGGTGTCTTGGACCACTGTTGACATATTTCCGTGATAGGACAATGTACTGGGTAAAAAGGGACATGGAGTTTTCTAAAATTAGGTCCCCTTAATACTGATGTAGTTGTTTTTTTAAAAAAATTAATTCAATTTATATCCTGCCCTCCCCGCCAAGGCAGGCTCAGGGTGGCTTACGTTAAGTTAAAATACAATAAAGCACAAATTATCATAAAAATCATATACAATAACAAAATAAAGTGCTAGTAGCAGTATGATATTATGTAGAAATCCCAGTAGGCCATGGTGGAATGGTCACAAAAGACTATAGCCAGAGTTGGTAAACAGCTTGTCAGGCCATTTATAGAGGCTGTTGGAGACTGCTGGTGGTAGTATAGGAGGCCTTTCCACAGTTCAGTTCTTGGAAGTGGCTCCTAATCAAAGGCATGGTGGAAGAGCTCTGTTTTGCTGTCCCTGCAGAACTGTAAGAGGTCTAGCTGGTGTCTTCCGAGAGCTCATTCCACCAGTACAGAGCCACTACTGAAAAGGCCCTGGCCCTGATGGAGCCCAGCCTGGCATCTTTGGGTCCAGAGAGGGCCAAATGATTTTGAGACCCCAACTGCAGTGTTCTCTGGGGAACATGTGGGGAAAGGTGGTCCCTCAGGTAAGTAGGCCTCAGACCATATAGGGCTTTAACAGTTAAAACCAGTGCCTTGAAGCAAATTTGGTTGTTATCAGCAGCCAGTGCAATGCCTTCAGCACAGGCTGGATATGTTCCCACAAAGGGAGACCCATCAGCAGCCTGGCTGTGGCATTTTGCACCAGCTGCAGCTTCTGGATTTGTGACAAGGGCAGCCCCATGTAGAGAGCATTACAATAGTCCAATCTTGAAGTGACCATTGTGTGGATCACTGTTGCCAGATCATTGCATTCAAGGAAGGGAACCAACTGCCTGATCAGCTGAAGATGGCAAAAGGCTGCTTCCATTGACAAGGAGGCATCCATGAGCACTCCCAAACTCCTAACCTTCAGCACAGGCACCAGTGGTGCCCCATCAAAGGCTGGTAGTGGGATCCCTAACCCCAGCCCACTCCGACTCAGGCACAGGACCTCAGTCTTCATTGGATTCAATTTCAATCAGCTCAGTCTAAGCCAACCAGCCACGGCTTGTAATGCCAGGTCCAGATCTTCTGGTCTAGACACGGCCGGCTTGCCTGCTAGGGGAACTAGGTGCTTGCCTAGGGTGCACTGGCCTCAGGGGCACCAAATGGCACCCCACTCCCCCGAAAAGCCCCCCTGCCGCCCTAACTGGGCACACACTACTGCTGCCTCCAGAGCACCCGGCAGCTTGCCCGCCCTCCCCCCTGGGAGGGAGGAGGCAGAGGTGGCATGGCGGCAGCCAGCAGGATCTCCCCGCTGCTGCTGCTGCTGAAAAGGGGCACCCACCGCTGCCTGGGGGGGAGGAGGCGGAGGCTGGCAGTGGCCAGCGGGATCTCCCTGCTGCTGCCGCTGCTGCCTAAACGTGCCTGGCTAGGGCGCAAGTCGCCCTCCCCCTCCTCCCTCAGGGGGGAGGAGGAGGCGGCCGGCGGTGGCCAGTGGGATCTCCCCGCTGCCACCACCGCTGCCACCTAAAAGTGCCCGGCTAGGGTGCAAGTCGCCCTTCCCCTCCTCAATCGGGGGGGAGGAGGAGGCGGCCGGCGGCAGCCAGTGGGATCTCCCCACTGCAGCCGCCACTGCTGCCTAAAAGTGCCTGGCTAAGGCACAAGTTGCCCTCCCCCTCCTCAATCGGGGGGGAGGAGGAGGCGGCCGGTGGTGGCCACTGGAATCTCCCTGCTGCCGCCATCGCTGCCGTCTAAAAGTGCCCAGCTAAGGCACAAGTTGCCCTCCCCTTCCTCAATCGGGGGGGAGGAGGAGGTGGCCGGTGGCAGCCAGCAGGATCTCCCCTCTGCTGCCACCACCTAAAAGTGCCTGGCTAGGGCACAAGTCGCCCTCCCCCTACTCCCTCGAGGGGGGGAGGAGGAGGTGGCCACCGGCGGCCAGTGGGATCTTCCCGCTGCCACCGCCGCTGCCTAAAAGCACCCGGCTAGGGTGCAAGTTGCCCTTCCCCTCCTCAATCGGGGGGGAGGAGGAGGCGGCCGGTGGCGGCTAGCTGGATCTTCCCGCTGTCGCCACCGCCTAAAAGTGCTCGACTAGGGCACAAGTCGCCCTCCCCCTCCTCCCGGGGGGGGGGAGCAGGCGGCGGCCAGCGGGGACTCCCCGCTGCTGTTGCTGCTGCAGAGCGCCCAGCCGGGGCAAAGTTCGCCTGCCCTTCCCCTCCTCCCTGGGGGGGAGAGGAGGGGGGGGCAGCATGGCTGAGACTTCAGGCCCAACCAGGAGATTGGAATCTGCGCCCGCCTAGGGCACAGAAATACCTGGAGCCGGCCCTGGGTCTAGAGTCAGACTGATGACCCAACAACAGATGTAGCTGGGTGTCATCCATATATTGGTAGCAAAGAGACTACTCAGCTGGAACCAATAAAGAATGAAAAAGCCAGGGGAGTAAACCTTAATATGTCACTGTCTCTTTAAATTTAAGACTGGCTTTGTGAACACTATCAGCCTTAGTGTTTTGTATTTAATGGAATGAGTTAACACCACTACAGAGGCATGCCAGCTACTGGAAATACTGATAAGGTTTTTGACTGGTGCCCATTATTTAAATTTCTGTCAAGGTATTTTTCTAAACAACTCTGGTGAGTGATTTACCTATACTCCTTGAAATACTTGTATTGCGCTTTTGGCTTATATCCAGGTCACTCTACCCATGTCTTGTTTTTCTAACTTTTTTTTTTAGAAGAAGAAGAAGAGAGAGAAGAGAAGAGAAGAGAAGAGAAGAGAGAGAGAAGAGAAGAGAAGAGAAGAGAAGAGAGAGAGAGAAAGAGAGAGAGAGAGAGAAGAGAAGAGATTGGATTTATACCCCGCCCTTCACTGCCTAAAGGCGTCTCAGAGTGGCTTACAAACTCCTTTCCCTTCCCCTCTCCACAACAGACACCCTGTGAGGTAGGTGGGGCTGAGAGAACTTCTGACAGAAACTGCTCTTTTTCAAGAACAGCTGTGCCAGAGCTTGTGACTGACCCAAGGTCACATCAGCACTTGCAAGTGGAGGAGTGGGGAATCAAACCTGGTTCTCCCAGATAAGAGTCCGCGTACTTAACCGCTACACCAAACTTTTAGATAACCTTTGTATAGGATATTATAGTGAGAACTACTTAAAAAGACAGGAAATAAGACAACCATTTTGTGGTATTCCAAAGAATTTTTATTATATAAATACTTTATCATATTGTTGTCCAATCTATCATGAAAATGATGTTTAAATTATACATGCTTACATCTTTCTTGCAGCACTGTGCTTCTGAAGAAATGTTTTCTTGAAACAAAGTAACATTCTGGAGTCTTCATAAAAGTTTACTGTTCTACCTTGCCTTAATTTGTAAATCGTAGGAGTAATGTTTACTGTTCTACTTTGTCTCAATTTGTAAACTCCAGGAGCTCTAGCTCATTGTACTTATGAATGTTACAGCTTATGCTTTTTGCCTCCATGTATGTTGTATGCATAGCAAGTATTTTGTTTAATAACATATTGTTTATGTCCTTCCCCCAGCTTTTTCATTTGCATATTGGTGACATCCCAGCCCATGCCTTCAGGCAATCTGGGCAAGGAGGCACATACAGATGTTATTTAATCAGTGGGTGCCTTCAGGACAGCTGATCCCTGAGAGCCAGTTTGGTATAGTGATTAAGTGAGCAGACTCTAATCTGGGAGAACCAGGTTTGATTCCCCACTCCTCCACTTGCACCTGCTGGTGTGACCTTGGGTCAGTCATAAGATCTGGCACAGCTGTCCTCGAAAAAGAGAAGTTTCTGTTAGAGCTCTCTCAGCCCCACCCACCTCACAGGGTGTCTGTTGTGGGAGGGGAGGGAAGGGAAAGGAGTTTGTAAGCCGCTCTGAGACTCCTTTGGGTAGTGAAGGGCAGGGCATAAACCCAATCTCCTCCTTCTCCTCCTTGTCCCTGACCTTGGAGAAAGAAGGCAAGTTATTGCAAGACAAGCCCTTGAATCCCAGTGTCAGCAAGGTGGTGGATCAGTAACTGATGGTCAACCATGTTGAATGCCACTGACGGCAACAGCACCGCTGATCTGCCCCAATCCAGATGTCCCTGGAAGTCATTTGTGAGGGTGACCAGTGCTGTCTCTGTCCCATGGACTGAGCAAAAGCCGGACTGGAAGGGAACTAACATGGAAGTGTCACCCATAAAGCCCTGCAATTGCAGTGCCATCGCCCTCTCAATTAATTTGCCCAGAGAGGGCAAATTGGAAAGTGGCCGATAGTTTGCCGATTTGGCCAGGTCCATAGATGTATTTTCTTTAAGAAAGGGTGGACCATCACTTCCTTGAGTGCCCCAGGGAACAGGCTGGGGCACTCAGAGAGGGACTTATTAATAATCTCCCTAAGGGCACCTCGAAACCCCTTGTGGCCAGCTTTAATTAGCCATGAAGGGCATGGATCAAGGCTGCATGTGGTTGGGCGTACAGTCGACTTCCTCTAGACTGGGTGGACTGAAATAATCCAAAACCGAACTAGAAGATGCACATGGAGCCTCAAGTTTGCTCACCGCCTCAATTGTGGCAGGGAGACTGTGGCGGAGCAACAAGACCTTATCTGCAAAATAGTTCACAAAAGCCTCACACTCTATGTCCAATTCCTAACATTTGGTCTGCCCCGTGGCAAGACGACAGTTCCGAATAGTTCTAAATAATTGGGCTGGGCGTGAGCTTGCAAATGCAATCGTGACCACATAAAACTCTCTCTTCGTGGCTTTGATTGCCATCTCATAGGATCTCATAAATGACCAATAGGATGTTCTTGTAGCTTTGTCGCAAGAGCACCATCACTTTATCTCTAGCAATCTTAGCCTTCGCTTCATCAGCTGCAGCTCCTGGGTAAACCAAGGAGCTAGCCTAGTGCAATGGTGCAGAGGGAGCCGGGGAGCAATCTCCTCAATGGCTGCACAGAGTTGGCTGTGCCAATCTTCTACAAGCTCATCCAACAAGCCACCTGGGGGCATCGGGTCCTGCAGAGCCATCTGAAACTGCATAGGCTTCATTTGGCTCTGCGGGTGAGCTAAACTACGCTCGCTGCCCAAACAGGTTCAGGGTGACACATGGCACTGCTCTGGCAGTGATCCAGTCAACTGTAACCCCCGCCGCAAAGATCAAGTATGTGCCCAGCCCGGTGAGTGGGAACCGTTACATATTGGGAGTGTCCCAGCACCACCATGGATGACACTAGGTCCACCATCTGTGTGGAGGCTGCATCATCCACATAGGCACTGAAGTCGTCCAAGACTATCAGTCTAGGGTGCTCCAAGGCCCAGCTTGACACAGCCTCCATCAGGGATGGCAGGCTAGTGGCCGGTGTGTTGGGCATATGGTACACCACCCAGATAGCCAAACTCTCCCCAGCTTCCCACACTAGGCCAGGCAGTTCACATTCTTCACAGCAGATGTGAAGAATGCTGCTCTTCATCACAATGATTTAAGCATACAGGAGATCTTTCTCTTTGCTTATCCTACTCATATACCATCTATGTGGTGAGACTGGAGACCCTGTAGCTCATAGCATGGCATCAGATTTTATGAGTAATCAAGCAGAGTGCAGGAGCTTATTTCATTTCATTTCAAAATATTCCACTTATGGCTACTAGATGGATATCACAGGTGGAAGACGTTCACTTATGGAGACACATCTAATATGGCTTTTTGAAAATTCATCCTCCCCTCTCCTAGTGGTGGGGAGGGGGGGGGATGCAAAATTAACATTTTCAAAAAATTTGGTAGCATTTTTTTAAAAAAAGATCTGATTTTCAGGTGATGAAATTCCCAAACCCCAAAACTGTGCCCAAAAATAATTACAGAAATGAAAATATTACCTCCCTCAAATTTCAGCATAATGAAAATCATGCATTTTTTAAAAAACAAAAAGAACTTCTTCTTTTTTTTTAATTCACACCAATGAAGCTGCCTTTGCTTGAAGTGGGAGTGAAGAGATCAAGGACATTAGCCCCAATCAAGAGTCCTCTCTGCTGGCCTTTAGCCTTTGTCTTGTAGGTGGCCCAGAAGTTGTTTTCTACGCCTCCTATGTTTGGTATAGAAAAGCTGGCTTCAGCATCACGATAGGTGGGGTGAGAAAGAGGTCAACAAAACGGAGGATTAACTATAAAATGAGAGAACGTAAAAGCTGAAAAAAGCATCCTCAATGAAAACTTTGTATTCTGCAGTACTTTCTATGTCATTGAAATATGCAAAATAATATGTTCTGTATATCCATTCACAATGGATAAAGAACATTGGCCTGGTTCTTTGGGAGGGTTTCTGTAGGCAGAGATTTTGCTGAGTACCCCTTGTGTTGCAGACCTCTGTCTATTTGAGCTGTTCCAGGTAGCCCCCTGTCACCCAAGAGATTTTGGGGAGTGTTTTTGGCTGCAATAGGAGGCATATGTTCAGTGGAGGGAAATCCTGCCTATCTGCACAGATTCCTAGTGGATCCAAGCCAAAGTCAGATTAAAATTATGTCCAATCCGGCAATGTCTCTCTTTATTGGGGTTGGCTATTAACACCTACCTGAGAGCTCTACAGGGTTCTGTCCAAGCTAACTATCTCCCAGTTATTATCCAGCCAGCTGTCATGACTGGCTCAGACCAGCTCAGTGACTCTACCATGGAGTCCTCAGGGGAAGCCAACAACAGTCACGCAGGAGGACCAGAGGGACCAGCACTGCAGAGTTGCCTACTGACAATGACTCAAGGCCACCCCACCAGAGCTGGCAAAAGAAACCTCCCCAACAGCCCCTGAAATAGCTACTAAGCCTCTGCCAGGCAGCACTCGATCCTGGGCTTATGGTCCTCCAAACCCTCTCCCACACCACAGGAATGCCATTGGCAGAAGGCCTAAACCAAGGTGGCACAAAAGAAGTGAATTGCCAGGCTGGCTCGACATCACCCAGCTGTAGCTTCAGGAGCTCCAGTACTTCTCTTCATTACATTGGGGGGGTCAATGACCTCTCAGCCTATTTAGATCTATAAAGACACCCTTGCAGGGTCAACTTGTCCACCTGGCACAAGCCCCATTTTCTAAACTCCAGCTTCTTATGCCAAGCTCCAGCCTATATTCCAAGCCTTACCAGCTCAAGCCCAAGGGCTCTAACTCAGGCCTGTAGCCAGCAGCGGGTCACTGAGGGTGGCACCCCCATCAAATCTGCAGTGCCTCCTATCCAAGTCTGTAGCCAGCAGGAGTCTCAGGTGGGCTCCTGCTTTCCCCAGCCCCAGAGCAGGGAATGGACAGGAAAGCATGCGAGAGCTCACAACCAACAACAACGTGTCTGAGGTGTCTCTTGCTGAGGTGGTGACTGATGAAGAGGTGACAAAGTCACACAGGTTCCTCTCCCACAGCCCGGGCCTTTGGGGCTCACTGGGCAGCATCACTAGTCCTCCTTCCTCTCACACTGGTTCTGACACATGCCTACCTAGCCATTGGGCCAGCCAGATGGCACCTTTGTCCTCCACTCAGTAATCCAGGTGTGCATCAATGCACAAAGAGGCTCAGGCAGGACAGAACCTGGAAGCAGTGCCGGCTCACCCGCTAGGCGAACTAGATGCTCACCTGGGGCATGCCAGCCCTCAGGGGTGCCAAACTGCCCCAGTCAGGGCGCTCCTGCACCCCTGCAGCTCGCCCGCTCTCCCCCTCCCCCCTCAGCGGCATGGTGATGGCCAGTGTGGACTCGTTGTTGCCACTGCTGCCAGTAGAAGGACACCCAGCCTCAGCCCGATCATGGGTCCTGCAGAGCCAGGGTGCAGGAACATAAGAATATAAGAACATAAGAACATAAGAGAAGCCAATGTTGAATCAGGCCAATGGCCCATCTATTCCAACACTCTGTCATACAGCGGCCAAAATATACCAGGTGCCATCAGGAGGTCCAGCAGTGGGGCCAGGACACTAGAAGCCCTCCCATTGCTGCCCCCTCCAGCACCAAGAATAGAGTGCATTACCTGACCCAGACTGAGAGTTCCCATCTATACCCTGTGGCTAATAGCCACTGATGGACTTCTGCTCCATATGTTTATCTAATTCCCTCTTGAAACTCTCCATGCTTGTAGCTGCCACCACCTCCTGTGGCAGTGAATTCCATATGTTAATCACTCTTTGGGTGAAGAAGTACTTCCTTTTATCTGTTCTAACCCGACTGCTCAGCAATTTCATGGAGTGCCCACGAGTTCTTGTATTGTGAGAAAGGGAGAAAAGTACTTCTTTCTCAACCTGCTCAATCCCATTCATAATCTTATAAACCTCAATCATGTCACCCCTCAGCCGTCGTTTCTCCAAGCTGAAGAGCCCCAAGCATTTTAACCTTTCTTCATAGGGAAGGTGTTCCAACCCTTTTATCATTCTAGTTGCCCTTCTCTGCACTTTTTCCAATGCTATAATATCCTTTTTGAGATGTGGCGACCAGAACTGTACACAGTATTCCAAATGAGGTCGCACCAATGATTTATACAGGGGCATGTTGATACTGGCTGATTTGTTTTCAGTTCCCTTCCTAATAATCCCCAGCATAGCGTTGACCTTCTTTATTGCAGCTACACACTGTGTAGACATTTTCATTGAGTTATCTACTACGACTCCAAGATCTCTCTCTTGGTCCGTCTCTGCCAGATCAGACCCCATCAACGTGTATTTATATTTAGGATTTTTGGCTCCAATGTGCATCACTTTGCACTTGGCCACATTGAACCCCATTTGCCACATTGATGCCCACTCACCCATCCTCGACAGATCCCTTTGGAGTGCCTCACAATCCTCCCTGGTTGTCACCACCCTGAACAACTTCGTGTCATCTGCAAATTTAGCCACTTCACTGCTTACTCCCAATTCCAAATAATTAATAATCATTAATCGGGGGGAGGAGGAGGCGGCGGCCAGCCTCAGCCCAATCACAGGACCTGCAGAGCCAGGACACAGGAGGCACACCACAGCTCACCCACCCTCCACCCTCCCCCTTGGGGGGGAGGCGGCGGCAGCCAGCTGCCCTCAGACCAATCGCGAGACCTGCGGAGCCGGGGCAAGGAGGCACGCAGCTCACCCGCCCTCCCCTCTCCCCTGGGGGGAGGAGGCGGTGGCGGCAAAAGGGTCTCCTGGCCCCACTGGGAGGTTGGCATCTGCACCTTGCCTAGGTGAAGAAACACCTGGAACTGGCCCTGCCTGGAAGAGCCTCTGCCCATCCAGTGCACCTTGGGGAGCCAGAGAGTGGTCTGGAGTGCAGGGCCCCCATGTGCTCCTCTCCCTCCCTGGCTTTGCACTTGTAAAAAGAGCTGCTCTCTTCCTCTGGCTGCGAAGGGGAGGGTGAGGGAAGTGGAAAGGGGGCCAGTGGTCTTCAGAAGTGAGTTGCCGAGGTAAGGAGCTACTCCTCCTCTCTGTCCCCCCACTCCTTCTCCCTCCCCTGCTGCATAAATTTAATATTAATTTAATTTGATTAGCGCCCCCAGCACCCATCACACAAAAAACATCCTGGGTACAGGACTGCCCCTACTTCTAAGGAAACCTGAGTGGGCTTGACTGCAGAGCTCAGCTCTACCCTTTTCCATGTCCTTAACATGCACCAAAAACATTCCCAATGATACACATCATTGGCTGGAAACCCTCTACATGGCCACCCCAAGATCCCCCTTGATCTCCATTGGTTACATCTTCCATTAACTAATTATGGTGTTCATTCTGACTTCTCCTTCTCTTAGAATTGTCAGTATGGCAATACTTAGGTCACAAGCCTTTCTTGTTATAGCTGAATGGCCTACCAGAGTGGATACAGAGCGTGCCTTCACTTTTTGTATTCCAGAAGGCATGTAATTCTGTTCTATTCAAGAGGACATTTGGCTGAACATAAACATTTTTGGCATAACTGTGTAATCTTGTGATGGACAGATATGATGTTTTCGTGTTCTTAGAGCTCTTACTGCGCTGTAACCTGTCGGAAATGAAGAATTTTACATTGTCTAGGGATACCAGCCTCCAGCTGGGACTGGGGGATCCCCTGGAATTACAGCTCATCTCCAAACTACAGAGATCAGTTCCCCTAAAGAAAATGGATGCTTTGGAGGGTGGACTGTATGGCATTGCACCCCAATGAGGTCACTTTCCTCCCCAGGCTCCATCCTGAAATCTCCAGGAATTTCCTAACCTGGATCTGAGATTAGAGCACAGAAGCTTGAAGGGGTGAGTGTTGGAATGAGGTACATCCCTGGAATGAGGTCTACAGCTCAGGAAGATTTATAGCTTACCTATCACTCAGTCCCTCCAACAGTAGCTATTTTAAGTTGGGAAACCACCTACAAACCACAAGCCCTGCTAGCCAATGACCTTGCTCACTTTCCTTGGACACTGGAAGGGTTCCACACTGGGGAAGAGCCACATGTGGCTCCTAAGCCACTGAGTATCCTAGAGCAAATATTCTATTTCTAGGACATCCAAGGTGTCTACAACACCTGAAACAGTTTGATAAAAACTATTTGGACACATATGATAACCTGAGAACTCTGATCGTATGCCAAGGCTGGTGTTTTCCAGAAAGAGAGCCTTTCTGTAGGAGCTGCTGTTCTATGAAATACACTTCCACCATCACTATCTATATATCTAATTCCCAAGTGGCCCCCTATGTGCGGATATCTAAATCCGCACATCGGGGGCACCTGGGGGGCAGGGAGATTTTCCTGCGCACGTGGGGCAGTCCCCACGTGTGCAGGAAAATCTAAAAAGTTTAAAAAATTATAAGGGAATCTTTAAATCCCCAAAAAAGTAAAAGAGCCCTCCCTGCGCATGCGCAGGGAACGCTCTACAAACTGGCTGTTGAGGGTGGGAGAAGGCTTGGCGGGCCAGCTGGCCTCGCCGCTGGGGAGGGAGGAAGGGGGAGGCTTGGCGGGCCGGCCTCCCCCCTGCCGCCGCCGCCGTCCTGCTGCTTGGGAGGGGGGAGGAGGCTTGGCGGGCCGGCCGGCCGCCCCCCCCTCCTGGCCGCCCCCCCCTCCCGGCCGCCCTCTGGCTCTGCCGGCCGAGCACGAGCAGGCCACCTCCCGGGCTGACGGACGAGGGCAAGGCCGGGAAGCCGCACTGGCCTCACCCGCCCGTGCCGCCCACCACCACGACGGGCGTCTCCCGGCTCAGTCACGGGCGCCAAAGTAGGGTTGCCGGTGGGGCGGGGCGGGGCTGTGCTTCCCTCGCCCGGCTACGGGACTCCGGGGGGGGTCTTGGGGCGAGGGAGGGGCCGTGGGGGGATGCCGTGGTCATCACAGAGAGGGAGGGGGAGGCTTGGTGGGCCGACCGGCCAGCCTCCCCCCCCCGCCGCCGCCACCGTCCTGGCACTTGGGAGGGAGGGAGAGGCTTGGCGGGCTGGCCGGCATCCCCCCCCGCCGCCGCCACTGCCGCCGCCTTGCTGCTTCGGAGGGAGGGGGAGGCTTGGCGGCCGGCCAGCCTCGCCGCCCCTTCGCTGCTGCTGGGGAGGGGGAATCTCGGCGGGCCTTGCCGTTGCTGCCGCTGCTGCGGAGGGGGGGAGGGAGGGGGAACCTTGGCAGCTGGAATACTCCCTCCCCCCGCGAGTATCGCGGGTCCCGCCTCTTGTGTTGACCTAATTTTAAGGCTCCAGGTTATAGTATTTTTATTTTCCCAAGCACTTAGTTGATTTTGTTGAAGTTTTTTTGCTGTTATTATGGAGCCCCTCCATTTTCCATCCTATCACCTTCTCTAGAATAGTACATTTGATTTGTTGCATTGTTTTTAGCTGTTTTGGACATGGTGTTAGTTATTTTATGCAAAATATTGTGATTCTATGATGTTTTATCTTATTATCAGTCCCAATAGCCTATGGCTGAACAGTGGCACATAAATTCTTCAACAAATGCTTAAACTCGTTGCCCATGTAACTGCCAATGCTATTTACAAAGTACCAAAAATGAAAAGCACCTAGACATCTTTTAAACAATTGGCATTTCCTACACAAAAAATCAATGTTTCTGTATTTAAGAATGTGTAGTTTAATTTCTTACAAAAGCTGTAGCAGTTTTGCTCATTTTATAACTGCTAGCCCCCTCCCCAATATTTACATATAAAGTATACTGCATTTCCATCTGTGTTGTTCACTTAGAATAAAATGAAATCCTTTCTAAATGCAAATGATTGTTTGCTTTTGTATCGTGCATACTGATAACATATCAACTGGGTCAGGGAATGTGTTTTTGATTTGACTGGAAAACCAGGGAGAAGTAGGGAAACCCACCCAGGCTTCTTTTCCTCAAGCTTGCTGTACTGTTTAAAAAATGCTTTGGGTTGAAGCTTCCTTGATGTTTTCATATTCTTTAAGAGACAGAAAAACCTTTCAGTGACCAGAAAGTCAAAGAATACTAGAGTGTATCTACGTTACAGGCATTTAAAAACTGGTTCAATAGTAATTCTGTCTGTTCATGGCACTGTAATTCAATGAGGAACATGCAGCACTAAACTACAATTCCCAGAATTCTTTGAAGGAAGCCATGACAAGCCATATGTATGTGTGTGTATATATATATATATATATCTTTGTACACACAATATATGTGTGTGTGTGTGTGTGTGTATATATATCTTTGTACACACAACGTCTGTACGGGTTGTGCATGACCAGCCCTGCTCACATATATTTAGCCTAAAGTAAACATGAATCCTATGCATGATGTGTTGCATGCATATAGGCTTTATCTATAGGATTAGGAGCCTTTTATGCATGGGTAAGATGAAAGACTTGTGGGAGCAGTTCAAAACTCCCTTTAAGCAAGTTGCTTATATACAGGTGTTTCGTAGTACAATGCTACAGTTAAACCTGTACAGAATGATTTTAAGCTTAGAGTAAAAGTAAGTCCCCAGAATTGCAGGATGGATAATATACTTGGATGCCACAGGATTCCCCCTCACAGGGGACCTCCATTTTGGATCCCTGTACCCTTGCACACCTTAGCATGGGTTTAGCAATGAAAAATCGAGTCTGGATCAAAATGATATCAAGATGACAGTGAGTCACGCTGTGGGCATGCAAGGAATGTAATGCAGCCCCTCTATTAATTATGCAAAAGCCATATCTGGTGGGAGTCATGCCTTTTCCTCCAAGGAACTAATGGGCCCCCTCCCTGATAATTTGGCCTTAATAATGACCCAAATAAGGCAATGAGCAACAGGCCAGCCCCAGCTATTTCCTCCTTATCTTAAGTGCTAGACAGGAAGCTGTCTCCCCTCACTCCATCAGTTAAAGTACTCAGCCATTTAGTTGGCTCCTCTCCTTTTCCACCTCATTCTGCTGCTCTTCTCCAGAGCTACCCAGCTGGCCTCAGGAAGCAGGCTTGTATGTCTGTGATTCTCCTCTTTCATTTTCTCCCTTAGTAGCAGGTAGTTTGTTAGGGAAAGGGTTTAAACTGTGTTTGTACTTCACATGCACATTTATTTCCTCTCTGTAGCACTCCTATTTTTATTTTCCTGACTTAACTGTATTCTCTTTCTGTTAATTTAATACATTTATTTCCTTCTTTAAGAGCTTATTCCCCTTCATTTCTTTTGAGTGTTGGTCTGTATCCATATACAGGTCACAGTGTCAGCAACTAATACCCCACAACACATTTTCCCTCCCTCTTTGCTAGGAGAATCACACATGTATGAGTGATTTGGGTAACAACTTAACTGTTTGCCTGATGAGAAGAGAATCACTTACAGATGAAACTCAGTAGGCAAATTGTAGGGGTAAGTGGTAGGGGTAAGCCTCCATGTTCATTGACTGTTCTTATTCCCCCAACATCATAGTTTCAAGAGTCACATGATGCTTTGAATGTGAATTTTGGGACATCTCCACAACAAAGGCTGTTACCAACAGATAACATGGCAGAATCAGAAGCACATCACAAACCCATTAGCATTCCTTCTAAAAAGGATCTTAGCCACACGTAAGTATTTTTTGTCTACAAGATGTTCCCTCAACTGACTCATTATTAGCTGAGAGCTCCTTTCAGTATCCCATGCTTAGCTGGGGTAACCACTGTAAGCAGAGTTACACCATTCTAAGCCCACTGGTTTCAAGCCGGCTGAAACTAAACCCGGCAAAGATGGAGGTCCTGGGCCTGAGTTAGATCGGTTCAGGGCTGGGGCTCCCTCTCCCGACCTTCGACGGGGTACCTTTGGTGCCAGCGTTGGAGGTTAGGAGTTTGGGAGTGCTCCTGGACTCCTCTCTAACGATGGAGGCCCAGGTAGCAGCCACTGCCAGGTCGGCCTTCTTCCATCTTTGGTGGGCTTGGCAGTTGGCCTCCTTCCTTGGCCGCAATGACCTGGCCATGGTGATCCATGTGACGGTCACCTCAAGGTTAGACTACTGTAACGCTCTCTACTTAGGGCTGCTTTTGTCGCAAATCCAGAAGCTGCAGCTAGTGCAGAATGCTGCAGCCAGGCTGCTGATGGGTCTCTCTAGGAGGGATCATATTCAGCCTGTGCTGAAAGTGCTGCACTGGCTGCCAATAGCATACCGGATTCGCTTCAAAGTGCTGGTGATTACCTTTAAAGCCCTGTATGGCCAGGGTCTGGCTTACCTGAGGGACCGCCTTTCCCCATATGTTCCCCCAAGGGCACTTCGGTCTGGGGGCCGACATCTCTTGGAAATTCCAGGCCCCAGAGATGTGAGACTGGCTGCCACAAGAGCCAGGGCTTTTTTGGTGGTGGCTCCTACCTGGTGGAAGGAGCTCCCGGAGGAGATCCGGGCCCTGTGGGACCTCGTTCAGTTCCGCAGGGCTTGCAAGACGGAGCTCTTCCGCCAGGCCTTTGAGTAGGAGCCGCCGCCGTCACTATTCCACCATCGATAACCCTGTGTCACCGCACCATTGTCATCGTTAGGTGCTGGGTGACCCTGGTGGAGAGGGGACAGGCTATCAGTATGCGGCCAGGATTAAGATCTGGCCCATCTTGGTTTTACATGTTGATATCGTATTGTATGATGTTATGATTTTATTTGTTTTATACTGTTTTATACTGTTTAAACTGGCATTTATGCCCTATTGTTAGCCGCCCTGAGCCTTTGGGGAGGGTGGGATATAAATCGAAATAAATAAATAATAAATAAATAATAAATGGACTTTGCTTCAGATAGCACTGTAGTGTCTTCTGGGGTCTGGTGTGTGAGATTAATCTTACCTATCCAGTTAGCACGCAGGAGACTCTGGCAGCTTCAGCAACAGGCTTTTGTATTGCCTCATGCACACGTAGAACTACAGAACTATAACTGAGGCCCCTCCCATAAAGGACTTGATGGGGTAAACAGAAACTAGTTTGTGAGGTCCCACTTAAGTTGTACACACACACACATCTCACAAGCACTATAAAACTGCCTCTAACGTCTTCACCCTGCCCCAAGACATCTTGCTTTCCTTATATGTATGATATTGGAAGAACTCCCTTCTGCCACTCAGGATGCGTACCTCTGACTCACCTGGATTCTCTTCTCCTTTTTCAAGTCTGGAAAACATAATATTACTCTCATGTACACTTGGTAATATTCCTTGCTTATCTTTCTTTTTTGTCCAGTCACCTTCTCTGTGCTACATTCCATTCCTTCTCAGTTTTGGTTTAAATGGGAGAATTTCTAAACAACATTTCAGAAATGAATCATGAGTAATTTGCCACAGAATTTGCCCTTCATTTACATCTTTCTCCCTTTCTCCCTTTCTCCCAGCATAATAGACAGGTCCTCCTCCCTTTGCAAGACTGTTAAGGATGGAGGCCAAAGAATGGTGCTTTTTGTTTTGCTTTGGTTGAATCCAACAACCAGTAGGAAATTAGACAATGAAATACATTCCTCACTTTCAGAAAATAAGACTCTGCTGATGTTCCTGTCTACAGCTTGCCTTTTCCTGTTGTTTCTTTCCATGTAAATATTTTAATGGCTGAGAGTCACCATCAAATCAGTAGAGCAAATGACCAGATTCATCAATGATAATTTTAAAGACTCTGATAAATAAGCATGAAACCAACATGGAGAGTCAAATTATATCATGGAATGTTAATGGGCTTAATTCACCCAAAAAAAGAAAAAATGTTAGACTTTGGTTGGAAAAACAAAAATGCGATATTGTCTGTTTGCAAGAAACACATATTAAAAAAACTGATGCTAAATTTTTGATTCAAAAAAGATTAGGAGAGGAGTTTTATTCCCTCTCCTCCCAAAAGAAAAAAGGAGTTGTTATATATATTAAAAAGGAATTGGAACCAAAAGAAGTTTTTAAAGACAATGAAGGGAAGCTTTTGGCGGTGGAAGCCATGCTTCAGGGCAAAAAGACTTTAATTGTCAACCTTTATGCTCCAAATGGTGCGAAGGAAATTTTTTTTCGGGATTTGTGGGAGCAGCTACGACAGCTAACCTATGAGCAAATGATTTTGATGGGTGATTTTAATGGTACTGTTAACAATGTCATGGACAGAAAATCCCAAAAAGGAAATGAAGACATGGGTAAACTACCAAAAGTTTTCTTTCAATTGGTTAAACATGAACATTTGGAAGATGTTTGGAGAGTTAAAAATCCCAAGGACAGAGAGTACTCCTTTTATTCATCAAGACATGAATCTTTTTCAAGGATAGACATGATGTGGATGACTGAGAACCTGATCTTGCAGACACGCAAAATTGAGATTTTGCCTAGAACTCTTTCTGACCATAGTCCAGTAAAATGGTCAACGTTTGTTAAAAGAAAGAAATTTCGATGGAGACTCAATGAGGATTTGCTGGACAAACAAAATATTGTGGACAAAATAAGGATAGAAACTCAAACATATTTTCAACTGAATTTAAACAAGGATGTACAGACGCAAACGGTATGGGAGGCCTATAAAGCTGTGATGAGAGGACATTTGATTGCAATTAATAACAATGAAAAGAAACAACAACTGAAAATAGATAAAGAAATTATGGAAAATATTCGGGAAAAAGAAGTAGAGCTAAAAAAAAGACCTGGCAAAAAGAAAATTTTGAGAGAATTGAGGATTTTAAAGGAACAATACGAGGCGAGGTTAAACAAAGAAGTATATTGGAACTTGAAAAAATTGCAACAGAAGTCCTTTGAAGGTGCAAACAAACCTGGTAAATATTTGGCATGGCAATTGAAGAAAAGAAGAGAGAATAAAACAATAATCAAATTGAAAGATGGAGGCAAAGAAATTTCAGACCCAGGAGGGATCCGGAGGGAATTTTTTAAATATTATGCAACACTTTTTCAATCAAAGCAAGTGGATCTGCAAAAGGTGCAAAATTATTTATCTAAGGTTAATTTGATGCAACCAAGCCCAGAAATGAAAACAATATTAAATGCTGTAATAACCAAAGAAGAAATCAGTAAGGCAATAGGAGAGGCAAAAATCTCCAAAGTTCCAGGTCCAGATGGTTTTTCAGCCAAGCTTTATAAAAAATTTCATCAAGACCTGGTCCCGGTGTTAGAGATTCTTTTAAATGAAATTAGACGAACTGGGAAGATTCCAGATTCCTGGAATGAAGCTGCAATCACCCTTATTCCAAAAGAAGCGCAAGATTTAACAAATGTAAAGAATTATCGACCAATTTCACTTTTAAACAACGATTATAAGATTTTTGCAAAAATTTTAGCAGAGCGCCTTAAGAGGTTTTTGAAAGACAATATTGCTGAAGATCAAGCTGGTTTTTTACCAAATAGACAAATAAAAGACAACATAAGGGTTGTGCTAGACGCAATTGAGTATTATGATAAACATCCGGAAAAAGAAGTGGGGTTTTTATTTTTGGATGCAGAAAAGGCATTTGATAATTTGAACTGGGAATTTATGTTTAAAGTGTTAGAGAAATCCCAGATGGGCGCAGAATTTATAAGAATGATTCAATCAATATATAAAGAACAAAAAGCTACGGTGATTGTGAATGCAGAATCAACTGAAGTGTTCCGGGTCAGAAAAGGTACTAGACAGGGTTGCCCCCTGTCACCATTGTTATTTATCTGGATTTTGGAGATCTTGCTGCAAAGGGTGAGAGATGATGATAATATAAAAGGTTTGAATATTAGAGGTTTTTCATATAAATTAAGAGCATTTGCTGATGATATTATGTTTATTGTTGAAGATCCTGTCAATAATATGCCTAAGGTATTTGAAAAAGTAAAAGACTTTGGTGATCTCGCAGGGTTCTATGTAAATAAGAGTAAATCCAAGATATTGTGTAAAAACATGATAGGTGCAAAGCAACAAATGTTACAAAATGTGACAGAATGTGAAGTGGTTAAAAAGGTTAAATATTTGGGAGTTGAAATTACAATGAAAAATATTGACTTGTTTAAGAATAATTATGAAAAACTGTGGAATGTAGTAAAGAGTGATTTAGAAAAATGGGAAAAACTTAGATTATCTCTTCTTGGAAGAATTGCCGTTGTCAAAATGAATGTACTGCCCAGGTTGATGTTTTTGTTTCAGACAATACCAATTGTGAAAGATGTGAAAGTGTTGGTGAAATGGCAAAGAGAAATCTTCAAATTTATCTGGGCAGGAAAAAAGCCAAGAATAAAAATGAAAATAATGTACAATTCTAAAGATAGAGGTGGCTTCCAAGTCCCGAATTTGCGTTTGTATCATGAAGCTGTATGTATGTCTTGGTTATCTGAATGGGTTAACTTGGAAAATAGAAAACTTTTGGCTCTTGAAGGGCACGATTGCAGATTTGGCTGGCATGCCTATCTTTGGTATGGGAAAAATAAAGTGGATTCACTGTTTAAGCATCATTATGTAAGGAGAATATTGTTTGATGTATGGACCAGATATAAGGATACAATGTCCGATGAGAAGCCTTTGTGGATTGTACCAGCAGCAGTTATACATCCTTTTTCAGAACATAAAGGCAAGGACTGGCTGAAATACCAAGAACTGTTGCAAAAAGAGGGGAAAAAATATGTTTTAAAACCAAACAATGAACTAGAATTTGAGTATGGATGGTTACAGTATTGTCAAATAAGAGATATTTACAAAAAAGATTGTAAAGAGGTTGGTTTTAGAGCTAAAAATGATGAGTTTGAAAATATCTGGTTGAAAAGAGAGCGGAAAATGATTTCAAAGATGTATAAATCTTTGTTGACTGTATATACTTTGGATGAAACTGTTAAAGAGCAAATGATAAAATGGGCTATAAATATGAACAAAGAAATCCCCATGGAAGCATGGGAGTTTTTGTGGAAAAGATCATTTAAAATGTCTACCTGTGTTAATGTAAAAGAAAACTGTTACAAGATGATGTATAGGTGGTACATGACACCAAAAAAGATTGCTAATATTAGTATGGATAAGAACTTGAGTAATAAGTGTTGGAAATGTAAAAAAATAGAGGGTTCTTTTTACCATATGTGGTGGTCATGTGATAAAGCAAAGGTATACTGGTCTAATACACACTGTGTGATGCAGAAAATATTAAAAATCCCAATTGGGAGAAGCCCGGAACTTCTTCTCTTAGGTTTGACAATGGAAAAATTTCCACAGGAAAAAAGGACATTATTATGGTACATGGTTTCGTCGGCGAGAATGGCCTTTGCTCAGCAATGGAAAGCGGAGACGGTGCCAGATATACACGACTGGTTTAGAAAATTGCTGTTTTTAGCGGAAATGGACAAAATGACTAAAAAATTAAATGGACAAATGGCAGAACAGTATCTAAAAGACTGGGAAGATTTGAAACTGTATATGGAAACTGAATATAAAATGAAGGGGAAAATGTATAATCTTGAATTGTATGGATACTGAACTCTGGAATGCACTATATATAGTTAAACTATGTTAGGTTTTTATATATTTGAAATGTGTTACCTGGTTGTCGATTGATATAAGTTTAAACTTGTTTACCGTCTATTATATACTTTTTTGTTATTAGCAGTGTTGGAAGCCTATTAGGGGGGGTGGGGGGATGGGATGGTAATTTGGTTCAAACTGTATTGGTAACGTTGTTGAAAATGTTGAATGCATCCCAATAAAAAATTTTGTTCAAAAAAATATATATATATGGCTGAGGCAGGTTGCTGAGTGCATGTGATTCAGGAAGACAATAATGAATCCTTTAGGGAATGTGTGGGTAGAGTGTACTAAGGCATGACTCCATGGGTGAAAATCACCTATGGAAATGCATACGTTTGCCTAAGGATAAATGACTCAATAGCACTTAAAGTTTTCAGAGTACAGTTTTCTCAGAAAAGCTTATGCACTTTTTTTAAATAAATGGTAAAATTGAGATAATTGCTATGACAGACCCCTTTCACTCTCTCCACACTGGTGTGAAGTTTCTCTCCAAAACTGACCACTCCCCTCAGCACACAGCTGATCATATATTTTCCTCTGCTGGCACTGGCCAATCAGAGAAGAGGAGCAGCCTGTCACTCAAGCTCTCCCTTCCAAGGAAAACTTAACTCTTTATCTCCTGTTCTCTGATTCAGCTGCACTATGAAACCTGCTTTTAAAGGGCAGTTGTCTATAAGACATGATGTTTAAAACTGCAGATGCAACTGGGACATCATGGCTTGCACAGTCACAAATTTCATGTTCCTATCTCCACTTTGGGTTTAAATCAAATAATAACTCTGGCTAAGATTCCTAATGATATGAACAGTTAAGAGAAGGTTCCTATTGAAATTGGAGGCCAGTTCAGGGAAGGGATATTTTTCTTTTGAAACTGAAATACAAATAAAACACACATCAGTGGAGTTTTGGTATAAAGACTTTTGTTTTGAAATAAGTAGCTACACTATCAGTTCTCAAACTTTAGCAATCTGGGGACCTCCATTTTGATTTTAAAATTACATGGACTCTCCACTGTGTTCAAAAGTGTCAAGGCAAGCTGGTCACTTGATGTGTTCAAATAGTGTGCATGTGCAAGCGATTCAAAATGATTGAAGGGCTATCAGAGGCACTATGGACTACTTACATGAACACTGAAATTGAACCACAGCATTTGTCTGATTTAGATAATTTGTGAATGATCTAATTGTTTATATAAACAATTCTCTGATGAGTGGAGTAGAAATGCAGCCACAAAGGGGGCAGGATGTTAGAACTCAGTTGGGCTGCGTGGGATCATTCATGCTCAAAAACTCAATTGCCTGTAATGCATGGTTAGTTAGGAATATGATGAAGGAAGACAGTGGAGCAACCTGTCAAACATCAGAAAACAGTTCAACAAACTGTCAAACCAGTAGTTGAAAAACTGGGTCCACTTTTGAATAGGACATCAGCCCAACTGGTGGGTGTTTTGACATCCCTACCTGCCACACACCAGCACAAGTAAACATATACAAATACATGTATTTCCTTCACCTTTAACACAGGCATTTCCAAGGTTGTTTTGTCAAACCTTACATAGACATTGAAGTTAATTTAATCTAATCAGAAATGCTCCTTTGCTAAGTACTTTCACTGAGCCTGTTGTTTACCAAAGAAATATACAACACAGTACCTGGCATGCTGTTGGCATTAAGTAAATGTTAATATTAACAACCAAAACAATGTTCAGTATAACAAAAGCTGCTGATTGTGCACACAGTATTTTCAAAGCTAAGATATGTGCTCTAGAGGGGCATGATGTCCCTATAAGGCAACCCCTTCATGAAGGTGGCCATGGCATGATGTCAGCTTTGCCATATCTCCACTTCCCAAAGAATCTGTGTGCTAATTTTGGTAATAGATACAGGCTTTATTGCTGGTTAAACATCTCTCTTTATTGCTGGTCTCCCTCCCCTTCAATAGGCAGATTCTCATTTGTTGCTTAATATTCAGATGCCTTTGTAGAACTTGGGGTCTAACCTGATGCACTGTAATTAATGGATACACTGACTACCTTCTCCCAATCGGCACATGTTTAATCTGAATGTAAGACATGGGGGAAGTAAAAACCATGCCCAGATCAGTGACTTGGTTCTTTATTGACATGACATTTGAAAGTCAGTATGGATATATGGGAGTTTAACTTGTGTTCTTGTGATTTATGTGCATTCCCCTTATGTATGCCATAATTATGAGAATGGTTTTAATGGATGTCTTTTCTTCCAAGACCATCATCTCTATATGAGGTCTCTGGCTGAGTTCAGACTGGCAATTTGCCCCGCTATAGCCACGTTTCAGCCATGTTTCCCAAGCGGATTAAAGGGGTCATTCACACAGACACATCTGCCTGGCGTTCCCAACCCGTAGGCAACCTGTGCTGTTCTGCGTCACTCCCAGAATTAAAAGATACCTGTTGAAAATGGTAGCAAATCCCAGAGGGTGCCTTTATCCTGCTGCATTCTGCTTCCGGGAAGTGTGAATGCTCAGCCAAAAAGCCGGGAGCAGCCCACGTTGCGCATAAGGCAGCAGCAATATGATTGGCTGTGCGGTGCCAGCACAATGGGATCCAAATCGGCTATGTGTGCATGTGTGTATGAGCACATACATACATGCATACACAGCTGATTTGCCAGGAAAAAGCCGTTTACAGCTGCGCCTCCGAGCCAGCAGCCTGAACGCTCCCGCACGCCTCCATCCAGTATGCTCCCGCATCAGTCAGTGCAGTGTGACCAGGAAAACCCAGAACAGTTTGTTACGGGGCTTTTTTCCACGACTGGCTTCCCCTTCAAACTGCCAGTCTGAACTCAGCCTCTGATAAGAGATCTCATGCATACAAAGTCTTTGCATTTACTTCATAGTCTCCTGACTTTATGCCTATCCCTCTTGGTTGAGTTTTGGAATGGTACATGTTGCAAGGAATGGTACATGTTGTTGATTTTTTTTCCATATTGTTTTTTTTCCGATGTCCAAAATCCCATTCTACTGAAATCTGCACCACCATCATAAAGAGGTATGCTTTTTTTAAAAAGCCAGAATGTTCCTTCTCTTTTCTCAGTCTGTTAAATAAATGGTATTGAAACTGTGTTAACATTTGGCATGCAGCAGCCTTCATGCACTGCTGACTTCTATGGACAAATGCCTCTGGACTGTCACATTTTCTTCTGATGTTGATTACCTTCATCAGTATAATTTATCAAGTTGTCTAAATAAAATGGGATGATAAATACTTTGAAATTTAATCTTCAAATGACATATGAAACACTGTTTCATCACTGGAACTTGCATGCAGGTGTACCTCGTCATCTGTGAGGAGAGGCAAGCAATCAGTGTGAATTGCCCACCATGCCCTATATTGCTCGTCTCATTCTTTTCCTTTCATCCCAAGGGAACCTGTTATTTAATCTAGTCAGGCCATATTGAATTGGGACTGGTCTCTACAGCAATCATGTTGTCTTATCTAGAGTGTATGCATAAATCGAGAACCTCAGCTCAAACAATCAAAAGTATAAGACACCAGGAAGCTGTAATCATGTGCTAGAAAACATCTGCAATATATATCTGTAATGCAGTATCAACCATGTAAACAAAATACATATACAAAGTGCAAATGGGTCCAAATCACAATTGTAGTTGACAAAGTTCTCTGGATTGTCAAGTTGTTTCGAGGAAGCTTCATTTGAACAGGACTGCATATAACACTGGTGTGTCTTCTATTCTTTGTTCAATGTTGAATGAAATGACAATGATTGTATTACTTCATAGAAGAATTTCCTTGCTAACCATACTGATGCATGATGTATTTAAAGTGGGACATCTGGATAGAAGGAGAACTTAGTCAACTACAATTGTGATTCGGACCCGTTTGCATTTTGTGTATGTATTTTGTTTACATGGTTGATACTGCACTACAAATATACATTGTAGATGTTTTCTAGCGCATGATTACAGTTTCCTGGTGTCTTATACTTTGTCTTATCTAGAGTGAACAGGAATTTAACACAGATGTATGTAAGGTGTACTTTTGACACACAACTTAGAAACGAAAAGCAACTATTTCACAAAAAGTAACCAGGACTTCCTTCCTTGTGGATAGTTATTCCCTCCCCCACCAAAAAAGAAAGAAAACAAATTCACTGATGTGCAAGCTGTCAGAAATCACAGGAAAACCATTCATGAATATCTTTAGTTGGATTCATTAACACTTCATGACTTCTGGTAGGACTCACCCTTTAACAATTGCTACGGGAAGGGACACTTGGCATCTTACGGGAATCAAAGAAAGTGGTAAAAGACAAAAGACACTCTATAAAGCAAAGTAAGTGATAATCTGCTGACTCATTTTAAAGGATGCTAATCATGCCTCTCTCATAGTCTCAATGTGGGCCAGCTTCTATGCACCAGTAGAAGGTGCTCATTTACTTATTGTAGTGATTTTTATGCCAGCCCCACTCATGGCAGCTTACAGTTAAAATAATTAATTATCAATATGATGCAGTATAAAGTCTTCGGAGCTGTACTACTTTTTGCAGTGGGTGATTTTTTGCAGTGGGTTATCAGTGATTTTTTAAAAAAATATCAGAAATGTTTCTATTCTAAAACAATCATTTATGAACCAGTTGGCACTATGGGTGTCACTGTGCCAGCTCCTATAGCTCAAGCATGTTTACAAGATATAACCGGGCAAGCTGTGATGAGGCTCAGCAAATAAGAAGGCCTAAAAGTGAAAACTTATAGGAGAGTTCCAACCACCTTAAGCAGGCATTTGCCACATGCCTTCCAACTAACCACTCAGCCAGTATGGATTAGCTAGTTGCCATTGGCTGAGCAGAAATGTTGGAGGGGTCTCCTCATATTGGCAGGGGACAAGTTGGGAAAAGCCTGCTAGCTGCAGCTTAAGATCTGGACTGACTTTGTTTCTTCCTCTCCTTGCAGGGACTACTGGACCTAGCCAGAAATGCAAACTCTTAGCTTTTAGGCAATGGATTTTATCCTAGGGCATATGATGGTAAGTGCCATGAAGTCAGATCTGCCCCGGATGTGTTTGTTTTCTTTGGCAATAATGGTCAAGATTGGAGCCAGGGAGGAGTTGCACAAAATGGTAGTAGCAGTTGGGCTGCCTTAATTGCAACACACCCTTTCTGCTGAGTCAGTGGCTTGATGGCATTGATCAGCCATTTAATTTAATTAAATAATACACCTAATGTAACCCAAATACTGTGGTCTCAAGTGTTTATGAGAGGGAGGGAGAGAGAGCGTATGAGAAAGAGAGAGCGTGAGAGAGAGCTGGGACTCATTTTTAATGGAAGGTATCATGTCACAAATTTAAATGACTATTTTAAAACTCTTAGACACAGCAAAGCAGTGTTGTGTGAGGAGCAATGCACCCCCTGGGTCCACCCTTGCCACCACCCTGATCAGTTACTAGATGTTGATGTTCTACTCTGTCTGCATATATGAAGCTGTGAGAGCTACCAGAAGAATGCCTCCATGGTAAGAGATAGCCTCTGATTTACCATCTTTCAGCACTGGAATCTATTGATCCATAGCTCAAGAAGAGAAAGGGCCACATGTGGGTGCTGTTAGTTGTTTCTTCTGCCAGAGGTGGAGTGACAACTAAAAAAAAGTGTGGTTACAATAAATAAAGAAAAGTTAACCAAAATGTTTTATTGATACATTCTTGGACAATATCACAGGATTGAGAGTATGGAAAGAGGGGAGTTCTGCGGCAGATTGTTCTCACTAAATTGGCACATAAGCAGCAAGATTAACGAAATTACTTGTTACAAACAGTATAAAACATACATGCTTTTTCCCCTTAAAATTCTTTTTTTTTAAATCACACCAGTCAGTCAATAGTGGGGCATCAACAAAGAAAAAAAAATCCTTTTCAAGACATGTAAAAGCCATTTTCGTTCTTCCAAATACTATAAGAATTATTGAAATTATTGCAAAATAGTTATATACCTTAATGAAAAAGAACAAAATAGAAACACAAATACAAATATCCAACATAAATTATTAACATGTACCGTAAAATTACATTACTGGCATGCATTCCAAATATCAAGACAACCTCTATCAAAATTCAGCAATCCTTTTTTTTTTTTTTTTGTTCTGTTTTTCCTGCTTTCTCTGTTGCCATCAGATTGATGAAAGGCAGAGAATGGATGTGGGAGGGGGACAGAGTGAGGGGCTTGCTTTGTCAGCACAGTTTTTGGTCTGTAGTAACTTTTTTTTCTCTCTTTTGTTTTAATTAAAAAAATAACATATATGAATCGTAGTGGTACAGTCATCAGTATACACGCCATGTACATAACATAAATTCTCAATATCAGAGACTTTATTCCCCCTCATGTGCTAAAGTTGGAAAGAACAGGGCTTGCAAGATACTGTGCATTCCAAACCAATGGTGACCCTCTGAAACAACATGGATGGCAATATGCAAAAAAAAAAAAAAAATCCTCACAAACTGTACAGAAAGTTCAAAAAACTTGCAGTTTGGAAGTACATAGAAAGACAAAATAGCCCCTTGAAAGTTACCATTGCCAAGTGCAGTTCACTCGAGAGAAGCTGGGTCTTCTCACAGGTTGGAGCTGTGTACTCACAGATCGCATCTCCCATACAAAGAAAAAGGTCCAACATCACAGCCTAATGGCAGTGCCAGTGACTTATTAAGCCAAGAATAATTTAAGGATTTTTTTTTCATAGAGCGACTGTTCAGAATACTTAGATCCTCCATAATAACTGCCTGGCCTTTCAACGCCTCCAGCAGTGCATACGCTGCAGTTCCAGGAACAGGCCTACACGAGGTTAGGTGACTGAATGGATGAAAAATCTCCATCCTCCCATGACTCCGTCTGATGCAGCGGACTAGATAACCAAGTTGTTATAACTGACATATTTCTTTTTTGCAGCAGGGCCTGAAAGAAAGGGGCAAAAACACAGTTCAATACAGTTCAAATACATCAAAGTTATGCTGTACATGGTTTTGAAATCTTTTCTAACATGATGGTAAGCAGGTGTCTATAGAACACCTATGCGAAAAATCCACAAATGTTACTTGTCCACAAGATCACTACTGGCCTGTTTACTTTGCCATGGAAGTCATTGGCTGCACATCAGTGGTTTGAAAAAGAATCCATTTCATTAAGCTGAAAAAACACCATCCATACCCGTACCCCTAGAAGCAAGTCTCACCATGAAGAAATTGGCAGGCCTGCAACGTGGATGAATCGGCAAGCAGCAGCTCCCTTGGAAGTGGCACTTTTGTTTTGACAAGAAATGGCTTATTAGATCAACCAAAGTGGTGCCTCCAGTCTGGTCTCCAAGATAAACTGATTAGCATACATTAGTTTGTGTTTGCATCAGTGGCCCACAATTACTGTAATATTCATTAAGGCCCTCAGATCAGATTAAACTCCTTCATATTTCTACATTTGTTTTTATTATCCTGAAAGATAAAATAGCTCCCATGCATATAAT
Organism: Gekko gecko; assembly: GCA_029375565.1. NCBI lineage: Eukaryota > Metazoa > Chordata > Lepidosauria > Squamata > Gekkonidae > Gekko > Gekko gecko. The sequence goes on along the minus strand of JAPDNY010000002.1, from coordinate 66,084,060 downwards.
AATTTATGAAGCTTTCACTAGGTGTCTGATCTGGTAGTTATGAGTCTTGCTCTCCTGTTATGACTTTTGGCTTACATCCCAGTTTCCACCCTCCCTTTCCCACTCCTAATAATTAAACATAAAACCATTAAAATTGTCAAAAGAGTTGCAGGCGAGCATACAGCATGGTGCCAGTCACAGACACATCCATCGTATTTTCATGATTTAGAGCTGTCTTTTTACTATACTCTTTGAACAAACTTTAGACAGACCATCTCACTGTGTTTTTAATTCTATTTTTTATAGCATTGCATGCTGAAGTATGTAGAAACAAAAGCAAAAGTGATGTTTTGTTCTTTGTGTGTTACATTTGTAGAAAAAGCCCAGCAGGAACTTATTAGCATAACAGGCCACACCCAACAACAGAAACTTATTAGCATATTAGGCCACCCCCCTTGTAACCAGAAGTGTGGTCATTGCCTCACACACAGCCACGTTGTACTTGATGCACCCCCACACCAAATACTCTCCCCTAGGGTTACCATATTTTGACGTATCTCCTGACTGACTACTTTGAACAAGTGATCAGTATGGCAGATCTCATTTTAAATACCCTACTATTTAAGCTGTGATCATTGCTACTCACAAGGAATATTCCTTATCTTCCAACCCCAAAAGAGAGCATTTTCATCTGTGTTTTAAGAGGTTAAAAGAGGAGTCACCTCCACACCACACGGAGAGACACATTTACAAAGAAAGCCCTGAACCTATTCTCATAGGAACATAAGAAAAGCCATGTTGGATCAGGCCAATGGCCCTTCCAGTCCAACACTCTATGCTACACAGTGGCCAAAAATACCAGGTGCCATCAGGACATCCAGGACACTAGAAGCCCTCCCACTGTTGCCCCCCCCAAGCACCAAGAATACAGTGCATCACTTGCCCCAGACTGAGAGTTCCTATCTATACCTTGTGGCTAATAGCCACTGATGGACCTCTGCTCCATATGTTTACCAAGGAACAATGGGGTTGCTGTGCAGCAGAAGGCAATGACAAACAGCTTCTTCTCTGTTCAGCTCTTGTCTGGAATGTCCCATGGATGAGGGTTGCCATGAGTCAGTTGTGACTCAATGGCATCTTCTTCTTCTTCATGGTAAGTGGCAGTCTGATTGGCATACTAGTCAAGCATGTCTGCCAAGAGAATAGACATGGCAGTCCAAAACTTGCCCTTCTGGTGATACAATGCTGTAAACAAAGGCACAAATCAGTAGCTTCAAATAATTTCCTCTCATTTATTTCAAGATGAGAGATGTGCAGTCCAAGCTTATACAGAGTTAAGACATCCTTTTGAACAGGCTTAAGCATGCCTAAAAATCAGGTTAAGTGCATGCTTAATTTCTCGTTGAAATACAGGACTTTCAATGTGTTTAACTTTTAGATGGTACCTGCTAGTGCAGGTATTTTTAAAAACTACACTGCATTGTTTTAATAATAGTGCAATGTTTGGGCCTTTATGAATTTTAATATTAAAAAGAAAGAGGGAGGGAGGGAGGGAGGGAGGGAGGGAAGGAAGGAAGGAAGGAAGGAAAGAAGGAAAGAAGGAAAGAAGGAAGAAAGCGAGAAAGAGTTAGAGAAGGAGAGAGAAGGAAAGAAAGAAAAAGAGAGACAGGAGGAAAGAGAGAGAGAGAGAAGGAAGGAAGGAAGGAGAGAGAGAGAGAGAAGGAGAGAGAGAAGGAAAGAAAGAAAGAGTAGGAAAGAGGCGAGGTGAGGCAAGGTGGAAAGCAGGCGCTGCCCGCTCTGCAGACAAACCGAAACAGCCTCACTTGCACCCAAACCAGGTGCCGCCAAACCACCCGCACTCACCATTGCCTCCTTGTTCCCAGCCGCTGTTCTCTGTCACCGCCGCCATCTGCGTTCCCCCACTGTGATGTCCCCGTGGTGGTGGCAGGGGGAGTGGAGGGGGAGGAGGTGGCATGTCAGGGGGCTCCCAGCTGCCAGGCCAGCCATCGCCCGCCCTGCCAGGCTGCCCTCACTCTCTTCTTGGTGAGAAAGGGCCCCACACACCCTATCTCCACTCAGAGATTGGGCATGCAGGGCCTTCCAGCTCCCTGCACTTAAAGGGAGTTCCTTTAAGTGCAGGGAGCTGGCGAGAAAGGGCTCTGCCACCCCCACCCCCGATCAAGCCCCAGCCACCTCCCGTGGCCCACCCCCACCCCAATCAAACCCCAGCCACCACCCCCACCATGCCACCACCCTTATCTTACTTCTTGCTCTGGTGGCCCGACTGAGGACTGCTCAGTTGGGCCACCGGAGGGCTTTTGGGAGCAGGGGGCGTGCCCAAGTAGTAACCCAGCTGGAACACCATTCCGGTGTGTTTTGCCCTCCAAATAGCTCCACATTCAAAACAGAAAGGTGAAACGAACATAGTAGCCATTGTCTGAAACTTGGTTAACCTTTCAGTGCTTTGCATATTTGCAAATCATTTTAGGTAAATGAGTACAATGTCTGCACTTGTATATTCAGATTTTAAAAAAACACTATTTCTGGAAACCAGAGATTGTCCTATTTTTTCCCCCTATCGAAGTAAAATAGGTTTCAGTCCAACTGGGGCTATATATATTTGGAAGCAGCTTGTATCTCTAACGGAATGGGAAATCATATGTGTGACACTCATAACTTTACCCTTCATAACCATAGTTGAAATCCCACTAAACAGTTGCTCAAGAGTAGAGGACCTTCATATGTCAGGGAATGGCTGGATCCAGCATTGTCTGCATTACCTTCCTTGCAAAATAGCAGGGTTGCCAGCCTCCAGGTGAGGGCTGGAAATCTCTAGGAATTAAGCTCCGGGAATTCCAGACTACAGAGATCAGTTCACTTGGAGAAAATGGCTGCTTTGGAGGGTGGACTCTATGACATTTATATCCCACTGAGTTCATCCCCATAGCTAAACCTTGTACTCCTCAGGCTCCATCCCCAAATCTCCAAGAAGTTCCCAACCTGGAGTTAGCAATCCTCCCAAATAGTCAGTGAGCAAGATTTCAGCTTTGTTTAAAGGGCTAAGCAGGCACATCTCTAGTTGGTCTTAGATATTTTCTAGGACAGGGGTCCTCAAACTCTTCAAACAGGGGGCCAGTTCACTGTCCCTCAGACCGTTGGAGGGCCGGACTATAGTAAAAACAAAAACTATGAACAAATTCCTATGCACACTGCATATATCTTATTTTGAAGTGAAGAAACAAAACGGGAACAAATACAATATTTAAAATGAAGTAAAATCAACAAACTTACCAGTATTTCAATGGGACTTCCTTACCCCTGCCCCCAGGATGACATCCCCCTCTGGCTGAAATGGATCAGTCCCCTGGGGGGCCCTGTGGCACTGGAGGGGGTGGGCTCACCGGCATTGCTCCCACAGGGGGGTTCTCTCCCCCCCAAACAGACCTTTCCCAGAATGCACCTTCCCCCAAATGTGCAGGAATTCTCCACCCCGGAGTCGGCAACCGTGGCCAAGCGTGTCCCCCGCCTCCCTCCCTCCCAGGACCTTCTGGCAGCTGCCCCCCCCGCGAGTGACTCCTTCCCGGGACCCTGCCCCTCGCCGCTGCTGCCTGACCAGCTGCTCCACGTGGCTTCTTCTCCGCAGCCCCCCCCATCCCTGGACACTCCGGCTGAACCCCGCACGGGCTGGGGAGGGAGGGGGGAGGTGCCCGCCCCGCCTGGGCTGCTCTCTGCCGCGCCCTCGAAGGCACCTCTCCCAATGGGGCTACTTGGGAGGAGGAGCCCGGTAGGCTGGCGGGGGCGCTGCTGCTGCACTCCCCGAGGAGGAGGTGGCTACGGGTGTGGGGGGGGTGGGCATAAACACCCGGCGGGCCGCATAAATGTCCTCGGCAGGCCGCATGTGGCCCGCGGGCCGTAGTTTGAGGACCCCTGTTCTAGGACATGAGCACACTTGCAACATGGATATGTGTTGTAGATTCAGTGCATTCCTTTGTCCTGATGAAGAGAAGAGGGAAACTTGGCATGCCTGTCAGAGCAACTACATCATAGTCAATCGCTAGTCATCACAGCACAACATGTGACAAATGAAACATTGATCAAGATTTAGTACAGAGTATAACTGGAAAAGGAGCTGCGGTGGCTCAAGTGGTTAAGACGCTGAACTGCAGCCTGTGGAAGATCAGTAGTTCAGCAGTTTGAGACCCAAGAGTGCCGCATGATGGAGTGAGCTCCCGTCTCTAGTTCCAGCTCCTGCCAACCTAGCAGTTTGAAATTGCAAGTAGATGAATAGGTACCACTTTGGTGGGAAGGTAACAGCATTCCATGCACCTTGGTGTTTAGTCATGCCAGCCACATGATCACGGAAACATCTTCAGCAGTGCTGGCTCTTCAGCTTTGAAACGGAGATGAGTACCGCAACCCTAGAGTTGGATTTGACTGGTTTTCAAGCAGGGGAACCTTTATCTTTACTATAACTGGAAAAAGGTGGTCAAGAGCCAAAGATTTATTGTAAACATACCCAAGGCTCACACAAATCCAGTAAGCGTTTTGTTTTGTTTTTTACACTTGCTTGGAAAAGCAGTCTTACATGCCATACCACAGATCTCTTCTCAATCTCAAAAGCTATTTGCCATGTGGTATTGTATGCAGGGAGAAACATAATTCCAAAAACAACTTGGGCATGTAGAACTGATTGTGTATTTCTTTAGACATTGACCCATGATGATTCCAATGCTGCTTGTCCACTTATCTTTTTAGCTTTAGACAAAACCCTTTGGCCATGTAGCATTCTAGGTCATCTTCAATGGCCAGCTTCCCAACAACTTGCTATTGACTATGCACAGGGCAATCCTCTGTAGTTATTCCAGTCCATATCTATTGGTTTTCAATGGGCTTAGACTGGAGTAATCCTTATTCTAATTCCAGACTTTTTTTTTTCTGTGCGGATACCTATTCCCTCCAACAGGGGCCTCACTCTCCCCCAAAAGCTTTTCCTACATAGTCAGTAGACTTCCTGGGTTTGTAGAAAAATTCAAACAGTGAGGAAATCCCTTCAGGGACAGTTGAATTCCCCCCAAAAGCCTTTTGAAATGGCATCTGCAGGGACCTGACTCCAGGCATCAACGGTGAGAGATTAGAACGTTGGGGGGGGGGAGAGGCTTCTGACTGGCTCTGTCAGTCAAAGGGTGGGGGGAAGGGCCCTTTCTTTCCAGGCCTCTTTCAGCCTTGGAGGGAGGGAGGGGGAGGGAGGGAGCCTTGAGGCCAGGCTGGGGAATTCCTAGAGGTTTTGGGGTGGAGTGCAAGGAGGGCAGGATTTGGGGAAGGGAGGGGCCTCAGCTGGGTATCATGCCACAGAATCCACCCTCCAAAGCAGCCATTTTCTCCAGGGAGACAGATCTCTGTTGTTCACAGATCTCTGGAGTTCACTCTCCAGGCCCCACTTGGAGGTTGCCAACCCTAGGCCTGGCAGCAGTATCGGGTGGCCAGGGCCCCCCAGGGGCACGGGCTGGGGAGGGGGTCGTGGGGTTGCCAGCTCCAGATCTGGAAACTCCTGGAGATTTGGGGATGGAGTCTGGGGAGGACAGGGACCTCAGTGGGGTACGATGCCCTAGAGTCCACCCTCCAAAGCATCAATTTTCTCCAGGGGAAGTTATCTCAGTAGTCTGGAGCTGAGCAGTAATTCCAGGGGATCCCCAGATCCTACCTGGAGGCTGGCATCCCTAGGCAGCACCCTCTGGGTGACTTGATACCACCTAATTTGCATGACTCAACTTGGCCTGGCTGCTTGCTGCTGTTCAGCAGCCACCCGATGAAAGCCAGCAGTGATGCAGCAGTTAGAGCCTCAGAATAGGTCTGCAAGACCCAGGTTCAGATCCCTATATTGCGGTGGAAGCTGACTGGGTGATTTTGGACCAGTCACATACTTTCAGCCTAACCAACCTCACAGGGTTGTTGTGCAGATAAAAAGGAGGTGAGAATAATGTAAGCTGCTTTGGTCCCCACTGTGGAGAAAGACTATAATTTTCCTTGGTAGAAGCTGTGGGGGAGAGGGGTGGAGACAAAAAGCTGAAGACAGATAAAGGCAGATAAAGGTTAAGTTGGCTGTTGGGTGGGAAGGAAATAGGGTTGCCAACTCTGGATTGGGAAACTCCTGGACATTTAAGGGGTGGATCCTGGGGATGGTGGGGTTTGAGGAGGGGAGGAACTTCAGACCAGTATAATGCCATAGACTACACCCTCCAAACCAGCTGTTTCCTCCATGAGAACTACCATTGCCAGCCTCTGGGTGAGGGCTGGAGATCACCCAGAATTACAACTGTTGTCCGGGTGACAGAGATCAGTTCCCCTGGATAAAATGGCTGCTTTGGAGGGTTGAGTCTATGGCTCCACCCCCAGAAGGGAGAAAGAGTGTGAGATAGGTAAGGGTAGAGGGGAGGAAGCAAAGGTGTGAGGAATGGGATGACCATCCTGCAAGTTTCTTGCGGGTCTCCACTTGTTCTGCATAAAATGGCAAAGCAAAGCCACCACTGAATTGAAAATAGTGACTGAGCATCACATTTATGACTGACCTTAAATAATTATCCTCTGGCCTCCTTTCAAATTTGTTAATGTGTCACTTTGCTTAACCTGTGAGTATGGACATGTCATTCACAATGAATAAGGCATACAGACACTGCCATATTAGTCAGTTGTTCTGTCTGCTTCAACACTGTAAGCACTCTGAGTGATTGGCTACAATTCACTAGAAACTTCTCCTGTGCAGCCTCATTGAAATGAGTAGCTGTCACAGAAAAAATCAAAGAAAGATGAGTGCTCTTGAACAGTTTTAATTAATTTACTCTGTTTGTAGAGGAACAACTGCCAGTAAATTACACCTGTGGCTGAAAAAGTGGGCTCAGGTAACTTTCTAGGCATCTACTTCAGCAAAATGCCATAAATCTCATCAGATAGGAGCCACCTGGTAAACAAGATCCAGAAAGTAATAAGATATATAACATAAGATGTCATCAGATATGCACACAAATGGATGGCACATTGACTTGGGGTATTCGGGGGTGGACCTTTCCCGTGACTGATGTGAAATGAAAGGCATTGCTGCAAAGGAATATCCAGCTCTGAAGCAGGCATAATGTAATGATCCTGGAAAGTAGCTGCCCCTAAATGCTGCAGAAAAAAGGGGGTAAAAAGAATGATGTTTGGGGGGGGGAATAAAGATACTCGCTAAGCATTTTGTGTGACAGTAGAGCTCAGAATCTGTAATTAAGTGCAATACATGGAATTTGATGGAAATCCTGAGAAAGCAGCACACTTACTAATTAACTAAAGTTTACTGAGTCCTTGGTAAGTCATTTGGCTTGGTGGGCTTCGGGTTGTGCTTGTTTGATTTACAGACATACCAGATCTCTGAGAACCATCTGTATGTTGTAGAGCAACAGTGGGCACAAGGATGCTGGCCCACTCTTGCCTCTATGTGGTCAGTGTCTCATGATCATGGCATCCATGTGTAGATGAACTCTATGTGTATAAGAATGATCCCTTTGGTTGGGAACACTATTCTCCCAACGTGTCAGACTAACCTTATCTCCTTTTTTTTTTTTTTTTTTTGAGAAAGTTACTACCTTGCTGGATAAGGGAAATGCTGTAGATATAGTTTTTCTTGATTTCAGTAAGGCTTTTGATAAGGTTCCATATAATATCCTTGTTGACAAATTGGAAAAATGTGGTTTGGCCTGAATTTCAATGGGGATAAATGTAAAGTTCTGTTTTTAGGTAGGAAAAATAAAATGCTTAATTATAGGTTGGGGTAGACTACTGTTCTGGCAGTAGTGTGAAAAGGATCTAGGGGTACTAGTAGATCATACACTGAAAGTGCGATTTTGGGCTGTATCAACAGAATTATAGTGCCCAGATCATGCGAAGCGATGGCATCACTTTACTCGGCTCTGGTTAGACCTCACCTAGAGTATTGTGTTCAGTTTTTGGCACCACAATTTAATGAGGATATAGACAAGCTGGAATGTGTCCAGAGGAGGGCAACGAAGATGGTGAGGGGTCTGGAAACCGTCCTATGAAGAAAGGATGAAGGAGCTGGGTATGTTTAGTCTGGAGAGGAGACAACTGAGAGGTGATATGATAACCATCTTCAAGTACTTGAAGGGCTATCATTTAGAGAATGGTACAGAGTTGTTTTCTGTTGCCCCAGAAAGTCAGACAAGAACCAAACAAGTTTTCGGCTAAACATTAGAAAGAACTTCCTGACAGTTAGAGCAGTTCCTCAGTGGAACAGGCTTCCCTGGGAGGGCTCTCCTTCTTTGGAGGTTTTCAAACAGAGGCTAGATGGCAATCTGACAGCAATGCAGATTCTGTGAACTTAGACAGATCATGAGAGGGAGGGCAGGAAGGGTTGCATTAGTGCTTAGTTCTTGTGGCCCTTTCTTACACACCCAGGGAAATGCCGATCACTACTTTGGGGTCAGGTAGCAAGTTTTCTCCAGACTGGTTTGGCCAGGGATCCTGGAATGTTTTTTTTGTCATCTTCTGGGTGTGGAACAGCGGTCACTGTGGGTGTGGAGGGGGAGGTATTTGTGAATTTCTTGCATTGAGCAGGGGGTGGACTAGATGACCCCAGAGGTACCTTCCAACTTTATAATTCTATGACTCTATGATCTACCATTGTGCATAAATTTCCATGTTAGGAAGGGCTTTTTGGAGCAGCTGCAGTAGATAACAAAGTGTTTTTCAGCAAGGTGACGGACAATGAAGATCAGTAACAGCCTTTTAGACTGAAGTTTCAAACTGTTAATTCCAATTTTAAATTCTTTTACAGTTTCTTTGATTATACGAGAGAGCCAGAACTTCCTACAGAGCGTTTTATTTACTGTCTGGGAATGGTGAGATGTCTATCTGCTATAACTATAGCCTTCTTAACAGAAGAAATCTTTCCTTATAATAATTCTGTTTTGGGGTGAATGTTCCACACACTCCCACAGCATTTGGATCCCTCAGCTGCCACTCGGAAGGTTTGCCAATCCCATGGCGGCATTGCCTCACTGCACTGCCTCCACCCCGTCCACAGAGCCAGCAGACAGCGTCTCGGCCTCAGTCTGGAGGGAGCCGGCAAAGGGGATGGACACTAGCTGGAGCCTTACGGGGCAGCCTGTTGTGGTACAGAAGAGCTTCCTGCTGATTATGAATGATGAGGATTCCCTTTTCTCCTCCGCACTTCCTCCTCAGGCATTCCTTCAGTTCCCCCCCCCCAAAGGAGCAGCAACCCCTCCACAGCCTAAAACGGAAATGGAGGAGGGGCTGCCAGGAGGGATGTCGAGGGGCATGGGCCTTCATAAGGTGACCCTGATGACTGGCCAGAAAGGCAACAGGGGAGAAGGATGCACTCACCATCACTGACCTTCACAGCCCTTCTCCCTCAGCCACAAGGCCAGCGCTTCCTCAGGGAGAGGGCTCAAGAGGCAGCACAACAGAGAAAGCTGGCTGCCACCTTCCAAAGGCTCCCCCCGCCTTCCTTCAGCAGCAGCAGCAGTAGCAGCAGCAGGAGGAAGGGTCTGGCTGAGAGGATAGGAGCTGCAGGTCCTGGAAAGCCAGACGCTGGGAGGAGAAGCAGGAAGGAGCTGGTGACTAAAGTGCCATGGGAGCTGCATGTGGCACTGCAGGCAGAGCACGAAGTGCATGCAAGAGGTGGAGGAAGCCCCAGCGGGAGCTGCCAAGGAGCTGCCAGGCAGGCAGCCACAGTGGCAGGAGGAGCTCCCCCCCTTGCCTCACTGAGGCAGCCGAGCACCTTGGGGAGGCTCCAGTGCTGCCTGTCAGTCAGCAGCCACCTCCATTCATAGAGAAAGAGTGGGCTGGGAACAAAGTCTTCACCCCACACCTGCTCCTCCCCCCAATCACTTCTCGTGGAGATGCTGCTGAGCACGTGCTCTCTTTCTCCCCCTGCAGCCAGGGCTCCATGGAGAGAGGGCTGCCACTCTCAAGGGAGGGAGGCGGGTGAGTAAAAGATACTGACTGCTCCCTTCATGTGCAGGGGGTTCTTTTGCTGCCTTTTCGGTGGTGATGCACAGAATCCAGGTGTGACAAGACCCAGAACCAAGGCTTGTGGGACCTTTAAAAGACTCGCCAAGCAGAAGGGCCAGACCGACATGTTGCTAGCACTCATATCCCTTTTACAACAAACTTTGCTATAAGACTTAGTAATTTATTCATGATTCAAGACTCTCCCATTGGCTCTTGAAGAGTATTGGATGAACTGCCAGTCAAGAGGAATTGGTTGACATTGGATGGGTGCTGGGTCTGCTCTTCTCTCCCACCCACTGCAGCCTAGGCCACTCTTCTCTGATTGGGCCAGTGTTTCAAGGTCATTTGCATATGGAAGCTGATTGGATCTCATGCTATTCTGCACATCAAACTCCTCCCTCCCTGAGACAGTTGGAACTGTCAGTTGCACATGCAACCTGGTGTATCCTGAGGTAAAATATGTCCTCACCAACAACACATTACTTCCCCTTCAAAAGAAACAAATCCAATAACATAACCATGCCACACCACAAAAAAGACAGATCACACCACAAGCAGAATACCACAAGGCAAAAAAAAAAAAAATGATAGGAAAAGGTTCCAGCAGTCACCCTATTACTGCCATTGATATGTACCTGACAGCACTTCAGAGGATGGTGTGCAAGTCCCAGGTTCATGTTATAAAAGATGTCTGGGGGATTATGGACCATTCACAGACTTTTAACCCAACATACCTCACAGGGTTGTTGTGCGGCTCATATGGGGAGAGGAGAATGATGTCAGCTGCTTTGGTTCCCATTGCAGGGAAAGACTGCCCTTTCCCTAGGTAGAGATTGCCGGGAGGGGAGAGGAGATGTAAACCTGATGACAGACAGGCAGATAAAGGCAGGCTGATGGTTGCCTGGAAAGGACATAGGGTTGCCAACTCCAGGTTGGAAACTTCCAGGATATTTTAGGGATGAAGCCTGCTGAGGAGGAGGAAGAGGGGGACCTCAGACAGATACAATGTCATAGACCCCGCCCTCCAAACAAGCCATTTCTTCCTGGAAAACCAATGTTGCCAATAACCAGGTGACAGCTGGAGAGCTCTTAAAGCTCTGGTGCTAATTCAAAATGCTAGGGATGTGTTGCATTCTGACAGGGGATGCTGTGAGTGTAGAAAATGAATGTGGACAGAGTAGTGTTTTGAAAACCTTTGGGAATTGTTTGGTGCATTTACCATGGGGCACCTACCCAGAGCCTCTGACATTTTCTCACTCTGCTGGCATCAAAACCAATTTAAGGCAAAATAGAGATATGGAGACTTTTCCATCCTCCTTTGCATCAATCTGTCTTTTTGGCAACCCTAGGCCTGCCAGCACTCTCAGGGTGACTTCATGCCTCCTGACTGACATTACTTCACTAGCCCTGGCTACTTGCTCCTGTTCAGCAGGAGGCTCCCTATGGAAGCTGCCTGGGTGATTTTGGCCCAGCCACAGACTTTCTGCCTAACCTACCTTGCAGGGCTGCTGTACAGATCACAAAGTGGAAGAGGAGAATGAAGTAAGCTGCTTTGCTCCCCAATAATGAGAAAGACAGAACTTTGCCTAGGAAGAGGCTGCTGAGAGGGGAGGAGATACAGTTGCCAATTTTAGGTACAGAAATTCCTGGAGATTTTAGGTGTGGAGCCTGGAGAGGGTGGGTTTGAGGAGAGGTGGGACCTCAGACAGGTACACTGCCACAGACACCACACTCTGAAACTCTCAAATGTGTCCAGGAACATGGACAACAATTATTCTCTACTACCATGTGGTATGCTGTTCTTCACTCCTACATCAGTTCTTTACACTGCAAAACACTACTCTGTGTTTACTCAGCCTGAAAGATACAAATACATTGACCCCACCCTCTTTCTAGAGCTCATTGTATTTTCTCCCCACAATGGGCCTTATTCCTAGTTTTGTTATAAAATACAATTACTTTTGGGTCATGTTCTTCAGATTTATTTTTTTTTGGTAAATAGTGATATATTTATTGCAGATGCCTCCAGCAGAGGCTTTCTGGTTCACAAATTTTTATGTAATGTATGATGTTTATTATCTGTTTGAATAAATTAGTAAATTTACCACTCAAAAGTTCATTTGATTGTCTTCCAGTCTGTGCTCTTCTGATGAAGATACATATTGTAACAGGACAATATGCCAGATGCCTGTTTGCTTGTCCCAGATGCCTGTCTGCCTTATGATGGATTTTCTGTGAAGGTGCATTAGAATATGTTAATTACTTCTTGTGTGCTTCTTGAGAAACTCTGCTTGAATGTATATTCAGTACATGTGAGTTTAATTCTGTCTCAATAATAATTTTTTCTCATTTTGCAAAATTATCATAAGGATTTTGTTCACTGGCTGATGTGTTCTGTCCATTTCAATTATAGAGTGTCATGCTCTTCAGTATTTTTTCCCTGTTTGTATACACTGTGTTCCCTTTTAGTGCTGTAGAGCCAGAGTGGGCACACAGACACTGGCCCATTCTTGCCTCTATGCCAGGGGTGTCAAACATGTGGCTCAGGGCCCAGATCAGGCCCTTGGGGGCCTGCAATCCGGCCCACAAGGCCCTGGGTGCTTCCTGCTTCCTTTTCCAGTTCTGCTGCTACGTCACAGCTTAAATTACTAGATTCTCTCAGTCACACAGGAGAGAGTCTGTGCGATTGAGAGAGTCTGTACAATTGAGAGAGTCTGGTAAAGCAGTGGCTGAGGCTCCCTCCCCCTCCTCCCTCCCCCTCCCTTGAGGGAAGAAGGGAGAACTTGCTTTGCTGGGCTGCCTCAATCACACAGCAGAAATACCATCTTTAAAACCATCACAGTTTTGTTCAAGGTATGAGCTTTTATATGCCTTGCTACTGTGTGTGTCTATTCTGTTGGGCTGCTTATGCTGTGTGTGTTTTGTTGGACTCCTTATACCAGGTCTCTCCTGGATGCAACTGGGTTCCTTCCCCCTTTTCACGGTGTTCATGATCCAGTCTGTCTCAGTAAGAAAGCAATGTGAAAGTTAATTGTGTTTGTCTGTGTCCTTTATAAAGTTTATATGTCCACTACCTGGCATTTCGTTTTTATGACACAAATGGCATGGTCCAACAAGGTCTCATTTATGTCAGATCCGGCCCTCATAACAAATGAGTTTGACACCCCTGCTCTATGCACTCAGTGTCTTGTGATGCCATCTCCATGTGTAGATGAAGTCTATGTGCCTAAGCATGGCCCCTGTGATTGAGAATACTATTCCCCCTACATACCCCATTGCAGGGAGGGAGCCTGTGTGTAAACTTCCTCCACACATAGACATTATGCTCACAAGTTGGCAAGAATATAGGGGTGGGGCCAGTGGACATGTCTCCTCCCAATGTACACACACTGTTATTCAACACATGGGTACACATCCATCAGGTGGGCTTATCCACTGGATAGATATGGCATCTGCTTCTACAGTCATTTCAGCTATTGTAGCAAAACATCACCCTCTCATAGCACTGGCAACTCAATCCAGTTTGAGAACCAGTGATGTATAGTGATTAGAATGTTGTACTAGGATCTTGGAGACTCAGGATCAAATTCTGCCATGAACCTCAAAAGGTCAGTCACTCTAACCTACTTAAACTACCTTTGTGAGAGAAAAACAGAGAAGGAACAGCCATGTATGCTACTCTGAGCTCTTTGGAGGAAGGGCAAGATAAAAATGTACTAGAAGGATCAATCCTATGCCTGGATCCAGTTGGAAATACTATTATTTGTCCTTCTCAGGGGTGATCTCTCCCAATAAGATTCCAAATATGCAACTATCCAGTAAGGGGTGGCAAACATAAAGGCAAACATAAAATGTATCAGTGTCTCTGAAGTCCAGTTAAACATCTGTCTGTCTGTCTGTCTTATATCTGTCTTATCTGTACACTCACCCACAATTCCCAAGTCTAATTCTGATATGACTTCTTGTTAACCAGGCATTTAAAGACTGACTAATACTCGACTGAGGTTGGTAGTGCTATAAATAAATAAATCTCAACGTAGATGTGTTGTTCATGGTGCCACCTTTTAGCTCCACCAACTAACAGCCTACTGCCATAGCAATCAAAGAGAACTGGAAACTCAGAGAAAGCTCTCTCCCATTCCTGCCTTCTTTAGCTGGAGGAGGTTTTTATCATGAGCAATGCCTCCGTCAAGTAAGCTGTGTAACCTGGGCTGTGTCAGTACCATGATGTATGTAAATCAGAATATTGAAGAATACTGAATAACGAATTATTTCTACAATATGACCAAATCATCCCAAGCAGTTAGATCAATGTTTAGGAGTTATCCCTTAACACATACACTTTTTTGTTTTGTGATAGTTCAAAAGGGAGGGATCTTGAAGGCTATTTAGTAAGGGCAACACAACATTGTTATCAACCAGTATGAACAGAATTGGAGGCTTTAATAGTTCAGCATTTTTCCTAACACAAAAGCAGAGAACAAACCAAAAAAACCCAGATCAAAATTGGGAGTGGGGGGATCTGTTTTTTTGCTTTCTTCATGTTGTCTCCTGTGCTTCAAGGGAAACCTAATTTGTGTGACAAGATATAATATTTCACATGGTTGTTGACACGGCTTTAAAAAGATTCATTTACAGCTTGTCTGGGAACTGAAGTAAATTGAGAAATAGCAGGACTGGTTCTGGAACACCAAAGTCTGTGAGATTTGCAGTTAACTTTAGGGGTAATTTGATTTCTGGTCTGTTTGCTTATTTGCCTGTTCTATGGCTCCAATGGAGAGAAAGCTAGTAAATTAGAACATCGGGGCTGCTTTATGTTGTAGTATTTATTCCTTTTGCTGAGGCAGTTGTTGGACCCCCTTCTAATGAGATTGTTTTAAAGTGCATATTAAATTCAGACATTTTCCAAATCCTCTAAGGAACTTTTGGCATACCAAGTATTTGCAGTGGCAAGATGATAAACATTTGGTTTTTTCTGGTTAAATGACCACTAGAATAGAAGTGCATTTAATGATCGTGTTTGATAAAGAATGTATACCAGCACTAAGGGTGAACAGAATGCAAACTAAAGCACAACCAAGTACCCATGAGGACAGAGCAACACAGAAGAACGCTCTCCCCTGCAAATAAAGGATGAGATGATTAATATATTTTTTTACAGAGTGGCTACTATGCAGCCTTAAGTGAAAATAAAACAGGCTAGCAGTAGAAGCTATTAAAGAGTCAATATATCTTTGTAATTACTAACACACAGCCTAACCACACAGTCAGCTGGGAGTTCTGTGTACAGAGTTCCCAACTTCTTTAAAAGCTCATTTACCAGGTAACTGGGCCCCAATTCAAATAACAACCATGACATGAGGGGAAGGAGCTTTTAAGCCATCTCCCCATGTGTGGAAGTGCTCCACCCACCCCACTGACAAAAATTCCTTCCATCAGCAGAAATTACTGCTGGATTCAAGCTAATGCATCCTGGATGCAAATTCATGATTAACATATCTGTTGAATCACAGCAGGTTTAACATGTCCCATTTTACCTAGCGGGAATTCAATCCATGTTTATAGTATATTATGCCCTTTCCTATTAAAACAATCTGTAGACCAGTGGTGATAGCTAAAACTGATATCTCCAAATGTTACCTGTAGTGTCTACCAAAGTGCCAGAAATCCCAAATATCATAAGTTACATTTCTGCTTTTAGAAAGCCTTGTAGGTAAGGGACAAATTGGTTTAAAACAGGTGTATTACAATGCCCTGAGGGGTTTCAAGGAAACAAAAAGGCATCTTTGTGGTATACAGAGATTGTAAAGAACAGGAATCCAAGGTATGTGGACCTATACTGTCACTGCAAATAGAATCAAATTATGCAGCTACAGATGTGGCCTGGAAAGCCAGAAAGAACTAAAATTGCTTGAAAGAAGAGTTTTATGTTGCCTAATAACTATTACCATTTCTGTGCATTAAATGAAGGCAGTTCATACTTCGGAATTGTTGGTATTTGTTTCCTGGAATGTATGAGGAGACTTTCAATTCCACTGTGTCACAAAATGAGATAGTTGCCATTGTTGTGGGAAGGATGTGCACAGTGCATGCAAACCATGTCTTGTAGCAGAGAAGAGAAACCCAGAATCTAAGGGCCTGTTATGAAATGGAGCTTCTGTGTTAGAGGGACTGGTGGTGGCTCATGACCCTGGGCAGTGAGGATTTACTCCCTAGTTTTGTGTGCTTTTCTCTTGACCTGACTTGTCACCTCCTTGACACATGGTGATTGTGTTTAACTTTTAACAGAGTTAATGGTTTGTGGAATCGTTCTGCACTCATACTTATGATTTTTTTGTGATGACAGCTGTATTCCACTCTGTTAAGTCCCAGGACTACTACTTTTAATTTTACTGACACTGGTTATCTTTGTAGCATTGTATGCTGTTTGCTATTGAGGCTGCTGAACTTTCCCACCATGCAGCTAGGAAGCATGAAAGTGGCTGCAAATGAGTGCACACTTCCCTAAGAGTAAACCCCCTGAACAGAGTGAGACTTATTTTTGAGTAAATGTGTATGGATCAGGTTGAAAGAGGAGATGAAATAGGAAGTTCTGACTGGTCATTATCAGTGCAATCTGTTTCTTATGTATCAGGAAGAGCTAAAATTGCCTGAACCTTAATCTGAGGAAAGCTTGAGGGAGTTTGTCCATTTTTTAATGACAATTTTAAAGCAGCACTAGAGCACATAAAACCCTGTTCAGGCCCTTAGCCAGGATTTTTAAAGTCAAGGGACATTTAAATTTCTTAGGGGGCACTGGCTAATCAAATTAATCCAGGGGAGAAGGCCGTGATGCCCTGGGCTGGATTGGAAATAAGGGGCCTTGACAACAAGTTGGGGGGCCTAGCCCTGAGATGCCCCACTGTAGCTATGGGCTTGACCCTGTTCCAGCTAGGGTTGCCAGCTCTGCATTGGGAAATAGCTGGAGATTTGGAGGGGAGGGGAGCCTGGGGAAGGTGGGGCTTGGGGAGGGGAGGGACTTAATCAGGATATAATGCCATAGAGTCCACCCTTCAAAGCAGCCATTTTCTCCAGGGGAACTGATCTTGGTCATCTGGAGATCAACTGTAATAGCGGAAGATCTCCAGGTACCACCTGGAAGTTGGTAAACCTAGTTTCCGCCTATCTCCTTCACATGCTAGGTAACACTGCTATGCTGTTCTCAAAATAACACACATGAACACATGATGCTGCAGGATACTAAATCAAGCCATTGGTCTATCAAGGTCAATATTGTCTGTTCAGACTGGCAGCAGCTCTCCAGAGTCTCAAGTACAGGTTTTTCACACTGCCTACTTTTAACTGGACATTCCAGGGACTGAACTTGAGAAGGAAGTAAGAAAAAAAAGATTTCTTAAAAATGCTGGCTGCCTTTCAAAAACTTATGTAAACAAAGGTTTAACTTTGATTACAAATCTGACTGCTGATTAAAGTCTCAGGATTATTTCTTCTTGCTTTATGATGCAATGTCCTTCTTTCCTAATGTTTGTACAGAAGGGCAATTTTTGTTAATATTTGTAAACAAAGGAAATGTGATTTTGAAATCCTTAAATAATCTTTTTTACCTCAACATGTATTGAGAGTCATCTGAGTCAATGTCAAATATCTGTTGCCAGCTGCCAGTCACTTCACATTGATATGATTCCTTCTTTAAAATATTTCTTGATTGAGCTATGGCTGAATGTTACCCCCTCCAGGGACTCTCATTACTAGAATTTTAAAAGAAATGCATATTTAACATATCTACTGTTGCACGATTGCAAAGCAAATTCAGACTGCATAACCATGGGAGTAAATTATGTAATAACTCTGCTTTTACCCCAGGGGCTAGTAAAATAGTACCATATAAACAGTGCCAGAACTATAAGTAACAATAACATATTTTCAACCTAATGGTTTTCTTTCACTGGGACTGCTTTCAAGTTCCCAGAAGCTATAATATGCAGCAGAAATATGACCTTGGCTGTTTGCCAGAGGACCTAGCCATTTGAAGTAAAAGTTCCAATTTAAATGTTACATACTTCACAGAAGTAGCCACTATCTGATGACCATATTTTCAAATCATGGCTGCTGCAGTATATTTCCTACTATATAATTTTAATGCAAAAATGTAGAATTTAGGAAAAATAATAAAGAGGGGGCCTCAGTTTTATTATCGGCTTATTGATGGTGGTACATGCTGAAGTGGATTTAAGTGAAAGTGCATCTGGCCTGTCTGCCAATTAGTTTAGAAAGGAATTCAACCATAATTTCTCTTCTCAGTAGCGCTGGGATATGGCAGTCCTTGATCGACAGGATAGCTTCTTGATCATCAGGCAGTCACAGAATGAAGCTAAGGGAGGACTTCCTCCTAGACCACTCCTGAATCTAGAAAAAGCTCCTTACACTATACTAGGAAGACAATTTTAATGAGAAAAGACAGCTCTTTAACTGAAACAAGAGAGAGAAAAAGAGGCAAATGGGGAAGAGGGCCATGCCAGCAGACTCAACTGCCAAAACTTATGCCATAAACATGGGCTCAAAACTATCAGCTGACATCTCTTGAACAGTTGTATCTACGGCGCATTTGAAACGTGGTGTTGGAGGAGAGTTTTTTGAATACTGTGGAACACCAAAAAGATCAGTAAGTGGGTTTTAGATCAAATCAAGCTTGAACTCTTCCGAGAAGCTAAATGATTAAAACAATGCTATCATACTTTGGTCACATTATGAGAAGACAAGAGTCATGGGAAAAGACAATAATGTTTGGAAAAGCTGAAGGCATCAGGAAAAGAGAACGACCCAGTATGTGATGGATTGACTTAATCAAGGAAGCCAAAGCTCTCAGTTTGCAAGACCTGAGTAAGGCTGTTAATAATAGAACATTTTGGAGGACATTAATTCATAGAGTCAACATAAATTGGAAGCAACTGTACAGCACTCAATACACAGAGAGAGTTAATGGCTCCTCCCCAGAACCACTGAGGCTCAGTTCAGACTGGCAGTTTGCCCCACAATAGCCAAGTTTCACAAGCGGATTAATGGGGGCGTTCACACAGGCACAACTGCCTGGCGTTCCCCACCCATAGTCAACTCATGCTGTTCCACTTCGCTCCTGCGTTTAAAAGATACCTGGTGAAAGTGGTGGCAAACCCCTGAGAGCCCATTTATCCCACTTCATTCTGCTGCTGGAAAGTGTGAATGCCAACCCGAAAAGCTGGGAGCAACCCATGTTGTGCATAAGGCAGCAGCGATATGATTGGCTGTGCTCTGCTGTACTGCCCAATGCAGTGCTGGCACAATGGGATCCTCCCCAAATCGGCTGGATGGACTTATGCACATGAGCGCATATCTGCTCATGCGCACATAGCCGAATTACCAGGGAAAAGCTGTTTACAGCCGCACCTCCGGGCCAGCAGTCTGAACACTCCCATGCACCTCCTCCCGGTATGCTCCCACATCAGTCAGTGCAGTGTGACCGGGACAACCCGGAACAGTTTGTTCCAGGGCTTTTTTGCCATGACTGGCACCTGCTTCAAACTGCCAGTCTGAAGTCAGCCTGAGAATAGGAATTCAATAGGAACTCCTGTTCACTAGTAGTTTTCAGGCTGGGGCAGTCTTCAGCTGCTAAGATTGTTCAATTTATGTTAATGTATTTGCTCTATGTCTTTCAGTTGCCTTTCTAACGTCAGTGACAAAGGCTGCCAGACCACAGTCCCTCTAACAAAGTGTTCTTGGGAAACTGACAACTTAGATGCAGGGAAATCAAGCTAATATAAAATGTAAGCACACAACAAGAATTAATTACATAATGGAGGCCAAAGAACCTTTTAGAAGAAGAATTTGTCTTGCAACAGCAACCTCCTAAAACAATGGATCTATTAAGGGGCATATCACACGAAATCTTTATAAAACTGATGTGAATAGGTCTAGGAGAAACAAAGAAAAAAAGCAACAAGTTGTCATAGCAACCTGCACCCCAGGATGCAATATTCTGAAGGGAAAAAAAAATAAGCAGCCTTTCTGAATTAGCCTTTCTAATGTAATTAATGGGGAAATAAGAGGTGTTTGGGTTATTAATATTTTGACAGACTACAATCAGCAAACACTGACAGACAACTGAGTGTCTTTTTGGAAGTAACAGCCACTTGGCTGTTGATGTCCCTTTCAAACTTTAAGCAGATTGTGTATCATTTGCAGAATATATAGATACTTTATGGTATGCCATCTGGAGTCTGGTGATTTCTGATTGACTGTATGGACAGCTAATCAATGGAGTAGGCAAGAATTGGAAGCGATCAGCATCCTCCAGATGGCATCATTAATACAGACGATATCTAAAAATAATTTACAAACCATTCAGAGCATAGATGAGACATTTATTTGTCCCATAAAGCAATTTACTTCAGACCAAGGACCCATCATCACATTACAGTTGACCTATATGTTCATTTTAGTATTTATAATTAAATAGCTATTAAAATAAAGTAAATGCATCTATAGTAATGTCAAATGCTTTAATAAACCACTTACTGAAATGGAATAAGCCACGTACTAAATGCAGCAGGTATCAGCCCTTTGGTTACAGGCATTAAGCTTTTCTACAGAAGCATACCACTGTTATATGCAAGATTTCCTTGGTAATGAACAGCATAATGGCAACTTAATTTTGTAGAAAGGGTCACTGAGGATTAATAAATAACTAGAGATAAACTGAAGATACATATAAATGTTCAACAGTTAAGAAGTCTATACAGAATGGAATCTCAGTTCAATTGTCTTTTTACAGGGAACGGACCAAAAGAATCACAATAATTAGAGAGCAAGGAAAATTCCTTATGAGAAGACAAAAGTCACTGGAAAAGACAGTAATGGTAGAGAAAGTGGAAGGCAGCAGGAAAAAGGGGAAGACTCAACATGAGATGGGTTGACTCAATCAAGGAAGCCATGCCCCTCAAGACCTGAGCAAGGTTGTTAAGGATGGGACATTTTGGAGGTCATTATTTTATAGGGTTGCTATAAGTCGGAAGAGACGTGACAGCACTTAACATACACACAAACGGAAAATCCCTGTTCATTCCATTTGGCCTGAACACAACAGGACAGGCTGAGACCAAAACAGGCATCAATTGCTAGATGTCTAAAAAGGCATGTTATAAACAGATCAGTAAATATCAGAAGAATCCATGGCCATATTTGACTTGTTTTCTTATGGAGGGATGGACCAGCTGCAGATCTGTGTTCAGACATGCTGCCCTCCAAGAATAACATAATTAACACCATGATATGAGTTACAGTTTTCAATATTCATTGAAGTCAGTGGGCTTATAAGCTAAGAACTCAGCTTCGCCCAAATTTGTTTATTTATAAATTCAATTTATATACCACCCTTCCCTGAATTCACAGGGCTCAGGATGGTTGACAACAAAAAATACAACATAAACCAAAAATAAAACAGTCAAATTAAGATTAAGAACATTAACAACATTAGAGAACATTAAAAAAACCCCAAACCATTAGATGGTGCCAAAATGATGGTGCCAAAATGTCAAAATGATGGTGCCAAAATGAAAAAGCCCAGGCTCTGGTCAAGGACAGCCAGATGTCTTTAGGGATAAGGATCACTAGTAGATTCTTTCCAGCAGAGCACAGAGCTCTTTGGGGAACATACCAAAGGAGGCAGTCCCAAAGATACATAGGTCTCAAACCACTCAAGGCCTTAAAGGTCAGTACCAAAACCTTGAATCCGACTCAGTATTTCACTGGGAGCCAGTGCAACTGGCACAGCACAGGTTGAATGTATGTGATCCATGATGACCCAGTCAGGACCTGCACCACTGCATTCTGGACCAGCTGGAGTTTCCAGATCAGTCTCAAGGGCAGGCCAACAGAGTGAGTTACAGTAATCCAATCTGGAGGTGACCATTGCATAGATTACTGTGGCTAGGTCAGGGCGAGACAGGAAAGGGGCCAGCTGCCTAGTCTGGCATAGCTAGTAAAACACCAGCTTAGCAACATTCGTGATCTGGATCTCCATGGATAAGGAGGTATCCAAGATCACACCCAAACTCTTGACAGTTTGTGCCAGTATTAGAGGTGCACCATCAAGAGTGGGAAGCTGAAACCCCAATCCTGAGTCTCCCCCACCCAGACACAGAACCTCCATCTTAGTTTGATTCAGTTTCAACCAACTCATCCTCAGCCATCCCACCACGGCCTCCAGTCCCTTGGCCAGATTTGGAGGAGGGGGAGTCCAGACCACCGCCCGTCAATAGATACAACTGGGCATCATCAGCATACTGATAACACCCCAGCCTGAAGTTCCATGCCAGCTGGGCAAGAGGGTGTATGGAAATGTTGAACAACATCAGGGAGAGGATTGCCCCCTGAGGAACCCTACATATTAAGGAGAACCTAGTTGACATTGTCTCCTCTAGTGTCACCTTCTGTCTCCAGACTTGAAGAAATGAGGCAAGCCACTGTAAGACCACCCAACAAACTCCTGTGTTGGTGAGGCAGTGGGTCAACAGATCATGGTGATCCTGTCAAATGCTGCTGTAAGGTCTAACAATAACAGCAGTGCCAACCCACATTGATCCAGCTGCCTACAAAGATTATCCATGAAGGTGACAAATGCCATCTCTGTCCCATGGCCAGGGCGGAAACCAGACTGGAATGCATGAAGTGCCAATGTGTCATCCAGGAAACACTGGAGCTGCTTGGCTCCCGCCCTCTCAATTACCTTGCCAAGGAACGACAGGTTCAAAACTGGACAGTAATTGTAAGGATGGTTTTTTGAAGAGTGGTATTACCACAGCCTCCTTCAGACCCTCTGGATAGCCCCCCCAAATCCAGGGACAGATTGATAATGTCCATCAGAGGGCCCCGTATTCCCCCGCCACTGGTTTTCATCAGCCATAAGGGACACGGATCCAGTAGGTATATGGCAGGCTGAACAGCACTCAGGATCCTGTCGACATCAGTCGGTGAGAGCTGGCTGAAGGTGTCAATGTCTTTCATTGGCCACCACAATCAAAAAGTAGGGATGTGTATTCTGGTATACCTGAGCCAAAAACATACATGAAAATAATTGCTTCTGGTTGGCTCAGATACAGCCAAAATGAACCAAAACACTCCCAAAATATGAGTAGTGGAAATAAATTCCTGATTTTTTGTTTTTGTTTTTGTTTGGGGGGAGAGAAAGAGAGGAAGTTGCTGACCTTACCCCACTGGAAGCTCCAGAGCTGTGTTTTGGCCCCTTCTTCTACCTCTAGTCCCCTCCCTGCCAAGGGAGAGTTGGAAGTGAGACTTCTGAGCCATCAGACTTTTCTCTTGTCTTTTGAATGGTGGCATAGTCCAGACTTTCTCCCATTTTCTCCAGCTTCCATTCCCCCTCCTCTCCCCCCCCCCCATGGCTCCTGGATGCTTTGAGCTGACAAGGCAAAGGAGAAGCACCAGGAGAGTATATGCAACTGTTGTGTGAAGAAGGAACCATTCTTGGGAGGGAGAGACAGGTGAAAGTCATAGCTCACTTGCTTACACACCTGGGACCAGTGTTCCCTCTAAGCTGAGTTAGTGTGAGCTAGCTCACAGTTTTCTAGCCTCCGGCTCACACATTTTTGTGTTAGCTCAGGAAGGATGGCTCCAGAGCAAACTCATTTATGCAGTAGTCAAATCGCTCGCTCACATCTTTAATGCCAATAACTCACAAAGTAGGATTTTTGCACACAAGACTCCACAGCTTAGAGGGAGCATTGCTTAGGACTGGCTATTTATTCAATAATTTAATAGTATTTGTACCCCACCTCTCTCCCCACTGGGGATCCAAAGTGGCTTATTTCACTCTCCTCCCCTGTAACTGACAGTGCTCAATTAATGATAAGTATTACTGCAATCAGACTAGCCTATGACTAGTCAAGTGAAGCAATAGGAGAGAACAAATAAACCTGTACCTGACTATGATCAGTTCATTATCAATACCACTGCATTCAGACCAGCCCATTCTCCTCTCCTCCATTTTTCCTCACAACAACTTTGTGAGTGAAGTAGGTTAGGCTGAGAGAGTATGACTTGCCCATGGTCACCCAGTGAGCTATCATGGTAGTGTGGGGATTCGAACCTGGGTCTCCCCAATAATAGTCTGACACTCTAACCACTACACTACACTGGCTCTGTCTGTAATAAATTTCCCTAAGTCTGTGTTTGGACATTGTATGTGTGTATGTAGGGGGGGTGGGTTGACAGTTGTGCACAGGCAGCCTCTCTTGGATCTCCTGTGTTTGCCCTAGCAGAGTTTCTTGTTTCTTCTCCTCACCTCTTCTCTTCAAAAATGGATTATTTTTAAATCTGGATCCTACCTTTTGTGATTCTTATTAACAATTTAACAAAAGTTCATTGAGAAAAAGTCACAGCTGGTGAACCAGCTTCTGCTATGAACTACAGAAGAAATCTGGACATCCATCCACAGATCTGGATAGAACAGCACACCCAAGTTGTGAACCTGATTCTACTCTGTCCAAAGTAGGCTGTCTCCTTAGAAGTGATCCCCCTGACCCTCTCTCTCCCCCCTCCCCATCAAGTCACAGCTGACTTATAGTGACCCTGTAGGGTTTTCAAAATATGGGACATTCACAGGCAGGACGAACGTATCTGCAAGATCATCTCTCCTGATACATCCCCCAGAGAGCATTGCACTCTATATACAACAACTTCTTGGTGGCTCCCGGCCCCCCAAATATTCATCTTGCCTCAACCCAGGCCAGAGGCTTTTCGGCTCTGGCCCCAGCTGGGTGGAACACTCTTCCAGATGAGCTCCAGGCCCTGCGGAATCTGACTCAGTTCCACAGGGCCTGTAAAACAGAAGTGTTCTGCCGTAAAACAGAAGTGTTCTGCCATATGGTTGAGACAATGAAGTTTTCCATCCAATTTGACTTTCCCCAACTCCCCTCCCCCCTCCACCATTCATTGCACTGCGTACCAGCTTCATAAACTGCACAGCCTGTGCAACCTCACCAGAATAAATTGTGCATTTGGTGCCTAATGGTACCACATGATTTCATTTTAAATTCTTATTATGTTAAATTGTTTTTATGTATGATATTGTTTTGACTTTTTGTACCCTGCCCTGAGCCTTGCAGTGCAGGGGAGGGAGGGCTAAAAGCCTAACAAAATAAATAAATAAATAAATATTTGCCCCTGATTGTTTCTCTCCATTCTTTAGCTTCAAAAGGATGCAAGATCTGGTTTATGGTAGGGAGTCTTAGTAAAAGTGTAGCTACTTTGTTTCATTGTCATTTCAAGAAATGCATTATTCAAAAACACAGCAAGATAATTTACATTAAACCTTAAGTACCTTTAATTAAAAAGCATAAATCAAGAAGGCCTATTTCATTGTAAACTGCCTTAAGACTGCTGCATATGTCTGTTCTCATTGAAGTTCTATTGACTTGAAAGATAACAAAGGGTTGCAAATAACTTCCACACATTTAAACAATGTCATTAACAATGTTCTTTTATGGTACTGAATTGGTTTCTGTACAGTTTAAACCAGGCATGAAAATGATTTACATAGTATTCACCTACTAATTATTTTAAAACATGGTTTTTTTAAAGTTTCCTCTTTGATTAAAATGATTTTGTGAACCTTAGAATCTTATTCTTAATATATTAGATATTAGACAATTAAGATATTTTATTTTATCTGTGGTATGATCCATAGAGCCAGGTAGCACTAAGAGGCCTTCAGTCACTGAGTTAGTACTGCTGAACCTTCATAGATTTGATTAGAAACTGTAAGAGAAGAGGGCTATGTTAGAACCACATTTATACTTGATCCTACACTGAAATCTCTGGTAAACTGAGGTACCAGAAGATGGATAGGATATGCTGTGCCAGCAGAAGGGCTAGATTGAGGAAGATATTGCTTGCAATCCAAATCTGTTTCTATCAGTACAATGCACCTACTATAGCACTGTTGTATCTTTCCAGCCATTTAATAGCACAAATAAAACTCAGTGCAGAAGTTTGAAATCCTGACTTTGCAGTTCCTCAGCATTAGATATTCTGGACCACAAGGTTAACATGTAACATTAAATAACTTCTAAGTTTTACTCACAGCCATTCAGAAGACACTGAACTAGACCAAGGCTGCTAAATTTATGACCCACTAGAGTTAATATAAACCTCTATTCATCTGTCTTTGCCTTCCAGATGCTTTACACCTGTCCTTTAATTTTATTACTCCTGATGACAACAAATATAGGGGCTTATGTTGCCTCCGATAAGCTAGCTGAACATATGTTGCTAGTGTACTGCTTTGAGCTGTTGGCTCAGGCAAGTGCAACTGAATGTGTGGTGAGAAAGAGGTTAGGTAGAGTGAAAAACCAAACCCAGGTCAAGGAGTTCCTGCCATCAACAAGGGCTTGAGAGAAACCAGATGAGACAACCCCTCTTCCTATGTCCGAGAATGTGACAGCAAAAGAAGTATCTAATGGCAGCATGTTCTTATTGATAGTTCCTGAGAAGAAAACATCTCAATCAATCTAACTTCTGTGGTTTTACTATTTTGACTTTTTATATTTTCAATTGTAAGCCTTGGATTTATTGACAGAAAAGTGGTGCATTAATGCATCAAATAAATAAATGCACATAGCAATTTTGTCTTAATGTGATTTTTTTATGGTATGGTTTCCAAACTTCCTATGATATTTAACTTACTGTCTAAACACTGTAAAATATTATACCACACAAAATAATTTCATATGGAACAGTATCTTTTGTTTTCTGTATTAAATTCATACCATTCTTCTATAACTGAAGTATATAAGAATATAATAAGAACCCTGCTGGATCAGACCAATAGTCCATCTAGTCCAGCATCCTGTCTCACACAGTGGCCAATGAGTTCCTCTGGAGGACTAACAGCAGGGCATAGAGGCTGAGGCCTTGCCCTGATGTTGCCTCCTGGCTTTGGGATTCTGAATGTGGAGGTTCCACTCAGTTACTATGGCTAGTGGCCATTGATCTTATCCTCCATGAATCAATCTAATCTCCTTTTAAAGCTGTTTATTCCTGAGGCCATCTTTACATCTTCTGGCAGCAAATTCCATATTTTAATCACTCTGTGTGTAGAGTAGTATTTCCTTTTGTCCATCCCAATCCTACTGCCCATCAGCTTCACTGGATGCCCTTGAGTTCTAGTATTTTGGGAGAGGGAAAAAACTTTCTCTTTGTCAACTCTCTCCATGAGAGATGGGCACGAACTGGTTCACAAACTAAATTTCATGACAGATTCTGGCTGGTTCATGGTTTGCGAACTGATGTTCATTGCAGGTCAATCAGCATGAACATTTCATGAACTTTCAAATGGTTCATGGTAGTTCATGAATGGATACATGTTCAGGCATACTGTCTCCATTCAATCAAAATGTTTACAAAACTTCAAAGCAACAGGGGTGGGGTGGGGTGGAATTCTCCAGCCTTGGAAACAGCTTGCAATGGGTCCATTCTATACACCTTTGAACCTGAGCCTGACATTTACCCAAAAAGCACTTCCCTGGGGGCAACTTCATGGGGGGGAGGCATAACTCAGACCTCCAAATTCCAATTTGCACATATCTTGGAGGGCAGCAGAGGAGCATAAGGGGGAGATCCCCTGTGAGCTTGATGTCTCTAGCTTGCACAGAGCCTGTTCTATACACTCCTGAACCTCCTGAACATGCACCTGTCATTTCCCCAGGAAACAATTTCCTGGGGCATCTTCTTTCTGGGAACCCCGTAAATCCCATCCTCGCCAAACTTTGAGGGCAGGTGGAGGAGAGTCAGTTGGATATCCCCTGCGAGTTTGGTGTCTCTAACATACCGCATCACAAATCTCACAACTGAACCAGTTCATTTGGCACCTAAAAGTTTGTGACGGTTCGTAGCTCATGAACTGGGCATGCCACGAACCGCCATAAACCACATTTTCCTGGTTCATGCCCATTCCTACTCTCCATCCCATGCATAATTTTATAAACTCTATCTTCTCCCCCCATAGTTTTCCCTTTTTTAAACTGAAGAACTCTGGGGGTTGTAGTGGAACGCCTGATGAAAACTTTGACTCAATATGTGGCAGAAGTGAAAGGGCAAACTCTATCCTGGGGATATCTAGGAAAGGGATTTAAAATAAAATAGTGACTATTGTAATCACCTTATATAGTTATATGTTGTTGCCTCATTGGGAGTGCAGTATACAGACCTGATTACCATATCAGATCCAGCAGGGCTCTTCTCATGTTTTATGTAACCCTTATAAGTGGTGAGTCATATTATAGGGGGAGAATCCATCTTAATCAGGCCAAGAGCCTGCCAACAACCTGTGAGGAAATAAAACTGAATAAATACCATTTTGACAGTGATATAACCTGAGAAACTATGCAGCCTTGTCATTGAACATGTCTTGTAACTCAATGAGAACATCCTAACTATCCAAAATTACAGGATAGTCAGTGTTTGTAACGCATCAGCAAATATAAAACAAATCTCCAGGTGGAGTGCTCAAGAAGCCCCCTAGATTCAATTTCCAAAAAATAGAACTACCTCCTGATAAACATCAGGATTTTAGCACAATCCAGATAAGGCAAGTGGATTTCCTGAAAAAGGCACAAATTAATGGGATAAAAGACCATATTTAGACTAGTATTTTAGGTTCAGCCACTCCATTCCGAAAGCAATCCCCCACCACCATGACAATGAGACTATACTTGCTCTCCAAACACATAATGTATGAGTTCCTGTTCTCATTCTTTTATCCCAGCACTCTTTGCTAAGAGAGCTGTTTTTCGACCGTAAGCCTCCTTCCCAGACTGTCCAACACGCCCCCCCCACAGCCCCTTCCTTTCCTTGGGGCATGTAGGCAGTTTTGCCTCCTCATCTCTCCAATCATTAATCCTTTCTCATCAGCCCCATTCTCAATCCCATTTTGTCTCCATAGTCTGTGTCTCTCTAGGATCACCCATAGGTGGATTTTAGCAGAACTATTTGTGTGGGGGATTCATCTGGGTATTTTTTACTGCCTATTGAGCTTTTCTCTCCTTTCTTGCATTTTCTCTTTTCTAGTAATTTAACTGATCTTTTACTTAGTACTATCTTCTCTCAAACACCAATCCAAGGCATGCCTATGTGTATACAGGTTTTAAAAGTGCCCCTTGACAATCATCAAGAGGGAGTCATGTGTGAATGGTCGCTACCCATGTAGCCCTTGTTTCCTGGGTAACAAGAAGACTCACATACAGTTATTTGCATTATGGATTTTGATTACTGAGAGCAAATTCCCACAGTCATAAAACTTCTCAGGAAAGTCATTATCTCTAATCTTAACCTGCCCTACAGAGATGATATGAAGATAATCCCACAATGGATATTTTGAGCTCCTTAGATGTAAAGGTATAATACAAATCTGATAGATAAATACTATCAGTGTAGCATTAATCCACACTTAGGCAGCTGTCTGCATCACAAGGGAATGCTGTTAACTATTCCTATATATTTACATGAACATGATATTTACACCCTTGCACTCAATTCTAATATGTATAGAATTTCTTACTACCTTTCCTAGCCCAGTACTTAGAACTTTTGTTGGGGTACGGAGAGAGAGGAAAAACTATACTGTGCTATAGTATACTATATTGTAGTATAGTATTCCCCCTTCCAGCCTGCCCCCAACCCAAGCCTCACATGAAGTCCCTGCATGCCCAGTGATTGGCTGGCCATCCAGGGAGGCTATCTGCATGCCCAGAAAGCCCCATGGCCACCATAGCCTTTTCCACCTGCAGCAGGAACACATGGCCTTCTTCTGGCTATCTTCCCTCCCCACACATAGCTGCAAGGTGGCCACCAGTAAGTGAGTGTCTGCAGATTACCTTAATAGAGCTTTTGCAAGGGCTTTTCTGGTTTATACACTTAGACTGAAATTTCTTTATGCATAACTGCTGTATTACTGTTGGTGCCCAAATGCAATAAATATAGTTCTTGCAGTCCTAGCTCATTTTCTCTCTCTAGTTCATTTATCTCTAACATATTTCAGCTGCTTAAAAACAAGAAAAATGCAAATTGGCAGATGGTTTCATTCTAAGAACTTGGCTAAGATTTCTTTTTAATGCCTTAGTTCATGCAACACTGGGCACAGTAGAAGCCCAGCCATTTACTTGCAATAATGAGTGATTTGCATTGTCTCAGAGCACACATGCTTGTGTACCCATATAAAACTGTGCTAATATTTTGTGACAGGGAAAGACAAAAGCACTCTATACAGGACACTACACACATTGAAATCAACACAAATAGGAGAGCAGGCACCAGCACACAAACCCTGCCCAGGCATTATAACTGACACACGAGGACAATGCCAGTGAATTTAGGATCTCTCCATGTGATCAGGAATGTAGACTTTCTAACTTACTTTACCAATGGAAGGGAGACTACAAGTGTACACTTCCTACATGTATCTTCACAAGCCAGTAATTGTTCTTAGAGGGAAGGTAGGGGCATCGGGTTCATGCTCAGTCCTCTTGGACATGAATTGATTCCAATGCATGAAGAGGGCTTCATAAATAGCAAAACAGGCCAGACGGGATAACTAGAAGCCAAAACAATATCATGCCACTGAGAATGTCACTGAGATGGACCAGCATGCCTTGTGAGGCTTAAAAAGAACAGATGCCCTCCTGTGGAGAGGAACAGATAGGAATTCTAGTGCTGGACTGAACTTGCCTCTTGAGATCAATGGCTGGTTTGTGAATTCCAGTAGGGTTGGATATTGGTGCCGGATCTATACACATGCTATCCTCAACAAACCATAGTTGCCAAATCCATAGAAGATCGGGTCCAGTATCCCAGTTACACCCAAGCTGTGACCTTGTAATTGCTTGAGATGGGTAGTCTGTCTGTAGCAGTAGAAAAGGCCTTCCCTTTAAACATCTTCCAACTGAACTCACTGCTGTTGGGTTCACTCACAATGCAGCTTGTCCCTTTAAATGCCTTTCCCTCCTCCACTGGAAATAATGAAGGATGGGGGCACCTTCTTTTGGGGCTCATAGAATCGGACCCCCTGGTCCAATCTTTTTGAAACTTGGGGGAGGTTAGAAATGTGGTGGTTCTACCTCAAAAAAAACAGCCCCCATAGATTCCCAGATACCCCTGGATTGATTCTCTATTATACCCTATGGGGACCATTGACTATAAAGGTCCCCATAGGGTATAATGGAGCAAAAAAAAAAATGGCAATCCCAAACATTTATCAAATCCAAATACCATACTGATATTGGGATTCAGGAATGTCTGGAAATATTGTTATTTTTTGGGTTTAATATACCCAAAACTGAAAAATACTGGGTTGGTTTTTTTGCACCCCCCCTACCTGCTACTGTCATTCACCTACTATTGTCATTCAACATCTGAAATTACTCCACTCTCCAAAATATAGGAACAGATGGACTCACATTCTAGGTGTATCTGAAGAAACAAGCAGTGCCTCATGAAAGCTTTACAGTTTCATCCAAGTACAAATTTTGTTAGTCTTTAGGGTGCTACTCGACCTAGGTTTCCTGTGTCTCATTACCAATGCTGATTTCTCCATGCCTACTACCCCTCTGCATATCACACCTAATCCAATCATGTCTGCTATTGTCATACACCTGCTATTGTTATTTGGCATCTGAAATCGCTCCACTCTCCAAGGACAGATGGACTCACATTCTAGCTATATCTAGAGAAGTGAGCAGTGGCTCATGAAAGCTCATAGCTTGCCACAAATTTTATTAGTCTTAAAGGTGCTCCTGGACTCTTGCTCTTTTCTATTGCAATTGCTGTGAGGGAAACACCAGGGGGAAAGTCCCGCCAAACTGCACAGGATTTGATAGTGATGAAGTAAGCTCCCCCATCTCCTACTCTAGGTAATCATGAGGAAAGTGAAATATTTCAAGAAGTTTGTCATGTTATTTCATGTGGTCTTCTGTCCTTCTTTTTCATTTGCCAAAAACAATAAATAAACTAATACACATTTATGAATCTAGAAAGCTTATAAGCACAGCATTGAAGAGACCTAATATTCTAAATATAACCCAATAAGGGTTGGTATATTTTTCTCCCGACAAAGCCTCTATACCTTTAACAACTAAAATAGAGGAAGAATTTGAACAGATGCTTGGGAAGCTGCACCTACTAGTCTCTCCCCCCCCGCCCCAGGATGTTAGAAAAAATATGGCAGTTCCATCCTTAATGCTGATAAAAAGAGTGCATAACTATGAATGTAAATACTATCCAAACCATAAGTATCTAGGTGGACCTGATTGTGAATATTTGCGTAAACCACCATATTGACAGCCCCATAGCTAGGTATTGTTTGGGGAGGAGGCCTTGGGGGGCCCCACCAACTAATTAAATCAAAGGCTCCAGGGCAAGGGGGGGTCTGCTTGGTGCACACCCACCCAGCCCCCACTAGAGCCTTTCTCTGAGGCAACCCAGAATCTCAATGTTAATAGACTGTTAAAAGCACTGAACATGAAGGCTCCTCAGAGGTCTAGGAACGCTGCCATGTTTTTTAAAAAAGGAGAGTGGGGATCAAGCTTCATCCCTCACTCTTTCCCTGAGCTGGTGATCTCTTTTGAAGCCTGGTGCAGAAAATCCAACAGGAGGAGCGAACTGTCAGTTGTTGCTGGGTCCTAAAGAGACTTGGCTCTTTTGAGCTCAAAAAGGGAGATGTCAGCTGTGGTTCCCAAAGCTGCACTGGAAACATTTAGGCCAATACTCTGATTCTGAACATGACTCAGTCCTTTAGCACAGTATTTTCTGCTAAGTGTGTGCAATCATATTCATGAGTGCAGTGCTGTAACTGTGCAACAGGCAATCAGGGGGAGGGGGGCCCGGAGGGGAGGGAAAGCCAAGGCTCAGGGAGCAGGGCCCATAGAAACCACTAGGGGGCCCTGTGGGCCCCGCGGTAGCTATGGGCCTGCAAACAGATGTTGTTCTATTTCTTATTGGTCAAGTGAAAACAGTGAGTTAATCTTGCCATTCCTTCCCAAATGACAGACATTAGAACCATTTACACAAACTCTGCTGTTTTAATCCTTCTGATTTGAGAATGTTGCACTTTCCTGTAGATTAATCACGTGGCCAAGACAAAACAAGTACAAATCAAAGTCTGATCTACAGATCTGTGCCTTGTGTTTGCTGAAAGCAAACCCATTAAAATAAACCAGAATGCACTTAATTAGTGATCAAAATAGCTAAAATTATTCATAATCAATCCAGCGGAGAAAAAAAATTAGATTATCTAAATGCATTTTTTGTCCACTGATGTAGAAATGTAACATTTGACTGGTATCTCTGAAGGGCTTATTTACAACTTTCACTTGAAGGTCCATATCTGATCTCAGTCCCATGATGACTTAACATGAGATTCTTTATTCTAGAAACATGACAGACAGTGTAACTATGGCAACTGTTCATTTGTGCCCTCATTCAAAAGCATATGGAAATGGTACACTTAGACATTAGGTGCTCTCAGGTATGGCTGCGCTACATCCAGTATATCAATGAGTTTTCAGGAGAAAGTTGAAAGTAGAATTTGATTCAGATAATTGACTTTGGCTCCTTTGTATATTTTCATAGATGCAGCTTTTGAAAGCAAAAGTGTACTCTGCACATAATTCAGTCACTCTGTGTTAGCTTCCTCCAGTTTTGTAGCATAGCTTCATATATACTGTTCT
The DNA here is from genome assembly GCA_029375565.1 of Gekko gecko. Lineage (NCBI taxonomy): Eukaryota > Metazoa > Chordata > Lepidosauria > Squamata > Gekkonidae > Gekko > Gekko gecko. The sequence goes on along the minus strand of JAPDNY010000002.1, from coordinate 66,050,290 downwards.
CATCATATCTACATCCCAGCCCTAAATGATGAATCTTGTCTTTCTGACAGACGTGGATTAGATACAATGGTTATATATCTGAATGTGTCTAAAGTAATCGGCAGCTATTTTCCTCTTAGTTGATGGTTCTACTGCTGTTCTAGCATGCTGACTGGTATTACACAATACAATTATTCAGTTATGAAACCAGCCTTTTGTGTGTGACTATTTTGGGACTGTTTGCATTGCTCACCAGCATACTCACTAGATCCTTTTCAATCTGGGTTCTGTCTGGGACATGGCACAAAAACTGCCTTGGTTGACTATTCCATATTGATCCATTAAGGAGTACATCTCTATTGATTATTCTGGACCTGAGAGCCAGTTTGGTGTAGTGGTTAAAAGTGCAGACTCTAATCTAGGAGAACCGGGTTTGATTCCCCACTCCTCCACATGCAGCTGCTGGTGTGACCTTGGGTCAGTCATAAATTCTTTCAGAGTTTCTTGCTCAAGGGCAGTTCTCGAGAGAGCTCTCTCAGCACCACCTGCCTCACAGGAAATCTGTTGTGAGGAGCTGCTCTGAGTGAAGGGCAGGCTTTAAATCCAATCTCTTCCTCTCTTCATCTCAGTTGGAAGCATTCTGATACCATCATTCATAGTATCCTTCTGAACTTCCAGACTTAAAACAAGATTACCCAGAGCTGCTGGCAGAGTGGGGAGGCAAAGGAGGCACAAATCTAGAGGGAGTGTTGGTAACCTGGAGACCCACAGAACTGGAGAAGACATAAAATGTTTGGGATGGGTATAGGTGACATGAGACAGGAATCTTTATCTGAGAGTCCATGGTGACAGCCCTGAACCTAGCACACTTCTGCACTGTAACTTGAGAGAAAGGTTACAGAAAGTTGTGACAGTGAGATTTCTGTTCAGTCCTTTGACTGTTGGTTTATGGGAAGCCTCAGTGCTTCATCTTGTCTGACATGCTGATTAACATAAGAAATCACTACGAGGTTTCCATCTGTACTTTTGATGTTGTGTTATCAGCATGCTGATAATTCAAAGAGATGGAAGCACACACCATGTTTCTGAATGTATCAAATGACTGGATGAGGGCCAACAATCTTAATCCAGGCAATACAGACATTTACCAGAATAGTTGTACAACCTGTTCTTAACTCCCTTTAAAGGATCAGTCACACGGTTTGGAGGTACTCCTGGGTCCTTCACTGCCCCTAGATATTTAAATAACAGAGGTGGCTAGAAGTGCTTCTTACTAGCTTAGACTGGTTCAACACCTATGACCTGAAGACAGGTATCCTAGCCACTGTCTGACATGCTTTGTTAAAATCTGAATTTGTAGAGGTGCAAAGTGTTGTCAAGTCACAGCTGATTTATGGCAACCCCGTCAGGTTTTCAAGGCAAGAGATGACCAGAGGTGGTTTGCCATTGCCTACCTCTGTAGAAGCCCTGGACTTCCTTGGAGGTCTCCCAGCCAAGTACTAACCAGGGCCAAACCCACTAACCTTCCAAGATCTGATGAGACTGGGCTAGCCTGATCCATCCAGGTCAGGAAAAATCCAGATTAGATTACTATAATGCTTACTACATGGGGCTGCCATTGAAGACAGTTTCAAAATTTCAACTGGTACAATTATGGTTCCTAGAAAACTAAGAATGGCCCCCTGCAATTAATAGATATAACCACCAGTACTGTATCATGTGCACTGGGTCACATCTGGTTTCTGTGCCCAATTCAAAGTAGGCTCACCTGTATAAACTTGCCCAGGTTCTGAGATCAACCAGCAGGAACTTGTTGTGGCAATCCATTAAGGTTGTCAGGTTCCATCTTCTCCCCAATGGGGCGATTGGGGGACGGTCTGGGAGGGGGTGGGGCTGTCCCCAATGAAATATCATGCAGAGTGAAATCATCACATTAGGGATGCAGCGCCATGCACATCCTCCTACTTTCCCCCAACCATTTAAAGGTTGGGGGGAAAGTGGGCACCACATTCGCCTGCCCTGCAAGCTGTGAATTTGCAGTCTGCAGGGCAGGTGCACACGCCCCCCGCCTTGAAAATAGCAGGCCCCCGCACACCTGAATTGCAAAGTGTGGATTTGCAACTTGTGGGGCAAGAGTGGGCATTGCCTGCTCTTTTTAAGTGGGCTGAAGATGACTGTTGGGGACAGGAGCCCCAAGAATCAGGGGATCCCCCACCAGAAGACTGGCATCTCTACAAACCTATACTTTTTAGAAATTTCATCATATTAAAATTTCCAGGAGGATCTTCAGCCTGCAGCCACTAAAATGGAATGATGGATTTGACATGTTCATTGCAGGCCTTCCAATGAAATCTGCAGACACATTCATTCTGAAAGACTCATAAGGGGATTCAGTTATTTCCCCTGGGATGACAATTTCATTTGTGCCTTATTTCCATTATTGTATTTTATAGGTTTGTTGTTGTCAATAGAAACAAAAATCATTGTACAAACTGACTAAAATGCAATAACAAAAACAAAATACCATTTTAACAGTAAATTACATTTTAAGTTACCATTGTAATTTAGACTGCCCCCACGCCTCAAACCATTGTAAAGAGAGATGCTTACATTTGGGCCAGTCTTTGGATTCTGAATTAATGCTTAGTACTTGCATAAGGCTTTCAGTATTCAAAGAACTTCATATTGATTACTTTGTTGTATTCATTCATTTGTTTCTTTAAGGGATTTACATGCTACCCTTCAGATCATGGCCACTCTTCTTCCGTGAACACTGAGTTTAGGCTGCTGCTGGACCAACAAATCTGGTCAACTCAGCTGTGACAGATGAACTCTGCCAGTGTCATCTAACCAGGTCTTAATCATTCATATGAGACTGGCCTTGTCACCTAGCATCAAGCCCTGGATGACGGATACTTTCCTACAAACTGACCTGGCATTCAGCAATGGCACTTTAGGAAACCTGATGGCACACTGGCATGGCTTTTGTTTGGTGAAAAAAAGAACTGAACTGAAACAAAGGCATTATATATCTGCATTCCCTTACCTGGTCTTTCCTGGTTTTACTGCTCACCTACCCATATCTAATATCCAAACACATAAAAACTTCACCATGAACACAGACCTCCTTTCGGCAAGCCATATAACAAAAAACAAACAAACAAACATCGCTTCAACTAATTTATGAAGTTATGTTCCATAAATTACCCACACACACACACACACACATACTGATATTCAAGCTTTCTCAGCGGGTCTCATCTGTTTCCACCAATAGCTCCCAGTATCTCACCCAAGTGGTACCTTTCTATTCTGCAAAATATTCAAACAGAGAAGCCACTCCAGCTCTCATTCTTCATACCTCTCTCTTCTTTGAGCAAACATATGCAGCTATAATCCTTACAAGCCTTCTTTAGTCTGAGAAGATAAGGCAGAATAGAAATGCTTTAAATAAATAACCTAACTAAATTAATTAAAACAGCCAGTAGTGAAGCATCATTATCAATATACTACGAGGGAGGGAGCTGAGAGTGATAAAAACTGACTTTGGTGGAAGTGAGATTTGAACTCCATTCTTCCATTCTTTAATTACTAAACCACACCAGGGCTACTTGAACTTCTTTCCAGACTGGCACCAACACTTTAGTAAGTTTTGACTTCTGGATTTAGTCCAGACTGCTGGACATGAGCAATTGCTACAGTTTTCAGTTCACATCAGGCTACTGATGTGTATCAGCACATATGCACATCGATGAACTCACACTAAAAAAAAAAGACAACTTGGTGTGGTTGTACATTTGTGTAATCAATGTTCACAAGCACTCTTGCATTGTACTTATTTCAAAATTAATTTTAGAAAATTCTCCAAGGTAATAAGCAGGCAGGTGGAGCAGAACATAGGGCAGAATGAATCTGTGGGATAAAATGGAGGAAATATGCTCAGTCCTAAATAGAAAATACAAGTAGGAACCTGCATGGACTTAAGGGGATATCTCTTTCCTCTCCCTTGCTCTTTCTTCTTTCCCCTTCCCTGGCTGGTCCCACAGACTGTCCTCTTTTCCTGTTTTCTTCTTTCCTTCCCACCCAACACCTTTATCTGCCTTCTGTCTTCACTCCCTTCCCCCATCATCTACCTAGGAAAACTATGGCCCAGTTGTGTGGTGCTGGCTGCTGGGCCAGACCCACTTCCATGGTAGGGAACCATCAAGAACTTGTGGGGAGGGCACATCACTTTCCACTTTATCACAGTCCCCACATGATTTCCTTTCCCCCACATCCTGGCAACCCCATATCCACTCCCCCTTTCCTGCCTCCTTCTCAGCCATTCATTAACCTATCTTTAATGTGCTTCCCATCTTCAACTATCTTTATTATTTATTTTCTTCATTCATACTGCAGTTGGGACTAAAGCACCATAAACCATTCCCTTCTCCTTGTTATTTGCACAACATCCCTGTGAGGTAGGATGGTGAAAAATATGTGACTGGGCTTACATCTTCTATGGAGCTTCTATAGCAGACTGGTAATTTGAACCTGGATCTCCCAGACCCTAGCTTGAAACTCTAGCTGCTACACCATATTGGCTTTCATATGGTGTTGAACAGTAGCAAGCAACCTGGACAAGGTGAGTCATGCAAGTCCGGTAGTAGCCTGATGTTTGCTGCCAGGACTGGCCCAATGTGTCCTCCCTCAAAGGCCAAAATAGCCCTGAAGAGGGCCCTTACCCCTGCCTGCATTTACTTACAGAAACCAAGCTGAGAATGCTGTGGGTGTTGAGCAACTGTCACTGAGCCTTCTGTTTCTTAAAGCTAAAGGTGCTCCTTTTATTTTATTTTTTTTTAAACAATGTAATCTTTTCTGAAAACCTGGGGTGCTTTTCAGGTTTGTCAAAAGATTCGTCTTGGCCTTTCAGGGGTCCTGTATCCAGATTTAATTATCCTCAGATTTGGCCAATTTTGCCAATAGAATATATGATTCTATATTACTGGGACTGCGTACAGGATACTTGTTTCCAACATAAGTAAATCAGGAAGTATAAGTAGAATATAGTCATTGGACACCGATTACAAAAACTCCTGACAAACTAAAGCTACTATCAGTGCAGTCCTAAAAACACTATCCTGGAAGTGAGTCCCACTGAACAGACCTGAGTAGGTATGAGTAGACCAATTTAGGATGGCTTTCTTTGTCTTGTGGGGTGCACCTATGTATCACTCTCATCCAACGATAAATAATACAACTAAAACATCAGGCTATAATCCAGACTATCTGGGTCATTTCTCAGAAGTTCAAAGATACAGCCAGTATATTTTCCCATGTTCATGATAAAACATCATGTATTATCCCTCAAAAGGCTGAAAGCTAGGAATCTTCATCTTCTTTGATCTGGGGATGAGATGCTGTATACACCCCTCCAACTTGCTTTCCTTCACATAGGTAAGCCTTGTCTTCAGCAGTTAAACAACAAGTCTTGCTAGAAGTACAGTGAGAGCCCAAAGGATCTTGGCCTGTGGCTCTTTGCCTGGGGCACAGAGCCAGGACACTATATGCTAGTGGAGTAAGATCACCCTCCACCAGAGAGAGAGAGAGAGAGAGAGAGAGAGAGAGAGAGAGAGAGAGAGAGAGAGAGAGAGAGAGAGAGAGAGCGAGAGAGAGAAAAAAAAAAAAAAAAAAAAAAAAAAACTATTATCAGATTTTCTTGGAAACCAGGAGTTGTATTGACAGGGACCTACACCTCTTGGGCCTCTCTAATCTCAGCACATCATGACAGCATCCCTGGACTGTTACATATCTTTTTTAGGTCACTAGAATATTAATTAACTGGGGAGGTTTATTAGGAGCAGTAGGGATAAATCATTAATGGGAAAGAATGTTTGAGGAATGCACTGTTTCAGTGTGAATGGAAGCTGGTAGGTATGGAGGTGGGATTTATCGTAGATGGCCAGTCTTTGGCAAGGATGCTCACTGCCGGTCTAATCTCTGTAGCATCCTGAGAGCTGATGAAACACAGGCCACACTTTTCCCATGGCTACACTAATATTGCATAACACCAGATCAGAGAAGTGTAAAAGTGCACCCTATGATGAAATGTTGCAGGAAGAAGAACAGGAACATGGCTGGAAGAAAATGACATGGTGTTTCTGTCCAAACTAACACTCCCTGGTTACGCAGTCCTCCACCAACCTCACACAACTGGCCAGGAAGGAGGCATGGCTATTATCCTCCATAAATTCTTCAACTTCTACAGACTTCCAGTGAAAACTATCAATGGCATGGACTGTATACTCCTTACATTAGGGACTAAGGATAGATTGGACATTTTTCTTGTCTATTGGCCACCATTTCCCCAGTGGATACCCACTATGAGTTGGCAGAGGTATTGTCGGAGACTACCAGACTAATTGTTCTGGGTGACTTCAACACTCACGTTGCTTGGTGGAATTGGTCCAGGATTTCATACCTTCTTTGACTGCCTTGAGTCTCTCCCAAATTGTTATTGGCTCAGTATGTGAAAGAGGTCACACCCTGGACTTAAACTTTTGCACTGAGTCTCTGAGGGAAGGTTTGGTTTCAGGGCTGGAGATTCATCCTGAATCATGGTCCGATCATTACCTATTTAAAACCAAGATAAATGTGGCCCAACACCCTGCATGAGAGGGGAGCCATGAGAGGGGACACATGGAGGCTCATCAATCATACTGGATTCCAGTTATTACACCAGAAGAAAGGCCTAATACACCACCTGGGCTATTTATGGATCATTATGATCCAGTATCCCTGATAAATGCAAACAACGTCCTAGGATCTGTGAAAGCTGCTATTTGTACCCTGGATCCTTGCCTATCCAGGCTGCTAAAATCATGTAAGGACCACATCAACAAACCTTTAGCTTCTATTATAAATCAGCCAGTAACCCGGGGCACCTTCCCTTGGTCTCTCAAGGAGGCAATTATTCATCCACTATTTAAAAACCAAATCTGTACAGAAAAAAACGTTGTGCCCAGTTATTGCCCAGTCTCTCATCTGCTCTTTCTGGGCAAAGTGACTGAGAGAGTGGTAGTGAACCAACTCCATGTTTTCTTGGATAACTGCCCTAAATCCTTCTCAGTCTGGCAGAGTATGGGACAGAGTATGGGACAGAGACAGCTCTGACAACTTTAGCTGATTACATCCATCTGAGTATAGACAAAGGCCAAACTTCTCTATTACTCTTATTGGATTTATCTGCAGCCTTTGATACAGTAGATCGTGTCATCTTGTTGAGGCATCTGGGGGCAGAAATAGGTATCAGAGAATTTGTATTGATCTGGTTCAAATCATTCCTCATAGATAAGACTCAAAGGGTTGCTATTGGAAACCAGTTGCCATTGGTGTGGAACATATCTTGTGGGGCTCCATAGGGTGCGGTTTTATCTCCCTATGCTTTTCAATTTCTATGTAAAGCCCTTAGGACAAATTGTTCATAGTTTAGAGGTTTGCTGTCATCAATATGCTAACAATACTCTACTCTGTATATCCTTATTCAAATCTCCTGGTGATGTGGTGCCTGGCTGCTGTGGTTAAATGGCTAAAAGAGAACAAATCAAAACTAAACCCTGAAAAGACAGAGGTCATGAAGGCTGGGAAGGAGGAAGTCTTGAAGGGCATTGTTCTCTCCACTTTTGATGGAGTTCAGCTGACCTTTGCTGACTCAGATGAAAGCCTTGAGGTCATACTGGATCCAGCTTTATTACTGGAGCAGCAAGTTAATACAGCTGCAAAAAAGGCTTTCTACCAGCTCAGCCTAGCCCTTAAGATGGATGACCTGGTATGGCTAACCTGACCACCTGGATCCATGTCACCGTAGCATTGAGACTAGACTACTATAATGCACTGAACGTTGGTCTCCCTTCAAAATCTGCTTGGAAACTCCAGTTGGTCCAGAATGCTGTGGCCCAGGTATTAATGGGAGCTAGACAGAGCATGCATATTACTCCCATTCTATAGGCTTTCCATTGGCTGCTGGGCTCAGTTTAAGGTATTGGTTATCATAACCTAAGCCTTTCATAGCCATGACCCCTTTTATTTGTGGGATTGCCTCTCTCTCTATGCTCTGCCATGGCAACTTTGCTTGCGTCAGCAGGGCCTTCGGCAGTACCAGCCTACAAATGTGCAAAATTGACACCTCTGTACACGTGCTTTCTCCATCGTGGTTCCACCTTGTGGAATGGCCTGCCCAAGGAGGTCAGGAAAGCTCTCAGTCTCCTGGCTTTCCACAAACTATGCAAAACTGAACTATTCAACAGGGCTTTTCTGCACGGGTAATAAGGTTGCATTGTACAAAATGGGTCAAAAATTTAATTGGATAAATGGTTGGGACTATGGTCTATACAGCTGTGTATAGCTCATTGTCAGTACAATCCTATTATGTAATTTTTGTACAGCTTAATGTGTCATGTTAATACTTATGCTGTGGTGGTTATACTTATGTTTTCTGGTGGTTCCAGACTTTTAAAATCTTAATGTTATTGAACATCCCATTTTGTTGATTGTACTGACTCATTATGTATAATCCAACTTGAAGTCCTGTGAGAAAGGTGGACTATAAATCTGTCCTGAAACTAACAACAAAAAGAATACATCCACATTTGAGAAAGTTAAAAAAAAAATCTTGACAAGGTACCACTTTGACTCTACCATGAGGCCAACTAGGGAAGTCCCCTCAGATAATGAACCTCATCTACTTTCAAAAGATAGATTGCCTAAGTTCAGTCAACATTTTATCTACAAAATAACATACATTATACATATGCCTTTCTCTCTGATAGCCAGTTTTGTGTAGTGGTTAAGAGTGTGGGCTCTAATCTGGGAGAACCGGGTTTGATTCCCCACTCCTCCACATGCAACTGCTGTTGTGACTTTAGGTCAGTCATAAATTCTTTCAGAGCTGTTCTCTCAAGGGCAGTTTTGAGAGAGCTCTCTCAGCCCCATCTGCCTCACAGGGTGTCTGCTGTGGGGAGGGGAAGGGAAAGGGATTGTAAACTGCTCTGAGACTCCTTCAGGTAGTGAAGGGTGGGATATAAATCCAATCTCCTCCTCCTCTCTCTCTGACAGCTACTGCATTCCCCCAACCCCGACCCCAAATTTTACACCTATGCTTCCTCCACATTTTATTTCTGGTGTTTATTTAAATTAAATTGCATTTAAAAAAAAACAAAAAAACTGTGTTGCAATATATACATGATCTGGAGGCTTAACTACATAATTGCTGACCAACTGACAAACAGCTGTAGCTTAAAAAAAACAAAACCTGACCTCTGCATTCCTTTTGGCTGTGGTTCCTCCATGTCAAGCTCATCCCTAGAGGTATATTAGCATTGTCTAGATGATGAGAGAAACATGGCAGTTGATAAAGGGGCTATTATGATGTCAGAGGTTATGTCACTCTGAGAGGCCTCAAGCCATTACAGGAACCAATTCTGACAGCTCTCCATGCATAGAGAATATCACTGTTCAATATAGAATGTCTCCAATACCATGAAAAATATTCCATTCTAAATCCTAGTCCCAGAGACATTTCCTTGTCTGAGCAGCACAGCACTTCCCATATGAAAGAACCAAAGTACATTCTAGACTTAGTATCTTATAAAATATCTTCAAGGTTATGGTGTTGACTTTTAAATCCCTATGCGGCCTGGAACCAGCATACCTTTGGGACTGTCTTCCCATAGGTGCCCCAGAGAGCCTTGCACTCTGCAGAACAACATCTACTCTCTACCTCAAAAAATGTCCACTTAGTCTCAACCAGAGCCAGGGCCTTCTCTGCCCTGGCCCCCACCTGGTGGAATGTGCTCTCAATTGAGATCAGGGCCCCTCAGGACTTGCTACAATTCCACGGGGCCTGCAAAACAGAGCTGTTCCACCAGGCCTTTGGTTGAGGCAGCAGATATTTCCACCGTCTTGGCATTCCCTGCCCATAGTAGGCCTACAGTTGCCTACTGTCCTGCTAATGTCTAACAGGAAGCGTATTGAGCTGCTTTGGAGTAATGCTATGTTTTTTAGCTACCATCCTTTTTATTTAACTGGTTTTTAATTAAATATTCACTGTACTTTATTTCTGTTGTGAGCCATCCTGAGCCCATCATGGGATAGGGTGGAATATAAGTGCAATGAATAAATTTTAAAATTGGGTTGCCAGCCTCCAGGTGAGATCCCCCGCTTTTACAGCTGATCCCCAGCTGACAAATCCCCTGGAGAAAATGGCTGCTTTGGAGAGTGGACTCTATCGCATTCTACCATGCTGAGGTTCCTCCCCTCCCCAATCCCTGCCCTTTCCTGGATTCCCCCTCCAAAAAAATCACCAGGTATTTTCCAACCCAAACCTGGCAACCCTATTTTAGAAATTAAATTCAGCTACATCAATATGCTAGCTAATCAGGAAAAAAGAATTATAAATATATTAAGGACAAAAAAGATATAAAGCTTCATTCTCCTCCTTAACGCAAAATTTCAAATTACCTTTCTGTGACAGAAAGTAATAGTGCTCAGATAATTCAGATGCATTTGTTCGCTTTATCAATAGATTGTTGACCAATTAATGCTGGTAAAAATAAGGCATGAATAATAAAATATATAATAAAAATAAAGTTCTCAGCTGTCTTTTGAAAGTAAATTCAGAAAACACAGGCTTTAGCTCTTAGCAGGGGCTTAATGTGCAAAACAGAAATGTTCAGGAAGACATTCTTATGATAGAAACAGGACTATATTAAGATGGAACAGTCCAGAAGGACACCATCATAGAATGTGTCCATAGACCACTGCAGTGATTATAGTTATCACCTGTTATTGTGAATATCATCTGTTTTTTACTGCATTGTTTTATAATTTGTAATCCCACATTCCGCACTGTTCACAAAATGCCTTGCCTTTGGCAGTTTGCTATTCTTGTCATTATTCACGTTGTCTTTGAATTGTGCATTCTTAGTCCCATTGCACTGTTCATTGGATGTGTTACCTCCAGCTTGAGTGTCAATGAGAAAGGCAGGCTATAAGTAAGCTAAATGCATAAATAAATAAAACCTGTGTCAAAAGAATATACAAATTGCTTTGCTGGACAAAGGTGCATTTTAGTCAGGCTACTGTCTCTAGGAGTGACCAACCAAATATTGCTTGGAAGCATTGCTATGTCTTCTTCTGTTGCAAATAGATGCATACTCCCCCTACCCCACCGACTGTGTACATTTTCTATGGGATCCACTGCCGGCTCACCCACTAGCCAAAGCGCCCCCCGGCCCGCCCCCGTGAAGCTGGTGCTAGGAGGGAAGGGGCGGCCGTGCTCAGGAAAGCCGCTCCACCCCCCCCGCCCTGGTCTCCAGCTGGAGCTGGGGCTGGGAAGGGCGGCCATTCAAACGGCCGCCCCTTCCCTGGCTTTCCTGAGCACGCCGCTACTGCAGCATGCTCAGGAAAGCCGGCGCTCCACCCCCGGTCTCCAGCCGGCGCTGGAGCTGGGAGGGAAGGGGCAGCCATTCAAACGGGCGCCCCTTCCCTGGCTTTCCTGAGCACGCCGCTACTGCAGCATGCTCAGGAAAGCCGGCGCTCCACTCCCCCGTCTCCAGCCGGCGCTGGGGCTGGGAGGGAAGGGGCAGCCATTCAAACGGGCGCCCCTTCCCTGGCTTTCCTGAGCACACCGCTACTGCAGCGTGCTCAGGAAAGCCGGCGCTCCACCCCCCCGGTCTCCAGCCAGCGCTGGGGCTGCGAGGGAAGGGGCAGCTGTTCAAATGGCCACCCCTTCCCTGGCTTTCCTGAGCACGCCGCTAGTGCGGCATGCTGAGGAAAGCCGGCGCTCCACCCCCCCCCCATCTCCAGGCCCCACTGGGAGGTTGGCATTCCCGTGGGGTGGGCGCCCCAGGCTGTCTTGCCTAGGGCGCCCAGACACCTGGGGCCGGCCCTGATGGGATCATTACTGCCCTCAAATTAATGCTATATTGAGAGTGTCACACATTCTTCTAACTTACTTTAAGAGCCCAGCTCAAATAAAGCTGTATAAAGTTAAGTCACTTGGAAAGCTTCAGACCCACAATGATTTCCAACAGTCTCTCTAGCACTAACACCTGTTTTGAGTAGATCAGTGAGTAAAGCAAATAACAAATGGAAATAAACTATAGACACCCTGAGGGCTAAAATTTTAATTGACAGCTAAATTAATATACTGCTTAATGTGAGCAGGATAACAGAGCTTGGCCTTCAGGAAACACTTGCAGGTGGCAGGGGTTGATGCTGTAATCAATAACTATGTGAATTGCTAATGCAGGCAATGAACAGCTTTCTAACTGTCCAGATGGAGAGGCATTCTGAAGCAATATATCAGGAAATGAAGTTACTGATCCTTAAAACTGCCTGCTGGAACAAGCTTTATTCACTCTGATACAGTAGAACCTGGAGGGTCACGTTGCCCAGGTCTAGGCCTACAAAGACATATGCCCCACTTTAACTTTATGCACTGGCATCAGTCTTCCTGAAATCAGTGGGCATATTTAGCCTATCAACATATTTAATTCCCAACATTGCCAGATCTGAAGGTACTTAAATCTCAAGACTGGAGCTGTGAATAGACAAGACAGATCTTTCTACAAACCTGGAAAAAAACAAACCCTCAGGTCTGCAGAAAAATCTAAAAAACAAATCAAAGCATTAGGTGTTAGGAGAAAACCTAAAATGATAAAAGAAGTGCCTGTAGCTTTAAGAAATGGATGCCCTCCTTGGCCATTGCTAGGCAACCACAACAGTATTACCAGCCTTTCAGCCTTGGTGCCTGTCAGTAAAAGCAGAGAGGAGGACCCTTTCCAGGACAGTTTTGGCCTTTGTGGGAGGACTCATTGGGGCCAAGCCTGTCAGCAACCACAAAACTACTTGCTATCACCCAACTTACAAGACTCAAATAGACCTGATACTTGCTACTGTTCAATGGTAGCCTCCCCACACAAACCAGTGTGGTGTTAAGAGTTTCAAACTAGGATCTTGGAGACCTAGGTCTGCATCTGGGGAAGCTCACTGGGTGATCTTGGGAGAGTTACACATTCTCAGCCTAACTTACCTTAGGTGGTTGTTGCAAGGATAAAATGAGGGAGAGCAGAATGATGTAAGCTGCTTTTGGTCCCCATTGTGGAAAAAGGTGAGGTATAAATGAAGCATATAATAAATGTAGCTGGAGATAGGGGGTATGTAGAAAGTTGGTGGGTGGGAAGGGGGAAAGGGAGGATATGGAGCACCCAGGAGGAGTAAGAGAGAAAATAATGCAGGGAGGGGGATACAGGGGAAGTGAGGCTCCCCCTCACAAGTCCTTGTGAAGGATGGAACTGCATAGAATTTTGTCAGGGAGAGGTTGCTAGGGGAAGATAGGGTTGCGAGACATCCTGGCTGGGTGCGGGTTTACCTGATTTTTTGGGCTTCAAACTGCTGCCGGCCAGCTGGCTGGTGGGAAAGCCCCACTCCCAAGCCAAAACACTCCCAGGCATCCCCTCTCCCTTCTCTCTTGAGAGATTTCAAGGGCTCCTCCAGCTGACAGCCTGAACTGTACTTGCAAAAGGACTTAGCTTGAGATGCATAACAATAGCTTGCTAGGATCCTAAAATGGACCAGTAGGGAGACAGGGATCCTAGAGTAACCCAACTGGGAAACAATGTAGTGTAAATAGCCTATCATTGGGAGTGGGGTGTGTTTTGGGTGTAAACTTTTTCAGGCATAAATACATGGCTTTGGCCAGGGATTTTCAGTCTTCTTTCTCCTTGCTGAAATCACTAATAAACCACGAGCTGATCACTATACACATCTGAACCCAATATATTTCGGAGGAGGAGACTGGATATTTATCCCACCTTTCTCTCAGATTCTCAGAGCAGCTTACAATGTTCTTCCCTTCCTCTCCCCACAACAGACACCCTGTGAGATAGGTGAGGCTGAGAGAACTCTGAGAGAATTGCTCTTGAGAGAACAGCTCTGAAAGAACTTATGACAGGCCCAAAGTCACCTAGCTGACTGCACGTGGAGTGGGGAATCAAGCCTGGTTCTCCAGCTTAGAGTCCGCCACTCTTAACCACTACACCAAACTGGCTCTCCAAACTTGCTGCTTGGAGATCAGGTGTGTGGGCCCCCATTGGCCAGAAGCACTTAAAGGGTCCCTTTAAATGCTTCTGGCTGTCAGGGACTGGTCCCACATGCCTGAACTCCAAGTGGTATTGCCATTTGGAGATCGGGCACATGGGGCCCCACTGGCTGGGATCACTTAAAGGGTCCCTTTAAGTGCTTCTGGCTGCCGGGAACCGGGCCCCACATGCCTGAATTCCAAGTGGTACTGCTGCTTGGAGTTCAGGCACACAGCCAGTGGCCGCCCCTCTCCCTCTCCTCTTGCAAGATTTAAAGAGCCCTCCAGCTGATCAGCAGGCCCTTTAAATATTGCAGGAGGTTAGGGAGAGCAGTGGCCACAGGCTATCATTCTTGATGGTGAGGCTTGGAGTGGGGACATCTGCAATGTGCCATCGTAGTGTTGGGGGATGCCCCTCTCCTCCAGGGATGCCCCCTAAGTCCTCCGCTGGAGACGAAGACGGACCTAGCAACCCTAGTTGAGAAAGTGGGAAAGCTGAAGACGTGTCAGAAAATGGTGAGTTGCATAGGAATGAGAGAAGGATGCAAGAAACAGGGAAATGCTAAAGGGGTATTCATGGAAGGGAATGAGGAAAGAAGGAAACATGAGATGCCCCACATTCCTTGTGGGTCCCCCTCTTGCCTAGCCTAAAATCAAATATATGTGTGGATGTTTTGGCTTTATTGAATGATCAAAATCCCTGGGTGATCAAAATGGCTAAGGTACCTTCTCTCAGTAGATGTTTAGTATGCATGCACTTCATGACATTCTAATAATTTGAAATGTCTCAAAAAGGGACAATGTGATGTTTTTGATCTAAAACTGGCTGTATGAAAATTTATCATGTAATTGCAATTAGTATTCTAGTAGACATAAAACTATGCCACAACTCTGATGTAAGATCAGAAAGCAGTTATGGTGCAGTCAAGGTATCACATGTGAAAGTATGAAGCAGCATATGTCACATGCCTGCTAAAAGGAGAACCCCATTTATCAAGTACTGGGAATGGTCAGTGTTAAATAGTGGGTTCAAGAGGCTATCATGATTTCAGCATAGCTCTTTATTTCAGTAATGTTAAGAACAACAACATACACAGCGAGCTGCAACTATATACAAAACCCCCAGTCCCAAACATACCCACAAAATACAAACAAACCAATAAGAACACAGTAGCTAGGAGCCTTCATTTGCATGGCATCACTTACACTTCTGTTACCTGATTGGCCTGCTCTCACTATGCAACAGATAGATTAGACTACTGTAACATGTGGGTCTTCACTTGGAGCATGTTGGGAAATTTTGGTTATTTCTTAGACTATGGCTAGGATCAAATTGTGTGCCAACCACAATACATATCCTATTTTATAATACTTTCCCTGGCTTCAGATCTATTTCCTGACCCAGTTCAAAGAGTTGTTTTTGACGGGAAGTACTAAATGATTTGATGCAACAATACTTGAAGGGCCACCTTCAGCCATATTAGTCTTCGCTATGATCTGAAATCAGCCAGTGGTGTTCTATTTTTAGATTATACACGGTAAGACTGGCAAACACTGCCAAGAATTAAAATCCCCCAAGCTCTAGAATTATCCCTGAATTCTCAGCTTCTCTTGGCTCCTTCTCTCCTGACTTTCTGGAAAAGCCTCCTGTTGTAATTTGGGTGAGTTCATGGCCTTTGGAAACTGTCGTTCATTTTTACTGCTGCTGACTTCTTGTATTACCTATACTGCTTTTCAAAAATTCTTTGTTCTCTTTACTGATGTTGTATTTTTTTATTTTTTAATATTTTACTTTTTTAAAAAAACTGTATATCAATGGCCCATTGATTCTGCACAGGTCTGCACTGATTAGGAGCTATACTATTATACTCAGTGTAATACTAAAGATAAGCATGTAGCATCTTAAAAGTGTTAGTAAAATAATGAAATGTTAGCTACAGTCTATTTCCTTTGATATGCTTAAAATGCTGCTAACTAATGGGTTTAAATCAACTAAATGTCAAATATAGATTGATACCATCTGAAAAGGGTTCAGATTATTCCCATCAATTGTATCTGTGGACATATTTTACCTATGGACAACTAAGAGCTGCAGGAATTTTAGCAAACATTTCTGAGAAGAAAATTTAAATGCCAAAGGCCCCCAGGTAAGTCATGCTACAAATATCCGTCCTATTTTTTAAAGTAGGGCAAATCATGATTGAGTCTGAGAGAATGAAATAGCTGCTGGCATGGAAATCATGAAAATGATTTGCAGGGCAGCCCTTCATTCACCCATGCAGGGCAGAAGGGATTTTCATTCCTGTTTCACCACTGACAATAAGCCCACATACAGTAAAGGGATGGGGGCAGACATTCCAGCTTTTGTTCAAGAAGCAAATAAGACATGTTCCGTATTGGGGGGGCGCGGAAGGAAAATCCTTCATCACCTGAAGTCTTTCAATAACAAAGTACTGATATGTTTCCAAAGTAGGGAGTTTCATTTTTAAAAACAGGCTGAGTAGGCTGAGCAAGCATGCCTCATGTGGTTTCTTTTAATTTTCACGAACAATTTTTCTCAGTGATTTTAGGTCTTTACCTTTTGCTGGTAGTTCTATAAGTTTTCTTTGGAAGTTTTCAAACAGAGGCTAGATGGCCACTTGACAGCAATGTGGGTTCTGTGAACTTAGGCAGATCATGAGAGGGAGGGCAGGAAGGGTTGCCTCAGTGCTTAGTTCTTGTGACCCTTTCTTACACACTCAGGGAAATGCTGATCATCACTTTGGGGTCAGGAAGCAATTTTTCTCCAGGCCCGTTTGGCCAGGGATCTTGGAGGCTTTTTGCCATCTTCTGGTCATGGAACAGGGGTCACTGTGAGTGTGGAGAGGGAGGTATTTGTGAATTTCCTGCCTTGTGCAGGGGGCTGCACTAGATGACCATGGAGATCCCTTCCAACTCTATGATTCTAGATAAGCTTTGCATTTTATTGTATATTTTTAATACTGTATTTATGTGTACAGTGTATGTCATTTATACATATCAGGTTGAACTATTGATGCCAAATGTTGAAAATTGCACACATTTTGTGTGGGAAAAAACAACCCTGAGGCACCCTGAGCTCCTTGGAGGAAGGCCAGGGGAAAATATGACAGACAGACAGATAGGTAGACAGATAGATAAGAAATAATGAATCACAGTTTTGAGTCACACAAGGAATAGAAATGGTGACTTTCAGACTGAAACTCAGGAATGAAATCTTCGAAACTGTCTCAAGTTACATTGGATTGGATCCAGTGATCCTTCAGAAAAAGACACTGACATTCATGGATAGGATTGCTAGTCTCCAGGTGGTGGCTGGAGATCTTCCACTATTACAACTGATCTCCAGGCAACAGAGATCAGTTCACCTGGAGAAAATGGAGGCTGTGGAAGGTGGGCTCTATGGCATTATACCCTATTGAAGTCCCTCCCCTCCCCAACCCCTGCTCTCCTCAAGCTCCACCTCTAAAATCTCCAGGTGTTTCCCAGCCTAGAGGTGGCAACCCTATTCATGGATCTTTTTAAAAGTTTCTCCTCCCTGGCAGTCCTTTCCAGCTCTGGGAAAATTTACTCCCAGGGAAGTGGGGCCTGCCCTTTCAGTCTTTTCCACCAGTTCAGTGCTCCTTATGGAAAGGTAACAAGAGGGCAATTTGTTCCTGTTCCTCCTCACCACTGCAGCTTCCCAAAACAAATGGCTGTTAGGTCACATGGGGCCTACAATCCCTAGAATGAATTTTCCTGAGGTAAGAAATGGCTGCTGGTGTGTGTGTGTGTGTGGAGAACATAAGACTTATTAAAGGTCTTATATCCATCACCTATAGTATTGATTCTCTTTTTCATAGTAACAAAGATCCAGGAAATACAACCCTAAGAAGATGACAGAGAATGTGAAGAGACAACTTTTCAAGCACGGGAGCAGAGAATAATTATTTACATTCTTCCTTGACCCACAAAAAGGTTAAGTTGACCCCAAAAAGTTTGTTTGTTTGTTTCCTTCAAGTTATATCCCACCCTCCCTGCAAAGCAGTCTCAGGTCAGGTTCCAACCTACAATAATCTACTGAGTGCAGATTTACAACATAATAACAAAATATATACGATAAATACAATAAAATAACTACAACACTAAATACTTTAAAATAAATTATTCTTCAACAGACACATAAGACTCATTGGGTTGGAGGGGGGAGGCCAGATTGAATTGGATACACGCTGCCGCAGTGAAGGCCTGGCGGAAGAGCTCTGTCTTGCAGGCCCTGTGAAACTGTAAAAACTCTCACAGGGCCCTAGTTTCTGATGGGAGCTCATTCCACCAGGCAGGGACCAGGGCTGAAAAAGCCCTAGCCTTAGCTGAGGCAAGTCAGATATCCCTAGGGCCAGGGAATGTCAGCAGATTCAAAGAGCTCAATACCCTCCGGGGCTCATATGGGGAGAGACAGTCTCCAAGATATGCAGGCCAGTGGCCATATAGTGCTTTAAATGTAAGAACCAGCATCATGAAATTGATCCGGTATTCACTAGGCAGCCAGTGCAGTTCGCGCAGCACCAGGTGGATGTGGGCCCGCACATGCAATGACATCAATACCCATGCTGCTATGTTCTGTACCAGCTGCAATTTCCAGAGCAAAGTCAAGGGCAGCCCCATGTAGAGAGAATTACAATAACCTAACCTGGAAGTGACCATGTTAATAGATATATTACTACAAATTATATATTTTTAAGACCACCTTCTTCTTGCTAGCTCTATAATGACATCTTATGTTGAAAGCCAATTCCTTCCCCCCTCTATTTATTAGAGAAGCCCCATAGGCATAGAATGAGTATACCACTTAAAGGTTGCGGCCACATGCGCCAGTTGGAGTGGAGAAGAAGCAAGGCTATTCCCTCTGGAGGAATTTGACCTGCAGTTATGAGATCACACATCCCATTTGTGCTGTGAGTGCAGCTTGTCACTGTGTGATCAGATGCACCACTGGTGAGTCATTTCTTTTTTTGCCCTTTGTTTCCCATGTCCATAAATGAGGAATTGCACCTCTGCACTGAGGGTTCCCCATGGCATATGTGATTATATGCATACTGCAAAGTGGGGGGGGGAACCAGCATTGTGTCACGATGGCATCTGTCTGTGGCCCATCAGAACCCGTTTAAAACTGGACTTTCCCCAGTGTCTTTTAACTCTACTTCCATGGTGGAGCAGCACGGGTTGCTGATGACTGTGGGATGCTTCCCAGGTGTTGCTGTCTGATTGTTCCCTTTAGGTCTGTCAGGCATTCACAACTATATCAGATCTAAAGAAATACATGTGATCGCAACCAAACTAAGAACCAAATTCAGGTTTCTAATCTGAATCCCATTAGTTCAAATTTATTCTCTATCATAACCTTCATAACTGGCTTTAAGCAAACCCTTCTTTGTCAGCCAAAGTGCTTCCGATACATCCCTGCAATATGGGGAAAATAATATTCACCATTCTACAATGGGGGTTGTAGGAATTTCTTGATAATGTACGTGAAGAGTCTGAACACTTGAAATTTTAGGTATTAAATCATTGTTAATTCATGCAGCATCATATGCTGCTGTTGGTACTGCTAAGAATATCACCCACTGTTTTTATCTTTACTGTTTCTGAGACTTTTGGTGTGATTCTATCATTTATTCTGGAGTACATACACAAACACTTAAAAAGAACCTTAATATTTCACATTAAAATATTTATTTATCATTTATTTATTATGTGGCATTGACCTCACAACCTCTTTCTCTTAGATTGGTTTGAATAGTCCACAACAAGACAATTCATAAATTTTCAAACAATGCAATAGTAATTTCTTTTTAGCACAAACCACTCAAAATAATTTGCAGTAACCAATTTCAAGATAACCATGAATCTTGGCTGATTGTGAAGGAAAAAAAATCTAAATTACATATTTTAAAATTGTTATTAATATATAATGCTGAATCCAACAGTTGCAAGACACTCATGTAAGTGGACTTTCCCCCACCTTCCCATTCTTACAACAGACCGTGTAACCGTTGAAAAACCAATGGACAAGTTTGGGGGATCCTCATGGACATGGCACAGGGTGCTGCAGTGAGGAGGGGAAACTGGGAAAAATCTCTTCCACTAGCAGGCTCTGCTGGTGCAAAAGGCTCTGCTGGTAAATAAGAAAAAAAGACAATTTCTATTCTCCTTCCTTATTGCAGCTCCCTGTGCCATTTGTTGTGAGAAGGGAAGGGCAGGGATCCAACTCTAGTGACTAGCCATATATTTTTATACTGTTTTTCTTTCAAACCTTGGCCAAAATGGTTATTTGACACTAAGGTATCCTTTCACTAGAAAACCAGTCTTCTCCCACAATGAATGATTGAGAAAACTACTTACAATAATAGCAGCTGGTAAGTGTGAAGCAGCTCAATTCCTGTAGTACAGAACTCCATAATTCCTGCCACATTTTGGCCCTTTAAAAGCTCAGAATCATGGGGAAAGTCATCAGGTGCCATTGTAATAATCATGCAACTAAGTGTGCACTGAATACGGGAGAAAGAACACCTGTATAACCCCTTCAAGCTCTTAAAGTGCCAGAAGTCAAATCTTTGCATGAGAAGAGTTACTCAACTCTTGTCCTACTCCTACACTTGTTCCTTCAACAAGAGCTCAGACAAACACCCACAGATTTATACTTAGGGAGGAAAGTTTATGGATAGGGTAGGCAAGAGGCACCAACACCTTCTATGAAGACTCAAAAAGGAATTCTGCGGCAACTTAAAGATCAGTAGATTTATCACAGCATCAGCTTTCTTTTTTTGTTGTTGTTCAATCACCATCAGTGCATAAAAGCCAATGTACATTTTTAACATTTAACTCTGCCCATATTTTCAAAATGAAGCAGTAAAAGTTAGTTTTGGTCTTACCTTCTACGAAAGCAGGCAAGAGCTATACTGTAGGTGGAATAGTGTACCAAGTAACAGATTTTTGTACACTCTTTCTTACAGGTGGTATGCAGTCTATAGGAAAAGTAAATATATTGGCATGTATAATAAATACTTTGAAATAGACCATAATATTTGTTTGATGAGCTGGGTTGTGTTATAAAGGATGTGGAATATGTCAATGTACAAATTATCTGGTAAACAGGTAACAAACCACATAAAACTTCAGGTACCTCTGAACATAGGAGAAGGTTCCCAGGACACCAGAAGGAACACTGGATGCATCCCACACTGACCTGATATAGTTGCTTCATCTAAAGATGACATCCAGAATTCAATCTCCATCATCACTCTTTCTTGTCCTCCCCCACTTTTGCTAATTTGATTTGTTTGTTAGGCTTTCCCACCTTCTGCCTCCAAAAGTGAAATAGGCAACAACATGCCAGTGATGTTAGGATGAACAAACAAAAGATATAGCACAGCACAGTAGCATTGATACAGCGGTGTCTACTTCAGTCTCTGAAGTAGAACATGGGATGTTTTCATTCCATGCGTATGTCACTCACACCCCACTGATGGGATTCCACAGCCAATGTATACTCTTAACCTTGCTAGCTCCCAAACGAAGACTGACAAAAGTTTCATTTCTAGCAGTCTGCTGTCTTGAGAGAAGGAAAGGCTCAGAGGATTTCAGTTTCATTTGCCTATGCTGTACTGCACTTGTTTCCCGGTAATTCGCAGTAAATATATATAAAAGAGGGACAACAAATCCCAGCTCTATCAGGCTTGTTCTCAAAACATTCAGTACCAATTTCATTTTAATACTGAAATACAAGTTGTGATAGTCAGAGAGACAACTTTCTCTAGCTGACACTAACAGCTGAAAGTGTACTGATCTGAAACAGAATTATTTGTGACATAGGAATTTCCAATGAAATATTGCTGGTAAATATATAATAATGGTTTGGGGAGAAAATCCCATGTATTCTCTTACAGTGAACTCCCTGGCTCTAAATGGTTTATGTTTGGCTCCTCGGTTTTTAATATTATAGCTAGCAGCATTAAAAAATAACAAAAATACTTTTCAAAAAGATTAGATGAATATATCCAGGATAGGTGGCAACTTGTGAGATCGTATCCCTGTGTCCTGACAATTAACAGTATGGTCTTTATACTTGGCTTTTGAACATCTTAGAGCTTCCAACTTGCTATTGCTGGTAAACAGAAAGCTAAGATTAATGGTCTCATGAACCATAACAGGAAGAATATTCTACAAGTACACATCACTTCACAAAGAAAACCCACTCTGATCCCTCATTCAAAAATGCTTAAAAATGGTTAACTCTTCTCATCATCTTGGTGATTTGCTGTGTATTGAGACCAAGTTGCAGGAAATATCTAAGGGTGCTTTGCAAGAGTGTATTGATTTAAACCTTTTGAAATACATCAACAATCAAAGCAGATAGCATAGCTGAGCAGTGGTGACATATTCAATTCATGTAGACATGCCAAGATCTCTTCCAAGGAGATAAGAGTAATGAAGGTCTATGAAATGTTTTAATTTTCCCAGCCAAAAGGTACATAGAAAAAAAAAAACCTGCACATAATGGACAGCTGTTCAGCAATGTCAGTTCACAAAAATGCTGCCTTGCTTACACACCCATCCATTGGCATGTGTCCAGCCATGCATGCATGGAAAGCACACAGAGTTTTCCCAGGTTCCTTTCTCTTCTTGCAACCCCTTCTACCTCTCAGAAAAGATTATTTTCGAGGTCTCAGGAAGCGTTCATGGAAACAGCCACGTGAATCAGGTGGCCTGGAGAGAGTAGAAGCAATGGCAGAAAATCGACCCCTTTCCTCAGAGAAGTTGTGCTTGCAGATGAGGAAGGAAGAGCAGTTTCATCCCCTTTTCTTACCTTGTTCCAGCCCCTCACCCCACAAAAAAACCCCATGGCTGTTCTTCCACACAGGTCCTGAGATTTTGGGAATAGTCCTTCTGAAGATCAGAAAGGGCTGCAAAAACAAAACATGGGAGAACTCCCCATTGAATGCCTAGTATAGTAGGATAGTCACCACTGATTGGTTAGGTTGGCATGTCACCTCTTAACTCAGCTATGAATCACATAAACTTGAAATGTGCAAAGTTCAGCGATCAGATGAGTTTGTGAATACTTGTGGAGAACCACTTGACACCTATAAAGCTAATAATGTTGCATCTCTTGTAGTACTTTGGCACCATGATTGAAGCGGTGTTTGTACGTTTGTGAACTTCAATTTAAAATTTGCCACCATCACTTCTTCCAGCCTTTAAGAAAAGAAAACCACTTGTGGAACAATACCAGTCTTGATTTTCTATTGTGGCGTTTTAGAAAGATATTCATCCCTTAGAGCAGCTAAATGTAACAAGCATGCACCTCTCCATTAAGCTATTTCAGGTAGAGTTGTTTGCTTTGTCCCAATTGTGATAGTTGCTATCAAGAACAGAACAGGCATGCCGTTACTCAGATGAAAACATGATGAGATATTTTGTCAAATACTGTGAAATTCAACCAGTGAAACACATGAGAGAAGAATGAACAATTTCAGGGAAGAAAGTGGCTTTGCTCACCGTAAGCTGCTGGAAAATAGTTTTTAGTGCCAACACATGATAGCAAAGCAAAGCTGTTAAATGAAGAAAGCATGCACATATCAAATGAGACCTGTAACAGCGATTAGCAGGTGGCTGTTAAAAGACTTGGGAAAGTTTAATTTTAATGCATACCAATTAGCCTGCCATAATGCCTCATTGCTTTCAGTGGTGCAAGGCTGCCAAGGGAGGGAGAGCAGCAGAAATCATGGAGGGACCTGGTCACGCTAGAAGTCCATGAAGATGGGTAAGTCAGTCAGTTTATCTTCATATGATGTTTGGGCTGGGCCTGGAGTGGGATGAAGAGGCCCAGAAGGAACCTTTGTCTGGGAGCCCATGGTGGCTCTAGGCAATTGAAAATGGTGGGGATTCTTGGATACTGCAGTAAGCAAAGACTTTGTGATCACATAAGAATGATATTCAAGTAACAATCACCACCTATTGTACTTTGATCAACTGCATGGTGAGCTGGATTTTAACCATTTTACTTATATTGTTTTTACTTTTAATACTGATTTTTCTCCATTCAAGTTGAACCGATTCAGTCTCAATCCTCTGCAACACCATGCACAATTAAATTTTTGAAATGTCATCATTTTGTGAGTTAATTATTCAAAGTAACCAAACATGGATATATTATTTAATATATAGAGACCTAGTTATCACATTGATAGTCATGGGTCTAATACATTAATATCTTCTTTTCTTCTCCCTGCCCCACAGTCAGAGCATTCCTATGAGTGAAATGTACATTCTGATCCATAGTAGAAGGTATTCATCCCTACACTATCAACCAGCATTACATTATTGCATTAGTAATGGTGGGTAGCTGTGTTAGTCTTTCTGTAGCAGTAGAAAACAGCAAGAGTCCAGTAGTAGCACCACAAAGATTAACATTTATTTATTTTTTTTGGTATCTGAAGAGGTGAGCAGTGGCTCATGAAAGCTCATACCCTGCCACAAATTTTGTTAGTCTTTATGATGCTACTGGAATCTCAATCTTTTCTGCTGCTTCATTAGTAAAGTACTTCAATTTGTCACACTGCCAATTAAATAGAGACCAAATTGGCCGCATGGACAATGTAGCACCTAACTGATAAAGTTACTGCTAGAGTAAGCTCCTGGTGTTTAAGAGCCTGGATGCAAATCAGGCTGAAATCTTAAGGACATTTTCCTGGGAGTAAGGTCACTGAGAAAGCTATGCTCACCCGGTCTATTCAGAAATCCTACTCAGATCCATTAAGTAGGTCTTACTCCCATGAAAATTGCATCATGAATGACATAACACATACTTCTAAGTAGACTAGCTTAGGCGTGCTCCCTTAGTGACTGAAGATGGGCTAGGGGTAGTAACAGAAGACTATCTAATAGTCATCATTGAAGATTCTCCTATATACCATTATCAGGGCTTTAAGAGAAGTCTGTGCTTCATTAAAACACATTGTTGCTTTCTCTCTCTTTCTTTGTTTAACGCAAGCAATAGATATGTTTGCATGAAGTAGCAATTTTTTTTTTTTTTAAACCTCTTGGCAGCAAAAGAGTGCAATGAGTCTCTAGCTAGTCTTCTTGGATTTTTGATTACCTAACACTCCAGTGTTTGGAGGTACATGAATCTCTTGCTGGCAGTGCAAGATAGACACATTCCTTTGTGAAAAAATGGTTTTACATCTGACTATAAAATCTAAAACATTCATGAAATGCTGGAACAAATTGTCAAGCACCATCATCCTACCAAACATCTGTTAGTAAACATTCTAAACCAAACGTGACGCAACAATTCCATCCTAAGTAGAGTTATGCTGTT
The DNA here is from genome assembly GCA_029375565.1 of Gekko gecko. Classification (NCBI taxonomy): domain Eukaryota; kingdom Metazoa; phylum Chordata; class Lepidosauria; order Squamata; family Gekkonidae; genus Gekko; species Gekko gecko. The sequence goes on along the minus strand of JAPDNY010000002.1, from coordinate 66,024,815 downwards.
CTAAGTCCATTGGCTTTCATGAACTTAGAAAGGTATAATACTGCTTAGGATGGCTCTGTCAATCAATCCATCTCTTTTCTGATGTAAGACGCACATAAGATTTGTTGTATAGGTTCTGACAAGCTGGAACAATTTATTCAGGCCTGAATCTCAGGAGTAGGTCAGAAATGACAACAGGAAATCTGTAAACAAAATTGGCCAGCATTTTGAAAACAGGAATAGCAGGTAGACAGAGATCCCATTCAGATTTGGATCATGGTACAGGGGGAGAAGATCTAACCTTTCCTCCCTGTACAGTTTTGCTACCTAAAATCAGCATCCTGGTGGGCCACTGCCCCAGAAAACTACTAGAAGCCATGAACAATCCAAGTCATAGTTGCACTAGCAGAGCCACAGGGGTTATTTTGTTTGAACCTGTTTTCCTGCATCACCCCCGTGATGTCCCAGTCAGTCAGCTGGTGAAACCACTTAGGTGGGGGAGAATTATATTCCGCCGTTCCCCACAATTTGCAGTGATTTGAAGTGGAACCATATGTAGCTGCTATTTCCATTTTTGAAATAGTGGAAGGACCCAATTATGTATCATCCAGTGTCTCATATAGTCTGACCTTTTGTGAAACCTTTTGTTACACCAGTCATACTCTTGACCGTTGAATGCAAGATACTGTTTTCAATTGAAAAGACATGGAGTTATGAGTTTTTAAAGTTAGTATTTGTACTAACAATGAAGTCAAGCCGAAAAAAACATTTTAACCATTCACATATCTTTGCTTTTGATTTCTGTGTAGCAATTTGTAAACATGGAGTAATTTACTACTTTTGTTCCAATAAGCAATATATTGCTAGTAAATGACTTACTATTAATATAACCTGACTATTGAGGCAGGAGGACTTATGGGTGGGACAATGATTAATAGGCTTGAATCCAATGGAGCATTACATAGACAAGAGTAAATATGTCTGTGGAAACCAGCATTTTCACCTACCCCCTCCCAGTACAGCCCCAGATGTCCCCTCCCCAAATTATGGCTTTCAGGGCAGGGAACCCCAGCAATAGCTTTTGGGGAACATTTGGGGGCTGTAGTGGGACAAGGGCAGAAAGAATGTCATGCTCCACAGATACAAATCCTTTTATCAGTGGAAATGGTCTTGAGAACTAGGCCTGGATCTCTGCAAGGTCATTAGGAAACTGAAGGATGACTATTATTTCTTTTGAGTGCAGGTTATCTCACAATTTAATAAACATACACTACCATTAATTTTAGAATACTAGATCATTTTAATATTTATTTTTCATTAGTTTGGGAATCTGGAATACACAAAATTACTCATTACAATCACATAGGGCTGCCAAACCCATGCTAAAGGTGAGGGAGGAAAATGAAACACAAAAAAAGGCCATTGGGTTGACAGCATGATGCCACTTCTGGGAAAACCCTGGATGTGATGTCAGTCCTCTCTAGGAATCTTCAGAAATCACTAGATGATTCCTCTCAGAGAGGAATGACATCTCTTCTGGGTTTCTGCCCCAGAAGTGACATCATGCCAGTGCCACCTGTGCCCTCATGTCTCTGCCCCTCAGTACCCTGCTGGTTAGGAAGCCATGCCTACTAATCATACAGTTACACCACAAAGCCACACTTTCCAGCATAAACAAGCTCATTATACCGATACTGATTACAAATAACCACTATCAGCTTCTATTGTCTGTGGTTCTTACTGGTAGAAAGAAAGCCATAATGACTTCTCATTAGAATACAAAATACTTTTGGATACAAATGAAAGAAAACTTCTTTATGTTTCTCTTCCATCATATTTGGCCCAGTAAACTTGCAGGAATGTGTGGCCTATGTGGTGATATTTCCAATTTAATCATGGATAATTTTTTTAAAAAATCAGTAAGTAATACTTTGTCATATTTTTTAAACATAAGTCTGGACACTGGAGAAGCTTTCCAAAATGTGAATAACAGAAATGTGGGCAATTAAAGAAAAGGGAGAGACAACTCAGCAGGTATCCTACCTCTCAGTTTAGCACTGTTTGCTATATAGGGCAGACATCTATGAATGCAAAGTGCTGGGGTCAATATTACTGGAAACAGAGTGCAATCCTTAGCTGAGGTAACCCTTCTAGGACTGTTAAAGTTAATAGAAGCTATAACTCTGTTTAGGATTGCACTTTTAGAAGATTATTCCTACAAGAGAAGGGAAGGGAAGAGGGAGGAATCACTTGCGGTTTTCAAGACTAGACCAGGGGGTTGCTCCCAGCTGAAAAGAGCCAAAGAGCAGCAGAGAAAGAATAAATGTCATGAAAAGGATACCCCACAGAGATAAAATCTCTTTAGACATCTATATGTAATTTTCAGTACAGGAGATAGGAGCTTATGATGTCTTTACCAAATAGGCACCTCTTCAAACTGTCCCTGCCATGACCTGTGACGAAAGTAACAAGTACGAAACTACTTACTGTTTGGGTCTACATTTTCACAAAGTTCTGTTTTTGCTTCCCCATTGGGTCTGTCGCTAGCTTTGTGTGAAAGTCGCGATGACATGGTTGCTGCTGTCACTACTGCCTTGAAGCTGCGTTTCCGCTTCTGGACATTTAGTTCAGGGTGGAAGATGATGATGTACACTTTCGGCATGTAAAGCATCCCCAGGGCCACTGAAGCACTTAAGTTCATGGATATAGTAAGTGTGGTAGTTTGTACGTAGAGCTAGGAAACAACAACACATAAGGACACTATTACAAATAAAATGATGGAGACGGCAGCAATAGCACTTTCAATATGGAGATGCCTCTTAGAACCATGTAGCTTGAGAGAGTCTAGGCTGTTTGAGATTTGTACCAGCCTATATGCAGCCTTTGCCAATTTTTCAAACATTTTCTAAAGCAAAGCAAAACCTTCTACACTCGAAGAAGTCTGATATGATCCTAGTGCCAATTTTTCAAACATTTTCTACAGCAAAGCAAAACCTTCTACACTCGAAGAGGCCTGATATGATCCCAGGCGTGAAGTAACTTCAATAATTCTTTTGAGTTCAATATGGCTTATTCATAGTTTGTCGCTAGTTTATAGGACTACAGCCTTTATCATGAAGTTTTATCATTCCTTGGGCTCTGCACCTAGTATGTAGTACTAAGAATGGCACTGTGCTGACCATGCCTTGAATGAGGGAATTGTAGGCCCTGGATTTCTCTCTGTGCGTGTGTGTTTGGTACCAGTGAGATGAACTACATTCAACCTCAGGTACAGAGTATAGGGATTCAGTAAAATAAATTATCCACATAGCATCCTATTTGAGCATGGGCCTTGATCAAGAAGATACCTGTGCCTAGCATCATGCTTCAATGCACAAATTGCACTTCTAGTATCAGGGTAAGTAAGCATAACATCCCACAGTCAGACTTCCCACAGCTTATTCACAAATGCATGTAGAACATTCCCTAGGCATCTGATCACTTGATGATTTGCAGATGAATATATAAGCTATCCTCATCACAAAGCATTATGTTAATCTCATTTGGCACTTTTACACTGGCATCCTAGGCATAATTACGCCCTTCTAAATCCATTGACATCTGCTTGGGATTGCAGTGTTTGACACACAAGATATCAATAATGCAGTGGATCAGTAGGAAACTGGAATATATGAACTTATGCTTGTTCTTAGGTATGTGTTGCCATGTTATATCATATGACACATCATGTATTCTCTGATGGCAATTTTGCACATGTAAACAATCAAGTGATAATGGCAGTTGTGTGGGAAAAAAGTAACATATTGACACCCTTACAAGCTGATTGCACAGAGATGCCACTGAGAGTGTACATTACTGTTTTGTACAGCTGTGATGGCATCAAGATTGTGAGTGTTCATTCTGGCACTGCAAGACTGCTTCCATTTTGCCCCCTCCCTGCCATCTTGATGTTGGTACCAGCTTCTTTGTTTTGCATCAGACAAAGCTTTTATCAAGACAAAAGGCAATGGACCAGGGAAGAAGCAAGTCAGCACCTAACCCAGACTCTAAGTGAAGCAGAAAAACTAACTGGGGAGATACCTTGAGCTTGGCCATCAGATCATTAATCAAGAACCCCCAGTGATTAATCAGTGTGCTTTTCATATCAGCAGAAAACCCATCACAATATTGTCTCCCAAACACAGCATCCATAGAGTAAGCCTATCCATTTCATTTCCCACTTTGGACTGGATATCCCATTAATCCGATTTGCATTAATTTAAATTTCATGATAGAGCCTCACTTCAGTGATCAAGTCAAGACTGGCTCTACAACTGGAAATTTTACTTCTTATTTGGAATTATTCCCATGACCCTGAACCATCTCATTATCCCCCTTAACCAATTATCTGCGCCTCCCACCTAGCTCCATTGTTCACAAGATCCACTATTGTCATGGATAAAGGGAAAGAAGTTCAGCATAGTGTGCAGCCTGTAGGGGTGAAGCAATGTTTCTCACTTTTCCCTCACCCCCTGCCTATCAAAGATAGCCATATGTTCCTTCATGTAGCAAACAACTACTTATAGCAGGGGCCCCAACCTACTAGCACCATCCCAGGTGCCCACCAATTATTTTTAGATAGTGGGTAGGACTAGGTGGGGCTTTTGCTTAGCAAGGCATCTGATTGGCTATTGGAGATTTGATTGGGTCTGCAGATTTTTTAAAATGTTTCTTTGGCAGCAGCTGCCACCACAGCACAAGGATCTTCTTTGTGTGATTGAAGTGAAGCTGTGTCAGGCATTTTGTGGCTGGCTGCATTTCTTGTAGCAATCATTTTATGGTTGCATCCACCACACTGGGTCAGAATTCCAAAGGTGCCTGCAGGCTCAACAAGGTTGGGAATCCCTGACGTAGAGCCTGTTTTGAGCTGTGGGTACAGCACAATAACCCATCTGTGCTGGAAGCATAGGCTATATGTTATGTTTTTAAAAATCCCGTCTAAATGATACAGGCAAATACTTCGACTGTGTACAGAACACTTATCTATGCCCAATACCAGGACCTCATTATCATAAAACAAAAATATTAACCATTTTTCACTGAATTTGTCAGATTGTGAGTAAGCGTTCATGCACTTAAAATAAAAAGTTAACTCCTCTGTAAGTACTTCATCCTACATTGTTTTATAGCAGGGTTCACCACAAAGGTTTGTGTTTATCATTTCCTAGCAATTTCTAATCTTGTAGCAGATGTAGGGGAGAGTGTAACATACAGATTATATTAGAAGTGCAGTTTGTTGTTAGGCCAGAAGAGGTGATAGAGTATGCAGTTTCTGTAAAGGTTATGTTCAAAATGGCTGAATAAATAAATTGTATACTTGTGGTCTTGTGAACACTTCTTTGTGAAAGACCAGATACATAACAGACAGTGTAAAATCATTGCATAACTTTTTGTTCTCAAATTTATATCCCACCTTTCTTCCGTCATGGAGCCAAGGTGGCATACATGGCATTGCCATCGGGTAATGACTGGCCCAGGGTTCCCTAGTGAACTTCAATGATAAGTAGACATTTGAACCTGCATTTTGCCAGGTTTTTATTTATACATTTATTTTAAAATTATTAGCCTCCTTCCTCTGATACAGAGCTCAAGGCAACTTACAATGTAATAAAATACATAAAATAAAATACATAAGATCCATCAAAAACAAAATTTAACATCACACTATATTCAGTAGATCACATAGTCACAGTTGTTCTGGAATGTGGAAACAAGAACAAAAGTATTTGTGCTCCACAAGCTCTCCACATGCCTGGTGTGGTTTCTCTTTCACCACATGTGAACTTCAATAATCAGGATTCCCCTTACTTTGGCAGCATGTTTCCATAGCCCCCCACCAATATAACACACTAGAGGTATTTTGATGCATGAAATGCACATCATTAAGAGTAGCATATGTAGAGAAAGGAAAGTTCAAAAGGAAAATGTGCATATAATGGCTGCTACTGGAGACAGAAGGAGAATCTCTCACACACAGTCTAGGGAACTTGTGAGCACTCAATACAATACAAGAACTTGTGGGCACTCAATGAAATTGCTGAGTAGTTGGGTTAGAACAGGTAAAAGGAAGTACTTCTTCACCCAAAGACTGATTAACACATGGAATTCACTGCCACAGGAAGTGGCGGCAGCTACAAGCATGGATGGCTTCAAGAGGGAATTAGATAAATACAAGTGGAGACCCGCAAGAAACTTGTGGGATGGTTATCTCATTCATCACACCTTTGCTTCTTCTGCTCACCCCCTACCTCTCTCACACTATTTCTCCCCTCTGCCCCCCTTTTCTTACTCTCTATTTCTCATCCATGCATGTGACTTCCTCTCTCTTTCTGACCTGTCATATTTCTCTTTGTTTTTCTGCCTCCCCACCCAATCATTCTTTCTTTCCACCCCCATCATTCTCCCAGCCTCCTACTGCTTTCTCCCCGCAGAGCAGCAGTAGCAGTGGTGGCAGTGCTCTCAGCCACCCACCTGCTTCCTCTCCCCCAAAGCAGCAGTGGCAGCACTCTGGGAATCACAGTGGATCTCCCAGCTACAGAGATCAATTCACCTTAGGGCTGCCAGCTCCAGGTTGGGAAATTCCTGGAGATTTGGGGGTGGAGCGTTGGGACAGTGAGGCTTGGGGAGGCAAGCAACCTCAGCAGGATATGATGCCATAGACTCAACCCTCCAAAACAGCCATTTTATCCAGGGGAATTGATCTCTGTTTCCTGGACAACAGTTGTAATTCTGGGTGATCTCCAGTCCTCACCCAGAGGCTGGCAATGGTGGTTCTCATGGAGGAAATGGCTGGAGGGTGGAGTCTATGGCATTACACCAGTCTGAAGTTCCTCCCCTCCTCAAATCCCACCCTCTCCAGACTTCACCCCTGAAATGTCCAGAGATTTCCCAATCTGGAGTTGGCAACCCTATTTCCTTCCCACCCAACAGCCAACCTACCTTTTTTCTGCCTCTCTGTCTTCTGCTTTCCATCTCCACCCCCCAGCCTTTACCTGGGGAAATTACAGTCTTTCTCCATAGTGGGGACCAAAGCAGCTTTCATTATTCCCTCCTCCTTTGTATCTGCACAACAACCTTGTGAGGTTGGTTAGGCTGAAATATGTGACTGGTCCAAAATCACACAGTCAGCTTCCATTGCAAGATGGGGATCTGAACCTGGGTCTTGTAGACCCTACTTTGAAGCTCTAACTGCTGCACCTCACTGGCTTTCATAGGGTGGCTGCTGATGAACGCTGGCAAGCAGCTGAAGCTAGGTGAGTCATGCAAATCAGGGGGACCTGGCAACCCTAGACTGCTGCCAGGCCTAGTGTTGCCAACCTCCAAATGGGCCCTGGAGACCCCCTAAAATTACAACTGGACTCTAGACAGCAGAGGTCTGTCTCCCTGCTGAAAATGGCTGCTTTGGAGGGTGCACTCTGTGGCATTATACCCAGCTGAGGCCTCTCCCTTCCCAAACGCAGCCCTCCTTAGAATCTACCAGAAAATCTCTAGAAATTCCCCAGCCTGGCCTTGGCAACTCTTGTGAGGCCTGGCCCCAAGGCTCCCTCCCTCCCTGAAAGGCCAAAAGAGGCCTGGAAAGGGCCCTTCCCCCCACCCTTTTACTGATAGAGCCAGTTAGAAGCCCCCCCCCGAACATTCTAATCTCTCACCGTTGATGCCTGAAGCAGATCCCTGCAGAGGCCATTTCAAAAGGTTTTGGGGGAATTCAACCGTCCCTGAAGGGATTTTCTTAGTTTTTGGATTTTTCTACAAACCCAGGAAGTCTACTGACTATGTAGGAAAAGCTGTTAGGGGAGAGTGAGCCCTCTGTTGGTGGAAATAAGTATCCACACATTTTGGCTATTAGAATAAGGATATGAAACAGGGGTCCATCAGTGGCTATTAGCCACAAGGTATAGATAGGAATTCTCAGTCTGGGGCAAGTGATACTCCGTATTCTTGGTGCTTGGTGGGGGGCAACAGTGGGAGAGCTTCTAGTGTCCTGGCCCCACTACTGGACCTCCTGATGGCTCCTGGTATTTTTGGCCACTGTGTGAAAGAGTGTTGGACTGGCTGGGCCATTGGCCTGATACAACATTGGCTTATCTTATGTTCTTATGGGACAGGGCAAGTACAGTGCAGTTGAAGTAAAGAGAAAAAATGGAATTTAGAGGCTAGGGGTGGGAACTGTGGGCCAGTAAGCTTAAAGAAGAGATCTACACATGGACAAAACTGGTTGGTCCTGTAATTTAATATAGAATTCACTTCTGCTGTTGGTATTACACCATCAGAATATGTTTAAGATTTAATTTAAACAGGGTCACAACTAAATTTTATATATGCCTGTGAAACTGTGTTTTAAACTATGTTGTCATAGAGAGATTATCACCCCACTTTTCTTTTAATTGACAAACATCCCAAGATTACTCATCAAGTAGCCAGGTTCTGTAAGGTGATACTCAGGTCATGGAAATTGTTTAGCGGCTAGATGTAAGTGTAACTTTTATACTAGATTCAAATGAGTTGTATTTGGAAGCATTCTATTTTCTATTTAATTTTTTTAGATTTGTTTTTTTAATTTTCTGGAATGCATTATCTGTAAATATATATATATAGTCTAAGCAGGGGTCTTTTTGTAGAAAAACAGCTGCAGGAGCTCATTAGCATATGGTATACTAATGAGCTATTAGGCTATCAGCATATGCCACACCCCCTGACATCACCGGAAGTGATGTCCGAAGGGGAAGCAAAAGGGGCGGAGGCATCTTCAAAAGCCTCCCCTTCCCTTACCCAGCTGGCCTGGGTGGGGGAGCTAAGAGAGAAGGGGTTTAAAGTTTAAACTCCTTCTCATGAGATTTGGGCCACAGAAGGAGGAAAGAGGGAAGGAAAGAGAGAGAGTAGAAAGAAGGAAAGAGGGAAAGAAAGAGAAGGAAAGGGGAGGGAGAGAAAGAAAGAGGAGGGAAAGAAAGGAGGGAAACAGAAGGAGAAAGAGAGAGAAGAGAGAGAAGGAGGGAGGGAATGAAATAAATTCGGCGGCAATTCGGCCCCATTATATCCTATGGCCATTGAAGTCAATGGTGAAAACATAGGTTATATTCTGGGGGCTGGAGGGGAGGGGTTTGAGGGAGAGGCTCCAAACTCACAGGGTAGCTGATGGAGCCTCTCTCCAAGATACCCATCAAGTTTTAAGAACGTTGGACCAGGGGGTCCAATTCTACGGGCCCCCAAACAGGTTGCCCCATTGTTCTCTATGGTGGGAAAAAAGTTATTTTTTTCCCCACTATAGAGAACAATGGAGGGAATAGGGGCAACCTGTTTAGGGGCCCATAGAATTGGACCCCCTGATCCAATGTTCTTGAAATGTGGTGGGTATCTTGAGGAGAGGCTCTACCAGCTACCCTGTGAGTTTGGAGCCTCTCCATCAAACCCCCTCCCTTCCAGCCCCCAGAATATACCCTATGTTTTCACCATTGACTTCAATGGCCCATAGGATATAATGGAGCTGAAATTGACATTCGGCTGCCTGAAAGACTCCCCGGGATGCTGGCTGGGGCAGGGCTTGGCTCCTGAGCTCCCGGAGCTGCGCTCCTGTGCGCTCCCCTCCCAAAAGACCCCTGGGTCTAAGGACTATAATAGAAATAAACTAAACTAAAAACTATGTTGTACATTTCCCAGAGCCCTCCAGGAGAGGGAGGTATAGAAATACAAATAATGATAAATATATAATTACTATTAACCATTTTAAAAGAAAATATTAGACTAAAAAGGTCTATCAATGATGATTGGCCATGGTGACAAAAAGAAATATTTACAATTTTCAAGAGCATACATGTGACGCCTAGAGGCTGGGGATGTACAAAGAAGTATCTGGTTGGCTAGTCAGAAAGAGCATGCTAGAACAAATGCAGGAATTGATCCAGCAAAGCAATTCTTAAGTTATAATTTAAACTTTTGTTTCTCAGCGCCGCCACTGCCGTTCAATAAAAATCAATGCAGAGCTCTGAGAAGGTCATAAAACCAGAATGGCATTGTTTAATATCATGCCAGACTCTTTTTTCCCAATCACCTGTATTCTCTAAACAACAAACATTTCTGGGCCCACTAGGTTCATACAGGCAATTGTACCATAGTCTCTAGTCCTTTGATCCTGAGCATTTGCTTTGATACATCTGTCCAAATTTCTAGTCTAATGAGGTTTATTAAGAGATTATTATAATGGTATATTGCAACACAAAGTTTAGGTTGTGGTCACATGTGCCAGAAAAAAATGCAGGAGAAGCAAGGCTATTTCCTCCGGAGGAATTTGACCCACAGTTGCATGATCACACCTCCCTTTGAAGCTGTGGGTACAGTCCGCCAGTGTGTTATCAGACCCAACTGTGGGTGAGTCATTTTTTTGGTGCCGTTTTTTCCACATGCGCTTAAATGAGAGATTGATGAATCAAACCTCCGCAACGAGAGCTCCCTATGGAGTTTGTGATGAAGTGCATACTGTGAGGGGGGAGGGAAACAACGACATGGAGTCAGGATGGCCTGATCAGACCATCCCAATGCCATGAGAGTGCTATGGAGTGATCAGACATGGAAAAGTCCGTCTGTGGCCTGTCACAACCTGTTTATTACTGAATTTTCCCTGGTGTCTTTTAACTCAGATTCTGCAGCAGAGCAGAACAGGTTGCCGACAGCTGCAAGACACTTCCCAGATGTTGTTGTCCAATCGCACCCTTTAAATCCACCTGGCATTCGCACCTATGTCGGGTCTAATTGTGTGTATGATCACAGCCTTATTCTGGCTCACATTGAAGACCTGTACAAATAACATACGTATACAGGGCCAATGTGCAGGATATCTGCATGTGTGTGCAAGAGTGAGCATGTTGGCATCTCACCCTGCACACAGCTAAGTATTCTAACCAAGCCCAATCCTGCTGTATATGTCTATATACTAATAGCCGAGACACCCCCTCTGTGTGGATATCTAAATCCGCACATCGGGGGCACTTGGGGGGCAAAGAGATTTTCCTGCACACTTGGGGCAATCCCCAGGTGTGCAGAAAAATCTGAAAAGTAAAAAACAAACAAACAAAAAAACAACTATACAGGGGATACTTAAATCCCCCCCAAAATAAAAAAGTGTTCCCTGCACATACGCAGAGAACACACTGGGAATGGTGCCTCGCAGCCATTGCTGGGAGGGGGGAGAAGGCTTGGCGGGTCTGGTGGCTGGGAGCCACTCAGGCCTCACTGTCAGTGCCAGGGGGAGGGAAGCTTGGTGGGCCAAGGGGTTGGGAGCTATTCAGGCCTCACCACCACTGGTGCCAGCGGGGAGGGAAGCTTGGTGGGCCCCGCAGCTGGGAGCTGCTCAGGCCTTGCCACCAGTGCCAGGGAGGGGAAGCTTACCTGTGGCCACTTCCTCCTCAGCCCTGAGGTCCTCCTGCTTCTGCAGGCCAGGAGCCACGGGGAATATCCCCCCCTGCAAGTATTGCGGGTCCCTCTTCTTGTACTTGTCTAAATGTAAACATAGTGCCTAGGCATATACAAATTGTGGTCACTTGTGTAGCCTCCATCCCTACAATTAGAAATTCTTAGTTATTCTTAAGCAGAGACTGTCTATGCCTGGGATTCCCATTGTGGTGCCCGTGGGTGCCCTCCAATACCTTTCTTGGTGCCTGCCAAGTGGTTATTAGAAAGTGGGAGGCACTAGATGGGGCACTTGCCGAGCAGGGCTTCTGATTGGTTGTGCAGATTAAAAGGCATCCTGTTAAATAGAGCTTCTGCCTGAAATACTGAAGAGTTGCTATTAAAGTTATATATAAGCTCACTCCATGACACTTTGCAGTTGGCTTCTCCCCCTGTGCAAACCATTTTCTGATTGTACCTCCCCCCGTGTCAGAATCCCAAAGATGCCCACAGGTGCAAAAAGGCTGGGTCTATGCATATCCAATTTGTGCATGCATAGTTACCGTGCCCACATTTGGGCAAACTTATGAAGGTAGGAGGTGGGACCAGTACATTCACTTCTGCACCCTCTCTATTTATTAATTAAAACATTTATACCCTGCCTTTCCTTGTCATTCTAGGTAGCTATGTCTGTTGGCCCTGTACACATATATGTCAGCCAGCATGAGTGACTCCCACACCACTAACTACACTACACATCTTAAAGGAGAAGAATGGGGGTGGGGGAGAAAGCATGGTTCCTCTTGGGTACTCTAGTGCAAATCAAGAATTAAATCAATTTATTCCTGTGCCATCCCATTTTACTTTCAAAGGTTCTTCACCAAAGTTTCTTTCTAAAAGAGAACAATCACTCTAAGTTTAACAAACCAGTCTAGCACTGAAACATGCATTTGGAAATTCCCATGCTGTAAACATACATGGAAATTGTTGTTTCGGGCCATTACCATGATTTTCCAGAACAGTTACCTAAATCCAGAATTCTTAGGCATTACAAAAAGCACACACACCATCTCCTCCTCCCCCCAGAAAAATTCCATTTAGTTTTTCATATCTGGGTGCTCTAAATTTCCCAGGCAATGGTCCAGGGAAGGCAGCTCCTAGCCAGTGCAAGCCAGGTGCATCCCCCAGAAAAGCTGCAAGTCTGGACGGCTACTTCTCCTATCCTTCTCTTTTGTGAGGATGATGCCCCTTTTTCCATCTGTCCGCAGCTCTACAAATAGGAAGGCTGGGGGCACCATGCTCAGAAGCCCATAGAATTGGACTCACTGTTTTAATTTGCTTGGAAATTGGGGTGTCTTTTGTGGAAAGCCAGCACCAGCTCTCCTGCAATGTTGGTCTTATTTGGTTAAAAAGAGCCACTCCAGACCCACCAAAAATGTCTCCCACAGGGAATAATTGCAGAGCTGTGGGTATCATTTGTTATTTCTTCTTCCCTCCCTCCTCTGTGGGGGTTGGGCCCTTTTTTCCCTCCCTGTCCACAGCTCTGCAAGTAGGATGGCTGGGGGAACCTTGTTAAGCAGCTCATAGAATTAGACTTGGGGAGTCTTAGTGGGTAAGCAACGCTAGTTCTCCTGCCACTTTGGTATCGTTTGGTTGAAAAACAGCCCACCAAAAAGTCCCCCAGAGGGAATAATAGACCTTAAGTAGTTTCAGAATCTGGGGGAGGGGCTAAATCCTGGAATAGTCCTAGGGGACCTGACCACCATTGAATGCCAGTACTGATGCCCTTCCTAAAATGTGAATCCAAAACAGGCTCAGAACTAGGATTCCCCCCCCCCGGGGCTTTTAAATTTTAAAGGGGCCTTAAACCAAAGTAACAAGGGAGGGGTACAAAGTGCACAGAGAAGAAAGCAGGTTGGATTGGGAACAAGGTATGGAGAGAAGAGTGGCCTGCCTAACTGGACACTGCTCAGGGAGGTAGACTTTATTTGCTTCTTCCTGCGAGCCTACACAGTCCTGCTGCAGGCTGCCTTCTGGAGTCTCCTGGGCAGCCAGGTCGACCAGGCCGCACTGGATGAGTGCCGCCATAGGGAAGCAAAAGAAGCCAGGGAGAGCCCTCTCAGCAGTTCTCTTCCCCCAGTCCAGCCATGGCCCGCTTATGTTGATCTCTTCCCCTAAAAAGCAGGAAGTGTCTGTCCCCTGGTCATGAACCACACTAGTAGGGCTCTTTATTCTGGTCTCTTTCCCTTTCCTTCTTCCTCCTCCATTTCTCCCATGGTGGCAATGGGATCTACCAGCTCTTCTCAGTTTTGAGTCTTGTTGAGTCTCTTCACCCAGCATGAATCTACTGCTGGTGCCTTGGCATGCAGGTTTGCCTCCCTTCCCTCAGTTGACTCCGGGCCTCACTTGGCCCCACAGCCCTGCCCACCCATCATGGTCCCAGTTCTGGCCAGCCACAGCCCTTCCTGCCCACCTCTTCCTTCCCCCACCCAGCAGGCCCAACTCCCTACCCACCCGAAAGCGGACTGCGGGGGCTGAATGGCTGGATGAGGGAAACTATCTTCAGTTGCAACAGCCGCTGCCAAGAGGAGACAAGAGGTGGCAGCAGCAACAGGCAGTGGAAGTAGTCGGTGTGATGCTGTGCAGCCAAAACAAATCTAAAAAATTAGTGTTTTAAAAAAGGCTTTCCAAGAGTCTGAACTTGTGGGGCTGTACCTTTAAGAAAGGGAGCTGAGCACCAAAAAGCCCCACCATAACTACAGGCTAGATTCAAATAATACCTCCCATCCTTCAAGTGCACATCCCTAAGACAAATGGCTTGGCTTAATAGGACAAATCTACTTATACTGAGACTCAGTTGCCTGAATGAGCTCCCTGTCTACACATACATACATACATACATATTGGTTAAGACAGAAAGTTTTGATTTATGCTACAAAGCACAGGTTGTAAGTAGTTTTTTTTACAACTGAATCAATTTAATTGAAAATGTAATCCTCTAATGCATTATTCGTAGATTTAAATTTCCATTCCAGGGGAACAGCACCATTGTGTTTGTAGATATGCAATGGTTCACAACTTCCTGTGCCGAATTTTATGAAAAAAGATGATACGTACAGATGCTTCTTTGTATCATACTGTGAGAAAGGTCATTGCCTGATATCATCGGACCATTGATCCCCTCTAGTCTGTGCCTGTCAGTGATGATCCAAGAAGAAGTTCTTCCAAAACAATACGCTACATATTGTAGTCAAACGCCACCTGGCTTTGCCCACAAGAAAGGCTGGGGGGGAGAATGTAACTATGAAAAACAAAATGAAATTAAACAAATAAAAGTGATTTACAGATAAGGGATATTGCTTATTATTTTTTTTTCTGTATAGAAGCTCAGAGATGATGCCATTCAAATAAAAAACCCACATCATTTCAAGTTTCACATTTTAAATTAAATGTGAAGGAGGCTTTTTATCGCAAATATGTAGGGTTCAAGGGAAACCTCAGTATATATAACATTTCTTTGATGGTGGCAGGGTTGTTAGCCCTTTCTGTCACCTACACATGCATTATGTATGTCTTATGTGGTTAACTGGTGCTGAGTGAACTGCAGTTATGCTATCATTAATATGACAGGTATGAGCAAAAGGAGTAATTTGAAATTGGCTCAAGAACAAGAGTATGGCTTCATCTCAGAATGGTTTTGGATAAAAGATATGTGGTATACTCAGATGACTCTAATCAGTCAAGTTAAGACTGCTCACCTACTTTGAAATATACTGGGTTCAACATGTGATAAGTGATCAGCTCATGTTTATTAGTAAATCAACTCAAACTAAGGACAACACAACAGGACTGACGCCCTGCTTAAATCTGTGCACAACACCACACCCCCACACACACCCACTACCTGTGATAGGCTATTTACAGTGCAGCTCCTGGTCTATAGGTTCCTTCCAGGATCCTAGCTAACAATAGGAAACCTCCTGGCCATTGGGTAACTGGTGTCCCAAGACAGCTCCTATCCCATACAGGGACTCATTGCAGGCAAGAATGACAGGCAGCACTTCGTCAAAGTGTGCCAGGATGGCATTCGATGTGTGCAGCTCCTTGATGGCCCGGAATGTGGTGGTCTGCTTCTGGCCCCAAACCCAGGGGGCCTGTTTGTTGAGAAGTCAGTGCAGTGGCTCCACAATCGCAGCTTTATGAGGCAGGAATGAATGATAGAAATTCAGCGAGCCCAGGAAGGCTTGGAGTTTCTGCTTGGATGAGGGGGTCAAGACATTGATGATGGTGCGGATCTTGTCAGCTGCAGGGTAGATGCCCTAGGCATCCATGGAGAACCCCCGGAACTTTACCTGCAGGACCCCCAGGAGGCACTTTTCCCTCTTTACTTTAAGGCTGGCATTGTGGAACCATTCCAGGATGGTGCACAGACAATTGATGAATTTCTCATCCATGGGTGCGGCCATTAGAACATTGTTGAAAAATGGCTGGACCCCAGGAATCTCTTTAAGAAAAGAGTCCATTCGATTTTGGAAGATCCCTGGGGTTACATTGACCCCGAACTGTAGCCGCCACACCCGGAATGCACCCTTGTGTGTTACATTCCTCTGGGCCTCTGTGGTCGCATCATCTACCGGGAGCTGTTGGTAGGCCTGTACCAAGTCCAGTTTCCTGAAAACCTTGGCATCCGCAAGGGAGGGGACTGGGTATGTGTGATCCTGTACAGCCTTTTTTATTGTACATTTATAGTCCACGCAGATGCAGATGTCCCTATTGGACTTGACCGGCATCATGAAGGGGGTTTCCCATAAGGCATGCAGTACTGGCTCTAGAACCCCTTGGGCCACCAACCAATCCAGTTCCCCGTCTATCTTCATCTTAAGGGCAAATGGGACGCATCTGGCCTTCAGCCAAATTGGCTGCACCTCCAAATTGAGCTGAAGAGAGACTGGAGGTCCAGTGTAGCAACCGAGTTTTCCTTCAAAGACCACTGGGAAGTTGTCGCACACCTTATGAAAGTCCATGTGGTGTACCTCCGTAATGCTGAACCTCAAGGGCACGAACCATGATAGTCCCAATAAGCTGGTGAGCCACCCTTCCACCACCAACAAGTCCAACAGTCCCTCAAATCGACAGTATTTGACATGGAACTTGCCCCACCCTTTGATGGCCACCTTGTTCTTTTGGAAGTCCCTGAGGGTGAAGCCAGCAGGTTGTAAGCGGGGACCCCCCTGTGGACAGAGCCTCCGGAGAGTCTCTTCCAATATAATAGAGATGGAGGACCCAGTGTCTAGTTCCATCTCGCAAGGCACTCCCTCTATTAGCACAGTTACTTTGATTTTATGGGGGGTGTCCTAGGGCAAGTTCAGTTGTGTTGGCGGACGGCGGTGGTCTCTGTAGCAGTGGGAGGTGTGGGGCTCAGAAGCTCATTCTGCAGTGCGGTGCTGCCTTGAGCAGGCTCGCCCATCAGGATTTCACCTTTGTCACCAGTGAAATATACTGGGTTTGACACGCGATAAGTGAGCAGTTCATGTTTATTAGTGAGTCAACTCAAACTAAGGACAACACAACAGGACTGACGCCCTGCTTAAATCCATGCACAACACCACACGCCCCCCCACACACTACCCGTGATAGGCTATTTACAGTGTGGCTCCTGGTCTATAGGTTCCTTCCAGGATCCTAGCTAACTATTGTTTTCTGTAGCAAGTTAGGTCTGCCGATGCTGGGACATAACACCTTTTCCTGGTACTTCACCATGGTGAACGTGATCCAGAGCACTGCACAGGGAAATGTCTGAGTAGACAGGCTCAGCGAAACCATTTTATTGTCTCAACAACCCTATGAAGTAATTAAAAACAGATGGCTGGGTGTGCTCCTTGTTTCTATCAAGCATTCTAAAGTGACTCTGGCTTGATATTCCTATTACAAAAGTTTGGATAAGGCAATGGAAGAAGGTTAATGGAGCTGGGAAATGGGTGGTCACTGCAGCTGGAAACTGATGCATGCACCTTTATAGGTTGATGACTTTCACTTCTTGGAGAAGAGGTATGAATTTCCTGATGAAGCATTATGGGGATCTGCTTGGAAGTTACCCAGAATAGGAGAGATAAAGGGGGCTAAGCATAAATTGATCCTTGTCTAGGCAGGGACAGTATGGGTGAGGAGGGATTAGGGACTGGTCACCTTAGTGAGCACCCTGAGACATCACTTCAAAGAGGTTATTTAGAATTATTCAAACATCCAAACAAAGCTGTAAGGCCAGGAGGTGGTGACTTGGGAACGTTTCTTCAACATACTTATAAACCATGTCTGTAATGAACCTGGGGTAGTTTGCAACTGTCTTGAAGCCTGAAGAAGTGTGGATCACTCATATAGGGCAATTACGCAGGGACGCTACCCCTGATTGCAAGTTTTTATTTTAAGGTTAACAAAGTTGTGGCTCAGATTTTATTCCATAGGATTTCTCTTTTGCCTCATAATTGCTCAGTGTGCCTGCAGATAAAAAGTGCAAACATTCTAAAAGCTGAGAAAACAGTGTTACTTTTTGATTGATATATATATATATATATATATATATATATATAAAAAGTTTTAAAAGCAATCCAGCTGAGCAAAGTGCAGGATTATTATTACATATGAGGTTCCTAAAACTGATTGCTCTCTTTTTTGCCTTCTCATAGTAGTACCTGTCTATCTCATTTTTATTGCACTTACCTCCACTGATCTCTGAGTGACACATTGCTCTCCTGTGATGCCAGCTCCAGTTTGGGAAACTCCTGGAGATTCAGGAGTAGAGCCTGGGAGGGGCAGGATTTAGGGAAGGGGGAACCTCAGCAGGATATAATGTGAGTTCACCCTCCAAAGCAGCCATTTTTTCCAGAGGAACAGATCTCAGAAGTCTGGAAATCAGTTATCATTCCAGGCCCCACCATTTATGTGGCAACCTTAGGTTCTCCCCTCCATTTATTCTCTTAACAACCCAATGAAGTTATGTTGAAAGCATATGAACAATTCAGGGTCACCAAATGAACTTTATAGCTAAATTGACATTGGAACCTGTGCATCCCCCATGTACCAGCAGTTCAATAAAGTATAAAAGTAAATAAATAAAGCAGTAAAAATAACATTTTTATAAAGCCACTTTTATGCTAAAAAGCATCTTTGGAAAAAAACAAAGCAACAACCCCTTCCCCTCAAAACTCACGAATGACTTCCAGTTCTGGCGAATCGAATGGCAGACACATCTCTTTGGAGCTCCATGACCATGCTATGGCAGTAGGGAGAGGGCTCGGTTTATCCAGACCTCCCAGAGCCCTTGGAGGGGGCTCCCAGCCATGGAATGCAAGGAGTGCCTCTCCCAAAGCTGATTGCCAAGGGACCGAGGCTCTCCTTTGTTCTGAAGGTCCCATCGCCACAGACCAGCAATGGTGCTAGAAATGTACACTGGGCCAAGCAGGCAGACGGTCAGGCATTTTTTCCTTACCTGGCAGATGACTTCAGATGAACTGTGAGTTCTGATGAGTCAAAAAACAAGATAAATATCTAAGCACTTAAGCTAGTACGTCCCCTTAAGCCGAACCAAAAGGGGGGAGGATCCACCCCATGGAAATGAAAAACATTTTAAAACAATAGAGAAGAAAGGGGACAGAAAGTAAAGCAAGAAATAACTAAGGTAGAGTGCAATTGAGATAACTCTGGTGGTCTTTTCAAGTTATAGAGATTTTCGACAATTTTCTCTAAAAGTAAGCAAAAGCATAATGGTGGGGAAGAAAGTGCCACCAAAAGTGAAACTTACTCCAGGCAAAGCTACCCGGACTGCTACGGTCACGGGACCGGAAGCAGCCATAGACTTTGCAAATATGATAGTGGCTGCTTTGCGCCCTCTGCTGGATCAGATGACTACATTGAACAAGAATTTTGAAACCCTCCAAGGACAGCTAAAAGAGACTAACATTAAGACAGAGCAAATCTCCAAATCGTTAATGAAAATTGATCCCAAGACAAAAAAGTTTAATAAAGGACTAGAGACTGTGGCAAAGAAAGCATCCTCTGCTGAACATCAATTGCTACAACTGCAAATGGAAAAGTCAATGCATGTATTGAGATTTCAAGGGGTCCCAGAGAAGAAAGAAGAAATCTCAAAACAACTTTAAGCGAAATATTTGAACCAGTGACAGATTTAAAAGCGGAACTTCTACAAAGTGAAATAGATATGGACTACAGGACATATCCGGGATACATTAAAAAGAATACTCTGCCTGGTGAAATCTTTGTGAAATTCTCCAAAAGACATATAAGAGAACAGATACTTAAAGCTACAAATGGGACTACCCTAAAAATTGAAGATAAAGAAGAAGAAGAGATTGGATTTATACCCCGCTGTTCACTGCCCAAAGGCCTCTCAGAGCAGTTTACAAACTCCTTTCCCTTCCCCTCCCCACAACAGACACCCTGTGAGGTAGGTGGGGCTTAAAGGACATTCCGTTCGAGATAAAGAAAAAGAGGAGACAATACAAAAACCTGATTTTGTTTCTGCAACAAGAAGCCACACCTTATAGATGGATTATACCAGAAGGAGTCATCTTTAAATATGACAAGAAAGAAAGAATTGACTCTGTTACTAAAGCAAAAGCCTTTTTGGAGCAGTTTCAAAAACCAGAAACAGCACTGAGACCAGGAGAGGAAGAAGAAGCAGCAGCAGAAGAGAGCGAGTTGGGAAGCAACGGAACCTCACCAGCCACATCTTCTGGAGAAGATTCAGAATCTGACTGGAGTGGTGCTGCCCCCCAAATTCCCAAAGCCAGATGAGACTATGACTTAAGAAAGAAAAAAAAATTACATAAACTCTTTCTTTCATATACTTGAACGGAACCAAACGTATTTTAGATATTTGGACACTTCTCTCTTAGACAGATGCAATCCTTGTTTTTTATCCTTTTCTTTTTTAAAAGAAATTAATTACTCCTTTTCAAGGTAACTTAACATTTTTAAGCAAAAAAGATTTTGTTATAAGCATTTGTAGAAGCTATTGACCATTGTCACTTAGTGGTTTTCTTTTCTTTCTCCCTTAGATGTTAGATACCCCTCCCTTTGATTTCAATGTAGTTTTTGGAATAAAAGCAATAAAAATTTATATTAAAAAAAAAAAAACTCCTCGCAATTAATTACTTTGTTGGATTTATTTTTATAGTTACTTCATTTTCGTAAGCACATTCCTGAAGTATGACTGTAGAAGAATACTAGACTCCAGCAACGAGAGTCCTGTTCTGGCAAGTATATGGAATCCTAAAATCCAGGAGGAATTTTTATCCAAGAAGGATTCTGTAAATATTTCTCTCTCATGTACATACTTAGTTTATGGCCATTGGAGAGAGAGAGCTATAAGCGGTTTGGACTTTCTAAGACAAGGCTCATCAAACTTTCTGAGCTTATAGTCATCTTTGGAATTCTGATACAGGGTGGTAGGCACAACCAGAAAATAGCTGCTTTAGATGGTATAGCCAATCAAAAAATGGCTGCCAAAGGAGGAAAAGCCAACCACATATGCTTATCAGGCCCCTGCTGGGGGGGGGCAGGAAATCCCTGCTCAGCGGACCCTCCCCTGGTGCTGATCAGGGACATTGTCAGCAAAAGTAGGCCTAGGCCTGCATTGCCAGCAACACAGCAACATCACTTCTGGTGCATACACAGAAGTGATGTCATTACATCACTGGTGCTGCAGGAACACTTTGGTATTTGTGCAAAAACTATATGGCAAAAGTTGCTTCCATCATAAAGTTTTTGACCAAATCCCAGAGTGTCCCTATGTCAAGCTGAGGTGATGACATCACTTCCAGTGCACATCAGAAGTGATACCACTGCATCACTGGCAACACCAGTCTAGGCCCTTCTTTGCTCCCAGTAACTCCCCCCCACACCAGTGCCAGGAATACCTGGCAATCCTACAACCACAAAATATTAGGGAGTGAGGTTTTGTACAACTCTGATAACAACAGCCTAAAGTGTTAGATACCCTGAGCCCATTTGGGGAGGGCGGGATATAAATCGAATTATAAATAAATAAATAAATAAATAAATAAAATATCTGTTACACATTTCAGGCAGAAGCTCTGTTTAACAGGATGCCTTTTAAAATTAACAAAGGGGGACATTACACTGGAGAGCCACTGCCATTCTGAGTAGTCCGGGGGGGGGGAGAAGCTTGTAATGCCCAGCCATTTTATGTGCCTAGGCTCACAGCATTTTTATATTTTTAGTTTCTGCTGTGATCCCTGTGCTTTTTCTTGATGTTTTATTTTTAAAATTGCATTGCCAAAACCCACTGTTCCCCCACCTTCCATTTTAGGCAGGCATCTTTTTTTTTGGGGGGGGGAGGTTTGGGAGGTGCCAGTTATCAAAGACTGTTAAATAAACAAAATATCACAAGAGTTTTAAGCATATTTGTATTTTTAAATAAACAAAATATCACAAGAGTTTTAAGCATATTTGTATTTTAAGTAAAAAAAAATCTTTGTGCTTATATCTTTTATAAAAATTTTATCTCTGCTACCTGGCATTCCATTTTGTGACATGCACGGCCTGGCCCCACAAAGTCCCATTTATGTCAGATCTGGCCCTTGTGACAAATGAGTTCAACAGCCCTGTGGTATAATGCCATACAGTCCATCTTCCAAAGTGGCCATGTTCTCCAGGTGAACTGATCTCTGTCACCTGGAGATCCGTTGTAATAGTGAGAGATCTCCAGCCTCTACTTGGAGGTTGGCAACCCTACTTGATGGATGATAGGAAAGGTACTGGAGGGCACCAGGACACCCACTGGGACCACATTAAGGACCCCAGTTCTAAGGTGGTTCACACCAGTGGCACTCCCAGTGCCATTTTAATAGAGAAGTTTTAAGAAATTTTAAAAGAAAGGGTAGGTGGAAAAGGTGAACAGACATAAGTAGCACAACATTAAACATAGTCTCTATATTGCACACTGATGGTCAAAACATGTATTAAGTAGGAAGAAGCTGATTTATATCATCCAGTGGAGTTCTTAATTCCTCCAAGAATTTTTACCTGCTTGTATACTGATCACAGAATTGCCACAAGATAACATATTGCTCTTTTATGTTGTTTCATAATAAAATAAGCAGTAATGTTGAAAAGCTGCAGGAACAAAACATTTTTTCCCTATTTTTTACGCCTTGCCCAAGTGATTAGAATGGGGTTGGATAGAAACCTATAAAACATCTTGAAATGTTACCCTAACTTACCTCTTTAAAAAGTGATGTCAAACTAAAATCAAGAACACATCAAACTTTGCTGAAGTGCGCTAGTGACAATACCACCCTAAGGATATCATTTAGATGCAAAAGTACCATTTACCTTACATAAAATACTTCAGTTTGAATCTCCATGTATGCCACAATCTCTCCTTCTCCATGCAAATGGACAAAATTACCTTAAAATACTGGGAATAGTCTTAAAAGTGCAGCTGTATTAACTAGAAATGTCGTACAGCACATATGGCACCAAATAGACACTTATAATGGCTACATGTCTGTTGTATCATTAAATCACTCATGGATCAGACCCTCATGGGGGGTTTAGGCTGAGATGTCAAAGAGACAGGACTTTGGCTTCTATTTAGGAACTGATTTTCCCCCACAATTAAAACACACACACACACAGAGGCTTTTGAGTTACACGTACTGTACAGCGTAGTATAACTTCACAACTGTCTCAGTTTACCAATACATTACCTTTGGTGCTAACATCTTTAACATCCAAATGTTTGCTTCTCCTATGACTGATCATGTGTGATAATGAGTATTTTTATTAGCTACCAATGGGTAGCAGAAAAAAAATCCTTCTTTTTGTAGGGTGTTGCAACTTAGTCATTTCAACCTGTGTGTCTGGTACATACAAGGTACACTACTAGTACACATTGAAGTATCTCACATTTGAAGTATAGGTACACGTAAGAAAGCATTCCTATTGTAAAAGGCTCTAGAAATCAATGCAGAGAAACTTGGATTCTACAGAGAATTTCTCTTTTAGCTATCTGAAAGATGTCAAATATTCTGTAGAAAGACAACTGTCCCCTTTTCACATTTCCAGTTCCGCTGGTTTACTTAGTTTGATATGCTACCTGTCTTTCCCTATCTACTGGTAGCAGCATTTCAGCAGTGAGTAACACAAGGAATATCTATACTACCCTGTGCTCATTGTTATTCTGCATATGAATTTGCTTTATCCTATTCCTGAATGCTTCAGAAAAACTAGGTACAGGAGACTACAGTTCCTTTACTGTGCAGTATTAGGTTCTACACAGTGGACTATGAATACACAAATCTCACAATTGTTCACATTTGTGTGTGTGCACAAGCCAATCCCATGAATATAATTAGCTCTTAGTAAATTGAGATCAGCTCTGACCTGGATAGCCCAGGCTAAACCAATCTTTGGTGTAGTGGTTAAAAGCAGCAGACTCTAATCTAGAGAACCAGGTTTGATTCCCTACTCCTCCACCTGCAGCCAACTGGGTTACCTTGGGTCAGTCACAGTTCTCTCAGAACTGTAACCTCAAGAGCAGTTCTCTCAGAGCTCTCTCAACCCCACCTACATTACAGGGTGTCTGTTGAGGGAGAGGAAGGGAAGGAGATTATTAGCCACTCTGAGACTCTGAGTATAAATCCACTTCTTCTTCTTCAGATCATAAGAACATAAGAGAAGCCAATGTTGGATCAGGCCAATGGCCCATCTAGTCCACCACTTTGTCACACAGTGGCCAAAAATACCAGGTGCCATTAGGAGGTCCAGCAGCGAGGCCAGGACACTAGAAGCCCTCTCACTGTTGCCCTACCCCCAAGCACCAAGAATACAGAGCATCACTTGTCTCAGCCTGAGAGTTCCTATCTATACCTTGTGGCTAATAGCCACTGATGGACTTCTGCTCCATATGCTTATCTAATTCCCTCTTGAAGCTGTCCATGCTTGTAGCTGCCACCACCTCCTGTGGCAGTGAATTCCATATGTTAATCACTCTTTGGGTGAAGAAGTACTTCCTTTTATCCATTCTAATTTCTCAGCAATTTCATTGAGTGCCCAGGAGTTCTTGTATTGTGAGAAAGGGAGAAAAGTACTTCTTTCACAACCTGCTCTATCCCATGCATAATCTGATAAACCTCGATCATGTCACCCCTCAGCCGTCATTTCTCCAAGCTAAAGAGCCCCAAGCGTTTTAACCTTTCTTCATAGGGAAAGTTTTCCAACCCTTTGATCATTCTAGTTGCTCTTTTCTGCACTTTTTCCAATGCTATAAAATCCTTTTTGAGGTGTGGTGACCAGAACTGTACACAGTACTCCAAATGAGGTCGTACAATTGATTTATACAGAGGCATTATGATACTAGCAGATTTGTTTTCAATTCCATTCCTAATAATCCCCAGCATAGCGTTGGCCTTCTTTATTGCAGTTACACACTGTCTAGACATTATCATTGCGTTATCTACTATGACTCCAAGATCTCTCTCTTGGTCAGTCTCTGCCAGTTCAGACCCCATCAACGTGTATTTATATTTAGGATTTTTGGCTCCAATGTGCATCACTTTGCATTTGGCCACATTGAACCCCATTTGTCATGTTGACGCCCACTCACCCATCCTCGACAGATCCCTTTGGAGTGCCTCACAATCCTCCCTGGTTCTCACCATCCTGAACAACTTCGTGTCATCTGAAAATTTAGCCACTTCACTCCTTACTCCCAACTCCAAATCATTAATAAACAAGTTAAAAAGCATCGGACTGAGTACTGATCCCAGTGGTACCCCAATGCTTACCACTCTCTACGGAGAAAATTGCCCATTTATACTCACTCTCTGTTTCCTATTAATTAGACAGTTTTTGATCCACAAGAGGACTTATCCTTTTATCCCATGACTATTGAGCTTACTTAGGAGCCTTTGATGAGGAACTTTATCAAAAGCTTTCTAGAAGTCAAGGTAAACAACATCTATTGGGTCCCCCTTGTCCACATGTTTGTTCACTCCCTCAAAAGCACTAACAGGTTAGTGAGACAAGATCTTCCCTTACAGAACCCATGCTGAGTCTGCCTCAGTCATTTTTGTTCATCAATGTGCCTACTAATTCTTTCCTTAATAACAGTTTCCACCAATTTACCCATATCGACGTCAGACTGCCTGGTCTGTAATTTCCCAGATCTCCTCTGAAACCTTTTTTAAAGATGGGGGTGACATTAGCTAACTTCCAGTCCTCAGGAATGGAGGCAGATTTTAATGAAAGATTACATATTTTTGTCAGATCCACAAGTTCACATTTGAGTTCTTTCAGAACTTTTGGATGTATGTCATCCGGGCCTGGTGATTTATCAGTTTTTAAGTTGTCTATCAGTCGTAGGACCTCGTCTCTCGTCACCTCAATCTGATTCAGGTCTTTCAACACCCCTCCTGAAATCAGCAGTTCTGCAGTGGGCAAGCACTTCTCATCTTCCACAGTGAAGACAGAGGCAAAAAATGCATTCAGCTTCTCAGCCATTTCCCTATTATCCTTCAGTTATTGTTGGTCTTTATGTTTTTGCTATATGCTTCTCATATTCCCTTTTTGCCTGCCTGATCACAGACTTGCATTTTATTTGCCACAGTCTGTGTTCCCTTTTATCAACTTCACTGAGACTAGGGCCGATTTCCCACAAGTGCTGCTCTGCGCCTGTTTTTTGAGGATTGAGTAGACACGGGGAAAATCACATGAAGCTGTGAGGCAAAATGTGGCTGTGCAGCAGTTTGTGTGAAATTGACATGTACCATCGGGGCAAAAGGGAAGGGCGAGCATGGAGCAGCTCTTGTGGGAAATCGGCCTAGCTTTCCACCACTTAAAGGAATCCTTCTTACCTTTTATAGTTTCCATTACTTTGTTTGTTAACTATGCAGGCTTTTTCTGTACCTATTTGTGCCTTTTCTAACCTGCAGCATATATTTTTTCTGAGCTTCTAGGATTGTAGTTTTAAATAGTCTCCAAGCTTCCCCAATGGTTTTGACCCTTTCTACTTTTTCTTTCAGTTTCTTCCTCACATGTCCCCTCATATCAGAGAAGTTACCCCTTTTAAAGTTAAAAGTAGTTGTGTCAATCTTTTTGGGCAGCTCCCTATTTATACAAATGTTAAATTCAATAACATTATGGTCACTGTTCCCAAGCAGTGCAATCACTTTTATATCTCTCACCAGGTCTTGGGCGTTACTTAGGACCAAATCCAGGTTTGCCTCTCCCCTGGTAGGATCTGTGACCATCTGTTCCATAGCAGTCATTAAAAGTGTCTAGAAACTCAATCTCTTTTTCCCAACTTGAGCACATATTGACCCAATAAATGTGTAGGTAGTTAAAATCACCTATTACAACAGAGTTATTTTTGTCTAGCTGCTATCTTTAATTCATTCATCATTTTATAATCCTCCTCTATCTTTTGATCTGGTGGGAGATAACAGATTTCCAGTGTTAAGCTTCCTTTTGGGCCCACTATTTCAACCCATAGCATTTCCAGAAGCAAATCCAATTCACTTACCCTCTCAATCTTACTAGACTGTATATCCTCTCTGACATACAAAGCCACTCCACCTCCAACCCTTCCCCCCCATCCTTCTGATATAATTTATAACCAGGAATCACCGTATCCCACTGATTTTCCTCATCCCACCAAGCTTCTGAAATACCCACAATGTCTATTCCCCCCCCAACGCCAGGCATTCCAATTCCCTGATTTTACCTCAGACACTTCTAACATTTGTGTATAAACACCTATAGTTCCCTATGCATATTAAGCCCACAACCTTCCTCTTGCTGCCTCGAGACCTTGCCAGGCAGTCCATATCATTAGCCACAGTCTCAGTGGACAATTCTAATCCATTTCATTGTAGAGAAGTAACAACTACCCCATCTCTCTGAACTGAGCCATCCCAAAACAGAGATTATTCATCTCCTGTCAGCTTTCCCCTATTATTCAGTTTAAAAACTGCTCTGCAACCTTTTTGATTTTAAGTGCCAGCAGTCTGGATCCTTCTTAGGACAAGTGGAGACTGTCTCTTTTGTACAACTCCCTGTTGTTCCAAAAAGCATCCTAGTGCCTAACAAACTTGAACCCTTGCCCCCTACACCATTGTCTCATCCATGCATTGAGACTCCTGATCTGTGCCTGTCTCTCCGGCCTGGCACGTGGAACAGGTAGCACTTCTGAGAAGGCTACTTTGGAGGTCCTGGCCTTGAGTTTCCTGCCTAGCAGCCTAATTTTTTCGTCCAGGACCTCATGACTGCATTTCCCCACATTGTTGGTACCAACATGTACCACAACCACTGGCTCCTCCCCAGCACTATCTACAACACACATAATGTCCACTACCTTCGCACCAGGCAGGCAAGTCACCATATGGTCAGTACATGTGTTTGACACCCAGTTGCCTAAGGATCGAATCACCAACTACCAAGTACCTCCCTCCCTCCCTGCCCAAGGATGATTCCTTGGTGCGAAAGGATACCTGTTCACCAGCTGAAGAAGAGATCTCTTCTGAGGGCACATTCTCCTTATCTGCAGTACGGTGCCCTGTTTCCCCTTGACCCTCATGCTCCCTGACAGCAACAGGGCTGCCAGATCCAGAGTGGGACATATCTAACAAGCCCCAAAGAGTCTTCTCCATGCACCTAACTGACTGTCTCTGCTTCTCCAGGTCAGCCACCCTGGCCTCAAGGGAGCAAACTTGTTCCCTGAGAACCAGGAGCTTCTTGCACCGAGCACACACCCAAGACTTCTGTCCAGTGGGCTGATACTCATACATGTGACACTCCGTGCAAAACATGGGATAGCCCCCAACCCCCTGCTGGCATTATGGCTTCATAACTGCTTTTAAAATAATAATTTTATATAATCCCCCTTTTTAAAACCCTTTGAATTTATGTAGTTCTCCTTGTAGAAGCCTACTCCTCCAGTGGAGGATGTGGCCAGCAGCTATTCAAATTCACCCAGGCACTAAATTACAGTCAAACAATGACCCTTTCACTCCTTATCTCAAGCAGCCAGGACTCTGCAACAACTCACAACTCACCCACATACTCCCAAACACAGTACCCTGCCAGCTAAATCACCTCAGCTGAAAGTAAGTAAAAAACACTCACCCCTCTAGCAGCTCTATCTCCTGCTCCTTCTCAGAGCTCAGCTGGGTTAGTTCTGCTTCTGGCAAGGTGCTGTCTTAAATAGAAGCTTCCTCTTCTTAAACAGAAGTTTCTTCTTCTTCCTTCTTCCACCACAGGCAAGCAGGATCAGCCCTGGTCAATATTTGGATGGTAGACCACCAAAAACATTCCAGGGTTGCAACTCAGAGGCAGGCAATGTCTCTAAATGTCTCTTGGCTTGAAAACCCTAGGAGGCCATCATTAAAAAATAGGATCCCCCAAAAAAGAGTCAAAAAAGGATCTTAATTGTAAACCACTTCTATATGTGAAACTTGATACACACACACACACACACACACACACACACACACACGGAATAAGGCCCATTGTGGAAATAAATATAATGAGCTCTAGAAAGAGGCTCTGGGACAGTGCCAAGGCCTTGGACGCTCAGTGTCAATTAGCTGTGGTGACCTCAGCAGGGTATAATGAAACAGAGTCCACCATTTTCTCCAGAGGAACTGATCTCTGCTACCTGAAGAGCAGTTGTAATTTTGAGTGATCTCCAGCCCTCACCTGGAGATTGGCAACAATTGTTACCCAGAAGGAAATGGCTGGTTTGGAGGGTGGAGTCTATGGAAATCCCCAGGAATTTCCCAACCTGGAGTTGGCAACCTCATCTCCTTCCCAGCTAACCATCAACCTACTGTTATCTGCCTATCTGACTACAGCAGACTTCTACCCTCTCTCTTGGAGATCAGTTGTAATTCTGAGTGATCTCCAGCCCTCACCTGGAGATTGGCAACAATGGTTTCCTGGAAGGAAATGGCTGGTTGGGACGGTGGGGTCAATGGCATTGTACCTGTCTGAGGTCCCACCCCTCCTCAAACCTCACCGTCTCCAGGCTCTGCTTCTCAAATCTCCAGGAATTTCACAACCTGGAGTTGGTAACTCTATCTCCTTCCCAGCCAAGCCTCAACCTACTATTATCTGCCCCTGATTTCAGCTTTCCATCTCCTCCCTCCCTCCCTCCTGGAGATCAGTTGTAATTCTGCGTGATCTCCATCCCCCACTTGGAGATTGGCAACAGTGGTTCCCCAGGAGGGAATGGCTGGTTGGGAGGGTGGAGTCTATGGCATTGTACCTGTCTGAGGTCCCACCCATCCTCAAACCTCACCCTCTCCAGATTTCCCCCTCTTCAGCTTTCCATCTCCTCCACACACACACCTGCAGCCTCTACAGTGCTCTCCACATCACAGTGGCCGGCATGGGGAGGGGCCATCTCAGCAGGGTATAAGGACACAGAGTCCACCATATTTTCCAGGGGAACTGATCTCTGCCATCTGGAGATCAGTTGTAATTCTGAGTGATCTCCAGCCCTCACCTGGAGATTAGCAACAATAACTTCCCAGGAGGAAAAATAGTCTTTCTCTGCAATGGGGACCAAAGCAGCTTACATCATTCTCCTCTCCACCTTTTGATTTGCACAACAACCCTGTGAGGTAGGTTAGGCTGAAAGTCTGGGACTGGTCCAAAATCACCCACTCAGCTTCTACAGCAAGAGCCTGGATCTAGCAGACCCTGCTCTGAAGCACTGACTGTGATGCCTAGGGTAGCCAACCTCCAGCTGGAGCCTGAAGATCACCAGGTATCACAGCTGAACTCCAGACAACAGATCCTTCTCCCCTCCCACACACAGAAAATTACTGCTTTGGAAGGTGGGCTTTATAGCATACTGTTCAGCTGAGGCCTCTCCCCTCCCCAAACCCTAGTTTCCATAGACTCTACCAGAAAATCTCCAGGAATCTCCCTATCTGGAGCTGGCAACCCTGGTCAAGACTAGCCCCAATGAGTTCCTCACAAAGGCCTGCAAAGGGTTTCCTTCCTTTGTCTGAACTAAGCTTTGTTGCCCACTGTGGCGAAATGGGCTCCAGTTTACAACTCAGCTGTTCACCTCCCACCCTTGTCCTGTGGGTGTATCTCATTCCTGAAATTCGCCACCACCACTCACTGAATTGTCACTGCCTTTTTAGAGGGACAGTGGACCCCTCTGGCTGAATCTCCCTATTTGGAGATGTAATCCCCAATCTTTGGGGGATCCCTGGAAAGTTGGCAACCCAAGGGTCTGGCCTTTCCTTGCTTCCCTGGGCTACCCCCTCCCTTTGGTATTATGTGGGGGGGGGACTATGTGGTCAGAGCACAACACAGATTATTAGCCCAAATAAAAGAATTTATTTAACTATTTACATAGTTATGGAGCACACACACTGCAGGAGTAAGCAAACATCATGAACTAACAGGGCATAAATCAACAGGGGTTAAATGCAGTTATTGAATCATAGAATGTTAGAGTTGGAAGAGATCTTGCAGGTCATCTAGTCCAACCCCCTGCACTCTGCAGGAGCATAGCCGAAAGATAGCCCTACAACATACCCAAAAGATGGTTGTCCAGCCTCCGCTTAAAAATGTCCAGTGAAGGAGCATCCACCACCTCTTTCCCTAGACAGAATACTCTGTATCTCTGGAGGTTGTGGGCTCATCTGTACTTCAACCTTTCTCTTGTCCAAGAGAGCAGGGAAACTTCCATTCATTCCCCAGTCTAGCCAATTGTAGAGTGGCTGAATTTCTGCTGCCTCTTAGGGAGAAAGACTGCCTTGGGACAGTCCCTGTTTTCTCACTCTTTTTGGCCTTGGGGCAGCTTCGAACTGTAGGCCAGCAGATGAGGAAGCCCCATTCAACCCAGTGAGTGATACCCCTGCAGGCCCCTCTCTGGAACTATAGCTCAATTAAGCCTTATGGGGGGACATTTTAAACACAGAGAAAATTAGTCCCACACAGGAGGCAACCATCTTCATCAAGAGAGAAAGCAGTTTCTCAGAAATTCTGACAGAGCACAGTGGCTGAAGGAGTGGGCAGGAAAGAGGAGCAAACCCAGCACCCAGCCAATGGCATGCAAGTACTCTTGAGTGACGGCTGGGCGGGACTCAGGCAATGTAGCCAGTGGCTAGGGACACCCTCTGAGTGACAGATCAGGGAGCCAAATGCTGGGGAAACATGTGGAATGTTGAAGCAAGAGGGACACTGTCATGCCAGAGGTACTGATTTGCAGAATCATCATGGATAAGATGCCTGTAAGTTTAGTCAGGATCAGCACATCCAGTGAGTTAAGCAAATGGGAGACAGCTGGGTCAAGGCAGCAATCTATAATTAGCCTAGGACGGGGATTGGGAAAGTGAGAAATAAGAATCCGGTCCAAGAAGGCCAGAAAAATCAGAAGAACCGAGGGACTTGCCTGAACACGCACACATCTACGCATTTGGAGGAAGCTGTGAGACCGGAGGTTCTCGACAACTTGATGAATGCCAGGAATGCTGCACGTGGCCTTGAAGAGCCAGAGACTGTGGCGGGAATCTTCCTGAACTGCTCACCGTGAGGTATAGTCCGGGTGCAGGAGCTGCTTAGAAGACAGCCAGTGTCTGCAAGCAAGTGAGTCTTGGCAATTCTGCGTAAACCCTGAAGCAAGTGGCTAAGCCAGAGGGAGCCGGACGTTCAGGGAGAAAGGATCAACAAACCATCTGTATATAGTAGCTAGATAGTTAGGGTTAGTTTTGTCTATTGTCCGTTTTATTCCACAACTCCCCCTTTATCTGTTTTTACTTTCTTGAATAAACCTTTATGTTTTATAAGCCGGGAGTCTGAACAAGTCTTTGGGCAGTAGAGACTGTTTATGTGCCCTCCTTGCTTCTCCTAAGCTGAGCCGGCTGGCTCTGTAAACGAAGGGGACTCAGGATAAGGGAAGCACGCTACCAGAGTGACCCTGAGCCCCAGTTTAAATTGAGGCCCAGACCCAAGGGTTTGCCTGAGAGATATTGTGGCCAAACACCCACCTGGCACCCCAGGGTCCTGATAGATAAAGCATTTGCATCACATGTATGTGATATGTTGGCAGATATATGACAGACACGAAAACTCTTTTATATATATATATATATATATATATATATATATATATATATATATATATATATTTATTTAAAACTCACAATGATATACATTGCAGCCATGACTATGGCTACAACTGTATTGTAGGTTAGCAAACAACCCGAAAGATATCAAACTAATAATATACCAGACTAATAATGTTATAAGGACAGCCCTTATGGATCAGGTTTGTGGTCCATCTAGTCCAGCATCGAGTTTCACACAGTGGCCAACCAGTAGCCTGGGTGTGTGTGTGAACAAACAGAGAAGAGACCAAGGTCTTACCCTGATGTTGCCTTTCAGCACTAGTATTCAAAGGTTTACTGCTTCTGATTATGGAAGTTCCCATGAGTCATTGTTGGAATTATCTTCAATGAATCAGCCTAATCCCCTTTAAAAATCTGTCTATCCTAGGAGCCATTGCAATGTCCACTGGCAATGAATCCCATAATTCAACTACTCATCAAGTAAAGGACTACTTCACTTTGGTCTGTCCTAAATCTGTAGCCCATCAGCTTTACTAGAGAGTAGGGTTGCCAAGTCTGAATGCTGCACTGGCAGGGGGTGGGAGGGAACTTTCTGGGAGTGGGGTGGAGCGTTTTGATATGCTGATGTCATGTAGAAGTGATGTCAGCACATTGGGGACACTGCACACAGTGCTCTTGTTTTTGAGCAAAACTCTATTGTAAAATCAGCCTCAGATCATAGAATTCTGGCCTAAAACAAGAGCATTGCCATGAGATGTCCCCAACATGCTGACGTCATTTCCGTGTGATGACAACGTGTTGCATTTATTTCTGGCAACATTGCTGTTTGGGGCCAGGCTTCCTCTCATCAGCCAGCTGGCCAGTGGTGGGAAGAAGCCCAAAAAACGGTGGGATGCCCTGCTCCCAACTGGGGAATGGTAACCCTACTGGAGAGTGGTGTTCCACCCACACAAAGCCCCCAACAGGAAAATTGCATGGGGAAGGCTGAAACCCCTGATTTGAATTGGGGTCTTTCACATTTGGAAAACAACTTCCCTCTCTCCTGACAGCTGCCAAAGTGAACCTTCAGAGGCCAAGTTTAAATTTTGACAATTTAGAACGACTAGACCTGGATTCTGCTGTTTGTCTCTTATTACTATACTTTATGGGGACATTTTAGCCGCACTGTGGATCTGGAGGAGGGCTATTTTCAGCTATAGCCAATTAGATGTTTTCATATAAGGAGCACTTAGATAATTAAGCCTAAAATGTACACGGTGGAGATACAAATACGAGCAGGGGACTTACAAAGAGTTGCAGGAGTTATCTCATTTCCCCTTGCCCACTATTTCCTCTTTCCCTTTCCTAAAAGGCTCTGCAGCCTCTTTCCTTTGCCTCTTCTCTCCTTCCCACCTACCAGTCAACCTACCTTTATCTACCTCTCTGACCTTAGCTTTCCCTCCATTCTTCCCTCCCCCGTCAGCCTCTCCCAAGAAAAACTCTGGCCAGGTTTCATGGTGCCAGTCACTGGGCCAAGCTGGGCCCAGCTGCTTCGTGAGGAACCTGCAAGGACATGTAGGGTGAAGAGGGGAGAGAGAAAGTATTTCCATTTTGCAGACAGTCACTTTCTTGAATTTCTGCCCCACTGCAGCCCAGAATGCTGCTCCAGAGTGAGCAGGGTTGCCAACTCTGGGTTGGGAAATTTCTGGTGATTTGGGGATACAACCTGGGAGGATGGGGTTTGAAGATGGGAGGGACATCAGCATGGTACAATGCCATAGAGTCCACCCTCTAAAGCAGCCATTTACTCCAGGGGATCATTTGGAGATCAGCTGTAATTTCAGGAGATCTCCAGGCCCCACCTGGAGGTTGGCAACCCTATGAGTGGGATCAGGGGTCTTTGATGAGAGGTGGAATGTTGAGCTGTCCCTCTTCTGTCCAGGGAAATCCTTTGTGTCTCTAAATTGTGGTCTTCCAAATAGTTTTATAGAAAAACAGTTAAGCACAAAAAGTATATAGCCGTTCTCCAATCATAATAAATGCTGTCTTTCCCTATGCATATGTGACCTTTTGGCAGGAGTGCAATTACATTAAAATCCAGAAACAACACTTCAATTACAAGATAATTCCAGTATCATCAGGATAGGCAAGGAACAACACACAAAGGGCAGGGGGAAGAGATAAAAAGCAGACATTGCTTTGAGTGGCATCTTGATGCTTGTTCCAATCGTACTATTTGCAAATCCACTTAGCACAAGGTACATCCCAAGGGAAAGAGCCAACACTGTCTACATGAAATAGCATAAGGCTGCTTTCAAAATGGTGAGTTTCTTTTCCACCTGATGGTGCGGCAGCAGATGGAGACTACAGGATCACCTCTATGCCTAGACAAACCTGTCATGTTTCTTTCATTTGTTTTTAAACTGTTTTCAACTTTTTTTTTTTTTTCATTTCAGTACCCAACACAGTGGAAAATAAGAGTATGGACTGGAAAGCAAATATGCATTCATATGACATGTTCCGTAAAATCCCATTTATCTAGACAGTTCTAATTTCCAGTTTTTATTGCAAACTTGCATTATGTCTTTCTCCAGCTGTCCATTTAATAAAATCTTATACTTCGTGTCCTCATTTTAATGATAAAATTATTCAGCCTCAATGAATAGCAGAACATTTAGGGTTATTCTATATATATAAAATGGCAAGCAGAGATCTATGGGTTGGATCCAAAAGAGTGAGTGGACCTGTGCTGATGGAATAGATCTTTCCTGCCTCTCACTGCAGCCTACTGTGTTCCACAAATGCTGATTATGGGAACTGGAGGACACTTGGGAGCAGTGTGCCATATTATGTGGAGGTCTGTAGTGGGAGGGAGGAATCACCTAGAGATGCCAGCTTCCAGGTGGGGCCTGGGGATCCCCCAGAATTACAGCTTATCTCCAGACTATAGAGATCAGTTCCCCTGGAGAAAATGGATGCTTTGGAGGTTTGACTATACAGCATTGTACCCCACTGAGGTCCCTGTCCTCCACAGGCTCTGTCGCCAAATCTCCAGGCGTTTCCCAACCTGAATTTGGCAACCCTACCCCCCCATCCCCCACCAGTGTCTAGGGGGATCTGGCAACCCCAAACTATCCCTTTTTGTCTTTGAGAACTAAAATGCCTTTCCATTAGTGGAAGAAGACTTTGGATGGAATCCTACATCTTTATAATCTGCTATCAGTCTTCATGACACTTGTTATGGAAGTTAGCTCCTGGAACTCTTTACATTTCTAATTAGTATTGGTTTGAGTTTTAAGTTCTCAAATATATATCCATACTATTCTTAAATTCTGAAGTAGCAGCTACACACACACACACACATAAATACTAGGAATAAGGCCCATTGTGGAGAAAAAAAATACAACAAGCTCTAGAAAGAGGGTGGGGTCAATGATTTTGTATTTTGCAGGCAGAGTAAACACAGAGTAGTGTTTTGCAGTGTAAAGAACTAATGTGGGAGTGAAGAACAGCATACCTTATGGTAGTAGAGAGTAATTGTTGTCCGTGATCTTGGACACATTTGACAGTTTTGGAGTGTGTTGTCTGTGGCAGTGTACCTGTCTGAGGTCCCACCCCTCCTCAAACCCACCCTCTCCAGGCTCCACACCTGAAATCTCCAGGAATTTCTGTACCTAAAGTTCGCAACTGTATCTCCTCCCCTCTCAGCAGCTTCTTCCTAGGTAAAGTTCTATCTTTCTCATTATTGGGGAGCAAAGCAGCTTACTTCATTCTCCTCTTCCACTTTGTGATCTGTAAAGCAACCCTGCAAGGTAGGTTAGGCAGAAAGTCTGTGGCTGGTCCGAAATCACCCAGGCAGCTTCCATAGGGAGGCTCCTGCTGAACAGGAGTAAGTAGCCAGGGCTAGTGAAGTAATGTCAGTCAGGAGGTATGAAGTCACCCTAAGAGTGTTGGCAGGCCTAAGGTTGCCAACAAAGACAGATTGATGCAAAGGAGGATGGAAAAGTCTCCATATCGTTATTTTGCCTTAAATTGGTTTTGATGCCAGCAGGGTGAGAAAATGCTAGAGGCTCTGGTTGGGTGCCCCACGGTAAATGCACCAAACAATTCCCAAAGGTTTTCCAAAACACTACTCTGTTCACATTCATTTTCTACACTCACAGCATCCCCTGCCAGAATGCAACACATCCCCAGTATTTTGAATTAGCACCAGAGCTTTAAGAGCTCTCCAGCTGTTACCTGGTGATTGGCAACAATGGTTTTCCAGGAAGAAATGGCTTGTTTTGGAGGGTGGGGTCTATGGCATTGTATCTGTCTGAGGTCCCCCTCTTCCTCCTCCTCAGACCCCACCATCAGCAGGCTTCATCCCTAAAATATCCTGGAAGTTTCCAACCTGGAGTTGGCAACCTTATGTCCTTTCCAGACAACCATCAGCATGCCTTTATCTGCCTGTCTGTCTTCAGGTTTACATCTCGTCCCCCCTCCCTGCAGCCTCTACCTAGGGAAAGGGCAGTCTTTCCCTGCAATGGGAACCAATGAAGCTGACATCATTCTCCTCTCCCCCGTATGAGCCACAAAACAACCCTGTGAGGTATGTTGGGTTGAAAGTCTGTGAATGGTCCATAATTCCCCAGGCAGCTTTTATAACATGAACCTGGGGCCTGCACACCATCCTCTGAAATGCTATCAGGTACATATCAGTGGCAGTAATAGGGTGACTGCTGGCACCTTTTCCATCATTTTTTTGCCTTGTGGTATTCTGCTTGTGGTTTGCGGAGGTCTGTCAGCACGGCTATGGTGGGTGATTCTGGTTGCCCCTGGATCTGCAAACGTGGGCGAGGTGTCCCTGTTTTCCACACGTGTGGCAGGTGGCATCACGGAACTGGCACAACTTACACTCGTGATCCTCTCCACAGCTGGCACATGTGGCATGCCTCATTATTTTCCCAGGGTGTCCCAAGGCACCGGCAGCTCCCAGCGGCTTCCTGCAGCTGGAGGGGCAGATGAGGTGGATGTCTTCCTCGTCGGAGTGCTTGAGCACTGAGTCGGGGAGCACAAGGTGGGACGCGGTTTGTGGCCCGTCTCGGTGGGAGGCCGCGTAGACAATGGTGAGCTGGAGGGCATCATCAATTTTGAAATCGGTGGTGCTGATCATCTTGCGGCAGAGCTTCACATTGCTGATTCCTCAGACAAACTGGGTCAAGATGTTTTATTCCACCTTGGTAAAAGTGCACTCCATGGCATGTTGGCACAGTGCGGCCACAAAAGCTGCAGCTGTTTTCTCAGGGCTTCTGGATGTGCCCCTGGAACTCCATCTGCCTGGCCATCGTCATTGGCTTGGGCATGAAATACCTGGTCAAGGCCTCGACTATCTCCTTGTACGGGCATTCCAGGATTGCCTTAGGGACCAGGAGGCTCTTTGCAAGCTGGATGGTGGCCATACCACAGGAACTGAGGAGGAGAGCCCTTCTCTTGCCAGCATTGGTCACTTCATGGTAGGCGAGGTAGCAGGTCAGCTGGTCTGTCTATGAATCCCAGAACTCGGGATTTGTGGAGTCAAGGACTTCGAGGTGTCCCGGAGCGGCTGCCATGACTCTAGTGTGGTGCAGGGAGCCGAGCTGGGGAGAGCCGGGCGCAATGTGGTGCTGCTTGGGAGCGGTGCAGGATGCGGTGGCTTCCTCTGGATTGTTGCTCAGTGCTCCGCTGGTTGGAAAGTAAGGCCCACTCAACAGGATCCCATCCTTGTCACCACTGTAAAGTACTGGGTTCACCGCATGGGGACTCAGACTATGACATGCATTCAGATGCGTTTATTGTACTTCACACACAAGACTGGAAAACCGGCCCTGCAAGGGCCAACTATATACACCCCACCCCATACATCCACAGTCCCATTGGAGGGTTTGAATTTCCCACCAGATGGCCTATTGGTGGACACTAGGTGGTCTAGGATCCAAGGTCCCATTGTGTTTGGGACCCAAGCTCCTTAGTTTCGCCGTAGACCCCTGGTGGCGGTCCGCATACATAACACTTCCCATTCAATAAATATTGAAAATTTTTGGTACTGAGTCTGATTTAGATGTCTACTAATCTGTTAATTTCCTAAGAATGAACTTGGTTTAATTAATCATATACTAAACTAGCTATGAGAACAGTAGAAAACAACAACAAAAAACCTGAGGAGAAACTGAGGGCACCACAAATTCTAGTAAGACAAAAGAGAGGGAAATGGATTATTTGGAATAATGATTGGGGTGTGTGTGGAGATGAATTGTAACAGTAAAACATCTAAAAGCACAGGTGTAGGAGGCTAGGGAGAAACCCTGCTTGACCCCAATAAATGCAAATTTAGGAGTGTAATAGCTTGTTCAACAAGCCACTGCCATGGTAACTGTTCTGAAACTTGTTGGTATATATTCTATAAACTTATCTGCAATTGTGATTTTCATTCCCCCAAATTATGCTTTGCTTCCCTAACTCAAATGCCTTCCCACCTGCCAGTCAGGATACAATAGGTAATAATAATGCAAATTTGCATTATTTATTTCCAACACAGAATTTAGCATTTCCATTTGCAGGTCCCCCCCCCCATAGGCATGTAAGACACCCTGTGCCTATAGCAATCTAATGCAAAAAAAGAAAGAAAAAAAAGATGGCAATTGAACCACAAAGTGCAGAAAGTAATGCTATTCTGATTGCTATGCCTGCATTGCAGTTCTCTAAGTTTTACCAATGACTAATGATGGCACCCAGGGGACGTCTGATAAACAAATGATAGCAGTTATGATGATTGCAGCTATTACTGTACAAAATAACAAGACATGCAAATAGCCTCTGAAGTTTCCATGGGAATGTCAGGGTATCATTTGCACTACCTGATTGTCAATTCGGTGCTTTGTAATTAAACAAAAGGTGATATTCTCTGTGGGGACAAGAAAATGACGGGAAGTTATTTTCACCACACTTATGGTTTAACACTTAGTAATATTGCTTGTGGGATGTCAGGCATACTGATTTGCTATTGAATTAAGGTCTGTGCATATATTGTATTAAAATGATCTGGTTTGTGATTAAAAATAATACCAAATTGGCTAAATGAGAAACAAATAAATGTCAGTTTAGAGACTATGGAGGAAGACACAATAATTGAGGGCGGCATTCACAGCAGCTGGTAGCATCACTGAGTTCTTTTTGTCTGATATCTTTCTTCCTACTCACACGAAAGGAGGAGTTATTCTTGAAAATTCTGAGCTATGCATCAACTTAACCATGAGTAGGGGCTGCACTTCCTGTCTTGCAGAAAAAGTACATGTGAGGTCAAACGGGTCATTGCTTGTGGACAGAACAGTGCAATGATGCTCTCAGTTGCGCTTCTGTGTGAGAATCATGAACTTCTAAGGAGCTGATATGAAATGATGAAGGGGTCTTTCATGCAGCAACAATTCCCTTTGGTTTTCCTGTTGCTGTTGAGACTG
This sequence comes from Gekko gecko, assembly GCA_029375565.1. Classification (NCBI taxonomy): domain Eukaryota; kingdom Metazoa; phylum Chordata; class Lepidosauria; order Squamata; family Gekkonidae; genus Gekko; species Gekko gecko. The sequence goes on along the minus strand of JAPDNY010000002.1, from coordinate 65,984,833 downwards.
CAACAGGAATTCCAGATAGTAGGTTTCCCTGTATTTCCCCTACTCCATTTCACCACAGCTGCTGCCATCCCCGCCCCCAGCTGCATCACCAGGGGCCTTTTTCATTTTTTTTTAAAAAATGGCAATGACTGGATCCCTATAACATTGTAATGTTATGCCCTAACCTGGATAGCCCAGGCAAGCCCGATCTCATCAGATCTCGAAAGCTAAGCAGGGTCAACTCTGACAAGTACTTGGATGGGAGACCTCCTTGGAATACCAGCAGTCAGGAGGCAGGGATAGGCTTTATTCAGCCACTTCTCTGAATATCCTCCAGGCTCCCTGTAGGGGGGTCAGTCACCAGAGTTCACCATGACTTCCAGGTGCATATACAGTCAGTCACCAGAGGTCACCACAAGTTCCAGGTGCACACACACACACACACCCCTATAACAAAATACACACACAAAAACCCACATCATAATGTTATAATGAACTAATAGGTTCTCTGAATTTCCAACTTTAATGTAAAAAAGTTTCTAGGTCCTTTCGTTGCCATATGAATGATCATATCCTACAAGAGATCTCAATTCAGGTCACATGTAGTTTAGAAGAATCTGGTGCACTGTATAGTGTTACCAATTCTAGTGTGGGAAATTTCTGAAGATTTGGGGGTGAAGCTCAAGCAGAGTTAAGCAGGAGCAGAGGGAGTTCAGAGGGGATCTGATGCTATAGAGTCCACTCTACCAAACTGCCATTTCTTCTAGGGGAAAAAAAACCTCTCTGCAGCCTGGAAATCAGTTGCAATTCCAGGAGATATTTTGGAGACTGGCAGTCCTAGTATGAGAAGTTCTGATTCCCAATAAAAGTCTTGTGGGTGTGTTCTAGAGATGTGTTTAGAGGCAACAACTTAATCAATAACTAATTTATTTCCCACTTATATATGCGTGCACACACAAGCACACACACATTAAATACCTTTTTCATGTAATTTTGCATAATGTATGAAAAAGTCATAAGTGCTAAGGAATATACTTGAAATGAGAATACTATTCACAATTATATTATGTAAACTAATTTCATTAATTTTATTACACTAGATTGTTTGTGTTTATGAATTCCAGACCAAAAGGAACAATTCTCATCATATACTTGTACATTCAGATAAGCTCTTATGGAGGTTGCACATGCTGCCAGCGGAGGGGGGGAAAATCACAAGAGAAGATTCAGAAGGTGCCCCTAGTCCCAGAGTAATCATACCAAGAAGATATGTTGTAATCAATAGAGTCTTCTAATATAGACTGCTCCTTAATCCATTAGGCTCTTCAGCATGCAATGTATTAACCATCATATTTGATAAATTTCACTGGGTAATGCTGAAATAGGAGATGCATTTATGGGTGAGGTAATTAATTAGCTGTCAAGTAGACCTAAGCAGGACTAAAAGGTGATGAAGGAAGACAGCCATTTTCCCCCACTAAAATTGAAATGCCCATTCTCATGAATATGTATGATTTTCAGTCTGGTAAAATGTGTCTGTCATAAAACTCCTTATGGAGGATTTTAAAACACTGAACAAGAAGTAACATGCCTAGGGCTGTTTCTCAAATTATTCAGAGCAGACACCTGTTTGTCTACTTTTGACAGACTGAAATGGGATTGATGAAGTTTAAGTGAATTAATGTTCTATTAATTTCACAAGCTGATATCTTTGTATCAAATTGTTCCCTGTGGTTGATCATCCCTGGTGTTCCACAAAAACATGTGATGTAACAAAAAGGGCTTGAAAAGGAGACCAAAGGTTGGTACACACAATAAGCTTTTTACTCACTTTTTAGATGCCCCAAATATATATCACATAGGCAAAGTGGGCACCAGTTTGATCATTTGACTACAGTACGATGTTTCTGAACGAGGCTAACAAAGAAGTACCATTTGTGTCACACCTTCTCCAGGTGGGTGAAACATATATAGCTGTCTTCACATCCCTGATGATAGTCTCCCCCCCCGAAAGTATATAATCATCATAATGATGGAAGCTGTACATATTCTATTACATGAAGGTGGCAATTCAAAGAATTGTGTCTCCACATAAACCAGGTCTGGCCCAAAGGCCAGGTTCTTGTGCTTCTGAGTCAGTGGCATGAAGAAGTGATGGAGTTTAATCAGAATTCTTATAATAGTGGTAATTTAAAAAGTGCTATGCATTTACAGGAATTTCTATGGATTATGGCTTGGATCCAGCAGAACATTTCCACCCACAAAGAGTAACTTTCTTCTCTCCACTAGCCACTGCAAGCCAAAACGTCCCCTGAAATGCTGCTTCTGGGGGACAGGGGACCACATGGAATGTCATTTAGGGGGGCATTTTGGGCAGCAGTGGATGGAGGAAGCAATAAAGGCATACTTTTGTAGGACAAGGGACCAGTGAATGTGATTTATGAATGTGATTTATGATATTTCTCTTGACATGTAGAATGCCAGCTGCCACTGTTCCTTATTAGCATTCAGCCTAGCCAGAGGAGATTTAGAATAGAATCAATTAGAGTATTAGTTTAGTGGCTAAAGATCCTTTTTTAGAGTCAGAAAATAATAGAATGGAATGGAATGTACAATTTGAAATTATAAGCTCCCCAGTTTAAGAACATCCTAAAGCGAAGTTATGAGATGGAAAGACTCTGAATGTTCTCAAAACAATATATTTCTTTACAGAGCAGAGCATCTGGCACCAGGAAGTCTGCCAAGAGCTGTATGCATCTTATCAGGGAACTCCCCATTTTTAGGTTGAAACAAATGTCAGGAATGATGCCAAAAGAAGGCCCCTTTGTTCATTTATGTTCTCCACTGTTTCTGGACCAGATAAGTAGACATAATTACTGACACACATGATCAATGAAGGAATTTGCCAATAGAGAGGTGCCAGGTCAAATGATGCTCTGATGATGATACCTGTTGGATACAAATTAGGGATTTTTTTAAATGTGTAAACGGTCATCATGTTATTTGGGGTATAAGATCTACTGCCCTTCCTGGTTGAGGCAGAATACAGCTTAGTGTTACTGGGTGCCAAGGTGTCCAGCCCTGTATTTTCTTGATTATTGCAATAGATATTTATCCTCTCCCTAGACTCCAACCATGCATTCCTTATTCAGCCTCGGGAGCACACAGGGCACAGATTTGTGCACCACTTCAAAGAAAAAAACCTTCCACCCATGTAAGTGCTCTGCTAGTTCCAAGCCTTTATCCTCTAAAGCAATTGCTTGCAGTGGACAAAATGATTATATGCCTAAAGTGCCTTGAAGCTCTGTCCAAACGCTGGACTGGGAATCTAGTCAATCCTGGTTATTTACTTCTGTTAGTTACCCATGAGTGCATCTGAAATAAGGAGAACTGAAGGTCAGACTTGACCACATAACAGATACACTATAGTACAACATATTGTCTGTAAATGTTCTGGATTCTGATATAGCTAGCCGGCGCTTAAAGACTGCCTGGGATATAGTTTACATATATCATGAACATGTTAAGTTGCCTTACATCAAATTGGGTCATTGGTTTTCTAACCCAGTATTGTCTATACTCATTGACAGAAGCTCCACAAGGTCCCAAAGGGATATCCCACCCCCCAGTCCTGTTCCCAGATCCCTTAATCAGAAGTGGCAGGGACTGAATTGAAACTGGGATGTTGTTGATGGAAATGAAATACAATGATGTTTATTTCACGATGACTGCAGAAACTTGAAAGAGGCATGACTTCTGAGAGTTATTTCCCTGATAAAGTAGTATTATTTTAACAGACTAGCATCTCTTTGGAAATTTTTCTTTTGGTTTTATACCCCACATTAGGGTTTCCAACCTCCAGGTGGTAGCTAGAGATCTCTTGGGTTTACAGTTGGTCTCCAGGCAACATAGATAGTTCATCTGGAGAAAATGGCCACTTTAGAAAGTGGTCTCTATGGCATACCCCATTGACATTCCTCCCCTCCCCAAACCCCGCCCTTCTCAGGCTCCGCTCCCAAAACCTCCAAGTATTTCCCAACCTGGAGTTGGCAGTCCTACCCTACACACACTATTCTTTATTATAGTAACAAAAGCAAGTTCTTTGGAAACATATAGGAAGATCACTGCATCTTTGCAGTTCTAGGCAAATGCTAAATGATATCACAGTCAAAATCTATGGTTACTTTGCAAACATATGTTCTGCCTTAGATCCAACAGGGTATTTCCACAGGCTTCCACCACCTTTGACCTCAACTTCCTTCCTTCCCCACTTCTGCTGCATTTGTGGGCTGAAGATGGAAGGGTAAGATGAGAAAGTCACACTTTGTAAATGTTCCATTGGATCCAAACTACCATCTGTCAAACATTAATGGTGTCTATGGAATCAGATCCTATGGTTTCTCCTGCACAACAGTTTGCTATGAAGTTTTCAACAGCCATTCTAAGTCCAGTAAAAGCAGCAAGGTTCAGGGGAAAGGGGCATACTCAACACGGTATTTGCAACAGCAAGATTTCATTTGACATAAATGCTGCTCTAACTTCCAATGAACATCTTATTCCTGCGTTAAAATACCATAAAACCTGGCAAGCAAACAACTGAAGGATAATCAACAAGGGGAGAGAAGGAGGAGGAATGCAGCTATGCCAATAAACTCACTTGTAAGTGCTGAGCACAAACGTTTCCAGCTTTAAGGCTCTAGCTCATAAGAGCTTAACAATAGCGAAATTATACACTATAGTTATTCAGGTTATGGGTGTTGGATGCTTCAGTATGATCCCAGCAGCAGGAGGCTTTGGATACCAAAAAAGAAAATTGAGGTCATATTGAGAATGATTGCCACCTGCAGAGGCCAAATGCAAAAGCAGACAGTAGCACAGTAAACAGGTCCTCCAGGACTAATTTTCAATTTCCCTTTCCAGCAATGTAAGAACTATTTATCCAGGTGTTGCACTGCTGTAGCCAACCTAAATCTCCTTGTCTTAAAGCATAACACCTGCAGATGGCTTGGGTGTATTGGTTCTGAAGCTTTCATTTCACAGACCTGAGAAACACAGAGGAAAAGAATTGAGTGCCAAGCACAAAGTACAGATGATTTTCTGAAAGCATATGAAGTGAAATATTTATGCACCCAGGTCCATGATAATAATGTACTTTCACTGTTGATGCTATGCTCCCATTCTTTAAGAGAAATGCATGTCAGCAACCCTGTGGAAAAGTTATCAAGATAATAGCAAGATGTAAAGCCTGGTCAATTCTCAGCTCTAGTTTTATTGAAAGGCAAGCGGTAGGTTGAGAGAAAGTGAAAAAAAGTCTCTGCACTTTTTAACATTTAAAATATTTCTATCCACCCTCCTGATAGGCTCACAGCAACTAACAACATAAAAGGTCAACTATTCAAATAACATAGAACAGCAATTCTCCACAACACAATACCTACCATCATGCTTTAACAATAAAAGAAATACTCAAAATATTCAGAAACAGTCAATTTCAAATGATCAGCCACTCACTAATTCAGGACTCCAGGCATTCAAAATTCCTCATTGTCAGCTTGAGAAATAATCTTTCTTGAAGGACAAGATAAATGAATCCTGTGCATGGTATCAGACAGGCTGTTCCATAAAACAGGAACAGAAACTGAGAAAGTCCAATTTCTGGTCCAACAAAGTGCCATTTAACTTGTTTCCTGTTTACCTTTAGTATTTGCTAGAAAGAGGATTGCCACCCTATTCTAAAATTCAATAACACATTAATTTTAATTATTAAATGACTCTTAATTATTAAATCATTTTAAATTATTACATTATTATATGACTCTTAAGACAAACATTAGCTGTGATGAGTCAGTACTCTTCATTATAGTACTTAATTGGCATTGTTGGTCTCCAAATGATGGTCAAAGTCTTTGCACAAACAAGGGAGTGAGATAGGGTGTCTGATAGAGCTTTGAACTGGGGAATTTACATTGTCCAAAGGGAAGGAACCCTGAACAGGCTGTTCTAAGTTTGACAATACTCGAAGAATTATATGACTTTTAGGTAACTGGAGGGTTTTCCCCTATATCTATATATGCTACTTATAAGCTACAACATAGACTGTCACCATATATGGAACAAGAAAGGCCAGATGTTCAAGCTGGATTCAGAAAAGGAAAAGGCATTAGAGATCATACTGCAAATTTATGTTGGTCACTGGAATGTTGGTGACTGATTACAGTAGTGTCAGAACACATCAGCAGTAGTTGGTAGCTGGCAGCTGACAAGCCAGTAGTTGGAGAGGGAGCACCAAATGCAGGGCTTCTTCACTGCTACCTGCTTCCAACCCAAGGGAGGGAGGTGGGTTCTGTTGTGACATTAGGGAGGGCCTGTAATTTACTGAAGATGGCTCAAGTGACTGTGTTTGGGTTTTGCTATATGGTTTTCTGGTTGGTATTAGAATTTATTATGTTTTCAGGTCTCATGGATTATATTATCTTTGGGATGGGAGGTCATTTCCATTCTGGAAGCCATTTGGAGAGCTCTATCAGAGAGGCAGTATAAATATTTTAAATTAAATAAACAAATCACTTTTGCAGGGGGCATAGAGTTGTTAAGCTGGCTACAATGTGGGTCTGCTTCTTTTGTCTCTTCAGGCAGATGGCTACATGGAGCTTTCTAGTGCCTGATTGAGTTTCCACATCCACAAATGTGCCATTAAATTGACTGACACACAATCCTGACATTCTATGGCATTCAGTGCCAGACTGCAGCTACTGTTATAAATCACATTTCTTCACACCTATTGCATTTCATTCATTCTAGCCATGACCAGAGATTAGAGTTCAAATGAAATAGATTTTTCCTGTTCCCCAGCACACATACCACTCATCCAAAGTGCAGAAGCATTTCTTTTTTGTAACTTTGGATCTTGAGTAATTCCATGAAAAGAAGGATAAACAGAATGTTTGAAAATTAACAGTTGAAAGTGAAAAAAAAAAGATGGGAAAGAACCTTTATGGTCTTAATTCATATGCATGTTGGATAAACAATGGGTGCAATCGAGGCAAAGTTAGATTCTAACTCTCAATAGTGCTTCTGTTTTGTGGTTTGTGCCCAATGTGAATTTTTTCAATATATTCCTGAATGAATGTGAGTGAATGAAGCACCTTGTTTAGAGGTCATTCAGGAAATGATAGACTAGACCTTGCATCAAGCAATGGAGACTGTAAGAAACAATCAAATGTATTTTCAGGGGAGTAGCCATGTTGGTCTGCAGTAGAAGACCAAGATCAGAGTCCGGTAGCACCTTAAAGGACAACAAGATTTCCGGAGTATAAACTTTCAAGAATCAATGCTCCCTTCATCAGATATAAGAGAGTATCTAATGAAGGGAGCTTTGACTCTTGGAAGCTTATACCCCCCACAAACATCTTGTTGGTCTTTAAGGTGCTACCGGACTCAGATCTTGCTCAATCACAAAATATGCCCTCTTTCTTTAGAACTCAGAACTGTTGAGAATGAGATTATTTTGACTGCTTATTGAAACACCCATAGCCACATGGGTTTCAGCTTCACAGTTTTGGCTGCTGGTTGTGGTGGGGGGGCCTTTGAACAGGCTAACTTCCACTGTTGCCTTCACTCTCACTAATATGCACAGAGTACATCCACTCTACATGACATTTTCATGCACCTTTATACCTATTAGCTCTAAGAAGTCTAAAAAAGACTACAGAAGAGCCATGATCAGCTTGGTGTAGTGGTTAAGAGTGGTGGACTCTAATAGGGAGAACCGGGCTTGATTCCCTACTCCTCCACATGAAGCCAGATGGGTGAACTTGGGTCAGTCATAGCTCTTTCAGAGCTCTCTCAGCCCCACCTACTTCACAGGGTGTCTGTTGTGGGGAGAGGAAGCAGGGCTGTAGCCATGATTTCTTACTTTGGGGGGCATTTAAATAAGTCAGGGGGCACCCCACACACACACACCCCATAGAGTCCAGCAGTTTGTTGCCAGCCAGACACCCCTAGGGATGTTCACAGGCAGAGCTAGAGTAGGAAGCAGATGTGCCTGTGCTGTGCCTCATCCGCAGCCAGCCAGAGATACACTGCTGGCAGGCAGGGTAGGTGGCAGCTTGGCTCAGCGCAGCCATAGCATGCATGAAAAATAAAATAAAATAAACCAGCTGGATAGGAAGTTGGGATGCCTGAGTGGTAAGTCAGGGGGGCCTGGCCCCAAGATGCCCCACTGTAGCTATGGGCCTGAGAGGAAGGGAAGATGATTGTAAGCCATTCCTTTGGGTAGTGAGGAGTGGGATATAAAACCAACTCTTCTGCTTCTCCAGCACTATTCCCAGAGGAAATTGAAGATCACTCCTGCTATGTTGTAGGAGCCTCTGGGGTAGCTGTCTATTTCCTGTTGAGAGTGCTAGAGAAAATAATAAAGGAAATTGTTCTGCTCATTCCTTAAGGCACCACCAGCATCTAGGGAGACAAGTAAGCAGATTACTGATGGGTATTTCTAGGCATCATTTCCACTTATTCCAAGAGCAATAGCTGCCACGTCTGTCTACTCCTTTAGTGGCAGTGGAGAAAGTGGAACTGAGCACCCTCCAGTCTTCCAAGCATGACTTCCTACCAAATATAATGGAAACTCTAGTTTTCATAGCCTTCTGAATGGAATGAAAAGACTGAGAAAGCTAAAAACTTCCATGAATTCAGGTATACATTTAAACTCTGAGCATGTGCCAACTGTAGCTACCAGTTTGCTGCTCATGTGAAGCTAAACTTCAACCAGTTTTACATATGGAAATACACTCAAAATATTGCTTATTTTAATTTATAAACAATAATCAATATGTGCATATGGGCTTGCCTAGAATGAAAATGAATGTTGCTCACTAGCTAAATGTGCTTTCAGATATTTGTGAGCAACACCTAGCAGCCCACTTTTTAGTGCCATGTTTTGAGAAACTTCTGACAGACATCAGCAGGACTACATTACATGTGACAACTGAATTACCACTGTACCATGTTAATTTAGAACATGTATATAGCCCAGTCCCTGGTCTCCTTGATTATCTTTAATGTAATGACAACAAACCGTTCTCAGCTGGTAACTGAACTAAATGATTAGTATATTTCCAAAATCAGTACCAGTTCCCATCAGCCCTATTTTGGACCCGTATTAGGGTGATAATCACTTATGGACATCTGCCAATATGTCATCACATTTTGGGGAGATGTTGCAGAGAGACAGTGGTTGTCCAAAAGACCTCAACATGGTCTAATAAGTAGCTTGATAAAATATACTAAAACAAGCTAATGAGAAGCAGTCAACTTCCACAGAGGCACCTGCATAGAGACAGGTTGAGGTTTTGGGGTTTGCCTGTCTCACCTGCAGTCTCTTTCCCCTCATTATGTTTCATCAGTATGGACAAATGAGATAACAAGCTCACAATAGGGCATGTGTAAGGCAGGTGTTTTTTGTCAAATGGCGGGTCAAATCTGACAGTCTGCTTGACAATCAACAGCAGCTCATAAACTCTCACAGTGTTGGCATGAGAATAAAGGAGCTGTGAATAAAGCAGATACTTTAATGCTGCCATGCATTGTCAGTGCTCAAATCCGTTATCCAAATTATTCCATAATATGGGGAAAAATGGGAATCAGGAAAGGGTATTTTCCTTATGCCTTTTTAATAGGGTAGAATTTGAAGAAAACTTTCCTTCCTGGAATAGCTGATGGTGAGGCATAATAGCTGAAATTCACCTTTTCAGCCTGACCCTAGCACGTTAGCTTGGAAGTAAGCTCTGCAGATTGACTTGGACCTGACGTTCCCCCTCCAATGGGCATTTAATGGCAATTAAAAGAGAGGAAGCTTTTGTGAGGCATGACCCAACACTATGAAGCTTAATCTGAATCTGTTTATGTTCCCTAATTCTTGACTTCAATGTCCCATGGGCCACAGGGTCTGCAGACAAACAGCATCTGAATGTAATTAATGGTCATATTGTTTGCCTTTTTACACAAGCCAGAGAGACTGCAATAAGCCATTAGTAATTACTGATATACTTAATACGTTCTGAGCAGTACAGGTTCAATTCAGTGTTGCGGAGGCAAGCTTCCGCCATGACCTCACCTCCACCACCTTGCCTTGTCTGCTCCTCTGCCAGACAGTGAAAACACGTCATCCTCCTTGACCTCACACCCACACCTCTTAAAAAACATACACATTGCATTGGTCTTCCCAAATTCTCACAAAACTCCTTCCTCTCACCAGTATTCAGCCATCAGTTTTGGTTACCTGTTGCCAGGGTAACCAAAATGGTGCTCAGACTCTCCAAAGATGAAGAAATCTTGTGTGAGTTTGGGAAGCCCTACATGATATGGCTTGCTATGTTATTTTTAAGGTGAGCAAGGAAGAGCCATTGTTCTAGTTCTGAGACAGAGGTGGAGATAAGGGGGGTAGGTGATGGAAAAAATGACTGCAGAGGAGATGAGTGGATGGGTAGACAGAGCATCTACTGCTTAAGGAGACAATCTTACCTGCCCCCTCTGTAAAATGTCATTCAATCAATTATAATCGGACTATTAACAATTACAATTTTAATTGAATAACCAGTTAATTCTCACATACCTAATCTTGAAATCTTAGACACAACTGTGATTTAAATTCGAGTTACTATTTAACATGACATCTACTGAAAAGGTGCACCTTTGGTGCAAGATACGTATCAGAAAAGGAAATATACCTTGTTTTAATCAGGTTGGTGACAGTATTTACAGCTAAAAAAGCCAATAGTTTCGAGCTATAGACATTTCATGTTTACAGGCTCCTAGCTGACTTCTAAATGAAGGATAGCATGGAGTATGAACACCTGTACAGTTAAAAATGAGTCAACCACTGCAAACAATAATGCTTGGACATAGAAACAAATTCACAAGTGCATAGGTGCATATGATTTGAATATTTGTCTTATCACCATAATACTGAAATATATTTTTGAATAAAGAAATACTTAGTAATATACATTATATTCCACTGGCTATAACAGTAACAGCAACATGTGCATGCTGAACTATTCCTTTGTGGTAATACATGCAAACTAATTCAATTTTGACACAATATCAGGGAAAAAGCGAGCACATTATTTCTGACCATGTCAACAGAATTAAGATGTTTTTAATGTCTTCATTTTATTGTAACTAAGCAGCAGAGTGAAAAATCTGGGCAATGTATTGTGATTAGATTGCTGCCTGAGTACTATGAATGGTTCTATCACTCTGGTTTTACTAAAATAGCACATGACCTTTCACAAAAGGATGCCATTGTTAGTTAATGGCTGCAGATGTTTCCTCAAGAGGCAATAACTGTCAGGAGATAGTACTCATTGATGTATGGGTCCTTGAACAATAAGAGGTAACTGGCGATTTCCTGGACTTACAACTGATCTCTAGGCAACAGAGATCAGTAGTCCTGGACAAAACACCTGCTTAGGTAGGTGGACTTTGAAGTCCCTCCCCAAACCCTGCCCTCCTCAGGCTCCACCCCCCAAATCACCAGGTATTTCCCAACTCAAAGCTGGCAACTCTATTGAACAAGGGAACAACAGAACTATCAAGAGATCTGGATATGGAAGGAAAGGACCAGTAAGGAAAAGGACCAAAGGTGTATGTGTGAAGAAACAGCAGTAGAACATACAGAGACAGAAAACTTCTGTGAGTTGGCTAAATGTGAAGCATCTTGGTAGACAGGCTTCATCTGTCTCAAACAAAGATCTGACATTCATCAGCAGACACACACACACACTAGCAGTAAAGTCCGTTGTAAAAGCAATAGAACAAGCTCTAGAAAGATGTGATGTGTAACGAATGCAATGTCTGGAAGCAGGTTAAGTACACATTAGCAGTATGTAATAGAAAGGCACAAATGTGGGAGGAAAGGCTCACATAACTTATATCACACAATAACTGGTGTCCAAGGTTACACAATGTGGGTTAGAAAATGCAGCACACAGGGTTCTGTGGAGTTATTTCTACAATTGGGCAGTCTGCAAATGTACATCTTCCTGTGACTGTGTCTAGTCTATTCAACTTCCAATGCTAATCAACTGTCTTTTGACCGGGAGGCGGGGGGGATGTCTCAAGAGCTCCAAAAAGTGTATGAAGTCGACATCACTGGTGAATATGCCAGATTTTGTCCCAGGTTGGTGAAAGTGATCGCAAAGAGCATTATTCCCCATCTGCTCACCTCCTCAATACCTCCAGCCTCTTGTCTCCAGAGGGCTTGCATTTAGAGTGCCACTGATCTCCTGACCAAAAAGCTGGATTTGCACAGGAGCATTTAGAAGCGGTCAGTTCCCTTGAAGGGAGTTTGCACCGCTTCCCTTCCTTCCTCTCTTTTTGCTATGGCAGGTTGTTTGCAAGAGCTGATGTTCTTGTTCCATTCATTTGGGGCTCTCTTTTGATGTGTCACCGTATGAGCTTTGGCCTGGGGGAGGTGCTCACACTGAAGGCCCCTTATTTGGGGGACTGGGGGAAGGGGGCTGAGACTTTGTCAGAGCTCAGCTGTACATGTGGCTGCTGTGGCAGTTCTGTGCTCCTTGCCCAGTTGTCCCTCCATTTCCCGCAGATGGGGAAAAGTCGATGCTTGCTTCGGCCCGAAAGCTGAGAGAAAGGCCTTTCAGCTGCCATTTCCCCTCAACTCCTCCTGCACCAAAATGAGTTGCCAACTGTTCAGTGGAGAAAAAGGCTGTGCCATTAGGTAGCTCTCCACAGCCCAATTTTTTTAAAAAGAAGAAATTTAAAAGGACAGTTCACCACCCTATATGAAGCCTCTGCCGACTTGTGCTGAGTCCCTTCCCTGGCTCCCTGGGCCATCCCCCCCCAGCCCTCATTTCTGTGTGTGAGAGGTCGGGCCGCTCATGCAGCAGAGGTCAGTCAATCAGTGCTGGGGGCCTTGGAGTTCCTGGATGTGGGCCTCACCATCCTCATTGGCTGCCTTGTCCTCTAGCCACCGAAGTGTCTGGTACCTCCATCACCTCCCAGCATACTGAGGCAGAGATGCTGGGTGCTGATTTTGTGGGCGGGACTCAGGCAACGCAGCCAGTGGCTAGGGACACCCTGCGACTGACAGATCAGGGAGGCAATTGATTTGGGAGTGCATGGAGCATTGCCACTCGAAAACAGAAATATATATATAACAGAACAGTGAAGGTTAGGCTGTCCCAGATATTTCCATTACACACTACTCTTCTTTTATGCTATTCACAAAGCCATGGATTCATCAGCAGGTATATTTATAGTAGAGACCACACATTCCTGTAAAAGAAATGTAGCACATTTCAATGGTCTGGATCAAGCAACATGCACCCCCATCAATACTGTTACACTTAATTTTTTGTTAGCTGTTCAGAATTGTTTAAAAACAATTTAAAAACTAATAAATCACCAGGCCCGGATGGCATTCATCCGAGAGTTCTGAAAGAACTCAAATGTGAACTTGTGGATCTCCTGACAAAAATATGTAATCTTTCTTTAAAATCTGCCTCCATTCCTGAGGACTGGAAGGTAGCTAATGTCACTCCCATCTTTAAAAAGGGTTCCAGGGGAGATCCGGGAAATTACAGGCCAGTCAGTCTGACATCGATACCAGGTAAGTTGGTGGAAACTGTTATTAAGGAAAGAATTAGTAGGCACATTGATGAACAAAAACTATTGAGGCAGACTCAGCATGGGTTCTGTAAGGGAAGATCTTGTCTCACTAACTTGTTAGTGTTTTTTGAGGGAGTGAACAAATATGTGGACAAGGGGGACCCAATAGATATTATTTACCTTGACTTCCGGAAAGCTTTTGATACAGTTCCTCATCAAAGGCTCCTAAGTAAGCTCAATAGTCATGGGATAAAAGGACAAGTCCTCTTGTGGATCAAAAACTGGCTTATAAATAGGAAACAGAGAGTGAGTATAAATGGGAAACTTTCTCAGTGGAGGGTGGTAAGCAGTGGGGTACCACAGGGATCAGTACTCGGTCTGATGCTTTTTAACTTGTTTATTAACGATTTGGAATTGGGAGTAAGCAGTGATGTGGCTAAATTTGCAGATGACACAAAGTTGTTCAGGGTGGTGAAAACCAGGGAGGAGTGTGAGGCACTCCAAAGGGATCTATTGAGGATGGGTGAGTGGGCGTCAACGTGGCAAATGGGGTTCAATGTGGCCAAGTGCAAAGTGATGCACATTGGAGCCAAAAATCCTAAATATAAATACACGTTGATGGGGTCTGAACTGGCAGAGATGGACCAAGAGAGAGATCTTGGAGTCGTAGTGGATAACTCAATGAAAATGTCTAGACAGTGTGTAGCTGCAATAAAGAAGGCCAACACTATGCTGGGGATTATTAGGAAAGGAATTGATAACAAATCCGCCAGTATCATCATGCCCCTGTATAAATCATTGGTGCGACCTCATTTGGAATACTGTGTACAGTTCTGGTCACCACATCTCAAAAAGGATATTATAGCATTGGAAAAAGTGCAGAGAAGGGCAACTAGAATGATAAAAGGGTTGGAACACCTTCCCTATGAAGAAAGGTTAAAATGCTTGGGGCTCTTTAGCTTGGAGAAACGACGGCTGAGAGGTGACATGATCGAGGTTTATAAGATTATGAATGGGATTGAGCAGGTTGAGAAAGAAGTACTTTTCTCCCTTTCTCACAATACAAGAACTCGTGGGCACTCTATGAAATTGCTGAGCAGTCGGGTTAGAACAGATAAAAGGAAATACTTCTTCACCCAAAGAGTGATTAACGTATGGAATTCACTGTCACAGGAGGTCATGGCAGCTGCAAGCATGGACAGTTTCAAGAGGGAATTAGATAAACATATGGAGCAGAAGTCCATCAGTGGCTATTAGCCACAGGGTATAGATGGGAACTCTTAGTCTGGGGCAGGTGATGCACTCTATTCTTGGTGCTGGAGGGGGCAGCAGTGGGAGGGCTTCTGGTGCCCTGGCCCCACTGCTGGACCTCCTGATGGCACCTGGTATATTTTGGCCGCTGTGTGACAGAGTGTTGGACTAGATGGGCCATTGGCCTGATTCAGCATTGGCTTCTCTTATGTTCTTATGTTCTTATGAACAACTTCTAAAGATTTCCTTAAATAAAACCTGGAGACCTGGGAAAGACATTTCAGGACTACACAAATGTATGCTGTGAAAACATGTAAATATTTTCTCATATGGATGATAACACACTTCCTATATGAGAGGTGGATCCCTTTGAATGCTAATTCCATCCATTATTACTTTGGTAGCATTCAAGACTGAATCTAATTAACTAAATTACTTCAGCCATCCAATTTGTGTTGCTGCTAATGCATCAAATCAAACTGCAACTAGGAAAAATGTGTAATCTCCTATACTTCTGTAACTGAAGTAGGTCTGCATTATAGCATATAGAAGACTTGCCTTTCTGAGACAAGCAGATGGGTATTTATTACAAAGCTGAATTGAAATTTGATAATCTTGAAACACAAGATGATTTAGAAGCTCTTTTTATGGAGAGTTCATTAGGAGACTTCTATCACTTAAATCCCAGGACCAAAATTCAGTCATTTTAACATGTGTCACATTTCTGAAAAGAGAAAGGAAAACAGTACCTTCCAAATACAGGAAAAAATGTAAATTATTCCAGTCATAAATTGCTCTCAGGAAAGGCATTCCAATCCATCCTTTCCTCCTCATAATTTCATTTAAGTCCCCCCCCCCATTTGTTACTGTATCTTGTGATAACTTGTGTACTGCATCTAGGGAGCTGCACCCCAAATTCTCCAAGCTGAATATATATATGAAAATGGCTCTTTGGCGTAGAACAATAAACACAAAGCTGGGATTCTTGTTCACTACGCCCCTCCCCAAAAAAATTCCATGTTGTTTTTCAGGTTTGGGTGCTTACTGCCATCAGCAGCATCAAGCATCTTGTTTTTCTTTGATTCTCCTGCTTTCCTGGGTAATGGTATTTCTACCTTCCAACTGGATCCTTAGAAGAGATGAGGAGCACTCCCAGCCAATAATAATTAGAGATGAGCATCACCGAAGGAATTTTTAAGGCCTGCAGCTGCTGCCCTGAGCCGAATTACATTTTCAGAGGACTAAGAGACCCTACCCATCAGGAACTCCTTAAACATTAGTAGTAATTAAAGTCCCCCTACAATGGATGCCCAGCATGAAGCCATGTGTCACATAGAACTGGATGATCGAGTTGTCATATGCAGTCACACACATATGCTCTATCGGGGGGCTGGGGTGTTCAAGCTATTTCCAAAAATTGCAGTGACAGGGTGGGAGGTGGTTTTCTGCAAAAGAAGTTTTCCTCACTTTGTGAAAGGAGACAATGGACCACAACGAGGTAGGATGGCAAATGAAGAGTACTCAGCAAAAAGGTTAAAAAATAAAGTATTGTGTGATACTTACTGAAAGGGTACATAAAGAAAGTGCAGCCAGGAATTTTATTTAGAACCTCAGCAGCTGGTACTCTCCTGCTGGACTACTGCCACCCCCCTGCCCCCCAGGAAACAGTAGAAAGAAATGTACTGATGGGCACCTGATTGGGAGTCTGTAAAATCATTCACCTTTGGCCATTCTTCTTGAAGCTTGGGGGGGGGTCTCTAGAGGGACGACTCTGTTCTTTGCAAATTTGGTACCAATATCTTTAAAAATAGCTGCACCAGATCCTCAAGTTGTTTTCCCCATTGAAAACAATGGTCCCAAAACTAAAGAATGGGTCGGTGAGTGCAGGAAGAACCTCACACATTTGAAGAAGAAAGTCAAGGAGAAGAAGGAAGAGTCATTCTTCCTTCTGTGCCTCCTCTCAGTTCTACAGTACAAACCTAAAGATGTCAACCAAGATGACGCTCTGGTCCACTGGAGCTCAAGAATCATTTGGAGGTGCTTGAGAGGGTGATGGAGAGCCACAAAGACCTGGAAAAGGGAGTGAAGAGGGCATGGAGCCACATGGAAGTGGAAGGAAATAGAAAGTGGTGGTCATCGGGGACTCTCTGCTCAGTGGCATGGAACATAATGTGTCCAGGCTGGATCCCCTACTCCAAGAGATGGGGCCAGAATTCAGGATATTACAGACCGACTGCCAAAACTGATAAGACCTACTGAGCAGTACCCATTTGTGCTGGTTCATGTGGGGATGAATGTGGCTGTGAATAGCATCATGAAAATTAAAGAGGACTATGAAGCTCTTGGAAGGTAGTTGAAGGCATTGGGGGCACAGTTGGTATTCTCTTCTAGTCTTCTAATCACAGGAAGAGGAGTGTGAAGAGAACAGATCATACTTGAGGTAAATATGAGATGGTGGTGCTGGCAGGAGCGCTTTGGGTTTTGGGACCACGGGATAAGTTTTCTTAGAGAAGGCCTTCTAGCACATTATGGGCTTCACCTCTCAAGGTCGGGAAAGAAAACGTTCAGAAAGAACCTGGAGAGCTTAATCAGGAAAGCTTTAAACTGAAGCCGCAAGGGGAAGGGGATGATCAACATGGGGACTTCAGTGAAGAAGAGAAAAAAGTGGGGGCCCACCTGGGTAGGACAGGTCAAACAAAGGCACAAGGCTACAAGTACTTATATACCAATGCCCATAGTATGAGTAATAAGAAGGAAGAGCTGGAGATTCTCTTGCAAACAGAGGGCTATGATATAATAGGAATCACTGAGACTTGGTGGAATGATTCTCATGACTGGGATGTGGTAGTGGATGGGTATGAGTTGTTCAAGAAAAACAGGAAGAATAGAAGAGGATGTGGAGTGGCGCTGTATGTAAAGAGTGGGCTAGAATGTCAGGAAGTTCTGGAGAATGTGGTTGATAGCCCCATAGAAAGTATATGGGTGGAAATAAAGGGAGGTAGGGAAAAAGGCTATTGTTGTTGGAGTCTACTACAGACTGACCAGGGACAGGAAATGGATGCTGCCCTCCTTGAACAGATTGGTAGAGTATCCAGACATCAGAACCTTATAATTATGGGAGACTTCAACTTCCCCGATGTTTGCTGGGAGACAGGCTCAACAAAGTGAAAAGAATCATGCAACTCCCTGACCTGTCTGGCCGACAACTTCCTTTGTAGTTTATTTAATTAGTTCTGATAATTTATATGGTGGGGGTGGGGAGGTTAGAGGGAAGGTTTTGAAATTTTGTATGTTATTTCTCCAACCTAATTTTTTCCCACTGATTAAATTGAAATTGTTAGCCTATTAATCAAATTAGGTTGGAATTCTGTAACGGGGCAGGTTAATTGGATAGTCAGTGAGGTAAATGGGGTATTCAGTCAGATAGTGGTTAGAGACAAACTGTTGTTGCTTTTAGAGTTGGTTAAGTACGTAGCCTTTTGCTGGTTATTGTAAAGTGTGAATTGGGTTTGACAACACCGATGATGGGGGGGGGGCATGCAAGGGCCAGGGATACAGTGATTATGGGGTGGAGGAGATATAGCGGTGGACAAAGGTGCTATTCCTTTAATTGGAATGGAAGAAGTCAGAGATACGGAAATGCTCAGACTCCTTCCCATCTACATCCCATCCCAAGAGATGTTGGTTGTGGGGCTAGGAAAACTTACCCTTCTCCAACATTGATGTCAGTCAATGCCAGGTCTATCAATAATAGGATCAATGTGCTCCATGATTATTTCACAGAGTCACGGGTAGACCTGGCCTGTGTAACCTAAACCTGGGTGAGGGGTAGTGAAACTGTTGCCTTGAACCAGCTTACCCCGCCTGGGTTTTTGGTCTTTCGCCAGTCTCAGACATATGGGTGGGGGGTGTGTGGCTCTGCTCATCCATGAATTTTGTTCCTTCAGGTTGCTCCCTGCCCCAGTGATCTCAGGCATTGAATGTGTAGGCCTGGGGTCTGATGTCAAGGAGAGTTTGGCTATCTGGCTGGTGTACCTACCGCCTAATGCACCAGCAGATACCCTGTCCGACCTGCTAGATGTTGTATCAGGTTGGGCATTGGAATACCCCAGACTCTTGGTTTAGATGATTTCAATGTCCATGCTGATGATGCAGCATCTTCCTAGGCGACATCCATGGAGGCACTGGGACTCTCCCAGCTTGTATCGGTTCCCACACATCAAATGGGCCACATGCTGGATTTGATTTTTGGAATGGGGATATATGTGGATCAGATGATTACAGATGTAGTCCCATGGTCTGATCACTTCACCCTGAAGGTCCTGCTGAGCATTCCTCGCCTTCCCTGTTTAGGCAGCGAATGCATTTATGCTTGCTTGTGGAGTCAAATGGACCCCATTTGGCTTCAGGAAGCTCTATGGGATCCAATGTCCCCAGTGGCTTGATGGATGAGGTGGTGGAGGACTGGAAACACCGGCTCTCTGAAGCCATCAACAAGATCACTCCCTGGTGCCCTCTATGCCCTTGCACCAAAGCAGCACCTTGGAATATATCAGAGCTGCGGAGGATGAAGCAGGAGCTAAGATGGCTAGAGCGGAGGTGGTGGCATGCTCATGACAAAGTGTCAGGAACATCTTATAGGATGCTTATGAAAGCCTATGAGATGGCTGTGAAGGCCACAAAGAAAGATTTTTCCACGGCCTCCATTGCATCTGTGAGCTCATGCCCAGCCCAATTATTTAGAATTATTTGGTCTATTACGACTCTGCCACAGGGCAGACCAAATAGTAGGGAATTGGCCATTGGCTGTGCGGCATTTGCGAGCTATTTCACAGATAAAATCATGATTCATGACACTCCATCAGGACCTCCCAACCACAATTGAGACAGTAAAAGAACTGGAAGCCCCTTGTCTGTCTTCTGGTCCAATATTGGACCACTTCTATCAATTCTCACAGGAGGAAGTCAACAGGATCCTGGCAGAGGTAAGGCCAGACCCATGCCCTTCCTGGTTGGTGAAAGCCTGTGGGGAGAGCATTTGGGTCCCTCTGGGAGAAATTATCAACTTGTCCCTTCCTACTGGGACTTTCCCAGAGGCTTTGAAGGAGGCAGTAGTTCGTCCACTCCTGAAAAAAAAAATATATATCATTGGACCCTATGGTCCTAACCAACTACTGCCCAGTGTCGAACCTACTGTTCCTGGGTAAGGTGGTTGAGAGAGTGGTGGCCGAACAACTCCAGGTTTTCCTGGATGATACTTCCATCCTTGATTCCTTCCATTCTGGCTTCCTCCCTGGTCTTGGGACGGAGATGTCTGGTTTCCATAGACATCTGGATCAGAGCGGATCAGCGCTGCTGTTACTATTAGATCTAACGGCAGCATTCAATATGGTCGATTATGATCTATTGACCCAACACCTTGCCAATGTAGAAGTTCAGGGGACTGCCTTGAGGTGGTTTTCCTCCTTCCTCCATGGTTGGGGACAGAGGGTGGCACTTGGTGAGAAGGTCTCCCCGTGATACCCACTGGAATGTGGAGTGCCATAGGGGGCGATCCTCTCACCAATGTTATTTAACATCTATATGTGCCCCCTTACCCAGTTAGTCTGGAGTTACGGGCTGGGTTGTCATCAGTATGCTGATGATACCCAGCTCTATCTGTTAATGGATGGTCATCCATCTTCTGTTCCCACAGACTTGGCTAAGGCTTTAGATGCTATGGCTGGATGTTTGTGGCAGGGTCGGTTGAAGTTAAATCCATTGAAGACAGAGGTCCTGTACCTGGGCCAAGGGGGTTGGATGGGGGTGCCAGGCTCCCCACACTGGAAGGGGCACCTTTGGTGCCAGCCCAGACAGTGAGGAGTCTGGGAGTGACACTGGATGCCTCTCTCTCCATGGAGGCCCAGGTTGCTGCAGTTGCCAGATCTGCGTTTTTCCATCTTAGGCAGATCAGGCTACTGAAGCCCTATCTATCCCCCCAAGACCTAGCAATGGTGTTCCATGCAATGGTCACTTCCAGACTTGATTACTGCAGCTTGCTCTATGCAGGCTTACCCTTGAAGCTGATCTGGAAATTACAACTGGTGGAGAATGCAGCGGTGTGCCTGCTGACGTCAACACCTGTGTGGGCTCACATTAGGCACATGCTCTGCCAACTGCATTGATTGCCAGTTGAGTACCGGATTCACTTCAAGGTGTTGGTTTTGACCTTCAAAGCCTTATATGGCCTGGGACCCACATATCTAAGGGACCACCTCTTCCCATATATGCCTTGAAGAGTGTTATTCTCAAAAGATCAACATCTCCTGGTGGTCCCTGGCCCAAAGGATGCCCGTCTTGCCTCAACCAGGGCCAGGGCTTTCTCTGTCCTTGCTCCAGCCTGGTGGAACATGCTCCATATTAACATGCTCCGTATTAAGACCAGGGCCCTGCAGGATACCCTTCAATTCCAACAGGGAAGAATTGGTAGATGGGGTGAAGTGTCCATGTCCTCCTTGAACTCCAGTTGCCATGGGGGGGTGGGTCAAGGAAGTTCGTAGCCAGACTCGTAGGTTAGATTTTTGTGGGGCTGACTTCAATGAATTCAGAAGCTTGATGGGAGTCATTCCGTGGGGGAGTGTGCTGGAAGGGAAAGGAGCGAGTGAAGGGTGGGCTCTTCTCAAACATGAGCTTTTGCAAGCTCAAGCCCTCACTATTTCAGCAAGACGGAAACATGGTAAGGGCTCCAAGAAACTGATGTGGATGAACTGAAAGCTTCAGTATAAGCTAAGGGAGAAAAAGGAAATGGAGGGAAATGGAGGGAAGGTCAGACCTCTAAAGGGGAGTATATGAGAGTTACTAAGTACTGCAGATCAGCTATCAGAGAAACCAAAGCTCGGTATGAGTTGGGTCTGGCCAGGGGGGCTTGCCACAATAAGAAAAACTTCTATAGATATGTGAGAAGCAAACGCAAGGTAAAAGAGGCAATTGGACCACTTTTGGGAGTAGAAGGAGAAACTCTGGTGGAGGACAGAGGCAAAGCAAATAGGCTTAATGACTCTGTTTTCTCCCAAAAGGACTCGAGCCCATCTAGAGATGGCATAGGACATAACAGGACATCTGAGTGTCCAATTGACATTGACAGGGAGGTTGTGGAGGGGCACCTGTCTGCACTGGATGAATACAAATCCCCTGGGCCAGATGGTGTGCACCCGAGAGTGCTCAAAGAACTTTCTAAGGAACTTGCAGAGTCTCTGTCCATCATCTTCAAGGCCTCCTGGAGGACTGAAGATGTGCCACAAGATTGGAGGAGAGCGAATGTTATCCCAATCTTTAAGAAAGGGAAGAAGGATGACCGGGGAACTACAGGCCGGTCAGTCTGACATCTGTTGCTGGGAAGATATTAGAGTAGATTTTAAAGGGATTGATCTGTAAGCATCTGAAGGATGACTTAGTTATCCAGGGATGTCAGCATGGTTTTGCCCCCAACAGATCTTGTCAGACCAATCTGGTTGATTTCTTTGATAGTGTGATTGGATTGTGGGAACTCTGTTGATGTGATTTATCTGGATTTCAGTAATGCTTTTGATAAGATTCCCCATGACATTCTGATGGGAAAACTGGAAGACTGTGGACTGGACTATAGGACAGTTCAGTAGATAGGAAACTGGTTAGAGGACCACACCCAAAGAGTGGTGGTCAATGGCATTTCATCAGATTGGAGGGAGGTGTCCAGCAGGGTGCCACAGGGCTTGGTTTTGGGCCTGGTACTTTTTACTATTTTTATCAATGATCTGGGTGAAGGGGTAGAAGGGCTACTCATTAAATTTGCTGATGATACCAAATTGGGAGGAGTAGCAAACACCCAAGAAAATAAGAGTTAAAATTCAACAAGACCTGAATACTCTGGAGAACAGGGCAGTTGCAAACAGTGTGCAATTCAACAAAGATAAATGCATAGTATTACATCTGGGCTACAAAAATGTCAAACACAAATACTGGATGGGGGATACGTTTCTAGGGAGTAGTGTATGTGAAAGAGATCTTGGAGTACGAGTGGACTGTAAACTAAATATGAGCAATCAGTGTGATGCAGTGGTAAAAAAAGAAAATTCAGTCTTGGGTTGTATTAAAAGGGCCACAGCATCAAAATTGAAGGAGGTCATAGCCCCTCTGTATACTGCCTTGGTTAGGCCGCACCTGGAGTACTGTGTGCAGTTCTGGAGGCCTCCCTTCATAAAAAGGATGTGGGCAAAATTGAGAGGGTGCAGAAGAGAGTGACAAGGATGATCAGGGGTCTGGAGACTGAGCCCTACAAGGAATGGCTCAGGGCCTTGGGAATGTTTAGTTTGGAGAAGAGGAGATTGAGGGGGGACATGATTGCTCTCTTTAAATATTTGAAAGGATGTCATTTGTAGGAGGGTAAGGAGCTGTTCCAATTGGCAGCAGAGGATAGGGCCTGAAGCAATGGGTTTAAGTTACATGCCGAAAGGTATTGGCTGGATATTAGGAAAAACTTTTTCATGGTCAGAGTGGTTCAGAGGTGGAATCAGCTACCTAGGAAGATGGTTAGCTCCCCTTCACTGACAGCTTTCAAGTCAGAGATGCTTTAGGCTGGTCCTGCATTGGGCAGGGGGGTGGACTAGATGGTCCCTTCCAACTCTATGAGTCTATGATTCTATGAATCCAGAACTGCTACTGTCCTAGCCAAAAAATCAGGAATACACAGTAAAGGTTTCTCCACTGAAGCCTGGATCTGAAATTATAACTATTTTTTTTTCTTAGTGTATATCCCTTGTATGGTCTAGTCATTGGAATAATAGGATAGAATCAGGGAGACCTGTTTTCAAATTCCCACTGGGTGACTCTAGGCTCAACTAGACAATATGTGTGACATGAGTCAGGTCAGGTGATCCTGACATGCTGCAGTCAATGGACATGGAGCTTCACTTAGGGGCAAACCTCACGGTCATTTCAGCTCAGGAAAACAGCATAAGTATGAAGCCTCTCCTCCCATCATGTTACACTCCTACACTGATTCAAGCCCCTTAACATTTGAAAACATTAGTTCCCCATTATTACATGTGATACAATTGGGACACCCCTGACCAGACCTATGTCACATATATCATCTAGTTGAGGCCATTGTCTCAGCCTTTCCTATCTCACAGGGTAGTTGTGAAAAGGAGATGAGAACCATATAGTTTCTTTGAGGAATAACAGGATAAAAATGTAAGACAGCGATTGCTGTACTGCATGTCAGTAGCAATTGCTGTAATAAAATATCAGGTAGATTAGAAATTAATCCTTGGTGTATTTTATATCTCTGTAGTAGCATTTAATTTAGTTCATATGAATAATGTGTAGGCATAATTCAGCAGGTAATTTGAAGTATTTATAATATATATGTTGAACATTATTAAGTCAGAGTATGAGCACTATATACTTTTCATTAACCTGCCTCCAAATAACTGTAAAACCAACAAACACACCCCCTTATGTTTATTTATGTGCACTGGGATGCTTCTTTAAAAAACAACAACAAACACCTTCTGGAAATCTTATTTCTCTATAGCCATCCTAGTGCCCCATAGAAGGCCCAAGGGATGGCGTGTGGGGGATGGAAAAGGGCTTCTCTGTGCCTAGTACCCCATAGAAGGCCCAGGGGATGTCATGTGGGGGGTGGAAAAGGCCTTCTCTGGGCCTAGTGCCCCCATAGAAGGCCCAGGGGATGGCATGTGGGGGCGGAAAAGGCCTTCTCTGGGCCTAGTGCCCCATAGAAGGCCCAGGGGATGGCGGGGGGCGGAAAAGTCCTTATCTGGGCCTAGTGCCCCATAGAAGGCCCAGGGGATGTCGTGTGGGGGCGGAAAAGGCCTTCTCTGGGCCTAGTGCCCCATAGAAGGCCCAGGGGATGGCGTGTGGGGGCGGAAAAGGCCTTCTCTGGGCCTAGTCCCCTCATAGAAGGCCCAGGGGATGGCGTGGGGAGCGGAAAAGGCCTTCTCTGGGCCTAGTCCCCTCATAGAAGGCCCAGGGTATGGCGTGGGGGGACGGAAAAGGCCTTCTCTGGGCCTAGTGCCCCATAGAAGGCCCAGGGGATGGCGTGTGGGGGACGGAAAAGGCCTTCTCTGGGCCTAGTCCCCTCATAGAAGGCCCAGGGGATGGTGTGGTTGGGCGGAAAAGGGCTTCTCTCACTTGCTTCAGCCTTGAGGGCCTGTCCCTGCGCTCACACTCCAGATGGTCCTCTCCTGTCGGAGGACTGGAGCAGACTGAGCTGAAAACACTGACCGGGGCTGACGTGGGCGGGACTTTGCGAAGCAGCCAGTCAGCCCTGGCCAGTGTCTTCTGACTGCCAGTTCTTGAGCCGAATCAATTATGGCAAGCATAGAACTAAAATTCAAATATATATAAGGACAGGATAAGAGTCATCATCCTGGGATAATATCCTATTAGGTGTTTCCATCCTGAGATTTTTCCTCAAATCTCTACATTCAAGATAGAGGCTTGAATCAGAGTTTGAGACAAGATGAAACAGTAGAAAACAGAAAGTGTATTTGGAGATTGTATGATACCAAATGTGTTGATTGAACATTAACAGTGCTATCATAAGAACACTTTACTGGGATTAAGAGACTTGGAAACACTTGAGCAAGATTCTGAGTAAACATGCTTAGGATTCTCAAGTGCAAGCTTGAGAAGAGTTACCCATTTAAGCACATTAATTTCAGTAGATTTATAACAATGTAACTCTGTTTAGGACTGCACCTGTAGTCACCGCTGAGAACCACCTGAACATTGATATCTAGAGCTGGTACAGGTGACAGCCACACAGAACATGTAAGGAGGGACAGTGGATGACAGCACTCTAGATCCACCCCTGGCCTCTATGTGATCACCTGGTTGTCTGCAGGGTCTATCATTTGGAGGAAGTGACCACATGAACTTTCCTTCCTTGTAGCCAGTGACCTTTGGGAAACACTGCAGCTGAACACAGGGAGGAAGCATACACAAAGCTACGTCCTCTGTGCAAAATGGGCAAGATCGGCAACTGCCCATACACGTTCATTCTCTATTGTGACCCAGATCTTGTGGAATGGCCTGGCCAATGAGGTCAGGAAGGCTCCCACTCTGTTGGCACAATGAACCCCTGTATCTTCCCAACTGTCTGGCAGATTTTTTCCGCCAAATCTTCAGCTCCCCTCAGTGACTGAGTTGCCCTACAGTAGTGTGTATATATTCTTTATCATAAAAGACTTGACTGTCCCATCCTATGTTTAGATATTTAGTTTAGGCTTCTTCTCAGGTCAGGAATTCTACTGAAAATACAGGAGCTGTCCAGTTTGTTTTTTAAAAAAACAAAAACAGCAACCCAAAGCCCTTGAGAAATGGCCCTTGAAGCAAATTAATTTTCAAAAACAGAATAAAGATTTTATTAAACAGGCAGGGAATGTATGTATAAATGGAATAGCCAAGGTTTTGAGATTGCAGAGGTAAAAAAGACTTCCTAATATTTACAGAGTTGAATTCATAGAACATTCAAGAGAGTTTATCTGTAGTTTTGTTTCAAGGCTTTCTATTTCTTTCTTTGATAAGTACTTTGGTTGCGGTCACACATGCAAGATAACGTGTGGGGGGGGGGAAGCAAGGCTATTTCCCCTGGAGGAATTTGACCCACAGTTGCACGATCACACAGTTCTTTGAAACTGCAGGGGCAGCCTGCCACCCTGTGATCAGATGCAACTGTAGATGAGACTTTTTTTTTTTGCCGTTTGTTCACAATGCGCTTAAACAGGGAATCGATGAATCACATTTCAGCACTGAGGGCTCCCTAAGGAGGGTGTGATGATGCATATACTGAGAAGGGGGGAAAAAAACAATGGCACAGAGTCAGGATGGCCTGATCAGACCATCCCGACGCCATGAGAGAGCGCTGGGGTGATCACACAGGGAAAAGTCCGTCCGTGACCTGTGGCAACCCCATTTGCTACTGGACTTTCCTGGTGTCTTTTTACTCCACTTCTGTGGCAGAGGAAAACGAGTTGCCGATGGGTGTGGGGCGCTTCCCAGATGTTCATGCCCTCGTGCCTATGGTGCAGCTAATTGTGCATGTGATCATGATCTTTGTTTAGTATAATTCAGCACTAACATAGTTCTTATTGATGTTTCTAGATTTCTTCCTTCAGACATTACAGGTTTTCTTTTAGATAATACAACTTTTCATTGATTCCTGAGGTGTCTAAGCTTCTCTTCTTTATCACAGACCAGGGTTCTCTTTCCAACCCCTTTCACTATCAGGAAGTTATTCTCCTTGTCTCTAAGAAGCAATACCTCCTTTTACTATTTGGCTTGTATGGGAGTTCTCTCTAACTACCCAGACCTTCTGCCACATCCTTCTCCAATATCCTTTCTCTGTATTAGGCTGTTCTTTAGCTTTTCTGAGTGAGAATTTAAATTCTCCCTCAAAGCAGTTTTAATATATTTAGGCAATGTAGAAGTACTTTTCTGACTATTGCCTGTCAGAAAACACTGACTCCCAAATGTCTCTTCCCTCAGAAGCCAAACCCTCTGGCTTCTGATCTAGACATTAGAAAGACCAAATTGCAAAAGATCTCTTTTCCCTCCAGATCAGCTGTTTTATTTCCTCTCTCAGCTGATGCTGGTCAATCAGAGAGCTAGTAAAGCAGCCAATCACATGACCTCTTTTCTCCATGGAAGATTAACTCCCTGACTCTCTGATACAAGCAGCATCTTAAAAAGCCTGCTTTTCTGTGCAAACCATCACAGCTGGCATTCCGCAAACTATGCCAAACTGAATTATTCAGGAGGGCATTTTTACAAAGGTAATAGACTGTGCTGATATGAATGGTTCAGAAAGATACATAGGCTGTGCTGATATGAATGATCCAGAAAGCTACTTTAACAAAAGTGGAAGGGACTGTGGACTATGCTACCATGCATATCATGTATCATCTGTTTCTGTGTGTTTTATCCTACAATGTAATTTCTACATTATTTGTGAATAGTTGTGTTTTGTTTCAGTGTTGTTTCATATTTCTGCAATCCTAATCCTATTTCATTTCTTATTGGATGTCCCTTCCTGTTGATTGTTTTGACTTAAACTATGTAATGTACCTCAAGACTCAGTGAGAAAGGCAGACTATTAGTGATGCTCTTTTGTAATAAAAATAATAAAAACATTACTTCTCCATCAGTGATCACATGTAACATAACTAGAATTAGAATCTACTTCATAAACTTGTGTCCTACTGTGAAATCCCAAACCTACATCAGTTCCAGGATAAATGTATTTCAGCAACACAGATCTTAACCTATGTCAATGTCATTTTATAATAGTTTGATGTGGGTCAGTTTCCTGACAGTTTATTCCTTAGGGGGGAAAGAAACCTCCAGAAACCAGGACTCTCAGAAAGGAATGTCAAATGAAACAAACAAGCATTGCAGAGGCATATAGTGTCATTGACACTGGTCTTAATATCCATGTCTATTATATTTAATCTTTTAAACTGGCAGCTCATCCCACATATCATCTGCAAATGAGGAGCATTTTCTGCACTGGAGAAACAGCTGGAGAAGGAAAGGCCACTGAGACCTGCTGGGCACCTTCCTGTAATGACAATGAAGGAGTAGTATGGCTGGGAAAGACAGATCTGAGGCAAGCACTGAAGGGCTAGCAACTTTTTTCTCAGTCCTGGTGGGCTCCAACAACTGAGGGTCCAGCCAGATATGAAAGTCTTCTTGTCTGTTGGGGATCAACACAAAGACTTTTTATCACATGTGCAGTGAGCATTTTGTGCCTCATATATGCACCAACTCTTTTCTGTTTTCAGCTACAGCAGACAGGGAGAAATGGCTTTATCCTCTTCTCTATGCTGTTCTTGCATCCTCAGACAACTCCTCTGAGCAGTTAGTTGCTCCACGTAACAGCTAACAGGCTCCCTGGGGCTGTCTGAGGATGGGAAAACAGCAGGAGGGAGAGGCTAAAGCCCTTTCTCCCTGCTTGCTGAAGCAAACAGGAAAAAGCTAGTGTGTGTCTGTGAAGCATAGAACTCTTACTGCACCTGTGATACAAAGTCCTTATGTTGTTCCCCAACAGACAGGAGAACTTTGTGATGGGTAGCTGGACCTTGAGGTGACACAGTTACAACAATAACTTTAATGACGTAAGTCAATAGGGAAGCTTAATCTAAAAGGGGATGGGAAATAATTCCTGGGTTCCAAGAGGGAGTCTTCAACTAGGTCTTTTGTAGATGCCCTTATATGAAGGAGGCATTTGGACTAAGGGATGCAGTTGCCTTGGCTACTGGGAACAGGAGCAGAACAACTCTCTGCTGCTGCTTCCCTTGAGCTTGAGATACTGCAGCTCAAAAGTCTCCCATATTCTCCAGCATTTCATGGTCCCGTTCTAGGTGCTCTGGGGCCCCTGCCACAACCTCAGCAATGAGCCCATGGGGTGCCAAAATTCCATCTCCAAAGGTAAATATGTTCTTACCTCATGAAAGGTCAGACCAGGTTGCAATTACTGCCTTAAGCAGCTTTTGTGGGCAGAGTGTGCGACCTCAAACTTGCTTGTATTACTTAACCAGAGGTGACTTCCAGCAGTTGTCCTTTTGGGCCACTCCTCCATTCCAGCTGCCTACTCTCACACCAATATGGAAGAAGAGGCAGTGAAGAACCAGGACAATTATCTGGTTTGTCAGATGACCCCTGACTCAAGGCTATTCTGCACCTCTGTTATATAAACACTTCTGTCTGATGTCCCAGTGTCACTCCACCCAGCATGATGATTTCACTTCTGGTGCAAGATGATCCACTTCTGGTTGCCATGGCAGCAGCCCCAATGACTTAGTCGGGGCTGCAGTAGACGACATGCCACTCTTCTATCTATAGGCAAAAAAATGTCACATGGTCTGGGATTAGAACTCTCAAAATGCAGAGTGTTAAGAAACCAAAATCTGAACTACTTCAACATCCTCAATGAATTCTCTTTCAAAACCAAGCCAGATAAAATTGGAATTTTTTGGAAGTTTTGAAAAGCAATGTTAAACAGGCTTTTAATGGAAAAGTATATTAGGGCTGCCTTTCCTTCATCACATTTCATGGCAGTTGCATGTTCAATACCATTCTTCTGCTCACAGGAGACTACCTTGGCACGTGGCCAAAAGACAGATTTATTTTCTTTTGAACGAGTCCTTCTTGCTCTCTTTCAAGTCAGATTGAATTTGTTCCTAGTAACTTCACGCAGCCGTCCGTGCTCTCCGTTCAAGCCTGTCTCCATTGATAATGCAGCTCACCTCCCAAAGGACAGCAGGCTGAAGCGTGCACCATTGATTGCAAAGAATGAATTTTTAAAGGGCCAAGTCCTCTAATTCTTATCCTGAGTCATTATCAGTTTTCATTTTCCACCACTGAAAGTAGCTAATGAATTATATTGATTTAACAAGCACTCATGTAGCAAAAGGTTTGATCTTTTCACTTAAATCTGTCACAGTCTCACCAGGTTGGGTACTGCTAGGGATACATTATTTAAAAAGCCTCCGTTCCTTAACTATCACACACTTCTGTTGATATTCCTTCCCAAGCCTGAATTCTTATTTCTACCTGCTTCATTCCTTCACTGAGCCCAGGAAGTTAATATGCTGTACCTTCTAAGCCTGCAGTCCATCCCCACCATTACAGGAAGGTAGATCTCACTGCCTTGAAAGTAAGAGCACTTTCCCCTTCACATTTTTGTACCTGGTAACAAAACAAAACACACATACCTCCAGGCGGCAGAGATCTGTTCATCTGGAGAAAATGGCTGCTTTGCAAGGTGGACTCACTGAAGTCCCTCTCTTCCCCAACCCCACCCTCCACCCCCCACATCTCCAGGTATTTACCGACCTGGAGTTGGCAACTCTATGCAAGGGACATCTACTCCCATATGAACATGTTTTGAATATTTAATGTTTGCTGCCTCAGGGACCCTGAGCTGGTTGGAAAGTTGGCATAAATATGTAATTTGTACTCAGATACCTATAACCAAAAATGAATGAGAAGCAGCCTTCAAGGTGGGAACACAGCCTTCCCTTTTCATTTCCAGAGGTACATAATTGGACTGGTGAACACTGGAGAAGCACTTTTAACCACACAGTGAATCATAGGTGGAGTCACAAAACAATAAACTGAAACAATGTTCCTTTTGATGTTTAGTATGCAGCTTTAAAATGGGAGAAAGCCAGGCTAACCCTCCTGAAGAAATATGTGCTAATACTCCTGCTTTTGGTATGTCTGTGTATATCTTCAGGCTATTGGCTTGGACCAAAGTGTTTCTACAAATTGAAGGATTTTTAAACATAGAGTGTGACTTTCTTTCCTCCCTCTGTAGCCCCAAATACCCTCTAATTTGGGAGGCATTTGGGGCAGAAATGGGAGAGGATGGGAGAATGTTACATTCTGTGGATGGGTCCAAGACATTAGGGTGGAACCTACACTATCCTACAATTCTACTGAACAGAGTTTGAAGCCTTTGTCCAGCCTAAACAGACTTATTTCAATTTGCCCTTGAAGACTATCTGGAAGCTGCAGTTGGTACAAAATTGACTGGAACATTGATTGGATTGGGTCATAGGGACCATATCACTGCATTCTTATTCCATCAATACTGGCTTTCAAATTGCTTCCAGATTCAATTCAGGATCCTGGTATTGACCTTTAATGCCCTGTACAGCCTGAGACCAACATAAATGAAGGATCACTTTCTCCCATATGAACCTAGCCATTCATTCCGGTCACCTTCAAAGGCCTTGCTTCAGTTGTCCCACTATCTGAGGTTAGAGAGGTGGCAACCTGAGAAAGGGCCTTCATGGTCATGGCACTAAAACTCTGGAATCCTTCCCCAGGGAGGTTCATCTGTCTCTCTCAGTTGGTGTCTTCCACCAGTGGGTGAAGACTCTTTTTTCATTTGGCATACCCCCAATAACAGTAACATACCCCCTCCTCCCTGGTTCTGATATTGCTTGTTTGTGTCTTCACTTAATTATTTTATAATTTTAAACATTTTTAATTGTTCAAA
This sequence comes from Gekko gecko, assembly GCA_029375565.1. NCBI lineage: Eukaryota > Metazoa > Chordata > Lepidosauria > Squamata > Gekkonidae > Gekko > Gekko gecko. The sequence continues at coordinate 65,952,927 of JAPDNY010000002.1, read as the reverse complement.
TGTTTTTATGTGCATTGCCTTGGGGGATCTGATCAAGTGGAAAGGTGGCATAAAATGATTTTAAATAGATAAAGAAATGGCTTTCGTGTTGGAGGATGGCTACTTTGAGGATGGTTTGATACACCCCATTGTTCTTTTCTGTTGGTAGGGTGAGATTTTTACCCAAATCTGTTCCTTTTAAAAAAGTCAGCTTGCTTACAAATCCATTTAATTACCTTATCAAATGTTACTGTTTGCTCTAATACAGACAAAAACGTAAATTACAACAAAACACAGCTGTTACTTTGGCATAATATTCAACTAATATTCTATCCACCTACTCTTTTGTCTGTTTCTCCAAATAACTCTTTCTCCTTTGACCCCATATATTGCAAATACCAAAGACATTAAAAAAAACCAACCTAACATTATTACTTGTTCTACTGGAATTTCGGTCTCTTCCAAGGTAGCACTTTAATTGTGGCCTGGGATTAATCAAACAGCAACTAGTTTGAAAACTATCTATAGCCAAACCTCAAAGTTAACTACTGAATGAAAGTTTCTTTTCATTCCTGAGTTTTATAATGATATTCTTTGCAACAACCAAAGCAAGATAAAAGTGAGGATATAACAAGAAGAATAATTTAGGGGAGGTACAAAGAAGGAAATCACAGAGAAGAGACGATGCAATGCAGTGGAAGGGGGAAGAAAGTAGAGCAGGCAGAAAAGGAGAACATGGTTCTTGTCAACAGGCAATATCTCTGCCTTTGAGCACCTTGCTACCATAATAGAAATGCTGTTAATCTATTATTTACTTCTTTCATTTATACTCTGTTCTTTCTCAGAAGTGCTCAGAGGTACTTATCTACAATCCCCATGTAGTCAGTCTATAGATTATTGTGTTGTAGGAACGGCAAACATGACCAGAAGTATTACTGTGGTTAACACCAGAAAAAAAACAAAATTCCAGTAGCACCTTAAAGGTTAGCAAAATTTGTGGCAGGGTATGTGCTTTCCTGAGTCACTGCTCACTTCTTCAGATACCGCTAGAATGTGAGTTCATCTGTTATCCATCTTTATATCTTGGAGAGTGGAATGATTTCAGATGTCGAATGATAATAGCAGGCCTGATTGGATTAGGTGTGATATGCAGAGGGGTAGTAAGCATGGAGATACCAGCACTGGTAATGAGACAGGAAACCTAGGATGCATTGTCTTGAACTTCATTAACAAGGGGCTCTATATTCACAAAAACTATTTGGAAGATCCAGGTCAGATCACTGGCGTTGGTGAAATCACATAATAAAAACATACGTTATTTCAACTTGTCTTTGGGACTTAGTAACTTTAGTGGGTAAAAAAACCTGACAACCCTACCTTGCTGATTCACAGTGCTGCAAAACCACCATAAACCACCATAAAGCATGCTGCTAAAATGTGGCAATGAATTAAGACAAACCTGAGCTTCATTAGTATGAATTTTACTGTTACGCATTCAGAATATTCACTGGCCCTAAAGAGTAAAGATTTTTCAAGCAGCTGTCCAATTGAACATGTCTTCTGTATATCACATTCTTGAATGGCAAAGTCAGATGCTACAATCATCCATTCAGCAAAGCTAACAAATATGTCAATTTCCATCTCTGAAGTACATAGAGATATGCATTCTCTACACAACACTACAACACATGCTAGTAACAATGCATTAACAGAAAGGCTGGTTGCAGACTCCAAAACATAGTTAATTTTGATGTGATCACAGTTGGGGTGCAGAGGGAAGAGGAATTAGTTACTTATAATATGTAAATAAAGCACTGATTCATCTAGACTGTTTTGTGCAAAGCTACAAAGCATAATCCAGGCTCATTCTATTTATCTGAACAAAATTAATAGAATTAAGACAAGGAATTGCCTCCTTTGAATGCACACTGGGAGATATCAAGCACAACAGATTCCTGCTATTGGAATATACTTCCCAGTTTTGCTCACAGAAACATCTGGCACTGTTCCTTTTAGCAATGCCTAACTAAAAGGAGCACAACAACATCAGAAATCATTATTAAATGTGGATGATCGAACAAGTGAAATAGTAATGACCATTTTGTTTTATCCAGTGTCTAGTCATCATATTAATTAACACCTCTTCACCAAAGACAACCTACAGATGCATAAGCATAAACCAAACCGAAAGATCTTTTACATTCATCCTGTGGCTGTCAATGTTCCTTATTCATTTCAGCACTGTGGCTTGCAATGAACCAGCACTTATTATAAAAACACCTGCTTCTATTGTACCTCAGGCTACTCTGTAATCACTCAGGCTGTAAGACCAAATGGGCTCTCCTCAGCTCGAATACAAAACAAGAGGAGCTGTGTTGATCCGCTCCCCTGTCTAAGCTGAATTCTGGTTTGGCTTGGAAATCATATATTGAAGGATCACACTGAACCATCACCTCTATTTTCATATATCCATTTCTTAAAAGGAATTATTTTTTATCCTGGCAAAGCACAATGTGCAAATGAATACACTCATGCTTGTGTAAGACCACTAGAGCCCACCTACACCCCATAATATGGCTGCAATCACAGTAAAGTCCTAGGTAGCAAACTGGGTCAATTTGCTGATGTTGGACTTCAGTGCTGCTCCTATTACTTTCTTCTGATCTCAGTTAAGAATACAGCCAGATACTCAAAAGAGTTGGCACTGGGCCAAATGACCTACTGACTCTCAAGAAACTCTTTATAAAAAATAATTTAATGATAGCTGTATAATGATAAAGTTGTGTGGTTGCTGCCCAACAGACTTACCAATTAAAATGGGTATTGTCCAGGGCAAGGGTAACAGGAAAGGTCACAGCTTAATAAATAAGGAGTAAAAGAGAGACAGAAGATGACGTGATAGCACAAAGGCTTGAAAGATGAAACTGTGGCATGTAAGTTTTAAGATGCTACTGAGAAGAGAGTTTACTTGATGGATACAGATGAGAAGACCTTTCCAAGCATGGAAGTTGTATGTCACAAAAGTTAAAGGGGAAAAAGATGGCAATACAGTATAGTATCTCTACTAACACCCATCATAACAGCATTTTCTTCACATTACCTCACCTCAGCACCTCTCTCCATGATTTCTGAAGCAGTGGGAACCAAACTTCAGGTCAGATCCCATCAGTAGTTTCTGGGACCACTGTAAATGCAGCAGCACATAATGGGAATGATTTCAGGGTAATGGAATCAAAACCCAAAAAAGGAGTAGGTGAAAGTTCTGGTGTTATGAACTGACTGAGCCTGCCTGTGCAGGAAAGACGGGTTATAAATCGAAAATAATAATAAATCATAATAACAACAATAATAAATAATAATAATGTAACCCTAAACCAGCTGAGCCCTCCAAATCAACACATTCATGTAGAACAAGGATAGGCAACCCTTTTGATCTAACCTTTACATCTACTTAGGGAGATGCTGGTGTGTCAGCAAGCCAAAGGGGGAAAGACAAGAATTATAGCTGGCTATACACAATGGGAACAAGCTAGGTCCCTGGGATGCTACTACAGGGGCTCACCTCAGGCTTTTGGGCAGAGAACTGGCCTTCATTCCAGGGCAAAATGCCCTGTTGAGCAGGCATGCAAAGGGATGCCTACTAGTTACTCTAGATCACCTGCTGGTTCAGCCCATGACCTGCTTGCCAGTCATGATTAGAGATTTGATCATTCACTGTGGTATTTGTATAGTGTTCCCTTTTCCTTGTAGGTCAGGGTTAGGGTATTCACTCAGGTTCATACCACAGAGATGACTTTGCTCAAAAGAACATCCATTGTGGCATCCATTTGCACAATTACACTCTCACTGCTCACCACCCATCTGCTGCCAGTCTCAAGTTTTACAAGACGTATAGTTAAAAGAAAGAAAAAATTGAGATTATTGAACTGAGGTTTATTACTTTGAAGCTAGGTGATTTTGCAATCCTTCCATATGATGCTTCACAAACAGGTGTCACTGACTGTGCAGGCTCAAAAAAGAAAAGAAAAAGGAAAAAAAAAAAGGTCATGCAGTATACTCAGTGCATCCCATTGAGCAGGGGTAAAGAAGGGGGATGAAGTGCAAATGACTCTGGTCTTTAATTTAATAACCTGTCCATGGCCCCAAGAGATACTGTGCCTTTTCAGCAGTAAATTAGAAGATTTTGTTTGCAGACTGGGGGAAAGCGGCTGCAAGCTGCAACTTATTTATGAAGGTAGAACATGGCCCTTTAGTGGCTATTGTGTAGGCACAAAGCTTCTCAGTCTGGTGCTATGCATGAGATGAACTTTGACAAGAAACATCAAAGATATCTAGTCAAGAGGGTTTAAGCAAGGGAGTTCAATCAAGGTAAGTTTCCCTGGTGAACGAGTTCATGCCAGAGTTCTCAGCAAACCTACCCTGATGTGTATAAAGTTCAGTACAGAAACAGGAACATGTCTTTGAAAACAGGTGATGGAGGATATTGGGCAATGAATGGGAGATGGCTTCACACAGAACATAGGACTGCACAGTTTGCGGAAAGCATGAAAATCTCACGGCCCTTCAGGGCTTCCTGCAGAGTGCCATATGTCTAGCAGCTGGGAGGAAATTTTTCCAGTAACAAAAATGAAAATACAGGAACATCATTTTACTTCAGATGAAATTCTCCAAAAATGAAACCACAGTATGATCAACTATTTCATCAGACAAGCTATGAGTCTCAACTATAGCAAAACAACAATATGCTGCAAAGGGTGTCAGCTTAGGGGAAAATGCTAGAACACTGGCCCTTTGAAGCACATCATGGCTTCTGAATATGTCCTCTTCTGCATTTTTGGCATATATATGAAAGAGAGGGCTGTGATACAAGAAAAACTGAATAGCAGAGGGGCCAAGATGAAGAAGATTAAAATTCTGATGTTGCTGCAGCAGATAAAGAAACACAATTCTTCTATTGTGGAGGGATCTAGAAAACCTACGACTGTTTACTCAGAAGTAGCTCTCATTGTGTTCAGTGGGATCTGATCCCTAGCTAGCATTTTAGTTGCTGTGAGCCACAGAAGAAAAGGTGGAGCTAGGACAGAAGGGCACATCAAATGCTACCATTTTGGCAACATCCTCAAAGATTCACATGTGAAATATCATGCAGAGCTGGGACTTCTTCTCCCCTTTCATCTGTCTTCACTATTTTTACACCCTTTCAACTTCATCACTGTAGCTGCTAGACAAAACACACACACACACCAGCTATAATGCACTTCATACACTTTGGTTGCCTCCAAATACCCCTGCGGGAAAGCACACTTCATTGTGAGGAATTAGCGGTTTATTGCACTGATCTCAGTTATTCCGATAGCATGCCTCTAAGGGCCTAATATTGCATTATTTATTTGGGGAAGGAAATCTGAATTGACTTATGTTGTCTATGTATTTCAGCAAGTGGGGAACTTTGATGCCCCAATGAATTTTCTTTCTAAATTTCAGATTTTTTAAATATCTTTTTGCAAACCTGGGGCTTCAGGTTTGTAGAAAAATCTCCCCTTTCTTTTCTTAGCTCCATTTAGTGGCTCTACTGATCATACACTCAATAGCTGATTCAGAATTAGATATAATGATATCTGTCCACCACAGACTGAATAATCTGTTCCTGCTGAAGTCAGCAGCAGCAGCAGCAACAGCAATAATAAAGCTTAGAGAGTAAGTGGGCCCCAATACTCTCCAACTTGACTCCACTATTTGCTGGAATGACAGCACAGAAGTAGCAACTTTCAGATTACTGCCTGTGTAAAACTCTTTCACTATCAGCCACACATGGCAACCTATCTTAAATCAGCAGTTTTCTTCCACAGACATGATCCATTGTATCAAAACTCCATTTTAAATTTACAAAATTGTGGATACAGACATGACATATTATGTATTTATTTATTTCTGAATTAAACTTTTAGGCCGCACTCCCCCATATCTACAAGGCTCGGTGTAGTGAACAATAAAACACATTCATAGATTAATAAAGTAATTAAAACAATATATAATATAGCAATTTAAAATTTCTAGATGTTGCTAAAAACCTCCAAATCATGCCATTGCCACATGAGGAAGGCAAGAGAAACAGGGGAAACCAAGCCTGTAGCTATGGTAGGGCATTTCAGGGCTCTGCCCCTAAAATGTGAGGCACACCTCACACCAGTTGCTGCCCCTCTCCCCCTCCTCTCCTTCTGTGACATTAAAAGTGCCTGCTGTCCCACAAAATTTTCCCATGCCCCACCAATCGAAGATTTCTGGCTACGGGGCTGGTGGAAGCCATCACTGTCCTTAATCAAAGGCCTGGTAGAATACCTCTGCCTTACAGGCCTGTGGAACTTCATTAAGTTATGCAGGGCATGGATGCCATTTAGCAGAGAGTTTCACCAGGTCAGAGCCAGAGCCTAAAAAGTCCTGGCTCTGGTCAAGGACAGCTGGATTTCTTTCAGGCTGAGGATCACCAGTAATTTCTTCTCTGCAGAGTATAATGCTCTTTGGGGGTAAACTTTATAGATGAACACATGACACTGCATTAATCTGGGCTACACCATTGGTCCATCATGGTCAGTGATGTCTACTCTGACTGGCTGTAGGTCTCCAGTGTCGAACTGAAGTCTTTCACATGACCTACTTTACAATCCTTTAACTGCAGGTGCTAAGGACTTGCATCATGCAAAACAGATGTTCCAGTACTGATCTGTGGCCCCTCCTCAAAAGTCCCATGATCAAACAAGAAACTCAGAGGGAGAATGGAGAGGAACCTCTGCTTCTTTCTTCTTGTAGCTGCTGCTGCTTGACCACTTTCTCTGTGTAGGCAGGGTACAGAGTTGCCAGCTCTGGGTTGGGAACTACCTAGCAGTTTTGGGGAGTGGAGCCTGGGGAGGGTGGTATTTAGCATGGGAGGAACTATTGCCATAGAGTTCACCTTCCAAAATGGCCATTTTCTCCAGGTGATCAGCTTTAATCCCAGGAGATCTCCAACTATGACCTGGAGGTTGCCAACTCAGGTGAGGAAGGAAGAAAACAGAAAGCAATGACACCTTTTCTTCTTAGTCATTGGCACTACCACCTGCTTGCTTTCTAGCCTGCAGGGGAATGGTTGAGGAAGGAAGGAAGGAAGGAAGGAAGGAAGGAAGGAAGGAAGGAAGGAAGGAAGGAAGGAAGGAAGGAAGGAAGGAAGGAAGGAAGGAAGGAAGGACCATCAACAGTGCCTCCTCCTCCTCTCCCTCCTCCTGGCTTCCACTGTTTGCCCATTTTCTCTCTCTGGTGGGGGCAGGACAAAATGATGGTTGAGACAAGAAGGCAAGCTACTTTCTCCTTCCAGCCACCAAGCTTCTTCTCTGGCTTTTATCAGCGTCAGTTTTCTGCAAATCCCCCTCCCATTCACCCACTCATGAGATCTCAGCTGCCATTTCTTTACATTGTTGGAGCAAGTGCATACGACATTTTTTCAGCTTAGGGATTCTTGTATTCCTCCCCCCCCCCATGTGGATGGACTATGACACAATTGTCACGTGTTCATAAATTACTGAGGTTTTCTTAGCTGCCTTGAGCCTAAGGAGATAAGGCAGGATATAAATGTTTTAAACAAATAAAGGTGGAAAACCCACAAAAGTCCATTTTGACATTTAAAGCAGAAGGCAAAGAGCCAAATTCACAGCTTGGCTCTCCCCAGCCAGGATTTCACTCAAAGATGCTGCCTCCCACTGCTGCTTTGTGTTTTGGAGAAACATAGGTCCAGCTGGGTGTCCCAGGCAGTTTCATCATTAGAACTTTGTTGGTCTCACAAAACAATTTATATTTATTTAATTTATTTGTACCCTGTTTTTCTCCACAATGGGGACCCAAAGTGGGTTACATTGTTCCCTTAGGTAAAGAACACTGCCCACATTAGTCCCAGCTCATGTTGAAAAATATTCAGATGTGGCTTTCAAGTGACGCAGAACTCTTTCTAAAGCAGGGGGGGGAGAGAGAGAGAGAGAGAGAGCGAGAGAGAGAGAGAATTTCTAGGTAGGCATTAATCTAATCAGGTGTTTAGTCTTTCATAACAAAGAAGCAGGGAATGTTGACAATATTACACTCAGGCCATGCTGATAAGGAATCAATTTAGAAGATGTCCTCCAGGGACAGTGGAGTAAATGGAAACTATATGCTCTTTTTGTAAATGTCAGGAAGCTCTTCCCTCTTTTAGTGGTAAGCATCACCACTGTCCTTCTTTAGCACCGCATAATGCATGCTAGACACGCATTCAGCAATTCATTTTATGCTGGGAGTTGAACTTGCTGGTGATGCAAGCCTGAGATTTGCCCCAAGGGCTACCTGGTACCTTCATGCTGATGTATACTGATAGAAATGCATAAATCTTCTCTGGGAGACTATAGAACCTTTCCCTACATTTTGTTTAGATTTATATATGGTCATCCCTGGTATGCATAGTGTTACCAGAGGCACTGCCTTTTATTCTTGGGTAGCCCCAAAACAGGGGTGCCCTACTTTCTAACCTGAACCAAAGTCCCCAAAAGCCAGGCACTCTCAGCTTGACCACAGAGTTGGGCTGCAAGTGGTCTGCAAAAGGGATTTCATATTCAGGTTTCATAAGGTGACCTCAGAGCAAGTCTTCCCCCTCCACCCAGCAGAGATTATGCTCATGGAATAACAATGAGTTCCAGAGGTAAGTATTTAAAAGCCACCTGGCACTCTTCAGCACCTTACCCAGCCTTTTGTGTTTCTTTGTCTTTCTTGCCTCTGTCCCTCAAGATACCGGGAAGTCTCCATCGAAGTGTGTATGTGCAGACGATGTCATCTGACGCTGCCATGTCTGCAAGGGGGGATATGTTAGCCCTGACGCCATTATGGGGCTTTGCTATGGACTGTTTGCTGTTGCCACATGGTCTGTCTAGACTGTAAAATGGATGCCAAGGTAGAAGCCCATAGAGAAAGGAAAAAGCTGTCTTTTTACTCTGAGGGACTCCATTACATACCTGCTGCATGTCACATACACGGATTAAGGGCCATACAGCAGACAAAGGACTTTCCCTCTGCCAGTCGTTTGCATGAAGGGATTACCCAGTCAAGCATTCAAATTGTTAACGACCCTTCCTGATGCTAATCAGGGACAATCAGGGAAGTCTCCCACCTTTTGTTTACCTGGCCAGCAAGTCCTATAATCCATTCAACTAGACACCCAACACCTGGCTTCTATTGTTAAATTCAGACCCTGCCTCTCTGGAAGCCCATTGGTCAAACCTAAGGTCTGCCTCTACTGACATCACACACCCCTGGGACTCATCATTGGTCCAGGAAATCTTTTGTTCTCACCTGGGACCAGCCCCCTGGGCCACCCATTGGGCTGCATTGTCTTACAGTGGGTATATCCCAGAACTCACACGGCCTTAGTGTGTGTGTCTCTGCCATGAGCCAAAATGGCAGCCCACCCCTGAACCCTCTGGGTTTAGGCCACAATCCTTCTTCATGGACTTCTGCACATCTGACAGGTAGTATCACCTCTCCATAAGCCATCAATCCCCTCTGCTTTCTTAGTTCCATTTTATGTGTGTGAATGCTTGAATACTGTTTGTGTGTTTGTGAATGAATAAATAAGGATTATATTCAGTAAAATAATATTTTATTAATTATACCTGGTCTCTGTGTCTTTTACTGGGAACCATTACAGACTAGCAGCATTCTCTGTATATACAGGCGAGAATCCAATAATAATAATAATAATAAACCAATTGCTATATTTAAAAATAGAGCAATTGGGCTAAAAGGAAATGGAGGCACCGCTGGGATTCGCCCTGACCATCTGAACGTGCATGCTAGTCGACACGTGTTCTTCAGATGGCCAGACGTGGAGAAGAAGCTGTTTGTGTGGTTTCAGTAAAGACCTGTGTGAAAGGTTGCTGTCTGTGTGATTGGCTAGAGAGCATTTTCTGTTGTGGGAGGCTGTTTTTCCCCTTTGTCTCCTTCAGCAACTCCTGGTCTATTTTGTGGGGTGGGAACCAAGACCGATAGTGTAGGGTGTTAGGAATTGCACCACACTACACCACACCACACTGTGCAGGCAGCCATAACTGTAAACTAAGAGGAGCCGCAGCAAGGTTCCAACCGTCCTCCAGAGTCTCTGGAAGCCCACTTCCCTGTCCCTTTCAGCTTTGACTAGCTAGCAGAGCGTAGAATTAAAGTGAGCAAAGAGGTCCGCTCGCTGGAGTATATTATTCCGAGGACCCTAGGTCGGAGGTTTTCCTGAAGCCTTCCCGGGTTTATAGAGGTTATCCCGGCAGGACAGGGTGTCAAAAACCCCAATAGACCGGTTTAAAGGAGTAATCCGGCAAGGGACGTGAGGCCCAGGCCAAGCCCACACTCAAAACTCCGAATTAAAAGGGTTAATGGTAAGCCCGGCGGGGACAGAGGTCTAGCCTAGAAAAACCAGATGGAATAGTGGATGGGAATATCCTGAAATTCTCCCGGGTTAAGTTGGTTTTCCTGGTCACGGGTGGAACGCCTTAAAACCTTCTATATAGTGGATGGGAATATCCTGAAATTCTCCCGGGTTAAGTTGGTTTTCCTGGTCACGGGTGGAACGCCTTAAAACCTTCTATAATCCAAGTCTTAGAGCACTTGGGAACCATAAGCCAGAGAACCTGCCAGTGAGCTGTAGAATCCTTACTGGTTAGAAACATCCAAGTTTTAGAACACTTGGAAACCAGAAGCTGAATGTGTGTTTGTGTGTGGGTAGCTGCACACCAGCATCCCACATGGACTTTGAGACTCCAGGAATCAGGGTCTTTTTCCCTTTGGTGGCCATTGGCCTTTTTGGTTTGTAAAGTAAGTTTGTTCCTCAGATTTGAGAATCTGAAGTTAAGCAAAAATGCTAAGTTAAAAACAAGAGGAAGTCTGACCTTGTAATCAAGATCCTCTCTCTCAAATTCCCCTTTTCCCAAATGGAAGGAGACCTGGAAAGGGTGATAGAATTGTAACAGAATATACAAAATGCCAGGCAGTCTTTTTAGAAATCAAACTGCCTTGCTCCCTAGCCTCTTAAGTAAAACCCAGCAGGCAGAAGTAAGTCACCAGTCTTGCCATGCTGAGATTAAATTCCCCTGAAACAGCAGCTTGAGACCCTGGTTGCATTTGCACCCCATGTGATGCTGCTAGAATGAAACTTCTGGGTATGACCAGGCCAACTCTCAGTATAGAAACAGAAGCAGTCATTAAGTACAGCCACTTAATGGCTGGAGCAAAATAAATAAGACAGTGAATGCCTAAAGTAAAACCTCCCCCCATTCCAACTCCAAACTGGGCAAGGAATGGAGTGCACACAGGACTTCCCTGTGGAAAGAACTGAGAAAGAAAGGAAAAACCTCACCCCTTAGCTTATTGCCCAGAGAATAGCATCTCCCTTTGGTAGTGCCAGCCTCCAGGCAAGACCTGGAGCTCTCCCGGAGTTATAGCAAATCTCCAGACTGCAGAGTCCAGTTCCTCTGCAGAAAATGAGTGTTTGGAGGAGAGGGAAGACTATGGCTTTTGCCCCACTGGAGTCTTCATCCTTCTTCCCACCCAAGCCTAGATCTCCAGGAATCTTCCACCTGGACCTGGCAACCTTACTTAAAGCTCAACTAGACCAATGAGTCCAAAAATCTGTAACTTTTATGTAAGTAAGGAACCTTAGCTGCAGAACTCAGGCCCCAGAAAGAACCTGAATTCAGTGGACAGTGCAGCTATGTCACCAAAATTCCCAAAACATGCTTAAATGCTTGAGAGATGAAGTCCAATACAGATGTAGCATCAGAAATAGTCTTTCTATAATTACTGGCATAATTGAGAGAAATTGAGAAAATTCTGTACCTCTGGTTTTACCTTTTAAAATATAGAATTCTAGAAATCCCATTCTCTTCCCAAATGCCTTTGGGAGAGAATTGGATCCATTTCAGTCATGTTTAAAACAGCCAAAAGAGTGGAAATTTAACACTTGCCTAATCAGGAAACTTTAGCAGCCCCCCCTTCTTCACTGTGATCAGCACAGGAAGACAAAAGAGAGCCAGATGCCCCTCGAGGCGAGCCCAACTTTGTCTCCGTGACTGTCAGCGTAGGAATACAGCTTCAAGAGAGAGAGAGAGAGCATTTACTGATCAAGATTTGTCCTTCTAACTAATTACTACTAAAGGTATTAATATGTAGGGAATGTACTAATGATTAATGTGTACTAATTTTCTTCTGACTTTTCTGTCTCAAATTGAAGAGGAAAATGTAAGACTCTCACTCTCCATTTAAAATTCAAATGAACCCGCTGACTTGCCACCTTCCAGGGGAAAACCCAAAGGAGGACAAGATAAGAAGGCTCCTAGCTAGATTAATGGCCCTTCTGGAGGGTAACAATTGCACCTCCTTCTTTTGTTAAGAGAAATCTCCCTCTGTGAAGGAACTAGGGGGGAGCACAGAAAGGAAAAATGTTTTCTCCTTTGGTTTTTAAGGCATAGATGGGGAATGAAAATGCATAGAGAAGACTGATCTTTTCTTCCCTTTTGAATTTGTAATTCCTTGTCTATTACAGGAAGGTCATCTTCCTTCCCCCCATTCCAAAGTTTAGTTTTTGTTTTTTTTAAAGGTCCGTTTTGTAATTGTTTTTACATGGTAATATTGTTCCCTTTTAATTTTAATGGAAATCTTTCTTTAGAAAGTTAAAAATACATTTATTTGCATCCTCTTCCTTGGAATTTCTCATGATTAGAGATCCCTTACTTTCAAAATGGTACATTTAAAAATAGATTTTAAAATAGATTTGTTTCTGTTCCATTAATTTATTACAGCATCTCGATTTTAAGCTTTGTCTTATCTTCCCATTCTTATAGAAGGGAATCTCTTTTTAAAATTTCTTGGTAAATTTGTGTGATCTAGAACTTTTTCATCTCTTTAAGGTTTTATAAATACTCTTTTGGTTTTGGAATTAGCTGTTCTCTTAAAGCCCCACCTTTAGGGCTAACGTTTCTTTAGTTTTGATATCAGTTTATATATAGCTACCATAGAATATTTTAAAGGGTTTAAGTCTGGCAGCACATCCCTTCTGATTTTGTTCTAGTAATCTATATGCCCAGGCCCCCTTCAGCCCAGTTTCTACTAGCAAGGAAAGAAACTCTGTACATGCTCAGAAGAACTATTTGCTGGCACAAAGCCTGTGCCAGAGACAACTTTTTTTCTTTCTTTCCTCTTCTCTTGTGGTGTGATCTTTGGCCGACTTCTTAAATCATGCAGAATTATCAAGGGCTACTGCCTCTTCTCTTCTCTTGGATTTTCAATCCTGTCTGTAATTTAGCTACTTGATTCTTTCATCTTTATTTTGTTTAAGGGCTTCCTCTTTGAGGTACACAATCAGTACCTGATGCTCTAAGTTTATTCTCCTATTTAAGTTTTATCCCTGCACGGCTAGAGCATCTTTCTATCCATGCAAACCTGTTAATCTGTCTCTCAAGTTCTTTCATATCTGCAGGAACTGAAAATCTGAACCTGCAATTGAAGTCTTATGCCTGATAGTAAAGGCACACCTTATAAGTTATTTTAGGAATTGTTTGTTTTATATGTGTGTTAATAATTATTGCTTTCCAGCTTTTTGTTAGCTTTGTTTTTGGGGTATGACCCACCCCCATAAGCCGGCAGTTTTCCCTGGGGGCCTCCAACTTTTTCTACAACAGCCATGGCAATCTAACTTCTTTTTTTTTTTTTTTGAAACGTTCTTTTGTTTGGCCATTTTTATAACTTCTTGGCGCCTCCAAACTGTGCACATCTTCACCTGGAACTCTGCTCTGGTCACCATAATAAAAACTGAACGTTCAGCTATTTCCAATTGTACCTGGAGAATACTCTTGCTATGCATATGCATCAAAGACTTTCCAAGATTCCTGTTCAGCCTACAAGACCTCGTGGTCTTGCTAAAGCCATTGCTCCCTATTTGCTACGCACCCAAGTCGCCTCCTAATTTGCCTTTGCTCCAGTTTCAGCAAAGGACCTGCCAATTACCAGCTGCCTTCTCTGGTCCTCCAGCCACTGCTGACCTGCAAATTGCTTGCAAACCATCTCATGGACATTGGATGCCACCTCAAGGGCAGGCAACTCTCACAACCAGCTGCAAATACCTCATGGCACCCACCCAGTTATTACTTTGGGACCCAAGAATTGCTTTTTGGTCCCTGAAAGCATGACACTAAGGCTCAGATTGCCTGTGCCTTCTGGCAACTTAGGTACCTAGGGGGGGTGGTTTCAAAAATGTATCAATGTTCCTTACCCACATTTATCTGTAATGTTCAACTGAAACTCAAATTGATTTGTATCACTGACTGTATTTATTCATTGGTCCATGTCATTTTCATGTTGTTGCTCACATGTTCTAAATGTTTTGTAATCATGCTTTTACACACATTCATTCTCAATTCTTCCAGCATAGCATTTGCATTGCTTTTAGTTATCTTTCTGCTTTAAGTTTGCTTAACCCACCAATTTTTGCTTTCTGTATTTGTCTAATTGTTTAGGAATTTTGGTAACCTTTGAGTTAGATATGTTTTTAGCTTATAAGTTTTTAGAATTATTAGGATGTCTTGCATTTCCTTTTTGTTGCTTTATAATAATTAGAAGCCTTCATTAGATTTGCTATAGGTAGCATTATGTACAGTAGTCATATCTCTCTGGAAGATGTGCAGAAGGTCCCTGCAAACACATACACAGAGGCACTCACCCTTCCTTATTTTAAAACATTTTTTTTTAATTTTTCCTTTTGGTTCCCAGAAAGATATATTTTTATAGCCGGTATGCCTGACTCCCTCACCGAGCCTTCCCCTGTAAGTTCTCTCTCTAACCTTGTTCGGCTGTCCTTTCTTTTCTGGTCATATGGAACTCCAACGACAGCGAAACATCATTTGAAGTGAAGCCATCTTGGCTCACGCCTAAAGACGGCTTCAAGGGGGGAATTGTTACCAGAGGCACTGCCTTTTATTCTTGGGTAGCCCCAAAACAGGGGTGCCCTACTTTCTAACCTGAACCAAAGTCCCCAAAAGCCAGGCACTCTCAGCTTGACCACAGAGTTGGGCTGCAAGTGGTCTGCAAAAGGGATTTCATATTCAGGTTTCATAAGGTGACCTCAGAGCAAGTCTTCCCCCTCCACCCAGCAGAGATTATGCTCATGGAATAACAATGAGTTCCAGAGGTAAGTATTTAAAAGCCACCTGGCACTCTTCAGCACCTTACCCAGCCTTTTGTGTTTCTTTGTCTTTCTTGCCTCTGTCCCTCAAGATACCGGGAAGTCTCCATCGAAGTGTGTATGTGCAGACGATGTCATCTGACGCTGCCATGTCTGCAAGGGGGGATATGTTAGCCCTGACGCCATTATGGGGCTTTGCTATGGACTGTTTGCTGTTGCCACATGGTCTGTCTAGACTGTAAAATGGATGCCAAGGTAGAAGCCCATAGAGAAAGGAAAAAGCTGTCTTTTTACTCTGAGGGACTCCATTACATACCTGCTGCATGTCACATACACGGATTAAGGGCCATACAGCAGACAAAGGACTTTCCCTCTGCCAGTCGTTTGCATGAAGGGATTACCCAGTCAAGCATTCAAATTGTTAACGACCCTTCCTGATGCTAATCAGGGACAATCAGGGAAGTCTCCCACCTTTTGTTTACCTGGCCAGCAAGTCCTATAATCCATTCAACTAGACACCCAACACCTGGCTTCTATTGTTAAATTCAGACCCTGCCTCTCTGGAAGCCCATTGGTCAAACCTAAGGTCTGCCTCTACTGACATCACACACCCCTGGGACTCATCATTGGTCCAGGAAATCTTTTGTTCTCACCTGGGACCAGCCCCCTGGGCCACCCATTGGGCTGCATTGTCTTACAGTGGGTATATCCCAGAACTCACACGGCCTTAGTGTGTGTGTCTCTGCCATGAGCCAAAATGGCAGCCCACCCCTGAACCCTCTGGGTTTAGGCCACAATCCTTCTTCATGGACTTCTGCACATCTGACAGGTAGTATCACCTCTCCATAAGCCATCAATCCCCTCTGCTTTCTTAGTTCCATTTTATGTGTGTGAATGCTTGAATACTGTTTGTGTGTTTGTGAATGAATAAATAAGGATTATATTCAGTAAAATAATATTTTATTAATTATACCTGGTCTCTGTGTCTTTTACTGGGAACCATTACAGACTAGCAGCATTCTCTGTATATACAGGCGAGAATCCAATAATAATAATAATAATAAACCAATTGCTATATTTAAAATAGAGCAATTGGGCTAACAATAGCAACTGAACTTAAGAAGCAGAAGTAGCAACTCAAGATCCACTAACTAATATCACCCTCTGTGATAAAATTACAGCCCAGCTATGGAACATTCCTTTGATTAATCTGCACATATGAAAAATCAAAGACATGTAAGACCCTCTCTTTTTATAGGTGAACATGTACATGACATACAGCATACGTTGGAGTTAAAATTATGCCTAAGACCAGTGGGAGACATAATTCGGGTTGCCAGCCTCCAGGTAGTGGCTGCAGATTTCCTTCTATTACAACTGATATCCAGGTGACATAAATCAATTCACCTGGAGAAAATGGCCACTATAGAAGGTGGACTCTATGGCGTTATACCACACTGAAGTCCCTCCCCTCCCTAAATCCTGCCCTTCTCAGGCTCCACCAACAAAATCACCAGGTATTTCCCAACCTGGAGTTGACAACTCAAGACATAACACCCCGCATCTGATAGAAATGCATAAACCTTTTCTAGGAGAGTGCCATTTCAGTTTGTTTTGATTTTAGTTTCATTATTTGATCACCTGGATAGTTGCCAGACCACTGACATAAGACTATACAGTATCCAAGCTTGATGCATACAGGAAGGTCATCTATCATAATGATGTACATTACTGTGGTTTCGGTGCAGTTCGGGGTACTGTGCGAAGTGGCCACAGCAAAGGGAATCGAGGTGTGTCTCCACAGTAGACTACTCAATGAACAATAGCTACAGGTAAATTCAACTCTGTTTTCAGTAGTACTCCTGTTAATTCAGAATATCCAAGGGGGAAAGAATGTGTGTAGAGAGGGAGCAGGAATGAATGGAGGCCCTGCTTGCTCCCCGTATACAGTCCCCAAAATGGGAACATGCTGCTGAGTTGTGTACAAACTGTATGTGTAGAGGCTCTCTCCTCACAATCAAGAACATCTCAGAACATAGTGTTCCTGGTGAGGGAAATGGAGACAACATGTATTTATTTTCTGCACATACAGCCTGGCTCACATT
The DNA here is from genome assembly GCA_029375565.1 of Gekko gecko. Lineage (NCBI taxonomy): Eukaryota > Metazoa > Chordata > Lepidosauria > Squamata > Gekkonidae > Gekko > Gekko gecko. The sequence continues at coordinate 65,935,632 of JAPDNY010000002.1, read as the reverse complement.
TCAGTAACTGCATGCTGGGGGTTAGGCAGGGTCAGCATGCTCATTTAGGCATTCTATTATGCTCTTTCCACCCTGGATATAGTGAGCGAACAGGATTAGTGAATTAAGTCTGCAGAGAGAAGAAATAAAATTAAAGGCAGGCAACAAGAGCTGGCATTAGAAGGGGCCACTGATGAACACAAGATTTCAGGCCGGTGTGCAGGGGTAGTTTTAACTTTTCCTGTTGAAATACTTATGAAGACTGGAAAGGACAGCCAGGACAAATCTCCCCCAGTACAATTCAACTTGTGTAAGAACTAACGAATCAACCCATCCACCTTGTAAACAGAGATGGGTATGAGGTAGATTCTCTGTTCAAGTCAATGGCAACCCTGTTGGTTGTGCCACATCTTCAGTACCATAAGCAGCCTTTCTATTAATGAGCTGTCCTAGCCATTTTATTGTCCTTCTGTCCTTCAGCTCACTCAAGAAAGCCCTTCCTGATGCTTCCTAGTCTCTCCCTAGAAATTGAGTTTTCCCTTGCCCACACTGGTTCTTCTTACAAAGTAGGTATGAAAGAACAAAGATGCAATTAGTAAATTGCCAAATTCAACAATTTAATGTACCACAGTAAAACTCATTCAGGAGACAAAGCATCAGAGGGGAGCAAAATGCTATTATAATAGTCAACCCAAGCTAATTAAAGCATTAGGGTTTTTCATAGGTTCTGAATGGAAGCAGAAGGCAGAGGAAACTACAAATCCCATAATCTTCAGTAGGAAATCATGGCTAGCAAAGGTGGGATTGGCCAATTCCATTTCTTGTGTCTAGTGAACCTTCCCTGCTGCCAGTTACTCCTTGTGTAAGTAAGGTTTAGTTGTTTTCACTGTGATAATTGTACATCTTACAGCAGTTATATACTTAATTTTATGACACAGTGCAATCCTAAACAGAGTTTGAAATTTGTTGGACTCAACAGATTAAGAAAGGTGCAAATCTGTTTAGGACCACACTGTTAGTATGTAAGCAAATCCTTTTTGGCAGGTGTCCGCATTGTGTTTATTCGGGGTCCAAAGACAATGCTAAGAAGCCATAGCTATGTATTGCTAATATCTGAAGAGCTATTTCAAGCACAGTCAAGGGCTTGGGCATGCAGTAGATCCCTGTGCTTTATCAGAAATGGTTTCATGTGACTAATACTGCCCTAACATACATGGCTGTTGTAAGGATTGTGAAATAATGCACATTAAGTGCTTGAGTTCTGAAAACTGCAGCATCTTTACCCACAATGTAGAATGACAGAAAAATACTGGGATTAACTCGTCTAAAATTACCCTCACAAGGATTATAACTAGCCAGACACAATGGGAAATCAAGTAGCAAAGCTCTGTTTTTGATTTCCATACTAGAAATATGGACCACCCAGCATCTAGTTCAGCAATTTTAATTCACTTGATTTCCTGATTTCTAGAAAAAGAGACATTGTCACAGACAATGAATACTCTCTGTAAAGATAAGCAGAAATACTGGCACCACTCTCTGATTTTAACACTTGTGTATATTCTGATTTTATTTGTATTTCATGACCAAAAAATACTGAACCAGTTTCCCCTCTACCCTGGAAACAGTTTACTCAAACTGAGCTCTGCACATGTGTTCAGCAACAAAATTGAGGCACATCAGCATAACTCACTTGGAGCTGAATAAAGTCATTTATAGTTTTCTTTGTGATCCTGGTTGAGCTTAGAAATCAGCAGTCATTATGCTTTAGACAAAATAATGTTATTATGTTCAAACAATGCCCCAGGGATTAAGCAACTGTTTATGATCTTCTTGCACAAAGTGCTGGCTTAATTTTATAGCATTCAGCTTTCAATGCTGGACCATGTTTTACAGCATTTTTCTGGAAAAAAAAATATTTAAAGCCAGAAAAATGGCTTCTTAGTAATAACATCCCAAGCAAACTTACATGCCTATTCACATATACATTATTTGCTCATCTCATCTCTAAGAAAACTACTTCCAATAATTAGTATAAATCACTGGATGAGTATTCCGTAAATGTTACGTTTTCAATCCACTCCATCTCCAAGGAGCTCATGTCATTGTACATAGTTTTCCACTCTTCCATTTCAACCTCACTTCCTAATTCTGGATAACACTTGTTCTATTGTACCAGTTGAGCAACTTAGTATAATAACTTGGAGTGGAGTTGTGACTCAATAGCAAAACATCTGCTTCACTGGTAGATGGTCTCAGTTTCAGTACCCTGCACCTTCAGTTAAAAGGGTCAGGTAATAGATGAATATGAAATACCTCTACCTGAGACCCTGGAAAATCACTGCCAGTCAGAGTAGACAATGCTAATCTTGATAGACCTCAACTCCACACTTGATCTTAGCCAAAAAGCCAAGAAGTTGATAGACCTCAACTCAGCCCTGAAAAGTCAGCCCAGTTAGATGAGATAATGCTAACTCTGATAGATCTCTGCTCATGACCCTAGAAATCACTGCCAGTCAGAGTAAAAAATGCTTTTAGACCTCAGCCCAAGACCCTGGAAAGTCACTCCAGTTAGACAAGATAATGCTAACCCTGACAGACCTCAGCTCAAGACTCTGGAAGTCACTGCCAGTCAGAGGAGACAATTCTGACAAGGGCTTTTTTTGTAGAAAAAGCCCAGCAGGAACACATTAGCATATTAGGCCACACCCCTGACAGCAAAGCTCATTAGCATATTAGGCCACATCCCCATGTTACCAGAAGTGCGGTCATCCAGTCACACCCACCGTTTGCTTCTTATTCTGTTCACCTTGTTTGTTGTCAAAACCCAGGGCTTTTTTTGGAGCAGGAACTCCTTTGCATGTTAGGCCACACACCCCTAATGCAGCCAATCCTAATGAGTTTCTGCTGTTGGGTGTGGCCTATAATGCTAATGAGTCCCTGCTGGGCATGGCCAACTTGGGAGCCAGCTGGAACTCCATTCCTGTGAGTTCCTGCCCCAAAATAGCCCTGGTTCTGACTCTGATAGACCAAATGGTCTGACTCAGTATAAGACAGCTTCATATGTCATCATATGAACGATGAGATGCAATGCAAAATGTTAAAGAACTGAGCATTGTTTTATCTGCATATAGCTGCTTTTGTTATGGGCATGCTTCTATCAATGATGAATAATATTTACACAATCAAGGAACTACAATTTGTTTAGTAGTAATACATGTCAATCAGAGACATTTATTGGGCCAGAATGGGAAAGGCTCAGTACATTAAAAATGAAGTTAAATACAATATCACCAAAATAATGAACACACTGCAGGATTATGGTAATATGCTTTTGAATTATTTATAGATGAGGTTTGTTTGACTTTTTTTTTTAAAAAAAAATGAAGGTGTAAGCACAGAGAAGAATTTATTAATTATGCTTTTGGTGTTCAAAAAATTGCAAACAAAATGGCAATTATTTCCTATTACACTGATGTCACTTCATCTAGAAAGTTGATGCTTATATAGTGTCACAGTGGGTATTCTAACTCTGGTGGCAGTTTTACAATCTCTAAAGAAAGACAAAAAGAACAGGTGTCAACTGTGATGCATTCGACAGACCTAGCAAAATATTAGCTGTTAACATTTAGCCTGGGGCCATTAGATATGCGTCACAAACTACTGTGCCAACTGATACAAATTCCATCACTCCATTGAACTCTGGCCTTAGCAAGACATACAGTTCCATCTTAAGCAGAGTTACACCCTTCTGAGCCAATTAAATCAATGGATTTAGAATAGTGTTAACTCTGCTTAGGGTGGCACTATGTAGAATGGGGCTCTGCAGACAGGAACAGTCTGCATTGGTGAGGTCACTGAGGTCATCATGGGCAGACAGCAATTTTTGCATCAATGAAATGTTCCCTGTCCCATTTCAGTTGGTCAGTACTTCCATATCTGGCAAAGAAAGCTTGACTCTCGAAAGCTTATACCATGGCAGTCTACTGGATTTGAATCCTGTTCTTCTACCACAGACCAACATGGCTACCCACCTGAAATTATCAATACTTCCAGTCAGGGCTCTTTTTGTAGCAGGAACTCCTTTGCATATTAGGCGACATACCCCTAATGTAGCCAATCCTCCAAGAGCTTACAGTAGCCCCTGTAAGAAGAACTCTGTAAGCTCTTGGAGGATTGGCTACATTAGGGGTGTGTCGCCTAATATGCAAAGGAGTTCCTGCTACAAAAAGAGCCTTGATTCCAGTTTACATCACTTGTAATAATTTTGTGGTTCCATGCTGACAATTAAATATTTCCATAACCAATGTACAACCAGATGGACACATTCTATGTGTTTCTCCCTTCTTCCCATCCAGGTCAACTGCATTTTCCTTTTCTGACTCCTCATATATACTGTTTGGGAGTCTTCACTTTATTTTTAATTTATTTACTTTATTTTCTATTTCTTTGTACAGGCAGGACCAAGCCTGCAAAGGAGGCCAGAATTATCACATATGGGGTAAAAAAAGAAAAGAAAAAGAAAAAAAGAGGATTCCTTGCTTTCTGCATGATACATCAAAGCGGCGGGACTTGAGCTTGCAGGCTTCAAAGAAATTCCTTAGTGGGCTGCAGATCTACCTTTTGAGGCCAACTTTAAAAAAGTAATTTCTGCCTAAATGAATATATCACCATTATGATGTGATTTCTTATAAATTTAATTTGAGTATTATCCCTCTATTGTGAAGACCATGGTTTTACTAACTGAAACTTCCACAAAGGACACTGATTGTTAATTATGTCTTAGTATTCATCTCAGTATTCCTATTAGAGATACAGGAGGTTACGGCAGCATGAATATACTTTTTGTAGCATCCTAATGACTGGTGGTGGGTTCCTGTTTTCTTGTTTTTTTAAAATAACATTCAACTCTTTCGGTAATTTATATTGAAAATGATTATAGCCCTGGGCTTTTTCTGTTTAATATTTTAAATTAGAAGCATACCTCACTAGTATAACAGGTATAATTTTAACAAGATTTCAAAGTAACAAATGTGGCAGAGCAGGTCAACATCAAACACGTATTTTTCTGTTGTTTCAGAAATCATATACTATTAATTTATGGCCTTCTAAGAAAGTAATTATTCTGATTAGCTCTAGCTTTACCCACAGTGCTCTGCAGGACTAATCTAAATATTCTAGTTAATAATATGAGCCTGCACTTGAACTGCCTTTGTAAAGCATCCCAAATGATACTCTATAAGCCAAAAAGTGGATGTGATATATTGCACAAAACGTTGAGGATACAAAAACAACACAATGATCATATAATGAAGAACAATTATTACTGTACTAGCAGAAAAGCCCGTTGTAATGGCAATATAATGAGCTCTAGAAAGATGTGATGTGTAACGAATGTATAGGCTGGAAGCAGGTTAAGTACATATTAGGAGAATGTAATAGAAAGGCACAAATGTGGAAGTAAAGTCTCACATACCTTATGTTACACAATACCTGATGTCCAAGGTCACACAACATGGGCCAAAAAATGCAGCACACAGATCTCTGTGGAGTCATTTCTACAATTGGGCACCCTCAATTGCTCCCTCTAAGCTGTGGAGTCTTCTGAGCAAAAATTCTGCTTCTCAGTTAACCAACAACATACCGTTATCTGCCCCTCTGACTGCAGCTGACTTCTGCCTGCCCACCCGCCCTCCTGGTGATCAGTTGTAATTCTGAGTGATCTCCACCCCTTACCCCACAAACCTCACCCTCTCCAGGCTCCACCCATCAAATCTCCAGGAATTCCCCTATCTACTTCCCAGCCAAGCATCAACCTACCATTATCTGCACCTGATTTCAGCTTTCCATCTCCTCTCCCTCCCTCCTGGAGATCAGTTGTAATTCTGAGTGATCTCCACCTCTTACCTGAAGATTGGCAACAGTGGTTCCCCAGGAGGGGATGGCTGGTTGGGAGGGTGGAGTCTATGGCATTGTACCTGTCTGAGGTCCTACCCCTCCTCAAACTTCACCCTCTCTAGGTTCCATCCCTCAAATCTCCAGGAATTTCCCACCTGGAGTTGGCAACCCTTTCTTCTTCCCAGCCAAGCATCAACCTACCTTTATTTCCCCCTCACCTTTCAGCTTCCCATCTCCCCCCCAACCTGCAGCCTCTACAGTGCTCTGAAACCCTGACTCCCATGCCACATTAGCTGTCATGGGGAGGGTATCTCAGCAGGATATAAGGACACAGAGTCCACTATTTTCTCCAGGGGAACTGATCTCTGCCATCTGATCTCCTCACCTGGAGATTGGCAACAATGGTTTCCCAGGAGGACAATTAGTCTTTCTCTGCAATGGGGACCAAAGCAGGTTACATCATTCTCCTCTTGCCCTTTTGACTTGCACAACAACCCTATGAAATAGGTTAGGCTGAAAGTCTGTGACTGGTCCAAAATCACCCACTCAGCTTCTACAGCAAGACCCTGGATCTCCGAGACCCTACTCTGAAGCACTGACTGCTATGCCTAGGGTAGCCAACCTCCACGTGGAGCCTGAAGATCACCAGGTATCACAACTGAATGCTAGACAAAAGATCCTCCCCCCACCCCCGCACAGAGAAAATAACTGCTTTGGAAGGTGGGCTTTATGGCATTCTGTTCAACTGAGGCCTCTCCCCTCCCCAAACCCTGGCTTCCATAGATTCTACCAGAAAATCTCCAGGAATCTCCCTACCTGGAGCTGGCAACCCTAGTCAGGACTGGTCCCAATGAGTTCCTCACAAAGGCCTGCGAAGGGTTTCCTTCCTTTGTCTGAACCAAACCTGGTTGGCTACTGTGGAGAAACGGGCTCTAGTTTACAACTCAGCTGTTCGCCTCCCACTTTTGTCCTGTGGACGTATCTCACTCCTTAAGTTCGCTGTCGCCACTCACTGAATTGTAACTGCCTTTTTAGAGGAACACTGAGACTCCTCTAGGTGAATCTCCCTATTTGGAGATGAAATCCCCAATCTTTGGGGGATCCCCAAGGGTCTGGCCTTTCCTTGCCTCCTTGGGTTATTGTGCAGAGTGGGGGAGACTATGTGGTCAGAGCACAACAAAGATTATTAGCCCAAATAAAAGAATTTAGCTAACTATTTACACAGTTATGGGGCACACACCCTGTAGGAGTAAGCACACACCATGAACCAACAGGGCATAAATCCACAGGGGTTAAACACCATCCTCTTTCTCTCTGCTCTAGCCTCTCTCTCTCTGGCAGAAGAGAGCAGGGAAACTTCCATTCATTCCCCAGTCCAGCTGACTGTGGAGTGGCTGAATTTCTGCTGCCTCCCAAGGTTCCCCCATGTCTCTGGCTTGTGGCCTGGACAGTCTGGTCAGCACAGGCAGCAGGAGCCTTTCCTAACCTCTTGTAGGATGAAGATGGCCTCCTCCCGGGATGGGCTGCAGTCTATTTTGATGCCACCCCAGGCATTGGGACAGTCCCTGTTTTCCTGCCCTTTTCTGCCTTGGGGCAGCTGGGTACTGTAGTCTAGCAGATGAGGAAGCCCCATTCAAGCCAGTGACTGATACCCCTACAGGCCCCTCTCTGGAACTACAGCTCAATTAAACCTTATGGCGGAACATTTTAAACAAACAACCAGAGACAGCAGCCATCTTACAAACATAGGTAACTGCCATTTTGTTGCACCTACCAACAGCCACTGAGGGAAAAGTTACTCCCACACAGGACACAAGCAGTAGAAGTGTCTGTGTCAAGAGAGAAAGCCATTTGTCAGGAATTCTGACAGGGCAGAGTGGCTGAAAGGGGAGTGGGCGGGGAAGAGGGGCAGACCCAGCACCTGGCCAATGGCACACGAGTACTCTTGAGTGGCAGCCAATGGGCCAATGGCTGAAGGAGGGCATTGCAGAGCCAGTGGGAGTGCATGGGATGTTGCCACTTTAAAACAGCATTACTATAGAGAGAGATAGCACTAGAAATCCATTCCACCTTATATATGTAACAGTAATATCTTACAGACACTTTTCTGGGTGTAAACCCCACTGAATGGACCAAAATATCAATGGTCTGTGACTTCATGAAAGACTCCAGCTTCAATTAATTAAATATGGAGGTCTTGGAGAGAAGCTGCAGTCAGCTTTATGAGGCTAGAAGCAACTATGGGAATTTCTGTGTTAGAGAAGAAATGCTTATGAGGTGATATGACTACCATCTTCTGGTATCTAAAGAAATGCCATACAAGAGATGGGGTGGATATGTTTTCAGTCATGTTGTATGACAAAACTCAGACTAATGAATATATAAACTACAGAAAAGGAGGTTTCGACTACATTTGAGGAAGAACTTCCTAACAGTGATCTTTGTTTGACGCCGGAATAATCTCCCTAATGAGATGGTAGATTCTTTCTGGTTGGAGATTTTAAGGTATTAATTGGATACCTACTTCTTGGCGATATTAGAGCTGTAATTCCTGCACTGGAAAGGGGTTGCACTAGATGATCCTAGTTGTCCCTTCCAACCAATGAGAGATATTGTACTCCAAGAACAGGAAGTGAAGAATCAAAAGAAAGCAGTCCAGGAGAACAGGAGTAAAGCCAACCAAGGACTTCTATGCAGTGGTTGCCTAAACAGAAGATCAGGTTTCAGCTGAAGGCCCTCTGGGCAACCCAAGTGTGACTCTGAACTCAGCCACCATCACTGCCACATCTCATTTTTTCCCTTTCTTGCACTCAGCCAGTCAAGCCTCACCCCAACCCCGCCATGCTATACAGTAATTAGAGAGCTGCTCAGCTCCAATGGTATCTTTTGCTCACCCTCATTTCCATGCCACACAGCCAATGAGCAGCTAGCTCATTGTCATCCTTTAATGTCTTGTCATCCTTTAATGTCTTAGGACACTTGCCAATTATCCCTGCCTATGCCACAACAACCTGCAATGTTCCTATTGTATAGGCTTGCCACATACCTGGGTCTGGCAGTGGATCTGGTAGTAATGCTCCTCATCTCCAACTCTTACTCAATGGAGCAGTGAGAGAATGGAGTTCACTGATACCTGGACATTACACCTCGTTTTGGTAAACAGGTAAAAACCACAGAACAGGAAGTGATATTATGATGTTCTAAGAAGAAGAAGAAGAAGAGATTGGATTTATACCCCACCCTTCACTACCGAAAGGAGTCTCAGAGTGGCTTACAAACTCCTTTCCCTTCCCCTCCCCACAACAGACACCCTGTGAAGTAGGTGGGGCTGAGAGAACTTTTTCAAGAACAGCTGTGCCAGAGCTTGTGACTGACCTAAGGTCACATCAGCAGGTGCAGGTGGAGGTGAGGAATCAAACCTGGTTCTCCCAGATTAGAGTCTGCGCACTTAATCACTACACCAAACTCTCTAGGGTTTTACCACAGATATTTTTGAAATTCCTAGTGTCATGATACCACTGTGTCATGATACCCCCCCCCTGCTCTCTATGTCCTGGTGAAGGAGAGTGGCGCAGCTGCCTGAGGTCTGACCGATGGACCTACTAGGTGGTGGAGTGGTGGTGAGGGAGGGAGTCCTGTTGGGTCCTGGCGACCAAGGCAGTTGCTGTGGGTGCAGTGGTGGCCTGATGCATTGGTGGGTCTGCAGGGTGAGCAAGGGGCTACTGGTGCCACCGGCACCTCTTGCGGGCCACAGCTCCCTACCTCCCAGCGATGCCCCTACATGGGGCTCCTGCCACCCAGCGACACCCCTACCTGGGGCTGTGGCCCAAGCAAGGTGCCGCCTCCTCCCGTTGGCCATGGTGGCGGCATGATGCCCCCTGGGGGTTGCATGGCGAGGAAGGGCATGCTGCCGCCGGTGCCTCCTGTCCGCCACAGCTCACTGCCTCCCACCGAGTGTTGCACGCAGTGGTGGAGCTGAGGCGAGTGAGGGAGTCCTTCTGGGGGCTGGGGCCTGGTGAAGGAGGTGCCACCTCCCATTTGGCGCAGTGCCACCATGATCCTCTCTGTGGCACCAGCTCCTGTCCACCGTGGTACTGCCATTAGCAGGCTCAGCCTCTGGACCCTCCTGCTGGAGCATCCTAGCTGTACAGCGACTGTCAGCACACTATATCTGAGATGCTGGGCGGGGCTTCTATGGGCGGGAGGAAGGGTGGGATGGAGGCTATGCAGCCAGTGGCCAGGGACCCTTTGTGACTGGCAGCCAAAGGCTGTGGGGGCACGTGGAACATTGAGGTGAGAGGGACACGAAAACTCAAATATTATATAGAGAGATTAGGAACGCTTCCTGAGGAAAAATGATACAATCATGTGAAGTGTTCTATATCAAATGGTGTAGCATCTCATTCCTATGCATTTGGAACTTCATCTGTAGCTGCTGGTTCATGATAAAGGACTAAGAACAAAAGAAGAGCTCTGCTGGATCAGACCAGTGAATTTCCTATTGTATATTTGATATGACTTATAAGAAAGAGCATTTTCATTTACAGTGTATGAGACTTGTTGATCTTGGCCCTGTCTGTTCCATATACAGACTTCAGAGTGTGCTTCTTCTCTAGCCCCCACCCCACCAGCTCTATTAAGCTAAAGGAGGAAGGGTGGGTGGTGAAAGAGGATCCTGGCATCTTGAAAGTGGAAAATGTGGGGATTGCTCTCATACCCATTTCCCAACTCTTCAGCCCACAACAGATCACAATCATAAGCTCAGCCTTCTAGATCTCCAACTGTATTTGCAGCTAAGGAGGGGTCATAGCTCAGTGGCAGAACATCTGCTTTGCGTGCATGTGGTCCCAGGTTCAGCACTTGGCATCTCCAGTAAAAAAGGATTAGGTGCCAAGTGATGTGAAAGACCTCTGCCTGAGATTCTGGAGAATTGCTACTAGTTGGGTCCAGTACAGACCCTGGTGGCCCTATGGTCTGCCTCAGAGTAAAGCAGCTTCAGGTGTTCACCTACCAGCCAGGAAAGCTTCCACTGAAATATGCCAGCTCTGCCCCAACCTGCCCCTAGCTCCAGCAGCTACCCTTATCCCATTAGCAGCATTCTTTAACTATAAATTTATCTGTCAATCCTACTCCATCCATTACAAGACTACATAATAGCTCTGCACATTTCTGGAATGGTTCACTGATGAGCCTGTTGGAATAGTGCCACTGAGCCACCATGCAATAAGTAGTATTGCTTTGAAATAATTTTATTCACCACAAGCTAAAATTTATGTTGCCAATTTCTATGCATTATTCCTTTTGTGCTGTTTGTGTCTTAAAGGAAGGCTCCCAGGTGTTGAAAGAAAAATTACACACAAAGAGCAATCAAAGGAATAATATTTTTTGAAAATATTTATCACAGAACCCCCTGGAGTTTATAATAAATGCTTCTGTATATTCTGTGTAAGGAATCTAGTTTGAAAACATACATCAACAATCTTTGAAATCTCTGATTTTTTTTGGGGGGGGGGCGTCTTCAGTGCATGAGCCTAATCTTGTGAAGGAGTTAAATGGTATTGAGACAGATAACAGAATAATGTATGAAAGCAAAAACTGTTAACTATTACTGTTTATAAACAGTATTAAAGCTAGTAATTCTTTTCCCCCTTTTCATTCATCATTCAGAGTGTTAAATGAGCATTTTTCCTCACAGTAACCAATGCTTAATTTCTTTCTTTTTTTTAAATAGCCCTACTCAACAAAACAGACCACCTTATTATACTTCAAGAAAAAACAAGAGAGTCTTCTTACATTCACATACTAGTTCTGATTATATACAGAAATAACAACAACATTTTGTGTATAATATTTTTAAAGAGAGTTGTCTTACAACCAGAGTCCTTTTGAGTAATACAGCATTATCCTTTTCTACATAATTCTAGTCAGGGGTCATTTCCTGCCAGAGTGCCCCAAAGCGGTGCTCTGGCAGTAATGAGCCCAGGCCACACCCCCTCCCGAGGGGGGAGAATTAAATGCCTGGCTTTCCTGCGCAATCTTCTTTGAGTGCCCTGCAGCTGTGAGGCACTCGGAGAAGATCACACAGGGAAGCCGGGCATGTCTGCCCAGCTCCCCTTCCTGTCTGGGCTGGCTGGGGAAGAGAAGGGGAGGCTTTTGAAGATGCCTCCCCCTCTTTTTGCGTGGCACCAGCAGGTATGTTAATGAGCTCCTGTACCTCTTTTTCCAAGAAATGACCCCTGATTCTAGTATATTCAGGGGAGGGGAACCTTAATTGCAAATTCTCAGTGGCTTTTAGGAAAGATGGGGGAGTGTAGTCTGCTTTGCCTTGCCATTCATTTAAAAGTGTGTGTGGGGGGAAACCTGGCATGATGAAGATTAATGCATAAGTGTCAGATCATTAAGCCCCATGATAACACCTCAAAGTTTAATAAAATTAAAGGACTACAATAGTTGGTATGTTAGGTTGTTGCTAAGTAGCTGAGAACATTTTGTTGGAGATGAACACAAGCTATATCGCTATTGGGGATGAACACAAGCTATATAGCTATTTTTTTCATTCAGCTCCTATATTTTTAACAATTCAGGAACCTTAATCAGAAATACCTAGGCATGAGGGGGCTTAACTTCAGCTGCATAGAGCCCTTCACATCCATGAAGATATATGCATACGCCATCACTGCCTTCATCACGGCCTCGGCTGGGAGGGTGGGATATAAATGTGATAAATAAACAAACAAATAAATAAATAAAATAGGACAATTCGGAATGCCTGATGTACACTCCAAAGGTTAATGAGGATTGTTGTGTTTGGTTTTGATTTTACAGAGGTGAAGCATCACAGCACTATAACAGTCAAAACTAGACCTCTGGGCCATAGGAGAAGTAAATGCAAATGCAAGAATGACACAGTACCTCCCATCACCCAGTTATGCTTTGGGATTCCAAGAAGCAGAGAAGAGTTGGGTTTTATACCCTCACTTTTCTCTACCCTGAGGAGTCTCAAAGTGGCTGCAATCTCCTTCCCTTCCTCTCCCCCACAACAGGCACCTTGTGAGGTAGGTGGGCCTGAGAAAGCTGTGAGAGACCAGTGAGCAGCCTAAGGTTACCCAGCAGGCTTCATGTGGAGGAGTGGGAATCAAAGCTAGTTCTCCAGACTAGAGTCCACCACTCTTAACCACTACACCAAGCCATGGGTATGTACAACTGTGTAGTTCCTCCCACTATCAGAGAAATAAGAACAGTGAGGAGTACACACACATATATGTCAACATTTAACAAAGCACAGACTTTATTAAAAACACTGTATTTAGGTTAGCGATGACAAATGTTTCACTGTAAGACTATGGACACTGATATCCATGCATATATAGTTGCCATAGCAACTGCCAGTGAAGCACTTCTGGGTGGCTTGTAGAACCTTTGTGGTGAAATACATATTAGTCTTAACTAGTCAATCAATATTTACATTGCAACAAAATAAAAGGCAACGCCTTCATCCCTCCAAATGTATATGCACAGTAGCAACATCCTAATGTGACATTATTTCGTTTGGACTGAATGTGCCCAAAAATTATAGTATTTAGATAGCCTTTTTCATACCAAAGTGAACACACATGCTTGCAAGTGAAAATGCATGCTGCCAAATGGACCCTGCACATCCAGATTGCTGTACTGATTTGAATAGAAAAGCCATATAAAAAAGTCACCGAGCAGCAGCAACAGGGATTAAGGGCTTCATATTTCCTGTTAGTTAAGATATATGAGGTGGGAGGCTATAATACAGGCACTCTACAATTGGGATATGAAAAGAGAGTTTTGTCTAGCGGCAACAAACACAGTGCTGATATTCTTCTCACCTCTCCCACTTCCTGACTGAACAGTGCTCCAACACTAAAACAATGTTAAGAAGTGACTCAAGCTTTTCAGATAAGAATAGTTTATAAACCTTTATTGCATTCCCAGTACCTAGGGGAGGGAATAGAGCAGCAAAGACTTTTAAAAAAACCCTCCAATAAACACAATCACTCACAACATTTTGGAATAAAATGGCCACAACTTTTATTGGTTACAGCTATAAGAAGCCTTGGCACAGCATGGGACCACTGGATCCGGGCACTGATGACCTGCCTGCCAGCCAGTCAATGTACCCTGTCCCACCCCAGCCCACCTGCTGGAGTGGGAAGCAACATAGGATGGCATTATGTTGGCTTCCATAAGGATGATTGCTACTAAGGCTGAGTTCAGTCACGGCAAAAAAGCCCCAGAACAAACTGTTCCGGGTTTTCCTGTTCACACAGCCCGGACTGCTGCAGGAGCATACCGGGAGGAGGCATGTGGGAGCGTTCAGATGGCTGGCGCGGAGGCACCACTGTCAGTGGCTTTCCCCTGGTAAATCAGCAATGGGCACGCAAAAGTGCATCTGGCCGATTGGGGGCGGATTCTGTTGTGCTGGCACCGCATTGGGCAGTAGAGTGGAGCACGGCTAATCAAACCGCTGCTGCCATCTGCCCCAATGTAGCTTGCTTCCGGCTTATCCACCGAGCATTCACACGGCCGGGAAGCGGAATGCTGCGGGATAAACGTGCTTTCCAGGATTTGCTACTCCTTTAAAGAGGTATGTTTTCATCCCAGGAGCGAAGTGGAACAGCGTGGGTTGCTGACGGATGCAGAACGCCAGGCAGATGTGCCTGTGTGAACACCCCCTTTAATGCAGTTTTAAAACGTCACTGAAACAGAGCTCTACCAGGGCAAACTGCCAGTCTGCACTCAGCCTAAGTGGTCACCCTGTCACTCGAGCATGAAGGTAACCCATTGGCAGCCTCTGAGCTGGACATGCCCCTTGAATGTCCTCACCCCAAAATCCCTTAAGGGGATCCCCATATGCTGGGAAAATGGGCATGCAGGCTGGTTTTCCTAAAATGGATCCAGCCCCAAGTTTGTGAAAGATAAATTAAGTGGAAAACCCCTTGAACAGGAACATAACCCATGTGTCCCCATAACGTTACCCTTCCCCCCAGTGGGACTACCCCCAAACCCCCACATGTCTTCTTCCTCTAAAGCCAGGGCTCTTTTTGTAGCAGGAACTCATTTGCATATTAGGCCACACAACCCTGATGCAGCCAATCCTTCAAGAGCTTACAGTAGCCCCTACAAGAAGAGCTCTGTAAGTTCTTGGAGGATTGGCTACATTAGGGGTGTGTGCCCTAATATGCAAAGGAGTTCTTGCTACAAAAAGAGCCCTGCCTAAAGCATTAACACACAGGGAGCGATGGGTGGGCAGGTGATTTCACATGGCCAGGTGAGCTGGCTGGGCGGCACGGCATGGTTCTCCCCCCCAGTGGTCCCTCCCCTCCCCCTGTCCCTGGGCTCAACTCAGGCCCCATTATAGGTCCACCTGGGAGGGGAGGGCCAGGGTTCTCCCCATATTGACACCACCCAGCTGCCAAGCTGCCCATGCAGCCCATCCTGCCTTGCAGGACGTGGCCAGGCATCGACTCTGTTGCAAACAGGACCTGTGAGTGAGTCATGGCCCCAGATTTCTTCAACTGGTTATTAAGAATATAAATAATTATAAGGGAATTCCCATGTAAAACCAGCAGTTTGCTCCTCCTTTTTGACCTTTCATGAATGGAAAAGGCAGGAGAGGAGGTCAGGATGTTACTGTGCACATGAAATGATCAGTGCTCAGCTACTGGCTAGGGATATAACTGAATTTCATGACAACACTGGGCCCATTTTTTTCACTCACTTTCAGCTAATATTCCTGCCTGTCAGTCATAAATGGAATTGTCTAATAGATGGCACTGTAATGTAAGAGGGTACAAAAGTCTTCGTTGTTGTGTCAGCTCCCTTGCTGTTATGAGCTGTTCTGTGGGCTGTTTCAGGGAGAAGAACAAAATACAAATACTTAAATAAACAGTGTAAACAGCAGGATTAAAAGACTGAAGGTTAAGTAGCACAATTTATGGCTATTTCCATGCAAACTTCGATACGATCACAATGTATTTCTGTTATTATCAATATCCACTGTTGTTATCATTGTTATCTCTTGGTTACATTGTATTTCTACACAGAAATGTCATGGCCTGTCCTTGCCTCTAATGGCCTTTTGCAAGGTAGCCATCTCTCATCTCACCACACTGAGGTCGAATCTGCATTTGCATTTTTAAATCAGTTGTGTACTGCTGTGACGCCGTCTTTCTCTATGCTTGTTTGAATGTTGTTTGAAGAAGGTTCTTTTAAAGCAGTGTGGAGGTGCAATGACAGTGGAGCCACCCCAAAAGGACGATAAACATATGTGGACATGCAAAAGTATGCTAGCCCTGTTGAGGTGTGAAAACGACACCAAATGTGGACAGCTTTTCTGGACAGAATCAAAGGCGGGGACACTGGTGGGAAAGAAATGCAGATTCAGCCTAGGTGGTGTTAGGCAAACCATACACTCTCAGTCCCCATAACAGAGTCTGAAGAAGCGTGCTTTGCACACAAAAGTTTGAATAAAACTTTGTTGGTCTTAAAGGTGCCACTGGACTCAGACTTTATTCTGCTGCTTCAGACCAACACAACTATTGAAAAGTACTGAGACTTACTAGTGATTTCAGCTCTCACATACTTTATTAGATGAAGAACAAGACACTGAGCCGGCTCGCAGGCCGGCTTTTATTCCCAAGTGACCCACACCCCAAACACACACACACCCGGTGATTCGCTATTTACATTGATTGGATTAACTCCTGCTCCTCCATTGGAGGGGAATCAGGATCCACTAGTCCATTGTCCTTCGGGGCGAAGCTCAGGCCCTTCGCCTGGCCACATGGTGGACCGGTTAGAACCAGTCCAAGCACATGGCTGTCCAGAGCCCATGTTCTCCTGTGGATACATTACACCCCTCCCCCCTTGGTCCGATAAACACCCGCACACATAGTCTTTCAAATAGCTGGGGGCCGCCGCCTCGCGTGGAGCGACGGGGCTCTGGCATGGGGGAACTGACAGCCTCCCGGGCGGCTGTGGGGACTGGTGGCCGCTCTGGTGTTGGCGGGGCTGGGCTCACCATCTCGGCCGGTGTGTCATTTGTGGTGGCTGTCAGTCCGGAGTTGAAGTCCACAGGGATTTCCTCAGGTGCGTCCGCCCCCGCGTCTAGTTGAGCTGGCTCGTCCCACTCCTCCCCCTCATCCGGCTCCAGGGGTAGTACCCGGCGACGTAGCTGATCGATGTGGCGATGCAGGATCTGGCCGTCTTCCACCGAGACTTCGTAGGACCGGGGGCCACGGACCCGGACTACTCGGGCGGGAATCCATGGGGGCCCTCTCGCGTAGTTCCGTGCGTACACCGGGTCCTCTGGGAAGAACCCTCGCGCCGCCGCTGGCGTTTCCGTGCAGGGCTCCCGCTCGGGCGCTCGATCGGGATGTAACCGGTCCAGCCTGGTGGTGAGGCGTCGGCCCATCAATAGTTCCGCTGGGCTCCGGCCGGTTGTCGCATGGGGCGTCGTTCTCTGGCCGAACAGGAAGTGCGCCAGCCTGAAGTCCCAGTCCGTTCCTTCGGTCCGACGGAGCGCCTCTTTGGCCGTCCGCACCATGCGTTCGGCTTGGCCATTGGTGGCGGGGTGGAACAGGGCCGACCTGATGTGGCGAATCCCGTGCTGGCGGGTGAACTCCTGGAACTCCCCAGACGTGAAGGCCGTCCCGTTGTCGGTGACCAGGGTGTCGGGGAGTCCGTGCGAGCTGAAAATCCGCCACATCGCTCGGATGGCCGCCCGGGAGGAGGTGGATGGTACCGGCTCTACTTCTAGCCACTTACTGTAGGCGTCTACAAGTATAGGAAACAGCTGCCCCTGGAACGGGCCTGCAAAGTCGAGGTGCAGGCACGACCAGGGGCGGTGAGAGGATTCCCAGGCCCTGTCTGGGGCCGTCGGGGGTGCGGGTCGGGAGGCCTGGCAGGGTTGACACCTTTTTACAATGTCCTCAATATCCCGGTCTAACCCTGGCCACCAGACATACCCCCGCGCCAGAGCCTTCATCCTGACTACCCCAGGGTGGTGCTCATGAAGGTCCCTCAGTACCCGTTCCTGTAGTGGTTTCGGAATGACCACCCTGCCTCCCCACATTAGGCACCCCTTATAGGTCGACAGCTCATCGCGCCTTGTGACAAAAGGCGCAAACTCCGGGTCTTGTCTAGCTGTCGGCCATCCCCTCCCCACCCAGTTCAAAACCCGACAGAGAACCCTGTCGCGGCCCGTGAGGCGGGCCACCTCCTTGACATGTACTGGGCGATCGGGCAGCGATTCTAGGAGTGCGATGACGTGGGCGGGGGCCGGGTCTGGGTCCGTTGTGGGCAGTGGGAGGCGGCTGAGCGCGTCCGCGTGACCCATGGCCTTTCCCGGGCGGTGGGTGAGGGTGTAAGAGTACCCCGCCAGGAATATGGACCAGCGGAGAACCCTGGGCGAGACCATCTGTGGCGTCTGTCGATCGGGCGCAAGGAGGCCCAGGAGAGGCTTGTGGTCTGTAAGGCTCTCGAACGGGCGGCCATAGAGATAATGGTGGAATTTTTAACCCCCGCCACTATCGCTAGTGCCTCCTTGTCTATCTGCGCGTAATTACGCTCCGCAGAAGACAGGGTCCGAGAATAGTAAGCGACCGGAACCTCCCGGCCATCCGGCAACCGATGCCCCAACACCGCCCCCACCCCGTAGGGCGACGCATCACACGCCAGAACCACAGGTAAAGCCTCGCAGAAGTGGTGCAGCACCCCGTTGGAGACCAACAAGTCTTTTACCGCCTGGAAAGCTGCCGCATGCTCCGGCTTCCAGGCCCACGGCGCCTCCTTGTCCAGCAGCCGGTGGAGGGGTTCAGCCACCGTTGCCTTTTGGGGCAGAAATGCGTGGTAAAAATTCAAGAGGCCTAGGAAGGCCTGGAGTTCCGGCTTGGACGTGGGGACCGGGGCTTGTGTGATCGCTTTAATTTTCTCGTCTGTGGGGTGGATGCCTTGTGCATCGACTGCGAACCCCAGGAATTCGATGCGGGGCACCCCCAGGAGGCATTTCTCCTTCTTCACCTTGAGGCCAGCCTCGTTGAACCTCTGCAGGACCTGACGCAGCCGTTCGGTGAAGGCGGTGGAG
The DNA here is from genome assembly GCA_029375565.1 of Gekko gecko. NCBI lineage: Eukaryota > Metazoa > Chordata > Lepidosauria > Squamata > Gekkonidae > Gekko > Gekko gecko. Next base: position 65,916,641 of record JAPDNY010000002.1, on the reverse strand, counting down.
TCCGGTGCCGCGATGATGACATCATCTAAAAAGGGCTGGACCCCTGGAATTCCTTTCAGGAGGGAATCCATGAAGGATTGAAAAATCCCTGGCGCCACTGAAACCCCAAACTGCAGTCTATTGACCCGGAAAGCCCCCTTGTGGGTGGCGATGGTTTGCGCTTCCACAGCGGCCGTGTCCACTGGCAGCTGCTGGTAAGCCTGCGCCAGGTCCAATTTGCCGAAAACTTTGGCCCCCGTCAGGGAGGCCAGGACATGGCTCACTACTGGGACCGGATAGGCGTGGTCCTGCAGAGCCTTATTTATGGTGCATTTGTAATCTGCACAAATGCGTATAGCCCCATTCGGTTTAATTGGCGTTACAATGGGGGTTTCCCAGCGCGCTGACGCGACCGGTTCCAGCACGCCTTGGGCGACCAGGCGGTCGAGCTCGGCCTCTATTTTTTCCCCGCATGGCTAGGGGAGGGGGCCGTGCCTTTATGCGGATGGGTCGTACGTTAGGGTCCAGATCTAGCGAAATCAGGGTCCCATTGTACCTCCCCAGGGTCCCATCGAATACTTTGGGGAACTCCCGGCAAACTACCTCCCAGTCAGCGGTCCCGAGGTGGTTTACTCCTGCTATTTGGAGTCCCAAAGGCCCAAACCACGACAGTCCCAGGAGGCTTGAGAGGCGCCCCTCCACAACCAACAGGTCCAGCAAGCCCGAGAACCCTTTAAATCGGACTTGAAACTTGCCCCAGCCACGGACTGCCACTGGATTTTTGTTAAAGTCCGTCAGTTTCAACCCCCGTGGCTTGTGCAGTCGGGGTCCCCCCTTGGGGCATAGCGTTTTAAGGGTCTCCGCGGAAATTATAGAGAACGAGGACCCTGAGTCTATTTCCATTTGGCAGGGGGACCCCTCTATTTGGACAGTCACATGCACCTTGTCCAGGCTTTCAGGGGGCAAGTTACATACCGTCTGCCAGCGCTGTGTCGTCACGGTGTGCAGGCTTGCGGCGTCCAGCTGGGCAGTGGATCCCAGGCGCTTGCCCTTGGAGCGGCAGACTCGGGCGAGGTGTCCGGCCTTGTTGCAGGTCCTGCAGACGGCGTCCCGGAAACGGCAGGTCCGGCGCTCGTGGGCATCGCCACAGCTGGCACAGGCAGAAGCGTTGGGCTGGTTTGGTGGTGCGGGGGATCCCCTGTTGCGTTGGGTGCGTGGCTGTGATCGGCGGTTCACCTGCAGGACCTCCTCATCGTTCGAGTCATCCGAGCCGGAGCCCTGGAGGCGATGGACCGTCTTAGGCCGGCGATCTGCGTGGGACTTCTCGTAGGCAGCCGCTTCTTGGATGGCGGCCTCCAGAGTGAGGTCGTCCCGGCTGACGAGCCTGCGGCGCAGCTTCGCCTCCTTCAGCCCCACCAAGAACTGGTTTAGGAGGGTATCTGCGAGGTTGGGGAAGGCACACCTTGTGGCTGTGCGGCGTAGTCCGGCCAGGAATTCCGGAGATGTTTCATCGGGGCCCTGCATTCTCGCAAAGAACTCCATTCGTTCCGCGAACTTGGTGGGCTTTGGTGCCAAGTGGTCAGTAAACGCCTTGACCAGCATGTCGTAGGTGGCGGCCGCGTCTTTCGGCAGGAGGGGGTTTACCAGGTCCTTCAGGAGGAGGTGTGCCTCGATGCCGCAGTAGCGCAGGAGATAGGCCTTCTTCGTACCCGCATCCGTGATGCCATGGATCTCGAAGTGACGCTCCAGCGTCTCGATCCAGGTCTCCCAGTGTGCAGGACGAGAGATGTCGAAGGCGGGGAAGCTCTCGTTGCTAGCGGCCATGGTGCTCACCCGTGGAGGTCGCGGTTCAGGCGTAGAGTTGGCGGCGTTGAAAGCGAGGCTGCTCTCGGGGTCAGCGGTGCTAGGGAGCGGTGCGGTGCCCAGGAACCGAAGAGGCGGACACGAAGCGCGACGGCGGCGTTCATTGCTTTCGGCGTTGGGGCGGTCAGCGGTGCTCGTCTCGTGGTCGTTGTTCATGGAGGGAGTTGGCATCCCATCCTCGTCGCCAGTGAAAAGTACTGAGACTTACTAGTGATTTCAGCTCTCACATACTTTATTAGATGAAGAACAAGACACTGAGCCGGCTCGCAGGCCGGCTTTTATACATTACAGCTATCCTACTTGAATTGGCCAGTGGCAACAAATCAGCCAGTATCATAATGCCCCTGTATAAAACAATGGTGTGACCTCATTTGGAGTGATCTGGTACAAGTTCTGGTCACCGCACCTCAAAAAGGATATTATAGCATTGGAAAAAGTGCAGAAAAGGGCAACTAGAATGATCAAAGGGTCGGAACACTTTCCCTATGAAGAAAGGTTAAAATGCTCGGGGCTCTTTAGCTTGGAGAAACAATGGCTGAGGGGTGACATGATTGAAGTTTATCAGATTATGCATGGGATAGAGCAGGTTGAGAAAGAAGTACTTTTCTCCCTTGCTCACAATACACGAACTTGGGGGCTCTCCATGAAATTGCTGAGCTGTCAGGTTAGAATGGATAAAAGGAAGTACTTCTTCACCCAAAGAGTGATTAACACATGGAATTCTCTGCCACAGGAGGTGGTGGCGGCTACAAGCATGGACAGTTTCAAGAGGGAATTAGATAAACATATGGAGCAGAAGTCCATCAGTGGCTATAAGCCACAGGTATAGATAGGAATTCTCAGGCTGGGGCAAGTGATGCACTGTATTCTTGGTGCTTGGGGGTAGGGCAACAGTGGGAGGGCTTCTGGTGTCCTGGCCCCACTGCTGGACCTCCTGATGGTACCTTATAGTTTTGGCCACTGTGTGACAGAGTGTTGGACTAGATGGGCCATTGGCCTTATCCAGGGATCTTTTTGTAGAAAAACAGCTGCAGGAGCTCATTAGCATATGGTATGCTAATGAGCTATTAGACTATTAGCATATGCCACGCCCCCTGACATCACCAGAAAGTAATGTCAGAAGGGGAAGCAAAAGGGGGAGGCATCTTCAAAAGCCTCCCCTTCCCTTCCCCAGCTGGTCTGGGTGGGGGAGCTAAGAGAGAAGGGGTTTAAAGTTTAAACTCCTTCTCATGAGAGTTGGGCCACAGAAGGAGGAAAGAGAGAAGGAAAGAAGGAAGGAAAGAGGGAAAGAAATAGAAGGAAAAGGGAGGGAAAGAAAGAGAGGGAAGGAGGGAAACAGGGAAAGGAGGAAAAAAGAGAAGAGAAGAAGGTGGGAAAGAAAGAGAGAAGAGAAGAAGGAGGGAAAGAGGAAAAAGAGAGAAGGAAAGGAGGGAATGAAAGAAATTCGGCGGCAATTCGGCCCCATTATATCCTATGGGCCATTGAGGTCAATGGTGAAAACATAGGGTATATTCTGGGGGCTGGAGGGGAGGAGGTTTGAGGGAGAGGTTCCAAACTCACAGGGTAGCTGATGGAGCCTCTCCCCAAGATACCCAACAAGTTTCAAGAACATTGGACCATGGGGTCCAATTCTATGGGCCCCCAAACAGGTTGCCCCTATTCCCTTCATTGTTCTCTATGGTGGGAAAAAAGTAAGTTTTCACCATTGACCTCAATGGCCCATAGGATATAATGGAGCTGAAATTGACATGCAGCTGCCTGAAAGACTCCAGGGATGCCGGCTGGGGGCGGGGCTTGGGTCCTTAGCTCCCAGAGCTGTGCTCTGGTGGGCTCCCCCCCAAAAAAGACCCCTGGCCTTATCCAACATTGGCTTCTCTTATGTTCTTATGTGCTCAGTCCCTGTGTAACATATCTGACAACCAGTGTGATGCCTTGGAATTATCATCATATCATATCATTATATATCTGTTACTCAAATGTGGCCCCCATCTGAGGAAATCGAAGATTGGGGCCACACTGACACTAAACAGATTTTCCTCCAAACTTGGTGGAACCCCCACTCCCCCAGTTTGCAGAAAAATCTGAAATCTAAACAAAAATACTGGGGGATCCCCCCAATTAAAAAAAAAAAAAGTGCTGGCTGCACATGCAACTCCAGGGTTGCACAAAAATCTGAAACCTAAAAATAAAATAAAATAAAATACAGTGGGAGGGTTAAAACAAAAGAAAACAATAAAAGGAGCAGCTGTAGCTTTAAGAAATGGAAGCCCTCAATGGCTGATGCTAGACAATTATAGCATACCAGGCTGAGTTTCTATGAGTAAAAGGCATAGGGAAGGGTCAGCATGCTTTGGCCTTTGAGGGAGCATTCTTTGGGGCCAGGCCTGGGCCTGTCTACAACCATTGGGTGACTTGATGCCACCTGACTTGCATAATACAACTAGGCCTGGCTACTTGCTACTGTTCAATAGTAGCCACCCTATGAAAGTCAGTTTGGTATAGCAATTAGCGCTCCAGAGTAGGGTCTGAGGCTGCGATCACACACACTCAGTAATCCACTTTCAATCCACTTTCAAACTGGATTTTTACTGTGTGAATTGGCAAAATCCAGTTTGAAAGTACACTGAAAATGGATTGGAAGTGGATTATTTAGTGTGTGTGATCTCAGCCCAAGAGACCCAGGTTTGGCTCTCCATATTGCTGTGGAAGCTCACTAGGTAATTTTGGACCAGTCACATATTTTCACCCTAACCTATCTCACAAGGTTGTTGTGAGGATAAAGAGAGCAGAATGATGCAAGCTGTTTGGTCCACATTGTGGAGAAAGGTAGAGTAAAAAATGAAGTAAATAAATAAATAAGGTAGCTGAAGAGAGGAGGCAATTAAGAGACAGGCTGGGGAATGCCTGAGAAGGAGGCAGGGAAAGGGGACAGTCTGGGGGGGAGAATAATTAAATTTTGGTTAATAAAACCTTTCATTATTGAAATATATTTTGGTAAAGTCAGTATAATACAAAATATATATTTTTCTAAGGACGTGCTTTAGGCTTAGACAATTGCTTGTTTGCTAAGAAGTGCAGAGGAAAACAGCCAAAACCGCAAGAACTGTTCTGAGAAGTGTGCTAAGACAATGTACCTGCCATAGAGAACAACAAGATGCGGTTAACTGACGGGGAGTAAGGTGCCTAGCAATGGGACAGTGGTTAAGCTTCGCTAGAAAAATGTGGGGGCAAGGTTTCAGAACTAGCTTGCAGGTGCAAATAGAGTAGAGATGTGAGTGTATGCTATCGTCAATTTAGCCATAAAAGGGCATCTATAAATACTCATCCTGGAGTCTTTTGTAATTTGCATAATGCAAGCAAACAGGGGAGAGGCTGTAGGCGTATTGGCCAGAGTGTAACTCCTAATGGGCAAGGGAGAGGGATACTTGGCAGTCGGGGATAGGGTTTTGTTTTTGCATGTAATTATGTGAATGACTTATAAAATGGCATGTAACCAGTGTTTAATCGAGCTCCTGGAAGTTCCTTTGATACTGTAGTAAAGAGTTTATTTTTCACTGCTGACTTTGTCTCATTATTATTTGGACAATTTTTTGTCCCTAACAAAAGGATATGGGGATAGCCAGGAGGAGGGAAAGAGGAAATAGTTGGGGGAGGGAACAGAGGAAGTTATGTGTCCTCTCCATGTCCTTGAGGTTTCCCTGCCATGCAAATAGGCTGGCCTAGTGATTGGCAGCAAATAACTGGGCCATAGATTTCCTAGATTCAGGATGGGGGGTTGGAGAGAGAGAGAGAGAGAGAGAGAGAGAGAGAGAGAGAGAGAGAGAGAGAGAGAGAGAGAGAGAGAGAAGAGATTGGATTTATACCCCACCCTTCACTACCCAAAGGAGTCTCAGAGTGGCTTACAAATTCTTTTCCCTTCCCTTTCCCACAACAGACAACCTGTGAGGTAGGTGGGGCTGAGAGAACTCTGACTGAAACTGCTCTTTTTCAAGAACAGCTATGCCAGAACTATGGCTTGCCCAAGGTCATCCAGCAGGTGCAAATGGAGGAGTGGGGAATCAAACCTGGTTCTCCCAGATTAGAGTCTGTGCACTTAACCACTACACTAAACTGGCTCACAGCTGAAGACAGAGGGAGTAATAAAGTTAGGTTGACAGTTTGGTGGGAAGGAGAGAAAAAAGCAGGAAAGGGGGAGAGGTTATGGGGGCTTTCAGGAAACGAAAAGAGGAAATAGTGTGAGGGGGAATCAGATGCCTCCCTCAGTCCTTGCAGATTCCGGCTTGTAGTATACAACTAGTGTAGGAGGTGGAAGGCTCAGGGACAAATACTCATCCTTTCCTTATATATAATTGAATTTTGGGCCCAGAACATTCTATGCTTGCCATAATTGATTGGGCCCAAGAACTGGCAGTCAGAAGATGCTGGCCGGGGCTGACTGGCTGCTTGATGGAGTCCCACCCACGTCAGCCCTGGCAAGTGTCTTCACCTCAGTCTGCTCCAGTCCTCTGACAGGAGAGGACCGTCTGCAGAGTGAGTGCAGGGACAGGCCCTCAAGGCCGAGGCAGGTGAGAGAAGCCTGTTCTGCCCCCCCACACACACCATTCTCAGGGCCTTCTGTTCCGCCCACCCCATCTTCTGGGCCTTTTATGGGGCCAGTCAGGCCAGAGAAGCCCCTCCCCCCAAACTATTCCCTGGGCCTTCTATGGGGCCAGTCGGCCTAGGCAAGCCCCTTCTGTCCCCCCGCACCATCTTCTGGGCCTTCTATGGGGCCAGAAAAGCCCCTTCCGCCCCCCACACCATCCTCTGGGCCTTCTATAGGGCCAGTCGGCCCAGAGAAGCCCCTTCTGGCCCCCCCACCATCCCCAGGGCCTTCTATGGGGCCAGTCGGCCCAGGAAAGCCCCTTCCCCCCCATCCTCTGGGCCTTCTATGGGGCCAGTCGGTCCAGAGAAGCCCCTTCCACCCCCACACCATCCCCATGGCCTTCTGTGGGCCAGTCGGCCCAGGCAAGCCCCTTCCGCCCCCCCACACCATCCCCTGGGACTTCTATGGGGCTGGTCGGCACAGAGAAGCCCCTTCCGCCCCTCACCATCCTCTGGGCCTTCTATGGGCCCAGTTAGCCCAGACAAGCCCCTTCCGCCACTCCCACACCATCCTCTGGGCCTTCTGTGGGCCCAGTCAGCCCAGAGAAGCCCCTTCCACCCCCATCCTCCGGGCCTTCTCTGGGCCCAGTTGGCCGAGAGAAGCCCCTTCCTCTCCCCCACACCATCCTCTGGGCCTTCTATGGGGCCAGTCGGCCCAGAGAAGCCCCTTCCGCCCCCCACACCATCCCCTGGGCCTTCTGTGGGCCCAGTCGGCCCAGGCAAGCCCCTTCACCCCCCCCCCATTCTCTGGGCCCAGTCAGCCCAGAGAAGCCCCTTCTACCCCCCACACCACCCTCTGTGCCTTCTTTGGCCCAGTCAGCCCAGAGAAGCCCATTCCGCCCCCCACACACCATTGTCTGGGCCTTCTATGAGGCCAGTAGGTCCAGAGAAGCCCGTTCCGCCCTCCCACACCATCCTCTGGGCCTTCTATGGGCCCAGTCAGCCCAGAGAAGCCCCTGCTGCCACCCCCACACCATCCTCTGGAACTCCTAAGGGGCCAGTCAGCCCAGAGAAGCCCCTTCCGCCCCCACACCATCCTCTGGGCTTTCTATGGGACCAGTCGGCCCAGGCAAACCCTTTCTGCCCCCCATACCCTCCCCTGGGCCTTCTCTGGGCCCAGTCAGCCCAGGCAAGCCCCTTCCACCCCCTCAACCCCTGGGCCTTCTATGGGGCCAGTCAGCCCCGAGAAGCCCCTTCCGCCCCCACACCACCCCCTGGGCCTTCTATGGGGCCAGACAGCCCAGGCAAGCCCCTTCTGCCCCCCACCCCTGGGCCTTCTAGGGGGCCAGTCAGCCACGAGAAGCCCCTTCCACTCCCCCACACACCATCCCCTGGGCCTTCTATGGGGCCAGTCGGCCCAGGCAAGCCCCTTCTCCCCCCACACCACCCCCTAGGCCTTCTATGGGCCCAGTCGGCCCAGGCAAGCCCCTTCCGCCCCCACCATCCCCTGGGCCTTCTATGGGGCCAGTCGGCCCAGAGAAGCCCCTTCCACCCCCCATACCACCCCCTGGGGCTTCTATGGAGCCAGTCGGCCCAGGCAAGCCCCTTCCACCCCCACACCATCCCCTGGGCCTTCTATGGGGCCAGTCGGCCCAGGCAATGCCCCCCAAAGCCCCTGTTGGCAGAGGTAAGGGACTTGGCAACCCTAAAAATAACACTTGCACCTATAAACTTTAATAGCAATGATTCCAGCAGTCATCTTATCTTTACAAGAACTACATAGCTTCTTCCCAGGCACCACCAGGAGGCAGACAGCCTCTTCTCCATACATTAGCATGTTCTTAACTGTGTCTTTGCTACTCTTTACCACAGTGTCTAGTTTACTTCCTATGCTATACCATTTATTTGTCCGCATAACAGATGAACACTCAGTTTCTGATTTACTCAGAGCTCCTCGTGTCCTTTTTTCCTTTCTTTCTCCCCAGTGCCTGATGCACTTCCACAGAGGGAAAAGTATGTAATGAGCAAGTAGATTACCACAAGGCAATCGCAAATGTCAATTCCATTGCACATGCACATCTTCTTCTCTGATGAAAAATTCATGGCACATGTCCACTCACTGAAATATGAGTGCTCATGAGACTAGTGAATGGGAGTTTGTTTCATTTTTGTTATTAATTCCAAAATGGACCACTTCATTATTGTGTTGTTTGGTATGGCTTTGTCTCATTATTATTTCTTTCATTATTGTTGTTTCGTTTTTATAATTCTATTTTGATATTATTTCCCATTGATTTCAATGGAAGACATCTTCTCTTCTTGGGTCTGTACTTTCATGGTTTACCATCCAGATTGGATAAACCCAGGGGGGGGACATGTAGTATTCCCTACAGACACCAACACTGCCAAATTTAAGACAGATAAAGGTGTCCCCTTTTGAGGCAATGAAAGGCACCCATGTTTAACATTAAAACCTATGGGAGAACTGATAGGAAAGATTCCAAACAGTAACACAGACACTACTGCAGCCACTTAGCTTGAAGACAGTAGCATGAGGAACAGGCTGATTGACAATGCAAAGGCCATTTGGTAGCATAAGGAGGATAAGGTGTCTGGGTGGGCGGGTGGCAGCAGAACACTGAGGTAGATTTGCTTAGATGGGGGATAATGTTTGGAGAGCAGCAGACAAGCAGAGGAGTGCAGACTGCAAAATAAATTTTGGCATGATGGGGCAGGAATCGGGATGAGAGAGGAAGGCAAAATCCCATCCCCTATCCTTCAGGATCAGAATACCTCACAATGTGGTAGTGGTTAGCATAGGCTGTTCAGTTGTTGAATTTGTTTTATTTTCATATTAATTACTATAATTACAAAATACCCCATTTTTGTAATTACTGTAATTAATAATAAAAGAAGTGTTCATATCTGGTGCTTACCACTCACACACAAAGATCTACACACACTTTGTGTGTTTTCTTCCACAAAAATGCTATGTGTGAAGCAGTCCTCAGCAAGTGGCTGGTTTTTCTCTACTCCTTGGAAAATAGATACTTGTTCTGCAGTCACAAGAAAATAGGAATATTACAATTCAAAGTGAAAAATGTATTTGTAATAAAAGGGGGAAGGTTCCAGAGAATGTCTATTCATTGTGTGCCCGTCCCATGAATAATTTGCTGTAGTACTGGTTTGATTCACTCACCTCCTTACCTTCTCATTTTGCTATTCTAATATTTTGATTCAATTTGGCTTATTGATTTAGCCATGCTTTGCTTGACCTTACCGGAGCTGTTTCTATTCTTTTCAAGTGCCACTTTGTATTGATTCCAGCATAAACCTATAGCTTCTATAATTAGTCTAAAGTTCTCAGAGGCTGCTTCACTTCTGATCAAGGTATCCATGGATCCGCTCAGGAATTTAAAATAGTTTTGTTGTCGAGGCCAATTATTTTGGCAGTAGCATCACTAGCATTTCATTTGTAGAATGCAGCTCTCCAAAGGCCGAGGTTAACAAGCTATGCTACACCATGGTGCTTAGCTGGGCAGCAAATGGGGTGCGAGGATGTCAGCAATACTGAACTCTCCGCTGCAGCAGTGGAAGATTTTGATCACTAGATGCTGTTCAGGGGTTGACTACAAGTGACCCATAATTCTCAGAAGGAAAAGTCCAGAGCATAGTCAATAGTGTTCCTGAACTGATAGATCTTAATGAGAGGAGTGAGATGAGAAGATGTGCTGATGGTTAGTAAAACCATGCCAGAGGTGGAATCAGTGCTTCCAGGACTACATACCACCAGAAATACAGTGGCATTGCCAGCACTATATACTAGTATATAGTTTACTTGTTGTCTGAGAGAAGTCAAAAGTCTGCTGGTTACTATACACAATACATTCTTTGTGGAGAAAGTAAAATAAAAAAGCAGGAAACATGCATATAGAGCATCATATATAACAATAGTGCATGGCTGTATTTCACTGCCCCTCTCCCCAGTAACTCTAATATACACCTGCACAATACATTATTCAATATAAAATATGAATGCACCAAATCATCCCATCTGTAGTTGCAATCTATGGCAAATGGTTGCCAGTTGCAAAACCCATACAAAAACAGGAATACTTAGTAAGAAATATTAATTGAACTGAAGACTTTTCATGACCACCATTACAAATACAAAACAAAGTACCACAAAAAATGGTGATTTGTTGATATCTTTCTTTTGTGTGTGTGTAAGTACTGGGGGGGCAGAGAAATGGGGAAGTTGTATTTTTGGTGGGTTACAGGAAAATGAACTGCCCCTTTAATGGAGGTTTAGTGTGTGAAAATGGGAAGATGAAGTTTTTCATGGCATTAGGGTAAATAACATCTCCTGACCAATAACATCTCGTTATATCTCTATCAACAGGACAGGGCATCTTTCTCCAGGCAGTTGGCAACCTTGTCACATGTGCTTCCACACCACCACAAGAACATTTACATTTATCTTCTTTTTAAACACTGGTTACATGAACATCATATTTCTAAAGAGCTTAACAACATTTAAACACAAGGGTATTCTGCGTTTCTCACAAGGACAAGGCAGGCTTCTGCCCTTTGCAGACTTCCAGGACTATCCATAATCCTTTTCTTGCTTCAAAGCTCATACATCTGAGATGACATCTGTATTGTTTCTATCATTGCTTTGTGGGCTGTCATTGATTGATTTTCAAATGAAGTATTGAACACATTGGCGTTCATAACTAGGTTGTTTGGGGTGAGAAGAATAAGCAATGTGCAAAAGTTTAGCTGTGCTTTCAAGAGAAGCTTCTCACTCTGTGAGAGACAGGGGCCACACAAAATGTGAAGGAATCTTCTTCCCTGCAGGTGTTTAAGAACAGACCAGATGAGTCTTAACTGTACAGTTTAAGTCTAGGGGATCCTACGATTGCAGAAGATCAGACGAGATGATCCAGGAAGAAGAGTGTTCTCTGCTCTAGTGTTATTTTTGTTGATAATACAATGAGTTTCCTCTAGGTACTTGCAAAGAAAGGCAATAAGCAACCAAACTTTAGATAGAGGAGAGAACAATTCCTCTAGCACCACCTAGATAATTATATACAAGCACACTATTCTGTGCACTTAATTCCAATAAAACACGATATGTTTTCATTTTTTAAACTGGTCACTGATCCAGAAATCTGGATCAATTCTGATCTTATTCTGCCCTGTTAGGCAAAGCAGACAATCTCCAGGTCCTTACTCCAGGGATGTTATCTACCCTGTTAATAAAATAGAGTTATATGTCATCCACATGTAGGTATCCTACACCATAGCCACTTCAAAGCAAACACTTCCAGCTCCAGAACTCTCCTTTGCCTTCTCTGTTAATACATAAATAAATAAAATACATAAATATTTCTTTTAATGATTCTCTTTTATTCTAAATGCCTCTCGGTCTCACTGCAGCCATCACACTATCAAGTGCCAAATGCGAGGGATTGAGAATGTAGAACCAACAATTTTGTCATGAGAAATTGGCACTGTTGTCTAATTAGTGATGAGCAGTAGTGATCTCCCATTCAGTCTCCCCTGGGCTAATTCTCCTTTTCCTTTAATCACCTACAAGTTTGCTTCCAACAAGTTAGTCGAAAAATTTAATAACAACCTTACATTTTAAAAAATGAAACTATTTATTCCTAATTACACTGGTAGAAGTGATGAATAAAGCAATTTCCTACTGATAACTATAAGTGACCACAGAAGCCTTGTATTGTTGCCTACCTTTTTTTGTATGCAACTCACATTCATGCTGAGTTTCACGGAGAGATAAAGAAAACCACCCAGAGATGTCATTTGTATAGATCAAATCCAGAAGAACTATTAGCAAAAGCCAGAACCCTGGCACATTGTTTTTCACCATTGGGCATTGCTTATCCATGTTAATAGGGTTGAGCCAGAATCTGTAGTTTGAAAAATGTGTCTGTGCTATGCCTATTTGAGCAACAGACGCCTTTGATCTCAACAATACTTTGCTCTCTAGGTTAATCTGAACTCGAGACATGCATGTTAGCACAAAACTATTTTTGACAGATGCTAATTTTACATCCTGTAATCAAAAGTGATTTAGCAAGAAGCCGTCCCTTGTGTTAAGATGACACCTAGATTTTATTCATCATTCTGGAAAAGGTACAGCTGAAATAGATGCAGCCGTGAAACAGATGGACCAACTGATTCCTATTGATCATTCACCTCACACTGTCAAATAAACGGCCTATAAACTAACTGCAGAATAAAATGTGGTTAGTGTTGCTACACCTGCAAGAAACCTTTCCCCTTGATAATCTAATTCATTTTGATAACATACAATATATTTTTATAATGATTTCATGTAAATGTCTTAATTGTACATACCTTTTCTGCTGCTTGGGCAGTGCAAAAAAATATTGGAATGAAGGCAAGCCATACTATACAGGTAGTGTACATAGTGAATCCAATGGGTTTGGCTTCATTAAAATTCTCTGGGACACCCCGAGTCTTGATAGCATACACAGTACATGTAACCATTAGAAGAATGCTATACCCTAAGGAACATATGATTTGTAGATCCGTAATGTCGCATTTGAGAACTCCTCTGGCTTGATCTGGTTCCATAGTCTTCTGTTCATCATAATCTACAAAACTGTTGGGAGGGTCAACTGCAAACCAAATGAAAACCCCCAAAAGCTGTACTGATATCAAACTTGATGTGATTGCTAGCTGTGACGTTGGGCTAATAAGCCTTGGAGCTGTCACTGATTTTTTGCCCTGTTCAAATATACGGTAAATACGGTTTGTTTTAGTCAACAGAGCAGCATAACTTATGCACATCCCCAATCCAAGGAAGATACGCCGAAATGAACACACAGCAACATCTGGCTTGGCAATCATTAAGAAAGTGATGATGTAACATAGAAATATCCCCGTCAATAAAACATAGCTGAGTTCCCTTCCAGAAGCCCGCACGATGGGGGTGTCATTGTATCTAATAAAGGTTGCCATGACAAAAATGGTGGCAATAATGCCAAGCATAGCCAGGAAGACTGGAATGACAGCCCATGGGGAATGCCACTCCAGCTTCACAATAGGGATTGGGCTGCATCCTGTGCGATTCTCATTGGGTCGTTGATTGTAGGTGCAGACCTTGCAGTTTTCTTCATCAAACTGGTATTGGTATCCATCACACAGCTCACACTGCCAACAGCAGGACATCCCTTTAATAATCCTCTTTCGTTCTCCTGGTTTACAAGGAAGACTGCAGATAGAAGAAGGGATCTCCTTCACTCCTTTGCCCCACTGCATTTCATCAGTCTATGGGGAAAAGAATGTAAAGTCAGTGGGATTGGTTATCTGGATACAAGGATCAAAAAGTGCTAGGTAACTGAAGAGTTTACTGGCAAAAGAAACATAAAATGAATATGTGCAAAGATGGCATTTCCCTTATAATTAAGCCTGTTGAGACTTATGTCTCTGTGTGTGTGTGTGTACACACACACAATACACAGTATTTAGGCAGAAACAGTGAAATACATGAAGATTATTGCATACAAAAAGTTTTTTTAAAAACCCAACATTTTATAAAATAAATAATACCCAAAAGAAATTAGGGTTATTTGACAAAATCCACATTATTTAGATCATACATTTTGTTAGATTAGTACAGTGTTTTTTGAACCATGTGTGTATTTTCTTACACAACAATAGTCAGCACTCTGAAGAGATGAAAAGCCATTTTTCACAGCAATGAAAAGCCAGTATTCATAGAGATCACTCAGAATATAGCTTAATGAACAAAGGGTTCTGAATGTGATTTAGGCATCTATTTCTGCAATCTTCAAAATCAGCTTCTGAGGTTCAAAGTGTAAACTAAGCCGCTGAGCTTAATGCAACCTCTTTGAAGAGAGTCTGTAATGACACAGTAATTCAGGTTGGTATATTTTTTCCCCCTGATACGGAGATCTAGGGTCAGTTTAGACATTATATTTTAAGTCTAGTTGCTCTGTGCTTGTTCCTGAGTGCACAAATGTAACAGTATCAACTAGGCATAATAGATAATAAATCAATAGCGAGTTTAGTGTGATTGTGGTAGGTGAAAACTATGTCTTCATGATCACACAAAGTAATGCTGGCCAATGACCACAATCCTACCCTAAGAAGTAGTAAGTTAGTACATAATTTGGAGTGTGACTTGAGCAACAAATGTAATATCTGAACCATTTCTTGAGCTGGAGTCTTTGTTTTTCTTACATCTGAGTAGAAAAGCTTCCCCTGTTGAGTTGTTCTATATGGGTATAGAAGGTATATGGACTGGAGAATTAGGATGTTTATTAAGCATCACTTTAACTAAGTCACATGCAATGTCCACAACCAACATTACCATGGAGGCTTCCTAAGAGACCCAAAATGCATGTTATTTACTATATCAGGTCTATGAATTCCTTGATACATTCTCAGTTTCAAAATGCTCCTGGGTAAATTAATCCATTAAGTCAATAAATGTGGTGCAGTGGTCAAAGTGTTGTAACTGGATCTGGGAGCCTCAGGTTCAAATCCCCATTCAGCCTGGGTGACCTTGGGCCAGTCACATACTCTCAGCCTACCTTAATTTACAGGGTGGTTGTGAGAATAAAATGGAGGAGAGGAGAATAATGCAAGCCACTTTAGGTCCCCTAAATGAAGTCAGTTAATTAAATAACAATACAGAGAGCCACACACCTGGGCTCCCCACTGTTTCATTTTCAGGAACTGAGCCTCCTTATAACTAATGTATCTTCTCAGTGCATTAAAGGGTTTCAGAATAGAGAGAGATCAAATTAAAGTTTCTCTTAATGCATATAATATTGCTTGGGGGGGGGGGAACACACTATTTTATAAATCCGGAAGATTATTTCATTCTTTGGACAAATGTAGCTTTAATTTAGGATATAATAGTAATAAAGATAAATCAGAGTAACTGGATGTCTATATCTATGAATTATAACTAATTCAGCTCAAGATTTGATTTGGTATAATAAGTTTTTTTTTTAAAGCAAGATACTTAGGTATCAGGTTGTCACTAATTTAAAATACTTGGCTATTATTAATTAAAATATTTGGATACAAAAAGTTAAAGAAGACTTGTATAAATAAAATAAACAAGTGGAGACCCGCAAGAAACTTGCGGGATGGTCATCCCATTCCTCACACCTTTGCTTCCTCCCCTCTACCCTTACCTATCTCACACTCTTTCTCCCTTCTGGGGGTGGAGCCATAGACAACCCTCCAAAGCAGCCATTTTATCCAGGGGAACTGATCTCTGTCATCCGGACAACTGTTGTAATTCTGAGTGATCTCCAGCCCTCACCCAGAGGCTGGCAATGGTAGTTCTCATGGAGGAAATGGCTGGTTTGGAGGGTGGAGTCCATGGCATTATACTGGTCTGAAGTTCCTCCCCTCCTCAAACCCTACCATCCCCTGGATCCACCCCTTAAATGTCCAGAAGTTTCCCAATCCAGAGTTGGCAACCCTATTTCCTTCCCACCCAACAGCCAACTTAACCTTTATCTACCTTTATCTGTCTTCAGCTTTTTGTCTCCCCCCCCCACCTTTCCCCACAGCTTCTACCAAGGAAAATTATAGTCTTTCTCCACAGTGGGGACCAAAGCAGCTTACATTATTCTCACCTCCTTTTTATCTGCACAACAACCCTGTGAGGTTGGTTAGGCTGAAAGTATGTGACTGGTCCAAAATCACCCAGTCAGCTTCCACCGCAATATGGGGATCTGAACCTGGGTCTTGCAGATCCTACTCTGAAGCTCTAACTGCTGCACCACTGCTGGCTTTCATAGGGTGGCTGCTGAACAGCAGCAAGCAGTCAGGCCAAGTTGAGTCATGCAAATTAGGTGGTATCAAGTCACCCAGAGGGTGCTGCCTAGGGATGCCAGCCTCCAGGTAGGATCTGGGGATCCCCTGGAATTACTGCTCAGCTCCAGACTACTGAGATAACTTCCCCTGGAGAAAATAGATGCTTTGGAGGGTGGACTCTCGGGCATTGTACCCCACTGAGGTCCCTGTCCTCCCCAGGCTCCATCCCCAAATCTCCAGGAGTTTCCAGACCTAGAGCTGGCAACCCCACTACCCCCATCCCCTGCCAGTGCCCATGGGGGGACCTGGCAACCCTAGACTGCTGCCAGGCCTAGGGCTGGCAACCTCCAAGTGGGGCCTGCTGGAGAGTGAACTCCAGAGATCTGTAAACAACAGAGATCTGCCTCCCTGGATAAAATGGCTTCTTTGGAGGGTGGATTCTGTGGCATGATACCCAGCTGAGGCCTCTCCCTTCCCCAAATCCTGCCCTCCTTGCACTCTACCACAAAACCTCTAGGAATCCCCCAGCCTGGCCCCAAGGCTCCCTCCCCCTCCCTCCAAGGCCGAAAGAGGCCTGGAAAGAAAGGGCCCTTCCCCCACCCTTTACTGACAGAGCCAGTCAGAAGCCTCTCCCCCCCCCCAACGTTCTAATCTCTCACCGTTGATGCCTGGAGTTAGGTCCCTGCAGAGGCCATTTCAAAAGGTTTTGGGGGGAATTCAACTGTCCCTGAAGGGATTTTCTCACTTTTTGGATTTTTCTACAAACCCAGGAAGTCTACTGACTATGTAGGAAAAGCTGTTGGGGGAGAGTGAGGCCCCTGTTGGTGGGAATAGATATCTGCACAAAAAAAAAAGTCTGGGAAATAGAATAAGGATTCAATTATCTTAGGTTGTGAGAATTTCAGCAGTTGAGACTTATGTTCTTTCTTTTTCTACTCTCTTATTTAAAAAAAAAATATTTTGGAGTACTTTGTTTAACTTTAATGGCAGATCATAAGAACAGAAAAGCTGTCAAATTTTGTTGATGTAGGAAAGCAAATTAAGACCAAAACACTGCAGAACTAGTTAAAGGAGGAGGTCTGTCTTTTCCTAATTTTTGTTATTACTATGAGGCTGCTCATGGTAATGAAAACAAATGGGGTTACCAGGTCTTTCCTGAAAACCAGCAGGTCATGGGAGGGGGAACTTATCAGGAGTGGGAGGGAGGCCCAGCCAACATTGCAGCAATGTATGTATATCACTTCTGACATGACCTAGAAGTGATGTCATCATGCAGCAACTTCGGGATGACAGTCTGGTGTCTGAGCAAAAGCTCAATGGTAAATTTGGCTTCTATAGAGTTTTTGTCCAAATACCAGAGTGTCACCCCAATGTCACTGATGTAACGACATCACTTCTGGGTCATGTTGGAAGTGACATAGACATATCATTGCAATGTTGACTGGACCTCACTCTTTTTTCTGGGTAAGCCCCCCCACCAGTCAGCTGATCAGCAATGGGCCAGTGGGACCTTGAAGCAGGGGACCCTTGACTCCACTGGATGGGTCTGGCAAACCTAAATACAAAGTTGGTATGATACTAATAAAGAAGTCAGGGTTAAATTGAGGAATTAATCTTTTTTAAAACTTGAATATTAAATCTGACTTAAGAAAGAATTGAAGAACCAAATGCTTATGTGCAAAGATTTTCCTGAGGATTTGTTCATGACTTGCGACAAACACAGAAGGAGGTTTGGTCCTACAACTTTCTCATTGGTATTGCTTACAAATGATTCTGAGTTTAATAAAATAGTAGTATTTGTGGTTTCTCTATGTGGGAAAGACAAACTACAGAGTGATCAAGATTTTATTGTGAAGGGACACTGTGCTACCTAAAAGGAATTTTGATTAATATATCAAGTATGGTCTCCAACATAATTTCTTCAGTTTCAAATAAGGCAGTTTTAATATTAAAATTAGGAACTCAATTAAGACTGTGTCAATTAATACCCTAGGAGGAAACTATCATGAGTAATACAATTTTTAAAAAGGAACTTTTCCCATGTTATATAACCTTCTGCTGAATTCAGACAAAAGAGAAAACTCTTTTACAACATTATGGGATATAGGTTTAAAGATTATAACGATGAGCAGGACATGGTCCAGGATATTTTCTTTATTGCTCCCGGAATTATTCCTTATGAATGGAATATAGAATACCTTATAGATGACAACTCATTCCAGACATCTCACCCCAGATAAGATATACACTACTGCTAGGTTTGAATGTTAGAAGTGTAAAGCTAATCACGTTCATTTTTTCCTCTTTGGTGGAAATTTATTTTATTGGCTAACTATTACACAAATTATAAATGAAATAATGGAAGTTGTTACTAGGTTAACAGTGCCATCCTAAACAGGATTATATCCTTCTAAGTTCATTTACGTTAATTAACTAACTGTTAAATTAAATCCACTATTTTTTCTTTCAAACCTATCAAGAAAGTATGAAATTATCAGTTTGGAATTTACTGTTGACAGATAGAGTAGAGTAGGCCCACTACTGGAAAATCAGTTTGTCTAAGGTAGATATACAGATAATTAAGATACAAGAATTAATGGTTAATTAAGGTACTAGAATTAGATGAAATTGATAAGCTTACAAGTTAGCTTTGTCAAGAAAAATAGTTTGTTCTTAGTAAGAAACATGCTGAGGATCATGTTTTCATGTCTTACATACAGAATTGGTACAACATATGCATGGAGAAATTGTGCTAGAATTTCTTGTACTCTTTCTTGAACAAGAAAACTCCTTCCCTTTTTCTCTTTTGATCATGCTTCATAGGCTAGAATCAGAAATTTGATATCCTCCCTTCAGTTCTTAACCAGCTCTCTCTTTCAAACCCATGGCTCCTTTCAGAACTTACTTCAGTTTCATGCTTAAGTCAAACAGCCAGAGTGCTGGATTAGGAAGAAGACTAGACTGAATAACAGAAAGTCGACTAGCCTATTGTGGTGACAGCATCCAAAGAAGGAGAGGGAAAAGATAGAATGAGAAGAAATTGAGCCTTGGATTGTGATGTCTTTGTTCATTCTGACAAAATGTTGAGAATGTTAAGATCCAATTCTACAGCAGCAAATATTAAAAAGAAAACTAGAAAAAGAGTAACAGCACACAAAACACACATTTCTAATCCTGATTCTATGATTCATTCATTGGTTGATTTAGGCAAGTCACAGACTTGTTGCAAGGAAGCCTAGGTAACATAAAATTCATGACAAGTTATATGTTGCTAAACTAAATTTGCTTACAATGTACGACAGAAATCAGGTATAACAGCCTTTTAAAACCAAAGGGAAATAAATAAATTACCCATTGCATAAGAACAATAGGGTAGTAAAGTAGCTGGCCTCATTATGGTGTTAGCCAGCAAGGAGCTTTTTGCTCTCTTATCAACTATGAATTGTGCATAGGACTATGATGCCAGGTGACCAGAATGAGATGCCAGACATGCACCAGCAGAAGCCTGAGATGATGTGCCCATGGTTTTCAAAGGTTGCCCTGTTCCAGATATGTACCCACACACACCAAGCACTACACAAGCAGCCATTTGCCATTGCTGCTCAAACTAAAGAATTCACAACACCATTAAGGGACTCTGTTTCTATCACACTGGCGCATTCCTCCCCCACACCTTTGCCTCTGAAAGGGACACAAAAGGATCATCTCCAGCATTTCCTTGATAAAGAAATTGGCTGTCCTGTCCATCTGGAAGAACCGGTTTTGCAGCCTTGAGACAAAGGGAGCAATCAACGCTAGCTGATGACTCATCATGCTAAGCCAGGTGTCTCTGCTACCAGCTTAATTAGCATCCAATATTGCCCAACCTAAGCCTCCATTGCATACCTGACTTTTTGGAATGGACCATAAGGGGCTGTCTCAAGGGAGGTGACCAACAAACCTTCCCCCCAATGACACCCCAAGGGAGGTGACCAGCTAAGTCCTCCCCTGAGGTCACCCCATAAAAGAGGGTACACAGTAACATGCATGCATGCTCTCTACTCCCCCTCAACAACCTCTATATTCTCTTACTCTTGAACTTGTAGCTACCTTGCTACCTACCTTACCCTGAGGCTCTTGGACTGCAGCCAGAGTCTTCCATATGCTTCCTGCCGGTTCAATTTGCAGGTTCCCTTTTCCTAGCATAATCCCCATTTTCCTATAACTCTCCTATTTTTCCATTTTGGATGCTTCATCTCATCAGATCAGGTAATGTATTGCCCAACCAACGAATCTCCTGCTAATGCAAAAGTCTCTTAATCTATCTAATTTTTCTAGAAGCTGAATAATTGTGTGTATGATTGTGTATTGTTTGGATGTGGAAAAGAACTACAGTAAAGACATCATTTTGAACTAATTCCAACCTGTGTCTGTTACTGGTATCTCTGGAAGGGTGGGACCTCTGTATACACTGGTGATTACTCCCTAATGCTGATTGCTATTTGTAATATCATAATTCCCCAATATTAATTAATAACTCAGAGCAATCAGGCTAACAATGGTCAGTAAGAGCTACAAAATCAGGCCACCATTTCTGCATAGCCAGGTATCTCCACAAATACACTTTCATTTGTAAATTAAGAAATGGTCACCTATGCCCTCTCCAAAAGACAGCTCATATAGGGATGCCAGCCTCTAGGTAGGACCTGGGGATTCCCCAGAATTACAGCCCATCTCCAGACTACAATGATCAGTTCCCTTGGAGAGAATGGATGCTTTGGAAGGTGGACTCTATGGCACTGTACCCCACTGAGGTCCCTGTCCTCCCCAGGCTCCACCTTCAAATCTCCAGGAGCTTCCCACTCTGGATGTGGCAACCCCTACCTCCCATTCCTTGCTGGTGGCCAAGGGGGACCTGGAAACCCTACAGTTCAAAGAGGACTGAAATGCTTATTGCCCTCAAAGGAGCATGAGTGATAGCTGGGGGCAGGGGAGATGAAATTAGGAAGGGAGGGAAAAAGTTTTGGCTTGACTGAGCTAGTAAAATTTATTCTATCCAAAGAAGGAGGGATTATGGTTGGGGAGGCACACCGTGAGGCACACATCTCCCTCCCATAACCGCCCCACACCCATCTGTTCTGGATGTTATAGGGCCCCTAGACAGTCCTGGGTAGTATAGGTTTGGAAGAATTTCCTATAAACACATAAATGAGGTATCACACTCCCTTCAGTCCTAATTAATTAGCATATGTCATCTTCTAAAAGTAGTTTGCTGTTTCGTAGCTTATGGCAAGGAAATTATGAAAAGCTACCTGTTAGAGAAATCACTGACAAAGTCTTGCAAAGTCAGAATGGAGGAAGATGAAGACCTTAACAAAGAAAAAAATACATTCAGGTCCATTAAAAAGAGGCTACATTCAGACATCATGACAAACCTCTGCTTGTCTGTGCTGGTTTATATGTTTCGTGCTTGTATGATAACTTCCTTTCTCATGTACAGCAAGAATGAAGGCTTCCTGCTTTGGAAAGACTTGAATCCAACTCCAGTTTGCTGTGATGCCAAATGGAACACTTGGGCAAAGTGTAGTCTGTTTTCACTCACAAACCAGAATTCTAAATGTGGATTAAATAAAAGTTTGGTGTCCAAGATGGGGAAGAAACAACTCTTCAGTTTGCTCAGACCTGTCCATTCAGATGTCATTGCAAATGGACATTTGACTAAAGGCCTTCTAAATGAATAAATCTTCAAACTATGAGTGTGAGTGGAGAAGGAAGCACATAAGAACACATAGTATTTCAGACACACACCCAGTTTCATTCCTAAAAAATATTTATTTATTAATCAAATTTATACCCTGCCTTCCCAGCTGAAGCTGGCTCAGGGAGATGGGGCCATGGCTCTGCAGTGCATGTATAAGATCCCACACCGGGTCACTGGCATGTCAGTAAGGATGTCAGTAAGGCTGGGAAAGACCTGTAAACTCAAGTGAGTTATCGTCAGTCAGAGTTAAAAGTACAAGACAGGTGTGAGATAGGCCAATGGCCTGACTCAGGATAAGGCAGCATCACATTAAGCACAGCAGCTGAAATGACTCCTCTGTTTCCAAAGTGCCAATCCCAATAGTCCTTCAAGTACTAGTTAATTAGGCTAAATATTTATATTGAATAAAAATGACAGATGACAAGCAGTTGCACACATACATGGTCTCCTCAAATTCCCTCAGCTAATGTAAGTTTTAAAATAGTCCATCAGGAAAAGTTTGTTGGCACAAGGATTTTCTGTTTATCACTTTACATTATGATATAGCTTTCTTAAACGACGCATAAGAACCCGGCTGCTCTTTCCAGAGCAAAACCCCAATCTATTTATTCCATGAAAGAACAAGATGCTATGCACTGTCAGCAAAATCCTTCCCATTGAAATGAATTGGGGTTAAAGGAGAGATGGTGTTTAGTGGCTTACGCAGTATGAATTCTGCCAGGCCAATAGTAACACAGTCTGATTTGTGCCTTTAATATAATGAAAAAGTCAACTGTAGCATTTATAGGGAAAATATATAACAACACTATCACCTTTACTCTCATTCACTCTCATTTGAGTCCAGTAGACAAAAGGTAAAAGGCATGACTAAGTCAAATGGACAAATATTTGTTGTAAATTCAAGGCAGGAAGCTTTTGAACTAGCTAAAATGGGTATTATTCCAGCTAGTCTTTCTATTGCGATGTCAGGAAATGATATAATGGGAGAATTGCATACTGGATTTTAATATTGGTTAATGCCTCCAGACCCATGGCAAACAGCGCGTATCAGGGCCCTGTGTACCTTAAAGCTATATGTAGATGCTTGGGACATTAGGCTTGCCATTTGCCTGCCTGTGGTGGGTAAACTCTCAAACTCAGACCCAATCCCCTGCCCTCAAGAAATTGAGGGGCATGAGGAAAAATGACTGGGAATATGCCTCTCTAAAGCTCTAGGAATTCTGCCCTGTATAGTTTTACCTTAGAAATTAGGAGAAATTCCCAGAGCATGATCTGGAGTTGACATCATATCCTCCTCAAACTACACCCCTTGCTGTCACTGCCTTTGATATCTCTGGGTATTTAACAAGGTAGTGTTGGCAGCCCTATGGGAAACTGATCCAATCTATGGTTGCCAGGTCTCCATTACAACTTGGTTTGTTTCCTGTGAGCATCTGCAGTGCAGTGTTTTTCATCAGAAGTTATGTCAGCATGCCAGTGTGATGCTGGAGTGTGCCCCCATCCCCCCCTCCTCCCACTGGCACTTCAGGTGCTACTGAGAAAAAAAATGAGTTTCAAGGAGGTTTCCTCCTATTGGGGGAGACCTGGATGCCCTAGTTACCAACACTGCCTAATTAAATACCTGTATCCTTTGTATTAAAATGACAACTAGGGTCTTTTTATCAAGCTGAAAAAGATACATTCGAAAAAAGTGCAGCTATGAAATGGATAGATCAACTGATTCAGCTTATTCTTACTTATCATTTTACACACTCTGTCAAATAAAAAGCTTACAAACTAACTGCAGAAGAGAACATGGTTAGTATTACTATACCTGTAAGAAACACTTCCTGACACAGTTGGAAGTCATTTTTATATTCCAGATTGTTTGGGGAATGGGTTTGAGAGTGCCTACATGCTAGCTCTGGTAGTAGTAGGAAATGAGTTTCAACACACATTAATCATAATGAGGTTTATTACTAGAACATAGCCAATATCAACACTGAACTCCACCTCTTTCACACATTCCCCAAGACTACAGAGGCTGAAGAGGTCTGCATTAGGGGTGTGTGCTTGGTATATACCAAATAAATATCCCCCAAATGCCTTATCAGTATTTTGGGGGTATTTACTGAAGCAGCCACCCCCAAATAAAAGCTGATATTATTCAGCTTTTATTTGGGCTCAGCTACTTGTGGAATCCTGCAACCCCTGCTGTATGAATTCCCAGTGAAAGGAAAATATTTAAACTTTAAACACTGTCCCTTCCCTCTTGGGCTTATGCTGCCTTTGCAGTATGACTCCCCAGTGAAGCTATTTTATGTTTAAATACTACCTCCCCTCCCCCCCCCATGAAGGTGAGACTCCCCAATGAAGGGAAGGTATTTTAGCTTTAAATACCTTCCCTTTGCCGGGGTGTTGCATTGCAGAGGAGGCACGAGGTCCAGAGGGAAGGGGAGATAGTATTTAAAAATAAAATACCTTCCCTTCACTCACTGAGTCACACTGAGACATGGCTCGGTTAGTGAAATTCGCCATTATACTCTATGGGAACGGTCCACATAGGGTATAATGGATCCAAATATATCCAGGTTCCCAAATATTGACCCAAATACCAGTGGAATATCAATACTGGGTGTACAAATATTTTTTCAGGTCTAACAGACCTGAATCTGAAATAACCCATTTTTTTTCTTTTTTTGCACACCCCTAGTCCACCCAACCCCAGCTAAAAGCACAACACCCTCAGACATATACAACACTACCCATATACTTACTATCCAGGCCCCTGCTTGCAGAGTTGAGGCAAATAGCACCAAGAGACAAGGCTTTTGAAGTGGTGGTGTCTCAGCTTTGAAATATTCTTCCCTATGAGGCTTCCCTGGTCTCTACCTTAGAAAGGTTGCCAGATTCAGGCTGGGAATCTCCTGGAGATTTGGGGATGGAACCTGGGGAGAACAGGGACCTCAGTGAAGTATAATGCCATAGAGTGCCACCCTCCAAAGCATCCATTTTTTTTCCCCAGGGGAACTGACCTCCATAGTCTTGAGATGAGCTGTAACTTCAGGGGATTCCCAAGTCCCACTTCGAGGCTGGCACCCCTACCTTACCATCTTCTATGTACCAGACCAAAACATTCATTTTTACCCGGGTTTTTAATTGAACAGTTCCATTTTAGCTAGGGATTTTTTTAATGCCTGCTACTAGCCTGGCTGTCAACGTGCCAACTTCCAGATGGGACCTGGAGATCTCCCACAGTTACAACTGGTCTCAAGACCTCAGAGATCAATTATTTCGGTGGGAATGCCTACTTTGGTGGATTCTATAGCATTATATGCAGCTGAGGTCCTTCAACAAACCCCACCTTCCCCAGGCTCCATCCCGAAATCTCCAAGAATTTCCCAACCTGGAGTTTGCAACCCTTCCAGGGGCCCATTTTATGAATATTATTTTATGCTGTTGAATACTGCTTTTAACTTTTTATTTTTTATTATTGTACAGTTTTCACCTTATGTGCCACCTAAAGCATTTTGTTTCCTTTACTTCTGTTCATGGCATCACTGAAACGAAGAGGACAGACTGCACGGTTTCACCCATTCACAGGGGATGCAAGAGAGAAAGACAGAACACCTGTGTCTTTTCCAGATAAAAAGCTCTTGATTTCACACTCACAATGAAGTGGCTTTATCTTCCTTCTTGTCAGGGCTCTTTTTGTAGCAGGAACTCCTTTGCATATTAGGCGACACACCCCTAATGTAGCCAACCCTCCAAGAGCTTACAGAGCTCTTCTTACAGGGGCTACTGTAAGCTCTTGCAGGACTGACTACATTAGGGGTGTATCGCCTAATATGCGAAGGAGTTCCTGCTACAAAAAGAGCCCTGCTTCTTGTCAACCTCTACAGGTTAACACATAGTTCTTTTTATATACAGAACCATTCTGTGAAAGACAGAAGTGGTTTTGCTTGGCTCAAAGTGGACCTGTTAGACTATTTGATGCCTTTACTATGTGGTAGAGTTATAACAGGTTGTGAGCATCTCAGATGTTCTTGCAAGCTTTTAAGGATGTTACCACTTAAGCTGGAATCAGGCTTGGCAGCTGTTTTAAAGCAATGTGTGACTTTTCTTAAAAAAATGTAATGATTTAGTTCAGCTGCTTTAGAAAGCAGTAGGGTTGCTAGAGAAGGTAGGGCAGAAGATTGTGTGGTTGAGTACAACTCCACATTGTTTGAAAAGAAAACTTTGAGGGCATTTAGACTTCAGCAAGAAGGGAAAGGTGAGAAATTCATGCTCCATAAGTGGAAACTGGTCCATGCATGAAAATGAATGACCTTGGTTACGTCTGTGATCAAAGGATGGCTTTTGCTGAATGAATCAACAATGAATCAGAATGAATCAGCAAATTCACTCTTTCCAACATCTTGTCTCAAGTTATAGCTGCTGCTTTCTTATGCAGAACTTGGGTTCCCTGCCAAAAGGAATATTTCTATAATACCCTCTTGTTTTATGCCAAACAATTCTGTGAAATGTTCAATTAAAATAAAAATCAGTATAGAAATAATTACATGAGGGTTAATTAACACACCATGCCTGAAAATAAACATTTCCCCTTAGCTGCAGTTGCTCCCTGTAGCTGTTTAATAGTGGTTATACCATGACTTCCATGGGTGTGTAGGAAATAAGAGCAGAGGATTGTTCTCAGATTTATTGTTATCTTGCAGATTGCTTTCCAGCTCCAGTTACTTTGTCAGCAGTTCAAACAGTTTTGGTATATTTAGCTTCACTAATAGCAATATTTGCATGATTTAGCTCCACGGGCTTATCCGTTTAAGACTTGTAATTAGTTACTAAATCCCGGGCTTCAAAACAATAATGGTTTGAGGCTAAAATATGTCAATAACATATAATCAACACAAGCTACAAGTATGAATAAACCAAAATGCATCTTTTAAAAACTAGTGGTAAAGCACAGGCTGAGTATCACCTTGTTGGTTCAAATCTTGCCTCTGCCACCAGCTCCCTAGGTATCTTTAGACATGTTACTGTCTGGTGGTCTCAGTCTCAGTCTACAATGTGGGATAACAAAAGCGGGACCCATATGTGCATGGGAAATAATTCTGATCCCCCCCACTGGTCCCCACTTTCTCTCTTCTTGCTCTGCCTAACAGTATTTCCTTTCCCCTTCCCAATGTGCCTGATTGCCTGCATCCCCCAACATGTACAATAATCCATTCCCCCATTTTTACCAGGCTAATCACCCATTCTCCTTCTCTTTTCCTCTTCCCCCAACTGGTCAGTTACCCCCTTCTGTGTCACTTATTCCCTGTCTTTTGTTTGTTTATGCAATGTCTGTAGATGAGCTGAAGTCACAGGTTACTCTTTTCATAACTTTGCTGGGTGACTTTGGGGCAGCTGCTTATTCTCACTTAGCCTTACCTACCTAATAGGGTTGTTGTTGTGAGAATCAGCTGGAGAAGGTGACAATGACATAATAAGCTGCTTTGGGTACCCCAACAGGGACAAAAGGCTATTAATTATAGGATGTTTTGGAGGACATTAATTCATAGGGCCACCCTATCAAGTCGCTTTCGACTATGCTTAACGCACACACAAATATCTGAATAATTAACAAAAATCTGAATGTGTAAGTTTCTTGTCCAAGATTACTAAAGCATTGCACAAAGCCTGCAACATTGTTTAACAATTACCATGGGGGCAGGAGTTTTACCAGAATGAAGTGAGCTTAGGCAGAACAGAGTTCTTACCAATAAATGCCAATATTCAGGTAGTGTAATGCAGATTATACTGGCAGATGTTTTGGCTCCCAATCAACCCAAGCATGCTTCCTACATAAAGTATTCCCATGGCCAGGGCAATTGTTGGTCCATTTGTACTTGAAACAGATTCCACATGGCACAGGCTTTCCCTTCATTATTAGCTATGGTTTCCTTCTAACACAAAATGTGAATTACATCCACTATCAACCTGTTGCTGCCATCATGCTGCCATGATTCTTCACTTCCCTTTAAACCATGTGCACATGCATTGCACTGATCCGGAATAGCATTTTTTTTTTTAAAAAAATTACACAATATTGGTAAAAGTGCAATACAACACAGGAGCCAGGCACATACATACACCCAAATAGGGGTAGACAAGGAGGGAAAAAAACACCCTGGGAAAGGGTACCCATTCCAGGTCTCCCCCCCAACAGAGGAAGAAAGAGATAGCCCTGTACAGCTTTGCTAGGAAGCTTCTTCAGTGTGCAGGATTCAGCTGGGTGACATACCTTCCCTGCCTGGCAAGGGCTTGGTCTGGCTGTGTGCTTCCTTTCCTGCCCAGCTTGGGACATGGCCAGGCCATAAACCTCCTTCTGCACCCAGCACAGGGCTTGTCCCAGCTATGCACGGGTTTTGGTTGGGCTGCATGCCTCCTTACCTGCTTGGCATGAGGTTTGGCTGGGCTATGCAAACAAATGGCAGAGTGTGGAGGTGGCCTCACTTTGGAAATGTATGTGGGAGGTGTTCCCTCTCACTAAACCACAAGACACAATAAAAAATATTGACCCAACAATGACATGCTGGAAAAGATTTTTTTCTGGTTTACAACAAGCAGTGTTTTCAGTAGAAAAATCAGGCAACACCCAAGTTGTGGAATTGGGGGTAGCATATAACTTGGGTTGTTGAAACAGTGAAAGATCACTGTGTCAAATTGCCTCACACGTGCTACTAGTTAAAGACTGGGGGCAAATCATATCTGCAAAAATCAACCATACTCTCACCCCATTCCAAAAGCAACTGTGATTGTACTTTCAACCAGCATGACCTAAGCATACTAAATAATGCTGACATGCTTTAATTGTCTCAATAATATAGTAAAAAGTCCAGTAGTACCTTTAAGACTAACAAACTTATTGTAGCATAAACTTTTGAGAAACACAGCTCTCTTCGTCAGATGCATAGATGACAAAGAGAGCTGTGTTTCTCAAAAGCTTATGCTACAAATAAGTTTGTTAGTCTTAAAGGTGCTACTGGGCTTTTTACTATTTTGCAGCAACAGACTAACATGGCTAACTCCTCTGGATCACTGTCTCAGTAATGAGGCTGTCATGTAATGATTTATATATATTTAGAGTGTTTGTTTTAAACTAAAAAAAAAGTTGGGTAGTGGATAAAGAATATTAAGAGACCACAAATCCATGATGTGGTGTTTTGCTATGAAAATATTGTGTATGTTTAATTTCTGTGACTTAATGTGAGGTTTTATATGTATGTTGCTGTAATTTAAAATTCAGGCTGCTAAAGTAAGAAAGAGTGGGGCTGGATGGGTGACTGAAACATGTTATGATTGGATGGTAGCTGTACCCTAGGGGTGGAGTTGACTGGTTTGTTCAGAGAGGATTTGTGTGTGAGAGAGGAGGAAGGAGGATGTGTGAGAGGAGAAAAGAGTTGAGTGAAGTGACGAGTGAGGTGCCATGAGAGACATCTGTGTTCTTCATGGAATCTGGCCTAAGTGGCAAGTGAGAAAATAATCCTTTGTGGCTAGGTCTATTGTCACATCAAGGGGGCTTGCATGGTTTGATGAGGCTGCGAGCTATACCATGGAGGGCCAACCCAGGACAGACAGGCCACAGCAGAGAACTCAGACAAAACATAATCCACTGGAGAAGGAAATGGGAACCCACTCCAATAGCTTTGCCAAGAAAACCCCATGGACAGTAACAAAAAGCCAAAAGATATGACACTGGAAGATGAGCCCCTCAGGTCGGAAGGTGTCCAATATGCTACTGGGGAAGAGCAGAGGGTAAGTACAAATAACCCCAGAAAGAATGAAGTGACTGGGCCAAAGCCAAAAGGATGCTCAGTTGTGGATGTGTCTGATGGTGAAAGGAAAGTCTGATGCTGCAAAGAACAATACTGCGTAGGAACCTGTAAGATCTATGAATCAAGGTAAGCTTGACGTGGTCAAAAATGAGATGGCAAGTCTGAATATTGACATCCTGGGAAACAGTGAACTAAAGTGGATGGGAATGGGCGAATCAGCAGGGAAGTGATTAACACATGGAATTCACTGTCACAGAAGGTGGTGGAGGCTACAAGCATGGACAGCTTCAAGAGGGAATAAGATAAGCATATGGAGCAGAGGTCCATCAGCGGCTATTAGCTACAAGGTATAGATAGGAACTCTCAGGCTGGGGCAAGTGATGCTCTGTATTCTTGGTGGCCGGGGGGGGGCAACAGTGGAAGGGCTTCTAGTGTCTTGGCCCCACTGCTGGACCTCCTGATGGCCACTGTGTGACAGAGTCTTGGACTAGATGGGCCATTGGCCTAATCCAACATTGGCTTCTCTTATGTTCTTATGAATTTAACTCAGAGTACCACCATACTGTGGCCAAGAATCCCATAGAAAAAAATGGTGTGGCCTTTATAGTCAACAAGAGAGTGAGAAAGGCAGTAATGGGATACAATCTCAAAAACTACAGAATGATTTTGGTCTGAATCCAAGGCAAACCATTCAGCATCACAGAGTCTATGCCCCAAACACCGATGCAGAAGAGGCTGAAGTGGACCGGTTCTATGAAGACCTACAACACCTCCTAGAACTAACACCAAAAAAAGATATCCTTATCATCAAAGGGGACTGGAATGCTAAAATAGGAAGTCAAAAGGTAACCGGAATAACAGACAAGTTTGGCCTTGGAGAACAAATTGAAGCTAACAGAGTTTTGTCAAGAGAACACACTGGTCATAGCGAACACCCTCTTCTGATAACCCAAGAGACAACTCTACACATGGACATCACCAGATGGGCAACATTGAAATCAGATTGATTATATAATTTGCAGTCACAGATGGAGAAGCTCCATACACTCAGCAAGGAACAAGATGTGGAGCTGACTGTGGCTCCGATCATGAGCTACTCATTGCAAAATTCAGGCTTAAACTGTGATGTGGTCCATGGGGTCATGAAGAGTCAGATTCAACTGTGCAACTGAGCAACAACAACAGAGAAAGAAGAACTGTACCTATCTGAAACCATTACACTTATGAACTTTACTGAAACTATTAGGCTGGCAGACTGCTAAATAAATTCTATTTATGTTTAAGAGAAAACAACTATTTTATTTACAGTAAAGGATTCCCTTTTACCTCAGAGTCACCTCATCTGCTGACTGTTCTCTCATTTGACAAAATATAATTAAGTTGCCCTCTTCTTTGGGTCCAACTAAGAATTCCAAGGCAAGAGCCTTTGATGGCATTGAAAATAAGTAAGGAACACTAAGGAAGGCAAGGAGGCAGCATAACACACATAACCTCAGAACACCGCAAAGAGATGCCTTTACAAGCAGGGCCGGCTCCAGGTGTCTGGGCACCCTAGGCAGGACAGCCTAGGGCGTCCCCCACCAAGGATGCCAACCTCCCAGTGGGGCCTGGAGACCGGGGGCAGCGGCGGAGTGCTGGCTTTCCTGGGCGCTCCACAGCTGCGGGCCCCCCAGGAAATCTAGGAAGGGGCGGAGGTTTAAACCGCCGCCCCCTCCCTCCCAGCGCCAGCTTTCCTGGGGCTCCGCAGCTGCGGGACCCCCAGGAAAGCTGGGAAGGGGTGGGGGGTCTAGCCGCCGCCCCTCCTCCCCATGCCGGCTTTCCTGGGGGCTCTGCAGCTGCAGGACCCCCAGGAAAGCCGGGAAGGGAGCCGAGGTTTAAACCGCTTCCCCTCCCTCCCAGCGCCAGCTTTTCTGGGTGCTCTGCGGCTGCGGGACCCCTAGGAAAGCCGGGAAGGGGCGGAGGTTTAAACAGCTTCCCCCTCCCTCCCAGCACCAGCTTTCCTGGGGACTCTGCAGCTGCGGGACCCCCAGAAAAGCCGGGAAGGGTGCGGAGCCCCCAGGAAAGCCAGGGAAGGGCGGCGGTTTAAACCGCCGCCCCTTCCCTCCCAGCACCGGCTTGCTTGGGCGCTCTGCGGGGCACCCAAGCAAGCCTGGGAAGAGGCAGGGGGGCTTTTTGCAGGGGGCGCCTTTTGGCACCCCTGCAGCCGGCGCGTTCTAGGTGAGCGCCTAGCTCGACTAGTGGGTGAGCTGGCCCTGTTTACAAGGGTTACATATAAGGGGTCTCAGAAAAAAGCAAAATGTTACACATGAGATTGCAGAAGTCCCATAAAAAGTTGCATTCCTGAATTATATTGTATGGAAATATATGTGTTTGACCAAGATAAGAATTTTTCCTCTTTAATTCAATTTCTTATTGTGCCTTGCTGCTACTCAGAAGTCTAAATCTAGAAAAATCCTTGTGTCAGTAGTGTTTTGGCTCAACAAAATGAACACAGCCCTCCTTCTGAAATCTAAAATGGTTCCCTTTAGAACTGTAACAATTCACAATAAGTACCAGTATGACACTTGAACAAATGTGCCTCGAACCAGAGAAATGAGACATAATATTTGAACTGATCAGTGCAGGTTCCCCAGTGGAACATTTCTTTGTTGAGATAAAATGGCTTCTAGAATTCCTCTGGGCACTACTATTATATTCCAAAGAAGTATTGATTATACCATTAGAAAAACTGATCATGAATTCTGTCGCTGACTGCTGGTTTTTCTTTCTCAGTGGTTTTTCTATTTTGAATGCCATTCCAAAGGAACATTTTATCTCTCTTGATTTCTTAAGTAGCTCTAATAGTGCTAGTTTTTGAGCCTGAATGGAGGTAACAGTTTTTTACAATATTATATGTCCTGCACTGCAAATCTTATTGGAGTCTACTCCCCCCCTTTTCTCTAGCAACTATGAAATGATTACTTCACACAATATTGTTTAATTTAGCTGTGTGAAAAGCTAAGCCCTATTATTGATCTCTCGTAGGGATGATCTCCTGTCCAAGTCTTTGCTACTGGTACCCCTATCTCATGGCGGTTTAGGGCACAGTTTTTCTGTAGACCATGTACTAAAGGAAAATGCCTTCAGTTATAAGACCACCTATTAATATTACGCAAAGCAATCATTTTTTATTAGGACCAAACCAATGACACATAACAGTTTGCAAGCTTTTGAGTTCCCTGAAACTCTTCATCATGACAGATGTTGCAAAATTAAAATATGTGACAAAGCAGATTTTAAGCAGCTTTTTGGGGTTGTGAAGTTAAAACCTCTACATGCCAGTATATAGTGGATTTCCTAACAAGCAGAAAAAGATTCAGTTGCTTCAGGCCAGGGCCATGAAATCAACAATTACATTACAATTAAAATACCTAATGTCCAGTGGCATCTTAAAGATTAATAAAATCAATATATCCAATTCTTAATGTGGCCCCATTTGTTGATACTTAAATCCAGAGACTGGGTGCATAAACAAAACGAGATCTTTCAACAAACCTGAAAAAGCTCCAGGTTAGCAGAAAAATCTGAAATCTGGAATAACAACAACAATGTGGGTTGAAACCCTCCAAAATAATAAAAGCAGTGCCTACAATTTTAAGATACAAATGTCCTTACTGGCTGCTGCTAAGCAACCACAACAGCATTGCCAGTCTTCCAACCTTGGTTTCTGTCCGTAAATGGTAAGGCATGGGGCAGGACCATTTTCAGGGTTGTTTTGGCCTTTGGGGAAGGATACATTGGGGCCAGGCACAACCACAACCATTAGGCATGTTGCTATCATGTGAACTGTGTAATTCACCAAGGTCCAGCTGCTTCCTACTGTTCAACAGCAACCACCCCACGAAACCCAGCATAGGCAGAGTTTCTGTCCAGGATCTGGGAGACCCAGGTTTGAATTACCACTCTGCCATGGAAGCTCACTGGCTGACTTTGGGCCAGTTTTACATTCTCAACTTTATGTAACTCACAGTGTTGTTGTGAAGATAAAAAGGAAAGGAAAATGATATAGGCTGCTTTGGATTGCATTGTGGAAAAATATAGCAGAAGATGAGGGACAGATAAAGAGCTGGTTGGTGGGTGGGAAAATGAAAAGAAAGCATGGAAAGGTGAAGAAATGGGCTCTCAGAAGAAGGGAAATGAGAATAATGGGGAAGGTAGACAGGGGAAGGTAAGGTGGCCTCTGCAATTGATTTTCCCATCAGGGCAGGGAAGGAGGGAAAACTGAAGAGGGGAGGTAGATAAAGCTAGGCTGGTTGTTGGGTGGGATGGAGGGAGAGAAAGGGGAGAGGCTATGAGAGCTTTCAGGGAAGGAGGAAAGGAAATGGTGGGAATGGGAAAATGAGATGCCCCCACAATTCCTTGTGGGTCCACCACTTGTTTATTTCAATATTGTTACCTGCATATATTGTTGAAATAAATGATGCTTATCTTTATGGTTACAGCCACAGAGGAACAAGACTGGATCAGGTTCAAGGTTTTGGTGCTGACCTTTAAAGCCTTAATTATTTGGGACCAGCTTATCTTCAGGACTGCCTTTCCTGGTATGTCCCCCAAAGAGCATTACACTCTAGTGACCAAAATCTGCTGGTGATCCCTGGCACAAAGAGCATCTTTTCAGCCCTGGCTCCAACCTGGTGGAACACTCTTCTGGGAGAGATCAGGACCCTGTGGGATTTGTTACAGTTCCGCAGGACCTGCAAAACAGAGTTGTTCCACTGGGTGTATGGCTGAGGGCCATGATAGGCTCCATCTTGATAGTTTCTACCTTGGTTTGGCCTCCTACCTTTCTCCCCCTCTCTCCTTCCCCATTTCCTTCTTATCAGACAAGTGTACCTTCCCCCTCCCCCCCCAAGATTCATGCCATCTTTTAGCTGTATAGTGGGAAGTATATATTATACTTTGGTATATATTATAATTCTGGGCTGCTGGTTGACATGGACAGAGAGGTAGTTGAGAAGCACTTGGCTGCATTGATGATATGCACCAAAGAATGCTCAAAGAACTTTCCAGAGAGCTTGCAAAGCCTTTGTACATCATTTTTCAGACCTCTGGGAGGACGGGAGACATGTCACAAGACTGGAGGAGGGCAGATGTTGTCTCAATTTTCAAAAAAGGGAGGAAGGATGACACAGGAAACTACAGGCCAGTCAGTCTGACCTCTGTCCTAGGGAAAATACTGGAACAGATTTTAAAGGGATCAATCTGTGATAATCTAAAGGAAAACTTACTGATCTGGGGAAGTCAGCACAGATTTGTCCCCAACAGGTCCTGCCAGGCCAGTCTCATTTTCTTCTTTGATTGAGTGATGAGCTTACTGGATCAAGGGAATGTTGTTAATGTTGTTTACCTGGATTTCAGTAAAGCTTTTGACAGGGTTCCCCACGATGTTCTGATGGGTAAACTAGAGGACTGTGGACTGGACTCTAGAATAGTTAGGTGGCTAGGGAACAGGTTGGAGAACTGCACGCAAAGAGTAGTTGTCCATGGCATTTCATCTGAATGGAGGCAGGTGTCCAGTGGGATGCCACAGTTCTAGGCCCAGTACTTTTCAATATTTGTATAAATGATCTGGATGAGGGTGTGGAGGGGCTGCTCATTAAATATTCAGATGATACCAAACTGGGAGGAGCAGTGCACACCCCAAAAGATAAAGATAGAATTCAATGAGATCTGAACACACTAGAAAAGTGGTTGGATGTGAATGAGATGCACTTTAACAAGGCTAAGTGCTGAGTTCTACATCTGGGTAACAAAAATGAGGAACCCATAGCCTGGATGAGGGCTACACTTCTGAGTAGCAGCATGTGTGAACAAGATCTTGGTATCGGTGGACCAAAAGTTAAATATGACGCCAGTGTGACGTGGTGACAAAAAAGGCTAATGTGATCTTGGGGTGTATCAACAGAAGCATAACATCCAAATCACCAGATGTCATAGTACCACTGTGCACTGCATTGGCCAGGCCACACCTGGAGGAGGGCAGATATTCCAATTTTCTGGATGCCTCACTTCAAAAAGGATGTGAACAGAATGGAGTGGGTGCAGAGGACAGTGACAAGGATGATTGGGGGCATGGAGACCAAACTCTATGAGGAAAGGCTGAGGGGAATGTTTAGTATGAAGAAGAGGAGGTTAAGGGGGGACATGATGGCTCTCTTTAAGTATTTGAAGGGCTGTCACTTAGAGGAGGGTGGGGAGCTGTTCCTGTTGGCAGCAGAGGATAGGACTCACAATAATAAATTTAAATTAAGGGTGGGAAGGTACCGGCTGGATATTAGGAAAAAAACCTTTTTTACAGTAAGAGTTGTTCAACAGTGGAATCAGCTCCCTAGAAGGGTGGTGAGCTCCCATTCACTGGCAAACTTTAAGCAGCAGGTGGACAAACACTTGTCCAGAATGCTGTAGGCTGATTCTGCATTGAACAGGGTGTTGGACTAGATGGCCTGTATGGCCTTTTCCAACTCTGTGATTATATGATTCCATATATTTTATTGTATTTATTGTAACTATGTACCAGTTTTATTAATTGAATCCTTTTACAAAATGATATACAGGAGGGCCTGGCATAATCTGGTCCATGGGGTCGCGAAGAGTTGGACTCGACTGTGCGACTGAACAACAACAACATTACCCGCTCTGAGCCTAGTTTCTGGGAAGAGCAGGTTATAAATTCAATAAATAACAGCAGCAGCAGCAGCACTATGTAATAAAAGCCAAAAATACAAAATGCTAATAAAAGCATCACAGTGAAAACAAATAAACAGTACATTTCTATTTGTACTGTACTTTTCAGTTGTTTACATATTAGTCTTCAAGGTATCATTAGACTTTTGTTTCATTTTGCTACAACAGACTAACATGACAACCTCTGTACAATAAAACAGTTGAACGCCATAGTGATAGTGAGGAGGCGGGATTATTGCTAAGGAGTTCAATTGTTTTATTACCTCACTTTCTCAGGTCTTTTAGGTCCCTGGCCTGCAGTAACCAGAAACCTGAATCACCTTTGCCTCTCAAAAAATCTACCATAAACTGGCAGGAGAAGGCCTTAACATCACGATCTAAAAAGTCTTCATAAAATCTGATTTCCCCTTTTTATTTTGCAATATCTGGCCTAATGTAGACTTCTACAGGACTTAAAAGCTTGCTTACTTTTATGCGTCATTGGGTTGATCCTAATAAAGGTATTATATGGATTGCATTTTTGGCTTTTACTTTTGGACCAATACAGTTGAAAACAACGTGTCCATTAATCCTGGGGCCTATACTGAAACTAAGGATGATAGTAAAATCCTATTCTGGTGGGTTTTGTAAAAGAATCTTCTTTCTGTCCTATCAAAGCATCCTATCAAAGCATTTTTTGAATGGAAAACTGATCCCATGGGAGATGAGTTTACACTTAAAAAATTATCTCTAGTTTCTTCAGCTAGGGTTGCCAACCACCAGGTGAGGCCTGGTGTTCTCCAAGAATTACTACTGATCTCCATATTACAGAGATCAGTTCCCTTGGATAAACTGGCAGCTTCAGAGGCCATACTATATTTTATACCACAGATTCTAGGTAAAATCCCTCCCCAAATCACCCGTCCCCAAAAGTATCCAAGAATTTCCCAGCCAAAAGTTGGCAATCCTAGCTGCCAACACAGATCACTAATCCAGAGGGTAAAATGCTTTGAAGTCACACAGGTCCACAAATCTGTGACCCCAGGATTCAGGAAGCCCAGGGAAAGAACCCTGCTATGTTGAAAGAAACAAAAGAAATAATAGAAAGAAACCCCTTCAAAAGTATCTCTTTAGGGATCGCAATTAACTAATTTTGAAAGCTCTTCTATTTTTTTGTTTATTTTCTTATGATACAGAAGAGCATAAGTGTGAACTTCAGCATAGAACTTCAGCATCTTCAAAACCAGTCCCTCATATAAGCTAATTTCACATATGTTGGAGAATGCACTTTCAATGTTCTTTAGCAATCCTTTGCAGCTAGATTTTCCTGTGTGAAACAGGAAAATCTACTTGCAATTGCTAAATGAATCGGAAGTGCATTATCTGGCATGTGTAAAAAAATAGTTTTGTATTAGTTTTCTGGCATAGGAAGGGTAGTTTTGACAGAGGCTGTGATATTTTTGGTCTGTAGGTTCTATAAGAATCCAGTTGTACCCTTCTTCAAAACAGAAACACACACACACAGTACTTTCAGGAGGGCAGCTATGTTGGTTCTAGAGATATGAATGCCGGCCTATTTTTCAGTTTTTCCAATGGAAAAACTGGAAATTTGGGGAGTGCTGAAAAAAAACACACTACTATGTTTTTTTCCCCCTCTCTTTTAGAATGAGTGAAATGCTTTTAAAGACAAGGTTGGCATGCCATAGATATTCACAGCTCTTAAATTCAAGATGCATTTCTGCACCTAGAAGGATGCCTAATCTTCATGAGGGGAGCATGTGGGACTCTCATTGCTTTTCATCTGTTGTGTACCTTCTGTTGTCTTTTTGACATGACCTGTGGCTGACCTTTTCATCTCTTCCTCAAACCACTGTGACACACACAGCTCGGTTCCTGCAGGAGCTCACCGGAGCAACGCTCCTGCAGTAAGGAGCCCAGTGGGCAGGCACATGCAGCAAGCCCCGTCCCTCAGAAAACCTTGGTGCTCAGCCAAACAAGTCAAGGCCAGAGGGGAAGGAGAACCAGCCTCACCGAGGGACAGGTGGCTGAAGGTGGGAGGGATGCCACCGCCAGGTCGCCTCCAACCCCTCACCACATCCCCGTTCCAAATCTGCCGGGAGCAGCCACTCACCCCGGCTGCCCTGTGAGCCTTGCCCTGTGGTCTGGTCCCTTCCTCTTCCCAGTCTCCCACAGCTGCCCTCTGAAGCAGGGCACCATGGGGAGGGAGAGACAACACTTGTCTGGAGGCCTGCAGCTGTGGGGCCCTCCCCAGCTCCCAAGCAGCTGGTGATTGGTGCAGGCACAGCCAGGTCAGGAGGAGCTTAGTGGGTGCCCAAGCGGCTTCAGCGCGGTCAAGGAGGCACTTTCCTGCAGAGAGTGGAGCTTGGGCCAGGCGGGAGGGCTCGTCGGGGCACTCTGAGGCAGCGGGAGGCGAGCAGCAGCCGGCCATTAAGCCCGGCATCTGGACTGCCCCATGGCCAGTGGGATGGCTGCTGTGAGGAGACTCCCGCTTGAACCCAAAGAGACCAGAGTCACGCCGCTTGGCTGGCTCTGAAGCACCCTCCTCTCCCCCGACTGTGCTGGGTCCTTCTGTCCTTCCATCCTTCCTTGTTCTCTCTCTCTCCCTTCTTTCTTTCTTTCTTTCTTTCTTTCTTTCTTTCTTTCTTTCTTTCTTTCTTTCTTTCTTTCTTTCTTTCTTTCTTTCTTTCTTTCTTTCTTTCTTTCTCCTCTCTCTTTCTCCCTCTCTCCCTTCTATCTCTCTCTCTCTTTCCCTCCTTTTGTCCTTCTCTTTCTTTCTTTCTTTCCCTCTTTCTTTCCCTCCTTCTCTCCTTCTCTCCTCTCTTCCTCCTCTTCCTCTCTTCCTCTCTTTCTCTCTTTCTCTCTTTCTCTCTCTCTCTCTCTCTCTTTCTCTCTCTCTCTCTTTCTTTCTTTCTTTCTTTCTTTCTTTCTTTCTTTCTTTCTTTCTTTCTTTCTTTCTTTCTTTCTTTCTTTCTTTCTTTCTTTCTCTCCCTCTCTCTCTCTCTTCACAGATCTGCACATCCCCCCCCCCATATCTAGCAATCCAAAAGAGTCCAGTGGCATCTTTAAGACCAAGGTTTATTCAGGTACAAGCTCTCCCTCCTCTACTAAAAGGAAGGACAGGATTGCCCATTGGAAACCATGGGAGAGACTTGAAGGCCCATTTGAAGTAATGGGAGCCAGGAATGCGAATTGATTTGCATGGGCTCCAGCAAAATATGTTACAGTTAAAGAAGAGTTGCAAAGCAAATAGTAATGGATTTTCCATTAAGGTCTCTAGTCTCAAATACACTACTCTGGGACTGGAATGACAGGCCACAAAGTGCAATAACAGCCCCTGGGGGTAGCAGGAGTGTTCTGGCACTGGGATGACAGGCTTCAGAGTGAAATGACAACCCCTGGGGGTAGCAGGAATGTTCTGGCACTGGAATGACAGGCTTCAGAGTGGAATGACAGCCCCTGGGGGTAGCAGGAGTCTTCTGGGAGTGGAAAGACAGGCCCCAGGGTGGAATGACAGCCCCTGGGGTAGCAGGAGAATTCTGCGATGGAAGTGACAGGCTGCAGAGTGGAATGACAGCCCAGGAGTGTAGGAGATGTGTGCTGGGACTGCAATGACAGGCCCCAGAGTGGAATGGTAACGCTTGGGGATAGCAGGAGTCTTCTGGGAGTGGGAAGACTGACATTGGGAAGGGAAAGAAAGGCATTTAAATCCAACAGCTGGGGGCTTCCAGTTTAAGCTTCTCGCTGCTCGGCTGCACCCCGTCTTGCTCTGATGGGGGAGAGCCGAGACTCGGCTGACGGGAAGGGTCTGAGTTTGCCTTGGACCCTCCCAGGATCTCTGTAGCAGATCCTTAGCCTGGGGAGCTGAGGAGAGCCTCTTCCAAGGTGACGGCCAAGGAATTGAGGCTCACCTTCTTCCCCGAAAGGTCCCGTCACAGCAGAGCCAGCATGGCACTGAGAGACGACTGCCGGACGAGCACACATGGTCAAAAGTTTTTAAATGCTTCTAAAAGACTTCCAAGGCTTCAAAGCATGAGTTAAGCAAAGCTCAGGTGATTAAAAGCGTCTACAAGAACCTTGGTAGCAATTAGAAGTGCCTAAGTGCAAAGCGGCGTGGGAGGGAGGAAACTCAAGAATCCCCCCCCCACTTAAAGTAAGGCGGTTTTAAAACGGGATTTAAAAACTTTCTGAACTAAGCTAAATGCATCAGAATATCAGTGAAATTGAAAACTGCACAATAACACGAAGCAAATAAAATTTACTCAACGTTTACTTTGTTTTGGGAAACTTACTTCTTGTTGATATTATGGCTGGGAGAGGGCGGAAGGTGGGTTTGGAGAAAAAAATGCAAACCATAAATAGCCAACCAGTGACTCCCTCCCACAACCAGGAAGTAACAGCAGATATGCCTACACTACTGGTGAGTGCATTGTGCCGTCTAATGGAACAGATGACTAACCTCAGCCTTAAAATGGATAGTTTGCAGAAGCAAATGTCCCAAATAGATAAAAGGACTTCCATGACTGAAAAGACATTAGAAAAGATGGAAAACAGACTTAGAGTATTAATAAAAGAGAGGATGAAGCGGAGAAAGAGAGATCCTCCAATAAAACTCAGTTAATACAGCTCCAGCTGGAAAGATCCATGAACATTTTATGCTTCCAAGGGATCCCAGAAGAAAACGAAGATTTGAAGGCTCTCTAAGCAGAGACTTTGGCTCCAATAATTACAAACAGGAAGACTTAATGAAGGAGATGGACTGGGCCTACAGAACTTACCCAAACTTTATTAAAAAAATAAACTCCCGGGAGAAATATGTTTGAAATTCATGAGACAGTCTACCAGTGATCTGGTGCTGAAATCTACACAGGGGAAACCCTTGAAAATCAAAAATGAGGAGATAAAAATCTCAAAGGATATCCCCTTTGAAATCAGAAAGCAGAAGAGACTTTACAGGGATCTTACTCTCTCTCTTCAGAAGGAAGGAATTCCTTATAGATGGTCATTTCCTGAAGGACTGAATTTCAAATTTAAAGATAAAAAATTCAACATTGACACTGTTCCTAAGGCAAAGAAGTTTGTAGACCGATACTTTAATCCCAAGCAACGCAACAAAAACAAGAAATCTAAAACAGAATATGAAGAAGAATCCTACTCACAGGATTCATCAAGCGACAGTTACAAACCTAATAGCTCTTCAGATGCATCGGAATCAGAGAAAGGAGCAGCAGCTCCCAAACCCTGAAGAAAAAAGAAATGCAAGAAAAAAAGACTCTAAAACCAAGATAATTGTTAATAATGCAGTTTTTGTTATCCGGCTAGTTAATGCAACTCTTTATTATTTTTTGTTAAATTTTTACAAGCAATAACAGTGCTGTATCACTAGGTGACAGGGATATATACCTATGTAACCAGATCGTGTCACCTTGTTAGTCTTCCCTTCCCTATAACCATTAGCTGGCTTAGAGCTAGGGTGGTAGTCTCCCTCCCCCATTCCAGTAGTTTGTGTTGTATTAGTTTTCCCTTTCCCGTTTCCTATAGAATTTAGAGGTAGTGATTTAGTAACCATTCCCCAAATCCCGCAGTATTGCAAAATCAATAAAATACATACATACATACATACATATATACATACATATATCCAACAGCTCCCTGGCAGCTCAAGTTAGGTTTAAATAAGACATTTTTCGATATAATACAACGAACCCCCTCAAAAGCTGGATACCCTGGGCTGTCATTCCACTCTACAGCCTGTCACTCCCATCCCAGAACTCTCCTGCTACTCCCAGGGGCTGTCATTCCCCTCTGGAGCCTGTCATTCTAGTCCCAGAAGACTCTTGCTACCCCCAGGGGTTGTCATTCCACTGTGGGGCCTGTCATTCCGGTCCCAGAGTAGTGTATTTGAGACTAGAGACCTTAATGGAAAATCCATTACCATTTGCTTTGCAACTTTCCTTTAGCTGTAATGTATTTCACTGGAGCCCATGCAAGTCAATTGGCATTCCTGGCTCCCATTATTTCCAATGGGCCTTCAAGTCTCTCCCATTGTTTCCAATGGGCAATCCTGTCCTTCCTTTTAGTTCATCCCTCCAGTGGCACATTTAAGACCAAGGTTTATTCAGGTATAAGCTCTCCCTCCTCTGTGAGGGCAGATCCTGCGTGTGTCCTCCCCCCATAGCTAGCAATCCAAAAGAGTCCAGTGGTACCTTCAAGACCAAGGTTTATTCAGGGACAAGCTCTCCCTCCTCTGTGAGGGCAGATCTGTGTCTTCCCCCCTCCCCCATAGATAGCAATCCATAACAGTCCAGTGGAGCCTGAGCGGTGGGTGTTGCCTTCTGACACACTTCTGGTGATGTCAGGGGGTGTGGCATATGCAAATAGGTTATGCTAATGAGCTCCTGCACCTCTTTTCTATGAAATGACCCCTGATGGCACATATACTCACAGATTGTGTAAAAAAACAGATTATTGGCCAACCTTGCAGGAGGAAGAAAAAACGACCAGAAAGTGGTGGGGCAGAAATTCAATCAAAATCTCAGAGGAAAACTGAAAGTTTCATTGAAAATGTAGCTCTTTCTATCCAGAGAGCAAAAATTAAGATCCATGTGCTTGTATTTTTTCTCAAGTATTGGGTATATTTGCAATTTTGCTTGTAGAAAACCAAGACATTTATTACTGGCAAATACCATAAAATGTCAAATATTGCAATTGTATATGCTAAGTAAGTTATAATTTATGCATTGTATTTTGTTACAGCAGCAAAAAGGACACTAAATATTGCATAAATTTCATTCTGTCCCCAAACATTTTTGAGGGGACACAACCCCCCCCCCCATGGCTTCAATATTTCTGGAAATTTTACAGCTGTACTTGATCTGCAGTAGAAGAGCTAGATTTCAGTCCAAGGCCATGGTCAGATGTGCCTTTAGATCTGACTCAGCTGCGAATGCCTGACAGATCTAAAGGACAAGATCAAATGGCAACACCTGGGAAAGGTCCCACAGTCATCAGCACTCCGTGCTGCTCCACCATGGAAGTGGAGTTAAAAGACACCAGGGAAAGTCTGGTCCTAATGCTTGCAGATGGGTTGCGGACAGACTTTCCCCTGTCTGATCACTCAGGCATGCTCTCATGGCATCAGGATGGTCTGCTCATTCCATCCCAACTTGGTGACAGTTTTTTTCCTCACTTAGCAGTATGTGCATAATCGTATACTCCATGGGGAACCCTCAGTGTGGAGGTGCGATTGCCCATTTATGCACATGGAAAACAAAAGGCAAAAAAACCCCCACTTGCCCGAACATGCCATCTGATCAGGCAGTGATGGGCTGAGCCCACAGCTAAAAAAGGATGTGTGATCTTGCAAAACTGTATTAATTTCCACCGGGGGAAATAGGCCCGTTTCCCTTCCACACCAAATGGTGCATGTCACCGCAGCTCAATAGTACCTTAGAGACTAATACAATTTTCAGGATGTAAGCTTCCAAGAGTCAAAGTTCTAAGGAAGCTTTGACTCTTGAAACACCCTGAAAATCTTGTTGGTCTCTAAGGTGCTACTGGACAAAAATCCAGTTCTCTCTCACACATACAATAGAAGCCTCTGCAGATTAGTCTTTTACATAAAAACTTCAAAGTAGCATTTGTTTTTTTTAACTATTCTTTTAAAGTTTTAACAAATGGATCCACTTTTACCAGGATCCTGATTCTTGGGATTATGGAAGGGGGGAGTTGAGCCACATACATTTTTCTCTTTTGTCGGGGACACTGGTGATATAGCCACACATGTTTGGCTTCTGGTCACTTTGACTCTTATCTTGCATCACATGCATTTGTAAATAAAATTTTTGCAAAGACACTATAACTCTCCAGTATTCTCTTCTTCCAAGGGAACCAACCAACCATCTGCTCCTGGAACTTCTCACCACTTAGATAAGAGAGGTGAATGGAACACTGTTTCTTCTATATTGCACATACCATGAATAATCAGGGTCAAGGGGTTGCCGCCCTGAGCTGGATAGCCCAGGCAAACCCAATCTCATCAGATCTCAGAAGCTAAGCAGGGTTGACTCTGGCAAGTACTTGGATGAGAGACCTCCTTGGAATACCAGCAATCAAGAGGTGGGGGCAGGCTTTATTCAGCTACCTCTCTGAATATCCTCCAGGCCCCCAGTAGGGGTCAGTCACCAGAGGTCACCATGATCTCCAGGTTCACATCCAGTCAATCACCAGAGATTGCTATGACTTCCAGGTACACACACACAGAGAAAATATAACCAAAAAAAACAACAACCCAGAAGATAT
Organism: Gekko gecko; assembly: GCA_029375565.1. NCBI lineage: Eukaryota > Metazoa > Chordata > Lepidosauria > Squamata > Gekkonidae > Gekko > Gekko gecko. The sequence goes on along the minus strand of JAPDNY010000002.1, from coordinate 65,871,803 downwards.
TAGAGCATTGGAAAAGGTACAGAAAAGGGCAACTAAAACTATTAAGGGGGTGGGACACTGTCCCTATGAAGAAAGATTAAAGAGGTTAGGGCAGTTTATCTTGGAGAATATTGTGAACTGAGTACAAAGCATTTCTAGCAAAAAAATACAATAAATTTGTACGTAACTGGCATCCTGTACTTGACTTCATGGCTGAACATAATGTGCTTCCTACTAGGACGAGTTATCACACATGGCTACACTTTTGATCTTAACCTGACCTCCACCTTACTGCCGAGACTCCTCTTGTGAATCATTTCTTGACTCATTTCTATGGGATTCATAACTCTCACAGCTCTTATGTATAGATGTACGGATTTAGTACTAATTTAGTTTGTTATGATTGTTAAGATACATTGTAATGGTGATTAACTGGTTGATTTGTAACTTTAGATTTTTAGGACATTGGTATATTGTTTAACAGTTATTATATGTTTTGATCTGTTATACTTCCTCTTAATAAACATTTTAAAACAAAAAAAAAATCTTGGAGAAACGACTGAGGGGTGACATGATACAGGTTAACAAAATTATGCATGGGATAGAGAAGGTAAAGAAAGAAGTCCTTTTCTCCCTTTCTCACAATACAAGAACTCATGGGCACCAGGCTGGGAACAGGTAAAAGGAAGTACTTCTTCACCCATAGAATAAATAACACGTGAAATTCACTGGCACAGAAAGTGGTGATGGCTACAAGCACAGACAGCTTCAAGAGGGGATTGGATAAACATACGAAGCTGAGGTCTCTGAATGGCTATTCACCACAATGTATAGATGGAACACTATGTCTGGGCAGTGATGCTCCGTATTCTTGATGCTTGGGGGGCAACAGTGGGAGGGCTTCTGGAGTTCTGGCCCCACTGGTGTACATCCTGATGGTGCCTGGGTTTTGGCCACTGTGTAACACAAACTGTTGGACAGGATGGGCCACTGGCCTGATCCAACATGGCTTCTCCTATGTTCCTATGTCACTTATGAATGATGTTTCAAACCTCTTCTCCTTAATGACAATGTGTGGGAAATCACAGTTAATATTCTGCATTGGGAGTATCAATTTATGTTAAAACATGAGTTATAAACCGTTTGATAATTCTGAAATAAACATTTCTACCACATAGACCTAAAGGCAGATGATGCTAGGATATATAGACACTTAAACACATTTCTGCTCACATGGAATGCTGTCATGTAGAAGGGCATCTGTCAGTGATCAAAAATGGTCTGTGTCATGCAAATCAGACCTAGGAATATATACCTAGATTACAAACAATGCATTTACTGAAAAAAATCTGACAATATCATAGATACAGGGAGAGGCAACCTTGATTAGATGAAGAGTGTTGTTAGTAATGTTGTGTGTCTGCAGACTATCTCCAAGAGGTTACAGCTGCTGCAGTAAGTACCTACCAGGTGGTTCCTGAACATTTATTTCCACCGTTTGCCAGGCCACAGCAGGCCATTCCTTCCAGGCCTCCTAGGATTTACATCCTGATGGAAGTTTTAGCACAGTGCATAATGCTGTTTCAGCTAGCTGATTAAGTTGTTGTGCTCTTTCTCAAGGAGACTCAGTTTAAGGATTAGTTGGAAATCATTGCCACCAAACTAATCATGTTTTCTCTTCTGGGTTTGACCCAGAAAGTGATAGCTACATAGTCTTAGTCTGTGGGATTATCTGTATATTAAGAACATGAGAGCATAAGAAAAGCCCTGCTGGATCAGATCTGTAGTCTACATAGTCCAGCATCCTGTTTTACACAGTCGACAACCAGTTAGATTTTATTCCAGTAGCACCTTCAAGACCAACAAGATATTAGGGTATAAGCTTTCAAGAGTCAAAGCTCCCTTTGCCAGATACCTGGACAACCACACAGGCTCATAGCCAGGACTTCTTGTGTCGGGGAGTTCTAACTTCTGTTCCATATGTATAATTACAAAAATAGATTTATGTTCCATTATCATGCATGTAAAGGGTGGAGGACGGGGAAGCATCCTTTTACTACTTTGGTAGATCATGGGGAAAAATTAACTCCCGCCCTTCTGTTCATAATATTAACAAAAGTTTGCTATTATATCACTATTAAGTATTTATTATTTATTTTTTATTATACTTCTATCCCACCCTCCCTCGCAAGCAGGCTCAGGGTGGGTCACAACCAATTAAAACAGTTAAAATACAGCTCCAATGAATCAAGTAGATCACAACACAATGCCAAGACAGCAAACAGTCTCAAGATGACAATTTCCAGAAGTCCAGTTGAGTTCATATATATATTAGATGGATCAAGGGTCAAGCAGTAGATATTAACCAACTGTGGGGAATATGTGGGGAATAACCATATGTGAGGAAAAGTGAGGTGATGTGGGAGGGCGCAGGGGAGATCGTTATGCATGGACATCCATTGCCTCAACCAAAGGCCTGGTGGAACAGCTCAGTTTTACAGGCCTGTAGAATTTTAACAGATCCCACAGGGCCTGGATCTCACCTGGAAGACAGTTCCACCAGGCCGGGGCCAGGGTCAAAAAGGCCCTGGCCCTGATCGAGGCTAAACAAATGTCTTGGGGGCCAGGGACCACCAGAAGATGCTGTTGAGAGGAGCACAGGGGGACATATAGGGAGAGTTGGTTCTGCAGATATGATGGCCCCAGACTGCATAAGGCTTTAAAAGTTAGCACTAAGACCTTGAATCTGATTCGGTATGGAACTGGTAGCCAATGCAACTGACGCAGCACGCACTGTATGAGTGCCCACATAGGTGCTCCAGACAGGAGGCACACCACTGCATTTTGCACCAGTTGAAGCTTCCAGGTCAGGGTCAAGGGTAGCCCTGCATAAAGCAAGTAGCAGTAGTCTAGTCTAGAGATGACCATTGCATGGATCACTGTGGCTAGGTCGTGGGCAGAGAGGTAAGGGACCAGTTGCCTTACCAGCTGAAGATGGTAGAAGGCTGACTGGGCTACAGTCATGACTTGGGCCTCCATCCATCATCACACCTAAACTCCTCACCATTGGTGCCAGCATCAGAGGTGCCCCACCAAGGGTTGGGAGGTGGATTTGCAAGCCCCCTCCTCCACAGCTCAGGCACAGGACCTCTGTCTTTGATGGATTTAGTTTCAGTTGACTTTGACGTAACTGTGGTGGAATGGACCTGCATCAGCTGGCGAACCCCGCTCTGCCCGTCCCTTCTTTGCCTGACCTGGTTCTGAAGGGGTAGTTTTTCTCCACTGCCTCTGAGTACTGCTGCCACCACTGTCCCTGTCTTGGGCTCTGGTTAGGAGGGACAGCCTCCTGATCTCCCTTTGGTGTCACTAGGAACCCACCTCAGGGCTTCCTGGGAATTTTGGGGGCTCCCCTGCAGAGTTGGCAACTGGCCATTTTGCCCCTTTTCTCCTCCTCAGGGATTCCCCAACCCACTCCCAGTGTGTCCAGGCAGCTGGGGGAACTATACGGTACACAAGGACTTCTTGCTGTTAACAGTTAAAGGATTTATTCAAAGCTCTTAACTATTTACAGGCATATCAAACATGAATGGAAGAAACAAAATAAAAGTGACCAAAACCGCTCCATCTCTCTCCCTTCTCTATACTCATGCCCTATCTAGATGGTATGCAGGGCAGGCACATTGCTTCATTATTTTGGAGAAAGTTGGATAAGCGTGTCTCCCAAAATGGCCTCTGTTTCCTGCAGACTCCAACCAACTGTCTGACTGGCTTCTGACTGAATGGCTTCCTGCCCAAAACTTCCCAATATAAAACAGCAGTTCCCACCAAGAAACTGGCTCTCCCTCCTGCAGCATTCTGAGGCAGATCTCCTCACAACCTTGATGGACTTCCTGTCCTCTTTAGGGAGCTGCCCTCAGACTACTGATTGGAGACAGGAGGGAAGGGGAATGAGGAGGAGACTAGGCCAAGGCCTACCTCAAGTTTGATGGTCTCCTCCTATTCAGCCCACACCAACTTAAACACATGCACAAAATGGCATTTCTCCACAGTAACCATCCAGCCACAGCATCCAGTGTCTCAGATAATACTTCTGGAGTGGAGTGGTACATTCTGTTGCCAAGTAGGATAGGTATGAGAAGGAACTAGAAATTAAATTGGGAGAGGGCACAGAAAAATTAGGTGGAGGGAGAGAGGAATGAGAAAAGTGGAAAAGAGGAAGAGAAATTAAAGAAAAAGGGGAAAAGTTTTATCGTATTGCAACACAGCAAGTACCACTTTGATTCGGTCTTGCAGAAAGGCAAATCTAGCCAATAATAAGTGCCTTTTATTGTGTTCAGACTTCCCTAAACCCCTAGTAGCTGCATCCATAACTGCATTAGTAGGAAAATAACTGGAAAGGCATTTGGTTGGATGCATCATAATGCTGGCATCAGGGATCCTCCGGCTGACTTGTGGCCCCCAAAATTTGTCAGGGTTGCCATACCCGCCATTTCCGTGGAGGTTTCTCAATTTGGAAGGGCTCCTTCCCTCCCGCCAGCCAGCAGGTGGTCAGGGGGAAACCCTCCCCCAAGAGTGACCACACGGTCTCCTCCCCACCTCTTCCCAACAGCATTTAAAGACATCCTTTAAATGCTACTGGGGAGAGGTGGGGGCTGTGCACCTGCACATTAAGCCCTGAATTCGGGGTTCAGAGTACAGGGACATGCAGCCTACCTCCCACCTCTTCCCAGCAGTGTTTAAAGAGAGCCTTTAAATGCTGTTGGGGAGATGCTGGGGCACCACTCCTCAATGTGATGACATCATTTCTGTCTGACATCATCACATTAGGGATTCCCCACCCCCTCCAGTAATGCCCCCTAAAGTCCCCTGCTGCGGACTTTGAGGGACCTAGCAACCCTAAATTTTGTCCTTTCAGTCCCCCTCTTCTTGGCAGCTCTGTTCTTCACTGGGGTGTGCATTGCAAAATACAAATCTAGAATTCTTGAGAATCATGAACCCACCTCTTCTGAATAATCCCCCTCCCAAGTTTAACAGGTTGCTTACCTGTAACTGGTGATCTTTGAGTGGCCATTTGTGCAGTCACACGTATGGGATCTAGTACACCTATGCTGATCTGATCAGTGTTGTACAAAGCTCACAAAGGAATTTTTGTGCCTCTGCACTGAGCCTGCATGCCCAAGGGGGTGGGGCATGGACATCCCGCCAGTTCCTTCTGAGTGCTATCAACCAAAGACGTTTGAGAAAGCAGAACTGAGGATGACAGCAGTGGGGAAGGACGGGCGGGTGGGCGGTGTGACTGCACAGATGACCACTCAAAGATCACCATTTACAGGTAAGCAACCTGTTTATCTTCTTTGTGGTATCTGTGCATCACACCTATGGGAGATTTAAAAGCAGTAGCTCACCTGGAGGTGGGTGCTGTCAGACTCAGTGTGCCACAGAGGACAAAACCAAGCATCCCAGATTGCCTTTGTGCTGCGCATGAATGTCTAGTGCATAGTGCCTGATGAATGTGGCAGGTGTGGACCACGTGTGTCAGGTAGCCCTGCCATGATGGATGGAGAAGGGAGGGCGGATGGGCTTTTTGTTTTGTGAAGGGAGGGTGGATGGGATCGTGGGGTGTTGATTTATGCACCTGGAGTGTTCGAATGGAATGCGGGGAGCTGCCTCGACTGCCTGGCCGTGCAGGCCGTATCTTATTCAGACCTAACACGCTGACCTTGGAGGAGACAGGCTGTTAGCTTCCTATCGCTTTCAAAAGCAACAGCTAGGCTGGGAAAATGGGGGCGGTGGGAACTACATTAATTATCACTGTCTCCAGTTCCCCCGCGCGCGCTATGCTTCTATTGGTGGAGGGGGGTCCCCATTCTCCCCCTTCTGGTATAACTGCTTGCTTCATGTAACCAAGGTATTCTTAACAATGATTCTGTTCCAGTAACCTACTATTGCAGCTTTAAAATAAATACTATTCTTGCGGGTTAGGAAAGGTACAAATAGGTATAGAAAAAAGCCTGCATGGTTAATAAATAAAGTAATGGAAGCTGTAAAAGGTAAGAAGGATTCCTTTAAGCGGTGGAAAGCTAGTCTTAGTGAGGTTGATAAAGGGAACACAGACTATGGCAAATAAAATGCAAGTCTGTGATCAGGCAAGCAAAAAGGGAATATGAGGAGCATATCGCAAAAAACATAAAGACCAACAATAAAACTTTCTTCAAATACATTAGAAGTAGGAAGCCAGCCAGGGAGGCAGTAGGGCCCTTGGATGACCAAGGGGTAAAAGGAGTAGTGAAGGATGATAGGGAAATGGCTGAGAAGCTGAATGCATTTTTTGCCTCTGTCTTCACTGTGGAAGAGGAGAAGTGTTTGCCCACTCCAGAAGCACCGATTTCGGGAGGGGGTTTGAAAGACCTGAATCAGATTGCGGTAACAAGAGAGGAAGTCCTCCGACTGATGGACAATTTAAAAACTAATAAATCACCAGGCCCGGATGGCATTCATCCGAGAGTTCTGAAAGAACTCAAATGTGAACTTGTGGATCTCCTGACAAAAATATGTAATCTTTCTTTAAAATCTGCCTCCATTCCTGAGGACTGGAAGGTAGCTAATGTCACTCCCATCTTTAAAAAGGGCTCCAGGGGAGATCCGGGAAATTACAGGCCAGTCAGTCTGACATCGATACCGGGTAAGTTGGTGGAAACTGTTATTAAGGAAAGAATTAGTAGGCACATTGATGAACAAAAACTATTGAGGCAGACTCAGCATGGGTTCTGTAAGGGAAGATCTTGTCTCACTAACCTGTTAGTGTTTTTTGAGGGAGTGAACAAACATGTGGACAAGGGGGACCCAATAGATATTATTTACCTTGACTTCCGGAAAGCTTTTGATACAGTTCCTTATCAAAGGCTCCTAAGTAAGCTCAATAATCATGGGATAAAAGGACAAGTCCTCTTGTGGATCAAAAACTGGCTTATAAATAGAAAACAGAGAGTGAGTATAAATGGGAAACTTTCTCAGTGGAGGGTGGTAAGCAGTGGGGTACCACAGGGATCAGTACTCGGTCCGATGCTTTTTAACTTGTTTATTAACGATTTGGAATTGGGAGTAAGCAGTGATGTGGCTAAATTTGCAGATGACACAAAGTTGTTCAGGGTGGTGAAAACCAGGGAGGATTGTGAGGCACTCCAAAGGGATCTGTTGAGGATGGGTGAGTGGGCGTCAATGTGGCAAATGGGGTTCAATGTGGCCAAGTGCAAAGTGATGCACATTGGAGCCAAAAATCCTAAATATAAATACACGTTGATGGGGTCTGATCTGGCAGAGACGGACCAAGAGAGAGATCTTGGAGTCGTAGTGGATAACTCGCTGAAAATGTCTACACAATGTGTAGCTGCAATAAAGAAGACCAACGCTATGCTGGGGATTATTAGGAAGGGAACTGATAACAAATCAGCCAGTATCATCATGCCCCTGTATAAATCATTGGTGCGACCTCATTTGGAATACTGTGTACAGTTCTGGTCACCACATCTCAAAAAGGATATTATAGCATTGGAAAAAGTGCAGAGAAGGGCAACTAGAATGATAAAAGGGTTGGAACACCTTCCCTATGAAGAAAGGTTAAAATGCTTGGGGCTCTTTAGCTTGGAGAAACGACGGCTGAGAGGTGACATGATCGAGGTTTATAAGATTATGAATGGGATTGAGCAGGTTGAGAAAGAAGTACTTTTCTCCCTTTCTCACAATACAAGAACTCGTGGGCACTCTATGAAATTGCTGAGCAGTCGGGTTAGAACAGATAAAAGGAAATACTTCTTCACCCAAAGAGTGATTAACATATGGAATTCACTGCCACAGGAGGTCGTGGCAGCTGCAAGAATGGACAGTTTCAAGAGGAAATTAGATAAACATATGGAGCAGAAGTCCACCAGTGGCTATTAGCCACAGGGTATAGATGGGAACTCTCAGTCTGGGGCAGGTGATGCACTCTATTCTTGGTGCTGGAGGGGGCAGCAGTGGGAGGGCTTCTGGTGCCCTGGCCCCACTGCTGGACCTCCTGATGGCACCTGGTATATTTTGGCCGCTGTGTGACAGAGTGTTGGACTGGATGGGCCATTGGCCTGATCTAACATTGGCTTCTCTTATGTTCTTATGTTCTTATGTTCTTCACTGAACAAGGCCTGGTATTTTGCTGAGTAAGTTAAGGACTCTGACAGTTTGTTAAGAATCCTCATTGTCGGGGCTGGTCGGAAACCCGCGACTCCAACATGAGTGGCGGTGAAGAAGACACTCTCCCGATTAAAGACGAAAAGAAGGAGGACAAGAAACCTCCTGTGACGATGGTACCCACGGAAGCCCCTGGCCCATATGTGCCAGTGACATGGGGGCAGGAGTACGACTTTGGGGGGCCCTACGGGGACCCTTATGGAGCGGCCTACGGAGGGGTGACCACCCGACCTAAGCAAAGACGAGATTGGGTGAAACCCCTGGCCGAAACCCATGAGACGTGGTTCACGACTCCGCGAGCCTCGGTGCGAGTGAGTCACGCCGAGAGGTCAGTCCGCCGACTGATCACCGCAGAAGGGTTGGAGGATACCTACCGAGACTCCGGTGACCTGGAAGGAGCCGTGGTGAGCTGGAGGTGGAGTGGCGACCCGAGCCAAGACCACTTGTTCCGCATCTTAGATTAATCCCTCGCCCGCATCCCCCAGATGATCGCGGAGGGCATCCGAGAGGAGAGGGAACGACAACAGCGGGAGGCGCCCCCCGACCAACAACTTCCGGACCAGCAAAATGTGCTGGTCCCGGACCAGCAGAACGTGCCTGCCCAACCCCTCGATCAACCAGCAGGGCCGGGGCCGCAGGGGCCGCAGGGACCACCGGTACCGCAACCCCAACGACCCTGGGGTTTCCTGCCACCGAAACCCGCCGAGCGACTCGACACAGACTTCGACGGGACCCCGGAAAAGTTCCCCTTTTTCTTAGTGAGAACTGAAAAATTCATTGAGAACTGGGGCCACCTGTTCCAGAGTGAGGACCGGATGGTGGATGCGATAGCCTCGCACCTGAAAGATGCAGCGGCCGACTGGTATGTAGCCCTGCACCAGGCTGACGGGCGAGAGCTAAGGGAGATCGATGCCTTCATGTGGGCTATGAAGGAACGCTTTGAAGATGTCAATGCCAACAAGATGGCCAGAGCGGCTATACGCGCCCTCAAGCAAGGCTCCAAGTCGGTGAGAGAATACACCGCGGAATTCCGCAGGTGCGCCGCCAAAACACGAGGCTGGCAAGACGGGGTCTTGGCAGACCACTACAAGTTGGGGCTCAACGCAGAGATCCGCCGTTCCATCACGAGAACCCAGGATCCAGACACGTTGACGGGCTGGATACAAGCGGCTGTCACCATGGAAAACCGCCTGAAAACCATCCGACTGGACGATGCAGTGGCGATGAGTAAAGGGGGCCAATCGGGTCCTACACCTGCTCCGCGAGGGAAGAACCAACCACCGAACCCAAAACCCAAGGATGGCACGAGGGAGACCCGAATGAAGCAAGGGCTCTGCCTGAAGTGCGGGGAGGGGGGCCACTTTGCAGCAAATTGCCCAGGCTCCCCCGCACCGGCTGGGGCCCCGAAAAGGACCAAAAAGAAGTTCAACACCTCCACCCCAAAACCGGTGGTGAAACCGAGAGGGGCGAGGGCCCTGCAAGCCAAACCCCTCAGCGAGGCGTCGGATTCATCAGATGGCGAGACCGCGCAGATGGGAAACGAGACGGACCTGCTGTAAATAGCGCTGAACAGCAGGTCCCGGACTCTCAAGCGCAAATCCCGGTGAGCCGACCCCCCTCTCTTTTCTTTCTCACTGTGACTTTAATGGACCCGGGTCTACTGACCCATGTGAGAGTACGAGCTCTCATTGACTCTGGGTGTGGGAAAGACCTCATTAACCCCACACTGGTGACGGGACTGGGGGCGAAGGTAGTGAAATTGACCGACCCCCTGATTTTCACGCAGATGGACGGCTCTACAATGAAAGAGCCGTGCAAATATGAAACTGTACCCTTACGGGTGGGGATCGGGAACCACTGGGAAGAGAGGCCCTTTGTCGTCACCCCTTCTGCTCGATTTCCCCTGGTGTTGGGCAGCGTGTGGTTCTTCGACCACGATCCACACGTCCTATGGGGAGAGGGGAAAGTTAATTTCATTTCCGAGAAATGCCAACCCCATCTGTGGAAACGGGATTGGGGTGCCCCGATGGCAGGGGGGGACCTTATAATGGCGGGGGTGGCTGAAACGGAACTGGAGGCGATTCCCCCAGAGTATCGAGACTTAGCCGCCGTTTTTGGGGAAGAGGAAGCGGACGAACTGCCCCCCCACAGAAACTCTGACTGTGCTATTGAAATTTTACCAAACCAAAAGTTACCCAAGGGGAAACTATACTCCATGAGCCCCTCGGAGAAGATGGAGTTGAGAAAGTTTATCGACAAAAACTTAGAAAGGGGGTTTATACGACCCGCATCCTCCCCGTTTGCTGCCCGTTCTTTTCCGGAAAAAGAAGGACGGGGGGCTGCGGCTGTGCACAGACTATCGTGGACTGAATGCAGTTTCTAACACGAACGCTTACCCTATGCCCCTGATCAAAGACCTGTTGGCCACGGTGTGGGGGGGAAGGTATTCTCGAAGCTAGACTTGAGGGATGCCTACTTCAGGTTGCGGATAAGGGAGGGGGACGAGTTCAAAACGGCTTTCAATACCCCGCTGGGTCAGTTTGAATACTTAGTGATGCCGTTTGGGCTCCAGGGAGCGCCGGGAGTTTTCATGAACTTGATTAATGAGGTGCTCCACAAGTATTTATTCAAGGGGGTCCTTGTTTACCTTGATGACATACTTTTGTACTCCCCCGACCTGAAATCACACATCAAACTGGTGAGAGAAGTTCTCCAAACGTTGCACAAGCACAAACTCTTTGCTAAGCTATCCAAATGCGAATTTCACAAGTCAGAGATCCCCTTCCTGGGCTACCGCATATCGCAGAAGGGAATTGAGATGGATCCTGACAAAATAAAAGATGTGGTGGGGTGGGAAACCCCTAAAACTCGGAGGCAACTCCAGGGATTTCTCGGATTCGCGAACTTTTACAGATCATTCCTGTCAAACTTTGCTCAAGTGGCTCTCCCCCTAACTGACTTGCTTAAAACGAAGGGGAAGCCTCCTGACCACACGTCCCGGGGCAAAGCTAGACTGGTCCCCGGAATGCCAACGCACCTTTGACCGGTTAAAAGCTCTCTTTACGTCGGAGCCTGTCTTGGCGCACCCGAATGAACTTAAAAAATTCATTGTACAAGTCGACGCATCAGACGTTGCGATGGGAGGGGCAATCCTCCAAGAGGGGGACGATGGTAAACTTCACCCCCTCGCCTATGTTTCCAGGAAATTTAATGATACTGAGCGAAATTGGTCGGTGTGGGAGAAAGAAGCAGGATTGATCCGCTTAGCACTGGCGACCTGGAGCCCTTGGCTTGAGGGGGCGCGGGTCCCGTTTGAGGTTTGGACTGATCATAAAAACCTTGAGCTCCTCCGCTCCCCCCGCTCATTGAACGCTAAACAGCTGCGCTGGGCTGATTTCTTCTCTAAGTTCAACTTCACTCTGCACCATTTTCCCGGTAAATCTAACTCGCTAGCTGACGCACTTTCACGCCTCCCACAACACGACAGTAAGAGGGAGGAGATTCGTGACTCTGTTTTCATGCCTTCCCAATTGGGAGGAGCGGTAACCACTCGTAAGCAAGCGAAGCTTTCCCCCCCTTCCCCTACCCCTCCCGCAGATGACTGGGCCGTGAAATTCTCTACGGCTATGTCCGACGCCGACAGGGAGGAGGTGGGGGGGGGAGGACGGAGTTACACAGGATGCACAGGGCTGCTGGCTGAAAAATGGCATAATGTTTGTTCCCCATTCCCTTCGGGGGGAGGTGATGAGTTGGGCACACGGATCGAAACTGGCGGGGCACACGGGGTTTGTTAAATCGCTCCAACTATTGCAGAGACAGTTCTGGTGGCCTGGGCTACGCAAAGACATTTCTTTGTTCACTTCTGCTTGCCAAACGTGTTTGATGAGTAAACCCAGGCCAGGTAAACCTCCCGGTGCACTGCAACCCCTCCCCACGCTGACTCGACCATGGGAAGTGATTTCAATGGACTTCATTACGGATCTACCCCCTAGTGGGGGCAATACTGTTATTTGGGTTATTGTGGATCTTTTCACTAAACAAGCCCACTTCGTCCCGTTTGCATCTATCCCCTCGGCCAAGAAGTTAGCCTCGGCGTTCCTCCAACACGTGGTGAGGCTCCACACTTTGCCAGCTAAAGTGATCTCAGATAGAGGGGTGCAATTTGTTTCTCATTTCTGGAGTGAACTTATGTCACTGCTTGGGGTGGAGCGGGGGGTTAGCAGTGCGTACCACCCAGAGACTGATGGACAAACCGAACGTGTCAATCAAACCCTTGAACAATACTTAAGGTGTTTTACGAACTTTCAACAGGACAACTGGCATTCCCTTTTGCCTTTAGCTGAGTTCTGTTACAATAACACTCAGCACTCTTCTACGGGCATGTCTCCTTTCAAGGCGGTCCATGGATATGAAGCCCCGCCATTACCGTTTTTGGCTTCTCCCGACCTCCCGGCGGGAGATGCTGGTGACTGGTGCAAAAAGTTGCAAGCGGCTTGGCCGCTATTATCCAAAACTCTTGATGATGCGAAGGAGGCTTATAAGACCCAGGCTGACAAAAAACGCAACCTTTCCTGGGTCCCAAAATGTGGGGAGTTTGCCTACCTTTCCACTCAAAACTTGCGTGGAATTCAACCAAGCCGTAAACTTGGCTGGAAATTTATTGGACCTTTTGAAATTGTGTGAGTGATTAACAATGTGACTGTGGAACTTGCTTTGCCTAAATCACTAAAGTCTGTTCATCCTGTCTTTCATGTAAGGCTCCTACGCCGCGCGCCTGAGGAGAACAAATGGAGACCGCGACAACCCACCCCGCCTCCGCTGCTGGTGGTGGGGGGGAACCACACTATGAAGTTTCACAGATTCTGGACTCTAAAATCTCTCGCAATCGCTTGTTTTATTTGGTCGAATGGACGGACTTTGGGCCTGAACAGAGGGAGTGGGTGCGGGCGGAACATGTTCTGGCCCCCAAGATGGTCCGGGCTTTTCATAAATTGTATCCCCACAAGCCAAAGGGATAGATTTGTTATCAGGGGGGCAGGATGTCAGGTAGCCCTGCCATGATGGATGGAGAAGGGAGGGCGGATGGGCTTTTTGTTTTGTGAAGGGAGGGTGGATGGGATCGTGGGGTGTTGATTTATGCACCTGGAGTGTTCGAATGGAATGCGGGGAGCTGCCTCGACTGCCTGGCCATGCAGGCCGTATCTTATTCAGACCTAACACGCTGACCTTGGAGGAGACAGGCTGTTAGCTTCCTATCGCTTTCAAAAGCAACAGCTAGGCTGGGAAAATGGGGGCGGTGGGAACTACATTAATTATCACTGTCTCCAGTTCCCGCGCGCGTGCTATGCTTCTATTGGTGGAGGGGGGAGTCCCCATTCTCCCCCCTTCTGGTATAACTGCTTGCTTCATGTAACCAAGGTATTCTTAACAATGATTCTGTTCCAGTAACCTACTATTGCAGCTTTAAAATAAATACTATTCTTGCTTCACTGAACAAGGCCTGGTATTTTGCTGACTAAGTTAAGGACTCTGACAACGTGGCAGCTTTGCAGATAGAAGACAGCAACGCGCTCTTCAGGAAAGCAGCAGAGGTTGACATAGACCTGATGGAGTACGCCTTCAAGTGAGTGGAGAAGGGGTGCTTTGTTAACAAGTAGCACAACCTAATTGTCCCAACAATCCACTTGGACAGGCATTGGCTCGAGATCCGCAACCCCAGGGAAGCAGTGGAGTAAGAGATGAACAAGTTTTTGTCCTTTCTGGTAGGCTGAGTCCTGTTCAGGTAGAAAAGGAGTACCCTCTTGACATCCAAAGAATGAAGCAAACGTTGTTGATCTTCCCCTTCAGGATGTGGGAAGAAGTCAGGTAGGAAAATGTCTGAGTTTAAGTGAAACTCTGAGGCAATTTTCAGTAAAAATGAGACGTCTGGCACTAGACAAACACCATGTGGCAAGAATACTAGGTATGGTGGGTCGTGGCATAGTGCCAAGAGTTCGCTTACCCTCCTGGCCGATGTGATTGCCACTAGGAAGGCTGTTTTCCAGGCTGTATATTGCAAGTCATAGGTTGCCATAGGTTCAAACGGCTTCCTGGTAGGATGGCGGAGCACCAATGGCAAATCCCACAGGTCTGTAGGAGCACTGATAGAGGGATGCAGCTGAATGAAACCTTGGAGGAACTTCTTTGTAGTCAGATGGGAGAAAACAGAGTAGCCATCCAGGCCATCGTGGTATGCAGAAATGGCCACCAAATAGACCTTGATGGAAGAGTGGGCAAGTCCCCAATCCATGAGTGACAAAAGGAATTCAAGGATCCTGTCCAAACCGACAGACGTTGGAGAAGTAGCCGACATCTGCAGGAAGGAAAGGAACCTGAGTCACTTCCTGTGGTAAGAAAGACGGGTGGTTGCCTTCCTGGCGTTAAGCAGAACCTCTGAGACATGGTCAGAGAAGGTTATCACCAAATCCGCCAGGCTGTCAATTTTAAAGTGTCTACCTCGGCATGGAGAAGCATTCCGTTCTCCGTGAGAAGGTGGTCCAGCACTCTGGGGAAGTGGTGGTACCTGCCCCTTGTGAGTCAAAGCAGCGTGGTGAGCCATGGTTGTCTGGGCCACCAGAGAGCCACTAGGATGCATTCTGGCATGACCCTGGCCAGTTTCTGGATGACCCGTAACATGAGAGGTAGAAGAGGAAACATGTACAGGAATGTCTGTCCCCATGAGTGGAGGAGGCCGTCTCCTAGAGAGAGAGGATCTGCTCCTCCCCGACTGCAGAAGAATGGGCATTTCACATTTTTTCTGGAAGCGAAGACATCTATCTCCGGAGTGCCCCATTGTTGAAAGAGAGGACGAAGGTAAGACCAATTCAGCTCCCACTCGTGATGTTGTGTGAAACCCTTGCTGAGGAGATCGGCCTTTATGTTGCAGGTTCCTGGAATGTGAGTAGCTATGGGAAGGATGTTGTTCACTACACACCAGTCCCACAGGTTGATTGCCAGATGGCAGAGGCTCCAGGACACCGTCCCTCCTTGACGGTTGACACAGCTGAGTGCCGTGGTATTGTCCGTCAGAACAGCTATGCAATGTCCCCGAAGGATGGGCTGAAAGGAGCTCAATGCCAACTTTATTGCAAGCAGTTCCAGGTAGTTGATGTGCTTGGTTGCATTGAGAGCATCCCACTGGTACCTGACACTGACACCATTGAGATGGGCCCCCCATACCCACAGGAAGGCATCAGTGGTCAGTGTGAAAACAGGGCTTGGTGGGTGAAAGGGAGCACCCTGGGTCAGATTGGGTGTTATTGTCCACCAAAACAGAGAGTCCCACACATTTGGTGGAGGCATGAGACGCTCAGATTGTGCCATTTTGTGCAACTTGAACCGATGCAAGAACCAAGTCTGAAGGGGTCTTATGCGGAGTTTTGCTAATGGCAGCACAGCTGTGGTGGCCGACATGTGCCCCAAGAGACATTGAATCTGAAAAGCCATGGATGAAACCTGTGTCCGGACCTGCAAGGCCAGAGATGACAGGGTTGTCGCTCTGTCTACAGGAGGGTAAGAACTGCATGTTACCAAGTCCAGCAACACACCAATAAATTGTACCTTTTGTGAAGGCTGCAGATGCAAGTTTCGGTGGTTGACCTGAAGTCCCGGGGAGGACGGAAGATGGAGCATCTGGGAGATATGGTTCTCCAGGAGCATCGAAGTCTCCTCCACTAAGAGCCAATAGTCTATGTAGGAAAAGACAATCCTCTGTAAATGAAGATAGGCCGCTGCCACCACCATCGTCTTGGTGAAGACTCTTGGTGCCGTGCATAGACTGAAGGGGAGACAGCAGTATTGGAAGTGGAGGTCTCCTATAGCAAAACGGTGGTATCTCCGGTGGGATGAATGGATATTTAGATGAAAGTAGGCATCCTGGAGGTCAATGGTCACCTTCCAGGAACCTCGAGATAGAAGAGGGAAGATAACTTTCAAAGACGTCATCTTGAATCTGTGGCACTGTATGAAGATGTTGAGGTCCCACAGATCTAAAATCGGGTGCAAACCCCCATCTCGTTTGGGAACAGCAAAATAACGGGAGTAAAAACCTGTCCCCTTGTATGCTTTCAGCACAGGCTCTATCACATCCTTCTCCAAGAGGGATTTGACCTCTTGAAGGAGAATGGGAGAGGGAGGGGTGGTTCGAAAGACAGGAAACATTGGTAATTCCACAAATTCTATGGTATATCCCAGGGTCAGGATGAACATGACCCAAGTTTCTGTGGTAATGTCCTGCCATGCAGGAAGGAATGGAAAAAGGTGGGTGGGTTCTCCTGCAACAAGGTGGGAGAAGTCAAAGGCCCTGTTTGGTAGTCTTTTGGGTCTTAGCTCTAGGATGTTGTTGCTGGGACCCATATCTCGGCTTCGCCTGATACTGGTATTGCTGGTGCTGTCCCCTAGGGGACTGATGTAGTCTCCAGGTACTCTCTGGGGATGGTTTATTAGGATAATGGCATTTGGAGCCATAGCGAGACCAAGAACGCTGACGGTATGAGTTGGATGAAGCAGAGACACCCAGAGATCTGGAGGCTTTTATGCTCTTGTCCATTTCTTGTAACGCTGAGTCGGTCGAAGAATGGAACAGGCCCTCCCCATCAAATAGAAAATCTTCTATGTAGGCCCTGGTATCAGGGGGCAAAGAGGTCATTTGCAGCCAGGAGTGCCGACGAAGTGCCACTGCTGAGGACATTGTGGTAGAGAAGGTGTCAAGCGTGTGCTTGGCAGTATTATGACAGCTTGGCAGTATTAAGAAGCTGCTTTGCCATTACCATTCCCTCTTTTTGCAGAACCCACGCTTCCTGGGTTTTATCCTCAGGGAGGAAGGGAAGAAGATCTGCCATTCATTGCCACAATGCATATTCATATCGTCCCATGTATGCTATGTAGTTTGATGCCTTAATACCTAGGGCACCTGCAAAATAAAAACACTTCCCAAAAGAATCAAGTTTCTTGCCCTCCTTGTTCAATGGAGTGATGTTGGTGCACTTATTCTTGGACGAAGACGAGACTACCATGGAGTTCGGCTTTGGATGTACATAGAGAAAGCTCGCCCCTTCTTCTTGTACATGGTACATGTGGTCCAGCCATCTAGTTGACACTGGAGCAGATGATGGCTTCTCCCAAGGGGTTTTCACAGCTTAGAGGAGGACCTTCGACATCGGCAAGGAAATTGGCGCTGATGAGTCCATCTGGACAACGTCATAGACCTCATCCGATACCGATGGTTGCGGTTGAATGACTGAAAGGCCCAAGGAATGAGCCATCCTCTTAATTAACTTGCCGTAGGATGACATGTCTTCCAACAGAGAGATCAGGAGGTCCTGGGAGACCTTTTGTTTCAGGGGGACATCTCCCAGGGAGGTCTCATCCTCAGATTGGTCACCTTCAGACATGCCTTGCGAGGTCTCCGAGGGAGATCCAGGTCCTGGATCAGTGTAGGTACGGAAGGTTTCTTTGGTGATGGTGGCAGCAGAGGGGCGAGGGAGGTGGCAGTTTTGAAAGTGTTGTTGATGGTGGTGGACGACGCAGAGAACGAGAGTGGGAAAAATGATTGTCCCAGTCCTCCTGCCCTTTAGGTGGCAGCCATGGTATGGAGAAGAACCAGCAAGTCATATGCTGTCAATGATCGTATGGTGGATACAGCGATGGGCCGTATGATACCGAGAAGGTGAAATGTGACCAGCATTACATCTAGAGAAATGCTCCCTCCTGGATGAAAGGGATGGGTGATATCGGTCTTGACAAAATTGGTAGTCGTCCCAGTGACCTCGGTCATCAGGGAAGGGAGAGCAAGACCTATCCCATGGACGGTATCGGCTGTCGTGATCGGAATGACCACTAGCCCAGGAGGCAGTTGATGGAGAATGAGAACGAGGACCCACAGCCTGAGTCTCTGATATCAAATCATCCTCGGCCTCGGAAGCCAGTATGGATGGAGGGTGTGAGCCAGGTTAACCTCCAACACTGGAGGGTTCAGCTGCCTGGTAGGAGAGTCCAGTATGTTGATCGGGGGTTCAGGATGGATTTTTGGCAACTCCGTTGTGGACTGGCGTATCAATAGGGAATGCGACTGCTTGTCAACTGGCAGACTTCTGCAGGTTCCCAATAGTCGACTTATGAGCCATATGCTTCTGTGACTTGTCCTTCTTAGGTTTCTTCACTGGTGTCGAAACAGATGAAATGGATTTAGAAGGGTGTTTTTTTGAGGGGCTGGCCCAGTGTTGGAAGCCGATTTGCCCAATCTAGGTGCCTTCAGCATCGGTAGTGCCACCGCTTGCCTGGGCATCGATGTGGATGTTCGAGTTGAGGCCGATGCAGAAGATTTAGAAGGAGGCTCCGCTGGCATCTTCGATGCAGGAGGGGCAAGGGCTGATACCCAAAGAGCGACCTTGAGTCTCACAGCTCTATTTTTGCATGTTTGATTCGAGAATTTTGCACACAGAGCACAAGCCTCGGGTTGATGACCCTCGCCTAAGCAAATGATACAGAGAGTGTGCCCGTCTTGTGGGGCTAGTTTACTTCTACACAAAGCATACCGCTTGAAGCACCCCCACTTCTTATCCATAAACAGCTGTGATGGGAGGGAAGGGGAGAGGGTGGGGTGGGGGTGGACTGAAGGTCTGAAGAGCACGGAACGTTCTCACCCCGCAGATTCCAGAGGCAAAAGTCAAGGAAGATCATGGAGAAGACGGAAACAAAATTCTCCTTTAGAATGAAAAAGTCCCAATGTGAGGGGAAAAACTGACTAACACCAACTGATGAAAAAGCAGTTAACAGCACGGCAGTCAGAAGAGAACTGGCGGGATGTCTGCACCCCACCCCCTTGGGCATGTGCAGTAAGGGTTCCTGTGCAAGTTCAGGGCAGAGGCGCGAAAATCCCTTTGTGAGCTTTGTACAACACCGATCAGATCAGCACACACGCACTGGATCCCATAGGTGTGATGTACAGAGACCACGAAGAAGATCAGGTGCTTACCAGCGATGCAGCATGTGGTCTTGTTTTTTTCATTCGAAACCTGGTTGCTCTTTAGTGGACCTGAAGCAGTAGGTGTGCTGCAGTTTTAGTGTCTTTGGGTTCAAATACAGCCTCTCCACCCCCTCCCCCGGTTTTTTCTTCCTCACTTTTTGAAAGGAAACAAAGAGTAGACTACAAGAAGGAAGGACAAAAAATGCAAACTTTTCAGCAGAAAGGCCCAGACCTTTCAATAGATTCCCCATTGGACCTAATGGTCCTGAAGCACCATAATCCAAAACCGCACACACACGTTTGAATCCTGAGCCACCAATGTCCTACACAAACATAAACATTTACAGGAAAAAAATCTCTCCTGAGCCCAGGATATGAAAGTGTATAACAATCTATTTTATTGCTACACACACCTTACAGGAAAGGTAATTCAACCCTTTAATCATCTTGGTTGCCCTCTTCTGTACATTTTCCAGCTCTGCAATGTCCTTTCTGAGTTACAGTGACCTGAGCAGCACATAGTATTCCAAATAAGGATGCACCAGAGGGACATTATTCTCTCCCATATATTTTCCTCTTTGATCTCTTCTTCCTTCTTCTTGTGGAAAAGCAAACAAAGTTTATAATGGGTGTCAAATCCAGCATTTAATTATTTAGAACAGGGAGGAACATATTAATAAAATGACTTGATTCAAATATTATGAATTGTAGAATTTGAAAATATTGTGTCTAGATTATGTGAAGAGTCTTGGTAGATCTGACCAATGACATCCTAGTTCCCACAATGGCCAATCATATGCAAAGACTTCTCCCTCCTGTTGTCCTCAAAACATGGAAGTGCCATTCAGCATTCATGGCTAATAGCCACTGTCAGATCCAAACTCCATGGATTTCTCCTGTTCCCTTGGGAAGTCACCTAAGCTAGTGGCTAACAAGTAAGAGATGAGATAATGAAAAACCAATAACATATAACCACGTGGAACTCCAGGACAATTGTGGCTTATAGATGACAGGAACCTCTCTGAAAGAAATGTACATGAACTAGTGCCAGGATCCCCAGTATTACAGTTGCTTTCTTTTGATGTAGGAAGAAAAGTGGTCTCAGACTAACTGCACAACAAGGTTTGCTGGGAAACATTGGAAAGATTGCTCCTTAAAGTAAATATTTTGCTTCCTCTATGTTAACTTTCTTCCCTAGGTGTTATAAAATATGATATTCTTTTATTCAATGCCAATTTTTCTGTACTATTATTTTGATTTAGAATATGAATACTGTGAGATATATATAACCAACTGAAATAATACACAAATACAAAAACTAATCACCAGTATTCAGGTTTTCAGTTTAGTGGGGTATATCATATTACTAGAAAATCTGTTTACACTAGAGAAAAATCAGTAAGGCATCACTGCTTATACTGGCCCTTATGGCAAATGAAGGAGTTTGGCATTACATTTAGAAGACATGCTTTAGAGCTTTCTTCTCAGAACCAGGATCAGCAGCAACAGAGGCAACAGCCTCAGGGCTCCCTCCTTAAAGCTTTTTTCCCAATCAATTGTCAAAGTACTCCAGGATTTGAGAAGGGATGCCCAATTCTCAGGTCTTCAGATAAATAAATTACAGATGATCCTTACAGAGTGATTAGGGATAGGAACATCCCTGAATTGATTTTTTTCCACTTGACCTATACAACAAATCTTTTCTCTTTTTTACATTTAATGTAATCTTCTAGACCTAAATGACAAGACAATCTTTTGTTTTTCCTGGCATTTTGGAACTAGAAGAGGAAAAGCAGAAATGAAAACAACCCAATTTCAAGAGCAGCATGCAAAGTCTGAGAAGTTTACTTAATGATCCATATAAAGAAAACCAAGCCCAAGATAATGTCTTCTACAAGGGTGAGGGAAGTCTCAGATATTCCTGTAGTTTCATACATAACTGATGGAGGGGAAATATAGTAAAAAGATGACTGTACAGGCCAAAATCCCAATTCCCCATTCAGTTAGGTCTCTCTCACCACTGAAGTAGGGGCCATAAGTCAACATCAAACTACTCCCCCCCACAAGCTAAAATAACAGGTTATAAAATATCCAGCCTCACATTCATAATCCAAGCCACCTCCTGACTAGGGTCAGATCCTGCATGGGAGACTGCAGAAAAGCTTATGCATGTTGCATTGGGCTTCATGATAAAACTAAGGCATAAAATGCATTTTACTATATACATATAGACAACTTATATATGAAAGACAAGTAGCTAAAATAAGTGTGTGTACAAGTAAAAATTATGTTTGACGAATCTAATTCATATTTCGGTATCATGCCATAGTAGGAAAAATGGCTTAAAGCAACTCTTAGTTAGCTTCATTTAATGAATGAATTACAGTTTATCTAGTAAGCAGCCAGGATAATCGTGACATACTATGGGGAGAAAAACGTGGCTTGAGACACCCCCAAGTGTTTTATGGGTTTCTGTGCTATGATACAGCTTGTCACAGAGTGCTGTGAACCTAGGTGAAATACAGCTGGAAAAATGAAAGCTGGCACCTTTGATGGATGAGAACACACTCCCTAATGAGGTATTCACTCAATCATAATGACAACGGGTCACAGTACTTGGCTTTTACTGACCAGTGCACTGCAACTTACAAAGGTGGGGGAGCTTTTATCTATACAGCACATATCATTTGTTATAAGAGAAGTAGAGGAACAGATTGAATTTTTGTCAACAAACCTGCTACAGACATCAGGTACAAAAACAGGTAGGACCCACCCTGGTGGATCCCAATGAAATTCATGTGCTCCAGGAAGTAGCAAGAAAACAGTTTGTTTGGGCTGCCTCTGAATGGCCTGCGCTCAACTGGTATGCAGCATTTTAATTATGATTTTTTTTAGAAGTGTTTGCAGGGGTCTTTTTGTAGAAAAACAGCTGCAGGAGCTCATTAGCATATGGTATGCTAATGAGCTATTAGGCTATTAGCATATGCAACGCCCTCTGACATCACCAGAAGTTATGTCAGAAGGGGAAGCAAAAGGGGGGAGGCATCTTCAAAAGCCTCCCCTTCTCTTCCCCAGCTGGCCTGGGTGGGGGAGTGAAGAGAGAAAGGGTTTAAAGTTTAAACTCCTCACTAGAGTTGGGCCACAGAAGGAGGAAAGAGAACAATGGAGGGAATAGGGACAACCTGTTTGGGGGCCCATAGAATTGTCCAATGTTCTTGGAACTTGGTGGGTATCTTGGGGAGAGGCTCCATCAGCTACCCTGTGAGTTTGGAGCCCCTTCCTCAAACCCCCTCCCCTCCAGCCCCCAGAATATACCCTATGTTTTCACCATTGACTTCAATGGTCCATAGGATATAATGGAGCTGAAATTGACATTCGGCTGCCTGAAAGACTCTGGGGACGCTGGCTGGTGGCGGGGCTTGGCTCCTGAGCTGCCAGAGCTGCGCTCCAGTGTGCTTCCCCCAAAAAAGACCCCTGAGTGTTTGTATGGGATTTTGATTTGCAATAGTATTCTTGCAGTTCAGATTTAAAAGTACCAAAAAATACCTGACATCTAAACCATTAAAAAGATTTTTCATAATCTTTTTGCTTTTGTTCAGGCACACAAACAAATTAACTCTGTCATCATTTTGACCTTCATTCAAGAAAATATGATGTTCCTAGCAGAAAGACAGGCCTTGAAAGTGAATGCAAAAAGAGAGATGTGGACATTTTGTCAGCAAGGGGCACAGCTAGGGTAGGGTTGTTGTGAAAGTTGCTGTGATCATATGTGCTGGTCAAAATGACCAAGCTTGAAGGAGACCAGATGCAAGTTATCAGATGCAAGCTGATCACTCAATCTATTTGGTTCATGCTGAGCAGCTGAAAATGCCAGCCAAATCAGTTTGCATCAGTTTTTTGGGGGTATTTTTGTTTTTTTATAGAAAACTGTGCATGCATAAAGACTCTGCTGATTCAAACTGATGGGCAGCCATTACCATCACTAAGGACTACTTAGCAGAACACCAAAAGGGTAGGATTCTATGGAAACACAGCATTTATTGATGACCAATTTAAGTGATTTGTGAATGTTCTAATTGTTGAACAACTGCCTGCTGAGCCCCTGCTATGTGATTGGGTGAGAATGCAAACATGCAAAGAGCTAATTACACTGTACTATATTGTTAGTAAGGAATACAGTGATACAGAGATCGATTTTGCAAAAACAGTTGCTGAGCCCTTGGTCTCCCGTTTCCCCCAGTTATACTGCTCAATTTCCCACTATTTGCTTGCTGGCCGCATTTTGACCTGCATCTCTCCCCGATTTCCACCACATCTTCTTGATCCTTATTTTTTTTAAATGCAGCCACACAGCAAATAGTGGGAAATTGAACAGTACAGCCGGGGAAAATGGGAGATCGAGGGTGGAACAACTACTTTTGTGGAACTGGTCAGATGGTTAAACATCCACAAACAGATCAACAACTTATTTTATGTATTTATTTATTAGATTTTTTTTAGTCACTGCTCACCCAAAGCATCTCATGGCGACTTACAACATTAAAACTAATAAGGTAAAAACAACATAAACACAAATAATAAATATAAAACATCAACATTAAAATATTAAACTATTAAAATATGTGGCTAGCACCATACTACTAATAAAAACAGCCCAAACATGTGGTTACCCTCCAAAGGCCAACCTAAACAATGCGGTCTTGTATGCCTTGCAGAAACTGGGCAGGGCACAGGTGTCATCTGAGAGTAGGGGCCACATCTGAGAAGGCTCTGCCCCCAGTGACATCTAACTAAGCCATCCTGGGGCCAGGCACATGCAAGAGGCCCCTATATGGTGACTGAAGGGAGCGCGGAGGGTTGTAACATGAGAGGTATGAGGATACAAAGGTATGAGGATCTCAGATCATTAAGGGCTTTAAAGGTTAGCACCAACACTTTGAATTGGATCTGGAGACGAATTGGTAGCCAGTGCAACTGCTGCAAGATTGGAGTAATATGAGGTGATCATGATATTCCAGTCAGCAGCCTGGCAACTGCATTCTCCAGTCAGCAGGCTGGACCACCTGCAGTCTCCAAAGCATTTTCAAGGGTAGCCCTACCATAGAGTGAATTGCAATAGTCCAATCTGGAGTTTACTTTTGCATGTATCAATGTGACAAAGTTTCACCCAGGCAAATAAGGAGCCAGCTGGTGGGCCTGAAATAGATGAAAAAAATCAACCATGTTACCATGGACACTTATTTCTCTAATGATAGCACAGAATCCAACCACACCTTGAGGCTTTTTACAGAGTCTACAACTGTCAGCTGGTCACCACTGAGTCTTGGGAATGACCATCCAGCTAGCATCTTAGTCTTTCCCAGACACATTGATGGATTCACACATGGATGGATTCAACTTCAGCCAGCTCTCTCTTAACCATTGGACCACTGCATCCAGGCACTGGGATAGTGCTGAGAGCCCTATGGCTGGCTGCTTGTTCAGCAGGAGTGTCATCAGCATATTAATGGCACCCAGCTCCAAACTTCCTGACAATCTCAGCAAGAGGGTGCATATATATGTTTAATAACCTCAGAGAGAGGAACCTGTGGGACCCCACATCTTCCTGATGAGACCTCTCCTCTCCTCTGAGAGTATCCCTGGAGGAATGAGGAAAACCCTTACCCCCAGGGAGGCAAGTTGGTCAATCAGGACCAAATGGTCAACTGTATCAAAGGCCACTGATAGATCCAGAAGGATCAACAGCACCAGCATGCCTTTATGCAGATGTAAACTGAGACAACCAAAGCAACCACTGCTGTCTTGGTCCCAAAGCAAAGCCTGAAGCCCAATTGAAAAAAGGTCCAGGATAGATGTCTCATGCAGGAGAACTTGGAGCTGTTGAGCCACTGCAGAAAAGGTAGATTAACTATTGAACTGATTGAACTGATCATAGAAAAATCAAGTCTCTGCTCAAAACTGGTGAGCAGGCATGAGCCAAAACATCGAACATTTTTCTCTGTGTGTTCTCTCTGCTACCAGGAGAAAATCACACAAGCACGGAAGCAGACCTGTAGCCAGGATTTTGTTGTTGTTGTTGTTGTTGTCCAGGGGCATTTACATTTTTAAGGGGTCAGTTAAATTACTGGGCTAGCAAAAAGAGAGATTGTTGAAGATTTATTGAAAGCGCCACTTTTGAGTGCCCTTCTAAGCTTTCTTGCCCTGTGGAAGGGAACTCAGAAGGCATTTAAATGTTCTCTGAGTTATCTTTTTCTGGGTACAATAATGCCCCCCCCCAAAAAAAAATCCATAGTGGGAGAGAGAAGGAAGCCCAAGGACAAGCTACTGCACTGTCACCCCGGCTGCTGCTAGCAGCAGGCATTGGGGGGGGGTCTCTCCTCAAGGAAGATGCATGCATTCCTTCCCCACACATGCAACCCAGTTTCTACAGACTGCAGAGAGTCTCTGGAGCCCATCTGAACCTGGTAGAAGCTGCAAAATTGGGGAAGGAGTGCATGCTCCCTCATGCCATCCAGATCCTACTGGCTGCAGAGATTCTCTGGCAGGGTTCGGAGTTGACAACAGACATAAAATGTACTTCTCGCTGCCTTCTCCATGTTGTCCAGTCAGTTTGGTGTTTCTGAATTGGCCCTGTGGTCACTTAAATAATGCTGGCCACCAGATGGTAGTGACTAAAAGTGGACACTTGCTATCAACTGGGAATCTATTTCCTCTTTGCCTCAGTTGGATTTAACTGTTATCTGCTTTTTGATTTTATTTATTTAGCAAATTTTTATATTGCCTCTCCAGGGAACCTGCCCAAAGAAGCTTACAGAATAAAACATAACAAAACATAAAACATTCTTAATTAAAACCCAGCATAAAATAACCAGAGAATAAAAATCAAGATAATTAAGCAGCTTAAAAGTAATACCAGCTTTTCAGAGTAAAACACTCTATTAAAATGGTGGCAAACATCAATCCCTTAATTAAAAGCCTAAGTAAATGGAAACATTTTGGCCTAACACCTCAAAGAGAGTAACATAGGTACCAGGCAAGCCTCAAGAGGAAGGGCATTCCACAGGTGAGGGGCCACTATTGAAAAAGCCCTGACTCTTGATGTTAACTGCCTCACCTCTGAAGGCAGGGCATGGAGAGCAGAACTTGTGAGTCAGATCTTAACTGGCAGATTAGACAATAAGGGAGGAGGCAATCCTTCGCCTGTTTCCTTCAAGTGTTTGATACATTGGAGCAGAGCTCTTTTTGTAGCAGGAACTCCTTTGCATATTAGGTGACACACCCCTAATGTAGCCAATCCTCCAAGAGTTTACAGAGCTCTTCTTACAGGGGCTCTTGGAGGATTGGCTACATTAGGGTGTGTCACCTAATACGCAAGGAGTTCCTGCTACAAAAAGAGCTGTGCGTTGGAGTAATTGCTAATTGTTAATTACATCTATTTGGAAGCTTTCTTCCCTCTTAAATTCTGCTAATATAACAAAATTGATCCATGCTTCTGTAACCTCTAGATTGGACTACTGTAGTATTGCTCTGTGCTGGGTTACCCTTGAAGGTAACCTAGAAACTGCAGTCTATGTAAAATTCAGCAGCTGGCCTACATAATTTTAGTCTCCTCTATTTAACCTACAAAATGACCTTACAATGTAGGTTAGGCTTAGAGTGTGTGACTAGCCCAAGGTCACCCAGCCAGCAAGCTTCAAATGGCAGAGTGGGAAACTGAAACTGGATTGCCCAGATCCTAGTCTGAGGCTATAGTCACGCACACAAAATAATCCACTTTCAACCCACTTTCAGTGCACTTCCCAACTGGATTTTACTGTGTGAACTGACAAAATCCGGTTGGAAAGTGCATTGAAAGTGGATTATTTTGTATGTGTGATTGCATCCTGACACTCTAACTGCTAAACCACACTGGATCAATGATCCCTGGCAAATGGAATTCAGAGATGAGCTGCATTTTGTTTAACTGGTACTTTTAGGTAATGGAAAATAGTATAAAACAGTTTCAGACACGGGATAGTATTCAGGGACACACTGCTAACAAATGACAGTATTTGTTTTTTTGATCTAGGAGGATGAATGACTTCAAACAGTAGGCCAAAGATGTAGCAACTTTCAAATCCATTTTCTTATGTACTGAAGACTCTTTCTGCTCAACCAGTACCTTAGCTCAGTTCTTATTTACTTCTGAGCCTTTAACTGACATGACACACATTTCTAAGCCACTGTTTGTGATTCAAGCATTATAAGAACTTAAAAAAAAGGATAGTGTGCCATACAGACCAAAACTAGGTGGAAGCAATGAATTCAGAATAGTCCGTCAATACTTGACTTTCTGAAGCCTCTAATAGAATCTCAAAACAAATACATTTTCTTGTTCATGTTGCAGTCATCAATCAATCCTCCTTTGACAACGGGAGTTGGTACACCGAAAATTAGCTTTTGTTTATTGAACTTTAATTACACTTTGCCTGGAGACATTCTTATTTTAATGCCAGGGTGATGTGTGGCTGATCAAGCATTTGTGGGATGGGGATAGAAACAGAAGACAGATTATTACTATACTATATACAAATACTAAAAAACAATAACTCTGTGATACTTCCTGGATAAGCTTCAAACCTCTAAAATATCTGAGGCAGGAGAAACAAGAAGGATATGGTCAAGGTAGTGGGTAGGTTCAGATTTTACACAAAAATGGTTTACTGTGGTTAGTATGATCATCTAAATGTGGGCCATTGGGCTTATGATTGTTTGTTAGGGTATATCAAACCAGGATCTCAAAACTTGTTTGAAGGTAATTTACAGTCCAATCTTACCCTTCTCAGTCTATTGAAGTCAATAGGGTTAGAAGGATGTATCATGTAACTCTGCTGAGGACTGCACTGTAGTTAACCACAGTTAGCTATGGTTTTACATGATGTAAAAATATAGACATCCTGGATTCATCTTGGTTTATTCCATGGTGCACCCTCAACATAATGCAGGCTGGGATACTACCAGGTCCTGGGAGCGGGGAGTAGGGTGTAACATATGTAGGGTGGCCAGCCTCTGGTGGGAGACTGGAGGGCAGGAACCTATGTGAGGGGTCCCACCACCATGATGAGGTTATGTCATTTCAGTGGAAAGTATGGAAATGACATCATAGTGCTCTAAGATTTGGCAGAATCCACCTATTCCTAGAGTGCTGTGGTATAGCTTCCAGGTTTTTCCTGGGAGTGATCTAATGCTGTAGTGCCAATGGTGTTTTTCCTTCAAACCCCCCCCCCCAGTGGCTTACTGAGCACCAGCAGGGGCTAGAAGTTGCCAGCAAGAGGTCTCCCACCATGATAACCCTAAATATATGTTCCTGTTAGGTGCCACCCAGTGGCCAAGTAGCAGATACTTTCACTTAGCATGCCCATGGGAAAGTTGGGCCAAGTGCAATTTTCTTAAAATAGATCCTTGGCTAAGGCTTGTGTTCTGTGATTCAAATAAAACAGTTATAAATAAAGTATATCCTTACCTTGCTAGTATGGATTCCAAACATTATAGAGAAAAGGGTGATGGCAATGCAACCAGTGTTTCTTGAAACAAACAATGGTTTGAATGATCCATGTGAGATGAATCCTGGTTTCCCGAACTAACCGTAATTACAATAAACTATGGTTTCATATTAGGGTTGTCATCCTCCAGGTGGTCGCTGAAAATCTCCTGCTGTTACTACTGATCTACAGACAACAAAGATCAGTTCACCTGGAAAAAATGGCCACTTTAGAAAGTAGACTCTGTGGCATTATAGCCCACTGAAGTCCCTCCCCTCCTAAACCCCACCCTCCTCAGGTTCCAACCTGGAGCTGGCAACCCTGTTTCATAGTATGTCTGAACTGAGTCAGTGAGAGCAAAATTTAATAATGAATAATTAAATTAAATGTTCATTCTTGCGCTAGAGCTCTTATATAAGTAGAAGGCAAGAAAAAGACCATGGTATTCATGTGTACTAAGGAAGAATTATGGTAAGCCATTTGCATTTCCACTTGTGCATGATCCTGTGTAACCAATTTCTGCACTCTATTATACAAAGGGAGGAAAGTGCTAGGTGTTGCACAACATCTTGCCCAAGCAAAACTGTGCTAAGATTATGTTGCCACTAGCACATAGGATTGTCAGGCAGTGTCTGGCAACTGAAGGGAGAGCTGTGGATGGGGATGTGGGAGGGTGTGATGTTGGCTGCAGCATCACACGGTGATATAAGGCAGCTCTAAGAAACACCAGAAACGTGAATCACCTAGTGGTTGAATTCTTAGAGCTACCCTATGTCACTTTTGTCCTTTTACAGGAAGTGACATAATGCCATATCTGACATCAGAGACTTTTTTACATTTTTCTCCTCCCACTACTCAGAGTGGTAGCAGGCAAACAGGAGTTGGGATTGGAAATGACAAGCAGTTATTGCCCCAGAAAGCGCTTTTCCTGGGGCACCCTCTTTGAGGGACTGTAAATTGGACCCTGTAAATCCAATCCTAATCAAACTTGGAGGGCAGGTAGGAGAGTCAGCTGGAGATCCGCTGCGAGTTTGGTTTCTTGAGCATGCTGGGATTCAGTAGTTGTTCTACTGAGTCAAGAACCTCATGAACTGATCCAGTGCATTTGGCCCCTGAAAGTTCATGATGGTTCATGGTTCATGAACTAAGCATGCCACAAACCATGAAGTGAACCAAACCTCATGTTAAGGAGTCAATGAACTGACCCTATGGGCTCCCAGGGTAGTTGCAAACAAGTAACCAGACTGATGTTATTTTAAATTATATCTATATCTATGTCTATATCTATGATAGATAGATAGATAGATAGATAGATAGATAGATAGATAGATAGATAGATAGATAGATAGATAGATAGATAGATAGATAGATAGATAGATAGATAGATAGATAGATAGATAGATAGATAGATAGATAGATAGATATTTACAAGTTATTACAACACTTGGAATGAAAACCTCCCCAGGACTACACAAGGATATTGTTTTGTTTTGTTTTTTAAATTTCATTACATACCCTAACTCATTCAGTCCTCACATATGTGTTATCAACAAGGACTATAAATCCTCTCTATCTTAGTGTTTTTCTTTTTCAGAATAGTATGTTAGAATTCTATATCAATATAATAATGTTAATTAATATAATAGTATATCAGAATACTGAATGTAATGTCAGGAATATTTGGAAGGTGACATGACGTTGCATCCACCTCAAGAAATGGGAGGAGAGAATGGAGATTCTGGGTTTGCTTTCCACAATTAGAAAATATACCTTTAGACATTTATCTGCTATTCGGACATATTTATTGCTTTACAACTATTGAATTTATAACCTTAGCTTGTTATTTTAGACTTTGCATATCTTAAACATCATCATGTTATATGTTAATTTTCTTGTATATAAGTTTGAACCTTACGCACCATTCCAGTGTATTTGGAAAAGTGTGTGGCACACAAAGTTCATACTTTGAATATTGTTTTAGGCTATGGTGACTTTAATGATTTTAAATGGATTCTTATAATATGTCTTCGTGTTTTATTGTAAATCTACTTTAATTGCAGATCTTAACTGTAAATTACGAACTGTTATAATTGTAAATCTGCCTTATTGTAGATTTGACATATCTCGCCCTCCCCCGAACCTACATTGTGGGGAGGGCAAGATATAAGTCAAATAAAATAAATAAAATAAAAAATAAACCTTTTTTTGGTCTTAAAGGTGCCCCTGTACTCTAATTTTGTTCTACTGCTTCAGACCAATACGGCTGACCACCTGGTTCTAACACTGTTTAAGGCAGAGGTGTCAAATTCATTTGTTACGAGAGCTGGATCTGATATAAATGTCACTTTGTCAGGCCAGGTCATGTGTGCCACAAAATGTAACACAAGGTACCAGAAACATAAACTTTATAATAATGATTTCAGATGCTGAATTGCAATAGCAGGCGTGATTGGATTATGTATGATACACAGACAGGTGGAGATATCAGCATTGGTGTGATATACAGAGGTGTGGAGATATCAGCATTGGTAATGAGACAGGAAACCTAGGTCTCAATTTGGTACAGGAGGATCTAGTCCAGGAGGATGCAAAGAATAAATGGAAATAAGTCTGAAGAAGTGAGCAGTGACTCACAAAAGCACACAGCCTACCACAATTTTGTTAGTCTTTAAAGGTGCTACTGGACTCTTACTCTTTCTACTACTATTAGAAACCACAACTTTCAAAAACCAGTGGGGGGACATTTTAACCTTACAGGAATCCAAGGCATTCAGTTGCTGACCTAAGAGTAGCAGAGGAATTTCACATTACCCTTTTTAAGCCGTTTTGAAGCTGTTTTTGATCCGTCATGGAGTAAACTGGTATACGGCTGCCATTTCACACATGGCTTTCCCCTACTGGTAAAGAGCTGGATCTGAATCAGTTTGCCATTTCAGACAGCACCGCTTTTTCCTGCCGTTTTTTGCCCACGTGGGCGATCTCTGGCTTTCTTTTATTTTTTTTAATGCTCACTTTAGAGTGCTTTTAGAGTGCTTTTATAGTGCTATAACACAACACTCCAGGCATTCCAATGGGGTTGCTATAACACTATTTTGCTGTTCTGTTATAGCGTTATAGCGCTTTAAAGTGAACGTTCAAAAAAAAGCCAGAGATCACCCATGCGGGCGAAAAATGGCAGGAAAAAGTGTTTCAGATCCGGGAGAAGAAACTGAAGACTACTTGGAAGTGGTTTACAGGTAAAACGGTTCAGCCCCATTTCCTGAATGGGACAGAGCGTTTGTGTGCAGAAGTACAAATATATTCCAGTAGGGAACCAGTTCTAAAACGGTTCTGTCTGAAATGTCAGACCAGAAACCGTTTGGGAACCGTTCCTGAACCAGAATATATCACCTGTCTGAAATTCCTTGCAGTTCTCTTACAAAGGAATTTCAAAGGGAGATTAGAAGGAGAGACTGCTGAATTGCAACTGATCATGAAGCTCAACACAATGCAAGCTACTGGACTGAATTGAGACCTAGGTTTCTTCTCTCATTGTCAGTGCCTGCTGTTTGTCATTTGGCATCTGAAATCACTTCACTCTCCAAGATATAAGGACAGATGGACTCACATTCCAGCTGTATCTGAAGAAGTGAGCAGTGATTCATGAAAGCTCATGCCCTGCCACAAATTTTGTAAGTCATTAAGGTGCTGCTGTATTCTTGCTCCCTTTCACTAATCAGAAATGCAAGCTGTATTCTTGGGTTTCTCCCCCCTCCCAATCTATGAGAAATGGAAATGGGGACCTTTCCAAGTGCCATGGGACTCCTTCCCCCCCTCTCTGGCATGTTCTCTCTGGCTCTTTCCTTCCCTCTCTAAAGAAGTGTGCTTACCCACGAAAGCTTATACCTGGAATAAAACATTTTTGGTCTTAAACACAGGACTCTCTCTCTCTCTTACCTGGGATAAAAGGTTTTCTTAAAAGTCCTACCAGATGCCTTTTCCACCCCACTCTATATCTCTTTCCCTCCCCCTCCCTCCCTTCCTCCCCAGAGGAGGGGAGAGGAGCCCAAGCCAATCAAGGGAAGGTTTTATTTCTCTCCTCTGAAGCAGGAAATAGGAGAGACTCGGGAAAAGAAGCTGCGATGATAGAAGCAGGAAGCAGTACACAGTCAGTTGCTCTTGGGTTGGATTGCAGCCTTGCAGGGGCTGGATCTGGCCCATGGGCCATATGTTTGATGCCCCTGATTTAAGGTCTCTGTTAGGTGACTCAAAACTTACATCCAATTGAAGGACTCTATTTAACGCAGTCTACAATCTTAGCAATTGTGAAGCATAGGAATAGGCTTGCAGTCCATTAAAATATCAGCTAGCTAACCTCTGGAGTCATGTTCTGGTTACAGTTTTTGACCCCTCAAGTCAGGTATGGATGACATCCAATTACAACACATCTTCAGGAGAAAGCTCTGGAAAAATCATCACTGCTCCTGGTGTTTCCCCCTCCCATCACTGAAAACACGCTCTCATGGGAAGCTAATTGTCTTCTTCCACTCAGACTTTGAAGATGATAAGGTACCCAGCAGGCTAAGAAACTAATCAGGAACACCTGCAAGGGAAACCAGACCTGTTATTATACACATTAACTCTTGAGGGAAGGCAAGATGATGCTTTGCCTCACACCTCACTTTCCTGGTTTGTGCCCATCCCTATCTACAAGTTCCATTTCTCCTTGCAAAAGGTCTCATACCCTATGCCTACACTGTTGTGTTTTTATACTTAAAGGAGCATAAAGAACAGGCTGATGAGATAGTCCCACGTGGGCTTTCTGAGACTAAAATTTTCAGCAACAAAGTGCACATGGACAGCTCTCAACTGAAGCAGCAATCAAATGCCAGTGTTACCATGAGGCAGGATGAAGCTTCAAGCTGAAGAATCCAAAGGGAGCCCCATTTGCTAACACAGATCTCCAGCTGCAAGTGTTTTTTTTTAATAAGTTCATATAAGAGGAAAGAGAGGCTTATCATTTTGACCTTTTTCTTCAAGTGAAAAAAAAAGTCTGAGAGGGGCAGCCTTAATCACATCCACTTGTCTGAGTAGGGTCAAAAAAAGGGAAAGCTGCGGTTACAATGTGAGGTTAATCTGATTTAACAAGCATAAGTGGCATCATGGCCTGACCTTCCCCTCGCATGTCTTGAATGTTTTTAGTACTGTTTAAAGTGCCCGAATTGGCATCACTTGTGAATCAGTTTCCTGCTTATAAGATTATTGTGGCTTCCCACTGTTCGACCCTCGCTGTGCTGCTGCAGTAGCCTCACAATTAACTCAGCCCTCTGATGGTAACTAGATGTGAACAGCCTGGCACTACAACCATTTTATATGCATAGAACAGTCTAAATCTCTGCACAGCCCTAACTGGCAGCTTTCACTCATTTAGTCACCAGGGGAGGTGCAACTCAAAGGGAGTTTGCAAACTGGATTGAAAGCTATGTGTAATCTACCAGTCTTTCCCACACAGATATTCTTGAATGGCCCTTCACTTACATTTTCCAACCAACTATGCCCATTTTAAAATTTAAATATGTCCAGTCACGCAACTAAACGGCGCTTATCATTTTCTCAAAACTGCATTTTCTGACAAAAAAATGCACTGTCTGTCAAAAGACATCAGCAGTGTTCAGTGTTTGGTAGGAATATGTTTTTGTTTTTTTTGTATGTAAAGTGGGATGCTTGCAAAGCAATCCTGAGTTGTAAACCCAATGGATTTACTGTAGGGTGTAACCCTGATTAGGATTACCATGAGAAGGACAGGTTGGAGAGGAAACCCACTTACTTGAGGTCATAATATCCACCTTATGAGGAAAGCCCTGACGCATGACTGGGAGCAAAAGAGTGTCCAAAACAGCTCTGAGAAGTTTGCTCAGGAAAGGCAAGACAAGCCCTAGGTGGAGATGGTGGGGGCTAACAACCTGGGAGACATCTCCATACTTGAGGAGACAGATAGAACATAACAACAGGATCTCAATGAATTACTCTTAGCATCCACAATTAAGAAGAATACAATTACACATTAGTCCCCAATTCTGACATATTTATTTGCCTGTGCCCCTCCCCCACCCCGGAATTGAATCCAAACAAATGGTGACCATATAAACTTAGCTTGTTATTCCTGTTTGGTTCTCACATCTATTTAAACATCTTCATTATGTCGTATGCTAATTTACTGTTCACCCTCTGCCTATATGTATGGACTGAGGAAGTGTGCCTGAGGAAGCGTGCATGCACACAAAAGCTCGCACCTTGAATAAAACTTTGTTGGTCTTAATGGTGCCACTGGATTCAAACATTGTTCTAGGGTTGCCATTCTCCCAATTTTCAGGGCTTCAGCCTGCTGCTGGCCAACTGGCCAGCAGGGGAAGCCCCACCTCCAAACCAAGACATCACACGGGGATGCTCTGGCATTTGGCCAAACTTTTGAGGATAAGAAACCCATAGGGTTTGCCCAAATACCAGAGCATCTCCCATGCAATGTCTCCAGTGTGATGACATCACTTGTGGATGACATCATTGCATT
The DNA here is from genome assembly GCA_029375565.1 of Gekko gecko. Lineage (NCBI taxonomy): Eukaryota > Metazoa > Chordata > Lepidosauria > Squamata > Gekkonidae > Gekko > Gekko gecko. Next base: position 65,836,528 of record JAPDNY010000002.1, on the reverse strand, counting down.
GGAGACATCACATGACATTCCCCACCCCCAAATACCCTTGCTCCAGCCATGGTAAGACAACCCTACTTTTTTCTACTGCTTCAGACCCAACATGGCTACCCACCTGAACCTGGGAGACAGGCCAAACTAGCAGCTAATAGCATCAACTGAGAGTAGGTGGGGCATTAGGCCAGTCAAGCCAGGTTGCTCAGTGAGGCAAGGCTTAAAAACAGCAGCCAGACACTTGCTGGGGGTATCTGAGGGAGTAGCAAGGGGAACTTGTGAGCCATGAGGCAGGAAGAATGCTGCAAACTATTTCCTTGCACTATGTGTATGGAGATCTGACTAAACAACTGATGGAACAGACTGCAAAGTCTGGTACATGCTTGTGGGGGGTGGGGGAACAGGACCAATAGACTCCAGACCCTTACCCAGCTAGCTATGGGCTAGAGGGCTACAGGTTGCCCGAGGGACACTTGGTCCAGCCGCTATTACACTGTCAGTGCATTTATTCTTATAGCTTGCAGGCTTGTATACTTTTAAAAATGCAATACAGATGCATCAAACTATGAGATCATACAAGCATTCTTTCAAACAAAGCTTTTGTAATAAACAGGCTTTCTGAAGACCTTTTCCTACACACACACACACACACAAACAGTTCTACAACATTGATATCTTTGAAGTGCAGGAAATATATTTCTCAGATATTCTCTTACTATGATTTCCCTTTACATCTACATTCCTTCTGGTATTCTTAGAAGATAAGAACATAAGAGAAGCCAATTTGGATCAGGCCAGTGGCCCATCCAGGCCAACACTCTGCTACACAGTGGCCAAAAATACCAGATGCCATTAGGAGGTCCATCATTGGGGCCAGGACACTAGAAGCTCTCCCACTGTTGCCCCCTCCCAAGTACCAAGAATACAGAGCATCACTTGCCCCAGAGTTCCTATCTATACCTTGTGGCTAACAGCCACTGATCGACCTCTGCTCCATATGTTTATCTAATTCCCTCTTTAAGCCATCCATGCTTGTAGCTGCCACCACCTCCTGTGGCAATAAATGTGTCTTAAATACACATTTAAAAGGAATGGAACAACAGTGTCCAATTGTCAATAGCTGATAACCTTTAATTCTCCCCGTCCCTGCCACAGGTAGCACATTTTATAATGATGTTACATTTTATTGCCTAGGTACAATAGCTATCAAGAATGACATTTTACATCTTCAGTTTTGCAATTGTCTCATGGAAAAAATATATGATGCAGGATCAGCAGAGTCCAAGCACTGGCTATGAAGAGCGGGGGTGGGGGACCCTTTTTCAGGTGGACTACATTAATGTGCTCTATTTCCACTGCCAACTTTTCTGCTCCAAGAGTCAATATCAGCTACTGAAGCTGAAAGGCTGTTTTGCTGTCTTTTCATTTGATATTAATGCCAAGTATGAGCAGACTTTTGGTCCCAGTGGCCGCAGAAAATGTTTAAAAGACAAAAGTTTGACATGATCATGTAGAATCATAATCCACAACCCCAAGAATGGCACCACTAGCACCATGAATCTGCAGGATGGGTCTGAGCTTTTCTTTCAAGAAGCACTGGCTCAGTAGGCTGGTGGAGTAAAAAAATAAGGAAAAAATCACTGTCACATTGACAGTGTGACATCATTTCCGGGAAGAACAAGGAAGTGATGTCACACTGCAGGAGGAGGAGGAGGAGATTGGATTTATACCCCATCCTTCACTGCCTGAAGGAGTCTCAGAGCAGCTTACAATTTCCTTCCCCTTCCCTTCCCCACAACAGACACCCTGTGAGGTAGGTGGGGCTGAGAGAGCTCTTTCAAGGACTGCCCTTGAGAGAACAACTCTGAAAGAACTTATGACTGACCCAAGGTCACACCAGCAGCTGCATGTGGAGGAGTGGGGAATCAAACCCAGTTCTCCCAGATTAGAGTCCCTGCTCCTAACCATAGTTTCCACTGAACTAGAGAGGCATGACACCACTTCCAGGTTCAACCCAGAAATAACATTATAAATGTCAATGTGATGGTGATAATGCCCCCCATGGCCCAACCTCCTCAGCTTCCTCCCAGGTGCTGGCTGACAACCCTAAACAACACCTATGAACACATTTATTTTTGCAATATTGATTAGCTAGCCAATACCTGTTGGCTAAATGAAATTTTTATGAACTGGTGATAACTCATAGGCCGATCTATCGTGGTAAAAAATGGGGGGGGGATTAGCAATTATCCTATAAATAAACAATTATTTAACATACAAATTATTCAGCTCATCAAAATAAGCAAAATCAGTATACACTATCATCACCCTTTAGAGCTTTTTTGCTATAGATTTTTTTGGGAGAAAAGGATATGGACAGCATAGGGCAAATTGTGCTGTCCCGTTTTGAAGGAGGTATCTGGCTAATGAGCATTCAGCTTCTTTTCACATGCACCCATATATGTACCTCATGGAACACAATATTGCACAAAGATAAGTCACTGGCACAAAGTTATGATGATACATTTCAGCCTTTCTAAATCTACAATTTCATTTGAAATCAGAGTAAGTATTTGTGCCTCTTCCTTTCAGAGATACAAGTGGAGACCCGCAAGAAACTTGTGGGATGGTCATCCCATTTCTCACACCTTTGCTTCCTCCCCTCTACCCTTACCTATCTCACACTCTTTCTGGGGGTGGAGCCATAGACTCAACCCTCCAAAGCAGCCATTTTATCCAGGGGAACTGATCTCTGTCAACCGGACAACAGTTGTCATGCTGGGTGATCTCCAGCCCTCACCCAGAGGCTGGCAATGGTAGTTCTCATGGAGGAAATGGCTGGTTTGGAGGGTGGAGTCTATGGCATTATACTGGTCTGAAGTTCCTCCCCTCTTCAAACCCTACCATCCCCAGGATCCACCCCTTAAATGTCCAGGAGTTTCCCACTCCAGAGTTGGCAAACCTATTTCCTTCCCACCCAACAGCCAACTTAACCTTTATCTGCCTTTATCTGTCTTCAGCTTTTCATCTCCACCCTCCTCCCCCACAGCTTCTACCAAGGAAAATTATAGTCTTTCTCCACAGTGGGGACCAAAGCAGCTTACATTATTCTCACCTCCTTTTTATCTGCACAACAACCCTGTGAGGTTGGTTAGGCTGAAAGTATGTGACTGGTCCAAAATCACCCAGTCAGCTTCCACCGCAATATGGGGATCTGAACCTGGGTCTTGCAGACCCTACTCTGAGGCTCTAACTGCTGCACCACTGCTGGCTTTCATAGGATGGCTGCTGAAAGCAAGCAGCCAGGCCAAGTTGAGTCATGCAAATTAGGTGGTATCAAGTCACCCAGAGGATGCTGCCTAGGGATGCCAGCCTCCAAGTGGGATCTGGGGATCCCCTGGAATTACTGCTCAGCTCCAGACTACTGAGATAACTTCCCCTGGAGAAAATGGATGCTTTGGAGGGTGGACTCTAGGGCATTGTACCCCACTGAGGTCCCTGTCCTCCCCAGGCTCCATCCCCAAATCTCCAGGAGTTTCCAGACCTGGAGCTGGCAACCCCACTCCCTCCATCCCCTGCCAGTGCCCGTGGGGGGACCTGGCAACCCTAGACTGCTGCAAGGCCTAGGGTTGGCAACCTCCAAGTGGGACCTGCTGGAGAGTGAACTCCAGAGATCTGTGAACAACAGAGATCTGTCTCCCTGGAGAAAATGGCTGCTTTGGAGGGTGGATTCTGTGACATGATGCCCAGCTGAGGCCTCTCCCTTCCCCAAATTCTTGCACTCCTTACACTCCACCCCAAAACCTCTAGGAATCCCCCAGCCTGGACCCAAGGCCCCCCCCTCCCCCCCGTCCAAGGCCGAAAGAGGCCTGGAAAGAAAGGGCCCTTCTCCCCCACCCCCTTTTACTGACAGAGCCAGTTAGAAGCCTCTCTCCCCCCCCCCAACGTTCTAATCTCTCCCCGTTGATGCCTGGAGTCAGGTCCCTGCAGAGGCCATTTCAAAAGGCTTTTGGGGGGAATTCAACCGTCCCTGAAGGAATTTCCTCACTTTTTGGATTTTTCTACAAACCCAGGAAGTCTACTGACTATGTAGGAAAAGCTGTTGGGGGAGAGTGAGGCCCCTGTTGGTGGGAATAGGTATCCGCACAGGAAAAAAAAAGTCTGGGAAATAGAATAAGGATAAAAGGAACATGCATAAGGAGTTCATCCCATCTAATTGCCTGGTTGCGGGGTAGAATACAGTATGGGGCTGAAATTGGATCCTATCTGGAGTTCATTCCTTACCACCTGTATTGGGACAGAACTAGAAGATTATTGTAAGAACATTGAGGAATTCATATAATTCTTGAGAGTATAATTCCTGTACCTGAGAGCCTCTGCATTAAGATGTTCACTCTCACATGCCCTGTTCCTGATCTCCACATTGTTGCCCATCCATTGAAAGTTTCTTCAGAGACTCTAGCCTGTTTTCCTCCTTTTTCAAATGTGAGGCAGATATCAAATGAGAGCAGAGCTTTTTCAGTTGTGGCACTCCAGCTTTGGAAACTCTCCCACTGGATGTTTACCTGGTGTTGTCTTTCCAGCATATGAAGAACCATTGCTTTCCCACACTTTTAAGAAAGTCTTGTCCCCCCACCTAACCCCATGAGCAGGATCTCAGATCAGTGCATAAGTACATAGCTGGGACCTTTTCACCAATCCTCCCGAAGGGCTATGCAACCTTTTTATTTTATTTATTAATTTGGCCTCTAGCAAGATTTGGAATAATAGATAGGAATGTATTTCTTGAATCTGGAGACAGAAGAGAAACACCTGCAACAAGGCACACCATTTCAAAGAAAAGACGTGAGAGAATTACCACTATGCTTGGGAAAAGACAGATGTAAGCAAGCTCACTCTGCCCCCTGTTAAAAGGTAGTAACAGCATTGTCTTATTAACTTCAGCATTCTACAAACACTAATCTGTCTGTGAGTTAGGAATGACACATCAGCTCATCAATCTGATTTTGACATAGTTCTTTCCTTCAATATGTTTTTCCCCAGAATTCAGTCCAAACAAATGAAGAAGAAGAAGAGTTTGGATTTATACCCCGCCCTTCACTGCCCAAAGGCGTCTCAGAGCGGCTTACAAACTCCTTTCCTTTCCCCTCCCCACAACAGACACCCTGTGAGATAGGTGGGGCTGAGAGAACTCTAACACAAACTGACCTTGAGAGAACAGCTGTGCCAGAGTTTGTGACTGACCCAAGGTCACATCAGCAGGTGCAATTGGTGGAGTGGGGAATCAAACCCGGTTCTCCCAGATAAGAGTCTGCGCACTTAACTACTACACCAAACTGGCTGACCATACAACCTAGTTTGTTGTATGGTGACCATACAACCTAGTTTGTTATGCCATTTGGGCCATAAAACTTCATCAAAGAAGTGATATCTCCAATTTCCCCCTCCCTGAGAGATACCTTCCCCATGCAATAGTTAATCTTACTGATCTACTGTATATAAATGATATGATTGAATATCTGACAGGAACACAATATTGTCCAGTTAGGCTTGGAGAAAAAGCCATCTCAATACTCTTTTATCCTGATGATACATTACTTATATCCCATTCACAAAGTTGGCCTCAGAAGGATTTTAAAACAGTTTAGCCTTTATTGTAAAAAGAATTTATTAAATGTCAATTATGATAAAATAAAATAATAGTTTTTTTAGCAAAAGACCTCAAGTATGCTCTAGTATATCTTGGGGTAATTTTTCATAGCTCTGGTTTCTGGTCAGCAGATATCAAACATGCAAAGAGGAAATTTGAAAAGGTTATACTTGGTATCTTCAGGTATTACAGAATAAAGGGCGATGTCCCATGTTAGACATCTATAGGACCAAGGTATTGCCGCAGATATAGTATGAGCCCCAATATGGGAGACTAGAAATTTGAAACCTTTGGAAGTCACTCAGTATAAGTTTATTCATATGCTATTAGTGGTCCCTAACTCAATACCAGCAGCCATAGCTAGGTAAGAACTGGCTCTGCTGCCATTACTAGCCTCAGCCCATAAAGCTATTATCAATTATTCGCTGAAAAATTGGTTTGGTTTAAGCTCTTTTAACCATGGCTTATGAGGAAGGGAAAACTGTGGTGAAGTTATACATTGAGCTTGGTAGCCAAATTTGGATTCTTAGAAGATTTTTTTAAGAGGGCTTGACTTTTTTTGCAGCAAAGCAATTAATAAAAAAAAGACTGCTAAATATAAGTGTTCAGATGGATGATGCACTGTTGAGTACCTTGAGAATATCTCCCCTTTAAAAGCAGTTTGCACCTTCCCCTCTAACCCTTCCATCTTATTTTACCAATTTATCAAAATCTGAGCATAGGAAAGCATTTACCAAAGCATGGTTTGCTACTTTACAACTGGCAATATTAAGAGGTTGTTTTAATAGGATTCCATATGAAGAATGTGTCTGCACTTGCAACCAGAAATCTATTGAGGATCTAGGCCATGTGGCCCTCTATTGTCCATAAATTTACATTAGAACATGAAAGGTGTCTTGGGAATATTTTATTACAATATCCAGGGAGAGTGGAAAATGACTGACTAATTATATTGCTTGCTGATAAAAGTAAATGGGTAATGCTGCAAATGGCAATGGTTGTTGCATAGGTGATAAAGACCTTCTCAAAAACAACCACTGTTGAACTTCTGGTTTAAGTGTTTCGCTGCTCGGCTGCACCCCATCTCGTTCTGATGGGGGGGAGCCGAGACTCAGCTGACGGGAAGGGTTCAAGATCGTCCTGGACCCTCCCAAGGTCTCTATAGGAGACCCTCAGCCTGGGGAGCTGAGGAGAGCCTCTTCCAAGGCAACAGCCAAGGAATTGAGGATCACCTTTTTCCTCAAAAGGTCCCATCACTGTAGAGCCAGTATGGCACTGAGAGATGACTGCCAGAAAAGCGGACACAATCAAAGGTTTTGAAATGCTTCTAAAAGACTTCCAAGGCTTCAAAGCATGAGTTAAGCAATGCTCAGGTGATTTAAAGTGACTATGAGAACCTTGGTAGCAATTAGAAGCGCCTAAGTGCAAAGCGGAGGGGAGGGGGAAACTCAAAAATTCACCCCCCACACACTTAAAGCAAGGTGGTTTTAAAGTGCAAATAAAGAACTTTGAGTCAAACTAAACACATTAGATTACTAACGAAATCAAAAGCTGCATAAGAACGTTAAGCGGATTAAATTCAGCTAACTTTTACTTTGTTTTGGGAAATTTACTTCTTGTTGATATTATGGCTGGGAGAGGGCAGAAGGTGGGATTGGAGAAAAAAATGTTGGCCGGAAATAGCTTACCAACAACTCCCTCCCAGAACCAGAAAGTAGCAGCAGATACGCTGCTGGCAAACGCACTGCGTCCCCTAATGGAACAGATGACTAATCTCAATGCCAAAATGGACAATTTGCAAAAAACAATTGACTCAAGTGGACAAAAGAACCTCTGTAACTGAAAAGACGTTTAAAAAGATGGAAAAACAGATAGAAAGTATCAACAAAAGAGCAGATGAAGCAGAGAAAGAAAGACCCTCCAACAAAACACAACTAACACAACTCCAGCTGGAAAGATCCATGTACATTCTACGCTTCCAGGGAGTGCCAGAGGAAAAGAACGAGGACTTAAAGGCTCATCTAGCAGAGGCTCTTGCTCCATTAATGGATTACAAACAGGAAGATTTATTGAAGGAGATGGACTGGGCTTACAGGACTTATCCAGACTTTATTAAAAACAAACAAACTCCCGGGAGAAATATGCATGAAGTTCACGAGAAGGTCTACCAGAGATCTGGTGCTGAAATCTACACAGGGGAAACCTTTAAAAATCATGAATGAAGAGATAAAAATCTTGAAGGATATCCCCTTTGAATTCCGGAAGTGGAGGAGGCTCTACAGGGAACTTACTCTCCATCTACAGAAAAAAAGCGTGCCTTACAGATGGTTATTCCCAGAAGGACTGAGTTTTAAATATGAAGATAAAAAAAATAATATTGATACTGTTCTTAAGGCAAAAAAGTTTGTGCACCAATACTTCAATTTAGTGCAATGCAAGAAAGATAAGAAACAAAAAACTGATGATGAGGAGGAGGAAGAAGAAGATGAAGAATCCTACTCACAGGATTCATCAAGTGATAGTTCTAAACTTTACAGTTCTCCAGACACTTCGGAATCAGAGAAAGGAGCAACCGCTCCCAAAACCCAAGGAAAGAAGAAATGCAAGAAGAAAAGACTCTAAAACCAAGATAATTGTTGATAATGCAGTTTTTGATTAATCAGCTAACTAATGTTTTCTTTTTTTTACCAATCTTTGTTAAAATTTTATAAACAGCAACAATTTTTTGTACTACTAGGTGACAAGGATATATATCTATGTAACCAGATTGTGTCACCTCGTTAGTTGATCCTTCCCTATATCCATTAGTATGTTTAGAGGTAGGGTTTTAGTTTTCCTTCCCCATTCCAGTAGTTGATGGTGTATTAGTTGCCCTCTCCCATCTCCTATAGAATTTAGAGGTAGGAAATTAGTATCCCTTCCCCGAACCCCATAGTATAGATGTGACATCCCTCTCCGCTGGGACGCATCGCCCCTTCGGTAGCTGTGTCGGCCGGCTCTACTTCACTCCTGTCCCCACTCTGGGGGGGAGGTATGCGAGGCCCAGAGTCAGTGGGGGACCCTCGGAAGGCATAGGCTTAGGCAACCTCAGATGGTGGGTCCTGCAGAGGAGTTTCCTCACTCTCCCTTTGCCCACTCTGCATCCTGGCCTTGCACACACCTTTAGGGCTTTAGGTTGGAGTCTCCCTCTCTCTCAGCACTCCCTCCTTTCCCCAGCCAGTCCAGTTTACCTCCCCCTCGGTCGCCGCCTCGGGCCTTCCTTTTATTACCCCTGCCAACCCCCGGACTCTGCCTGCCTCCTGGCTCTGCCCTCGCCTAAAAGCTGGGATGCCGAGCCCATCCCTGTCTTTCCCACCTGTCCTCCTGCCTCTTCCACCTATCTTCCTGCAGCCTTGCCTCGGCATGGACGTCCTCCCGGCCCTCTGCCCCACCCCCCGACCAAAGATGCCGCTCCTGATGCTCACGGGCTGCATGGGCCCGGCCGTGCCCTCCTGGCCTGCCTCTTCTCTCCTCCAGCCACTGCTGCACCTGTTTCCACCGGCGATCTCCCTGCCGTCCTCCCGGACTCTTTCTCTTTGCCCCAGGGAGGGGCCTCAGGTACGTCCATGGGGCCCACGGGGGGGGTTGGTTGTCCCCGCGCAGTCTCCGACCAGGTGGTGGGGCCTGGGCCGGCCCAAGTCGGGACAATAGATATTAGAAAATGCAATAAAAAATCCCCTGTGGGTGGCCTTAAAAAAACCAGTTAAGACAGTCTTTGTTATTTTTAACTTAAATTCTTGTTGCTGTCATGATTTTAAAACTGTTTATAAATCTGTAATAGATATTAAGAGTTTAACTGTCATTGTGATTGGTGTATTATGGTTTTGATGTTGTTTTTGGCATTTCAGTGTTATTTCCTAAGGCTTTGAGCCAATGCAATAAAGAGTGATATACTGATGAGATTTAAAACTTTGGTTCCAATCCAATCCATTTTGAGTAGCACCCCTTCCCCCCTTATTTCTTTTTGGGTTATAAAGGTAGCCTTGAGAACACCAGATATTTGTTCCAGCTGTTGGGTCTCAGTAATGTGATCCAGCTACTGGTTCCAAAACCCTGGGTGAAAAATCATCTTGGGGGCAAGATGTGTGTGTGACTTGAATCAGCCCTACTATCCCAGTGTAAAGATCACATTCCACTGGGGTGTCAAACATAAGGCCCGGGGGCCAGAACAGGCCCGTCCAGGGCTCTTATGTGGCCCACAAACAACTGGAGCAAGGGAGGGACTGATGGAGGGAGTGGGCAGAGCCCACTCTATTGTGGCTCAGCACAGCAGAATAATCTTGCCTGCAGCACAGCAGAACAATCTGCCCAGCACTGCACTGCTGGCTCTCCAGTCCACTTATGTGGGTCTTTCTCTCCATCCCCCTCCCAGCCCATGGGGCCTTGCAGTGAGGACACACCAGCTGCTGTCCTTTATACAGTTTCTATCTCTGGTACCTGGCATTATGTTTTATGGCACATGTGGCATTTATGTCAGATCCAGCTCATGTAACAAATGAGTTTGACGCCTCTGCATTCCACCTTGCTTTCACTTACACAGCTTTTTCCTCTCACCAGCAAACTTCACAGGACTTCAGCCACTGGACCAGGCTTGTATGTTTCCCATCCTCATTTCTCCTTTCCACACACTATTACTTTTTTTTTTTTTTACTTGCCCTAAACTGGACAAAGTTTATTATTTTTTTAGAAGTTACATAAAAAAGAGCAATAACATCTCACTCACATCATGTTTGCATACTAGGGTTCCCAAGTACTTACCGGGATCTGGCGGGGGAAACATGCTCCCTGGCCAGACCATTCCTCCCCGTAATGCACCATGCAATCACCAGGAAGTGACGCCAGGCGACGCTCTGGCAATGGGGCTGAAAACTCAATGGTACCATTGAGTTTCCAGAGCATTGCCAGAACATCGCCCGGCATTACTTCCTGGCGATGGCATCGTGCAGCGCATCTTTCCTTCCCCCAAGGATGGTCCTGCCAGGACATATCTGTCCCCTGCCAGATTACGGTAAGTACTTGGGAAGCCTGTTGCATACACATTCCTATCCCCCCCTTATTTTAATTTGTAATCAGTAACAAACACTAATAAACCAAGGATCTATTCCCATTATAGAACTAATTTTTCTATATTCTATCTGCTATATTTCATTTTATCTATAATATACTATTATTAATCTATTTTATATCAATAAAAACAAAGAAAAGAAACAGGCATAACTTTGCTAAGGCTTACATTTCTTCTAAATTAACAATCTGGTCCCTTTAAATATTCTTTCATATTTTTGACACTGTTAGTTTTCAAAATCCCATCAACTAGCAGGCCTAATGTATTATATTTTCCCTAAAATCTCAGCTGCCGAATAGCTTTCACCTTATCCTGTAACACCTCATCTTCTCTCTCAAAATAGCTAAATCTATGCACATTCTCTAAGTAAATAGCCCATTAATTATATTTTTCCCTGCAATTCCTCTCTAAAAATTCAAACTGCCCCTATCTTTCCATCCTCCTTCAATTAGGACATTACAAGTACAGACGGTAAGTTATTTCAAAATAAAAGTCCATATTTTATAGCTTTCATTAGTCAGTCAAGACAAGACAAAAATTAAAAATACTTTGCTTCAGGTTATATTCCTTAATCAATCAAATATCAAATAACAATGTAGGTCTGGAGAAGAAACACAAAGTAAACAAACAGCTCTCGACAGCTTAAAGGTTCCAGTTTCGATAGATCTTTATCCCATCAGTCAGTTAAAGCCATACAGACTGTCAAAGAGTGCTACTTCAAATTATTTGTAAAGTTTGAGTTTCTCTTGCTTTCTTTGGAAATGTCTCATCAAAATCATTGTTCTTTTGTGTCTTTGATTTTTGAATGTCTCGTCTTGTTCTGGCTTGCCTGTGTACGAAAACAGACAGCCTTGCCTCTCCAACCCTGCATAGGCTGCATTATATCCAGCCAGCCCATCAAAAAAGTACCTGAGTAAATCTCTCATTGTAGATGTCAAAAGTTGAGACAGGTCCCATCACTTTCCATTTTGTGTAGTGTCTGACATCATCTAATTTTGTGCCTCTATGATCTCCACTCTCTCAATGCCATCCAAGATCTCTCCCAACGTTTCAAAAACAGCAGTTGTAATTTTTTCCACCAATTGGCTTTTTAAGCAGTCCCAAAAGTCATCTGACAACAGCAGTATATTTCCATATGTCAAGCAATCCCTCTCCTCAGTTGCAGCCGAAAAATCCGAAAAAACCATCTCACTCCCAGCAGACAGTTTGTAAACATTCACTGTGTAACTGCGCAGGCAAAGAAACTACAGACTGCCATCATTTTAGCTCCACCAGCCTGTTTCCCTTTCCATAATTCCAGCAAAGGTCTTTGAGAGTGAAATAAGCCTCTGTAGCAATATTTCCCAGATAGCAGCTAGAAGATTTCAAAGTGTTATTTTGCCCCTATGTGTTTGATGCAATAACATTCCCAACACTCTGCTGCGCTGCCCACTGTGGGAGTCTTCCACCTCCCCTTGCCTCTGGGAAAAATTTATAGGAGCAATTAAATGTCCTTTTCCAAACTTGATGATTGTAAAAAGAAGAGGTTACTCACAGAGTCTTCGCCCAGATGAATGTGGTGAGGTATAAAGGCTCTTATTTAGGGTTTGTTGTAGTTTTCCAGCCATGAACTCCCACAGCTGGTCCTTCAGAGCTTCTGCTCAAGACGAACTGAAACCTACATCTGCTGTTGCCACAGATGGGGGGGAGGGGGCTTGGTTCAAGTCTTCTGCTTCCAGTTCCTACTCCCAACAATCTGGTGGACCCTTGTCAAATCTGGAGAAGTCCAGAAATGTCAAGAAAGTCCCCTAAAAGACTCCAAAAGCTGGTGAGACTCAGAGAGAGCTGATTACTCAACCACACTGCCACACAGTAGCCCTGCCTCACCCCTACTTCTTATATTAATAAATATTTGCTTAGGTAAGGATTTAGTAGAAGTTAAGATCTGTAGAACATTTATTTATTATGCATGTTTCAGACTCTGTATTCAATCTTTTAATTCCATTTGTTATTATTATTTTTCTTAATAAATCATTAACTTTAACCAATGTCTGTTTATTTCTAAGAATTTGCACAGCCTTCTGAGACATTAGATCAAATCTTGGACCTCAATATTCATAGGCAAGACAGTGCCAATACTATTTGACCGGAGCACTTTTGTATAGGTTTCTGACACTTTACATGTGGGATGCCCCTATAGTCAATATATACATATGTGGACCATTTTTCACATTCTGGTTCATGTTGCATTTTAAAAACTTGCTGAATGTTATGAAAACACATAACTAGGATTGTTAATTCTTTTTATACAAACATAAAGCTATAGCAAACTGTGTGCTCCAGTTCCAGAAATACCTTTAGAAATTCTCTTAGATCAGAATTTCAGAGAAGTATAATGCAGTGCACTGCAAAACCAGTAATAGAATAGGGGAATCCACTTTCTCCTATACTAGACCCATTAATATGCTGCCAAAATATTCCATTACATAATGTTAACCCAAACTATATAGCCCTATGGTATAAAAGGGTATAATCATTATGTGATTTTGTCTGTATTTATACTATGTGTTACCATAAAGTATGTGTTTATGACACTGGGTTACTTTCAAGTATTTATTTTACACAGTCAATTCTTAAGCAAGAATTTTCATATATGGTTGCTGTGCTTGTTCAATACGTTTTTGTTGTGCTCTCAGCGTGACTCATTTTCAAGTGCTATTTGGGTTCTTTTTATTATTTTTTGGCAGCCTTAGCACCTTTACTCCTACACAACACACCTACACATAAGTGGTGTTCACTGTGTCTGCATTGCTCAGTCAAGCAGAAGGAGAAAGTGAAAGCTATAACACACCAATTATTAGCATGATCATCTCACCATTATAGGTCTGGAATTTATTCTTTCCAGCTAAATCTCTGGCCACCCAATACTATTGTCTGTAGTTTTGTATAAATGAACAGTAATGACTGTGAGCTGAAACAAGGAACTAGCAGGAAGGGCCATGACTAGCAATGCTTTTGGAATTCTCCCCAGCTGAAGTGCTCCCTGGATTTTTGAAGTTCTGAATAGGGATGTGCATTTGGTTCCGCCAAGCCAAATACCACTGATTCGGCCCTATTCAGCCTGGCCACAGGCTGAATCAGATTCTCTGATCTGATTGGGCTGGACAAATAGCAGCTACTGAATACTTGCTGAATTATTCAGCAAGTATTCAGCAGGTATTCAAATGGCTGAAAAACAGCTAGAGAAAGGTGGGAAGGGTGTAAGTGAAAGTTTACTTACCCTCTTGCTGCCTTTCCCACCAAAACTGGCCTATTCCTGCCTCTTCCCTAGGTCCAGGGAGGAGGGGAAAGGGAGGAGGCCAGTTTCAGCCAATCACTGCCATGCATTTGCAGCTTGCAAATACATGTGCAACCTTTGCAAGGTTGGTGTTGCTTAGCACACCAGCTACCTTGCTTGGGAGGGGGAGGGAGAACTTGCAACTCTCCCAATAGGGTGAGCTGCATCCCAAATAGGCCAATCACAGGACAGTGTTATTTTTTGAAACTGTCCTGTGCTTGGGCAGAGAGGATATAAGGAGTCCTGCCTAGTGGCTAGACTCCATTGCTTCCTCCCTGCATGGTGCTGGCTGCTGGCTGAGGGATTGTGCTGTGCTGGCCTTGGCTTCATCTGCTGGCTGCTCTCTTGCCTGGCTTGCCCTCCCTGTGGACTGGACTCCTGGACTCCTGAGAAGAAGACATCACCAGGTTTGAAAGTGGGAAGTATTTAATTTTTAAAGGGTGTTTCTCTATTTTTCTCTATTCTCTATTTTTCTCTATTTTAAAAGTCCCCCCCTTTTCTCTGGGTTGGGTGGTTTGGTCTAGGTGGGTGGGTTCTGTGGGTTCTCTGGGGTGAGTTGTTGGGATTTAGGGTCTGCTGGTGTAGTTTTACAGTTTAAAAAGTTTAAAAAGTTTTTAAAAGTTTTTTAAAGTTTTTTGTTGTTGGTGGTGTTCTTTAGAGGTTTAAAAGTTGCACTTTTTGTTGCTTGGTGTTTGGCCTTGGGGCCTTTTACCTGTTTGGTGGGGTTAGGGTCTGTTGGTGCTGGTGTAGGTTGAGTTGAGTGTTTAAAAAGTTTTTTTTTTCTTTTGCTATTTTAAGGTTAGTTTAAATTTTTGTTGCTTGGTGTTTGGCCTTGGGTTTCCCCCCCTGTTTTGTTATTCACCTCTTGTTGTGTGAACTGTTGTGAACTATGTAGATAGTGAGGTTGATTGCTTTCTGCTGTAATAGATAGATTCCTTCCTGTTTGATAGTTAGATAGATAAGTAGGTAGATAGTGTAATTGAGGATTTCCTTCTGATTGCTGGGGGTGGGGTGCTGCTGAGATGTTTCTGGTTTGTTAGGGTCATTGATTTAAATAGGTCACTTTAATAAGGGTCTGTGCTCAGGAGGAATTCTTTTCATTTGTTTTAAAACTCTTCTAAGTAATCCAGAAAAGGGCTCTAATTCATATATACCTAACTAGGCCAGAATAGGATACTATTAAAAGAGGTGAGGGAGGTTTTCCTTAAAAGTAGTGCTTATAAGCTCCTTAAAAGCAGCTACTTACACAAAACAGTGTTCTATGCACCTGAACTTCATTGAAGGCTGATGCTTAAACATTGCCTAAGGTGAACCCCAGCTTTTTAGTTCATCTCACAGACACCTGCATTTCCTTCCTATAGGAAATCAGGTTTGTCCCAGTAGATTAGCCAGGAGAAGTTTAATAAAGAGACCCCAAAAAATTCTAAAAAGATTTGTTTCCATCTTATGGTAGCTTTATAAAACCTTCAGCTAGGGAGAAGCAGTAACACCAAGTTTTAAATCAGTCCAATACCAAAAGGAAAAAGAAGAAAAAAAAACTGAGGAAAGGATAGCTTAGGGTCCTTTGAAAATCAAAGTAGATATTTGGTGGGAGAGTTCTTAAAAAGGTGGCAGGCTCTGTCAGCTTCAGCTGTCAGTGCAGTTAGTTATTTAGGTGCCTAAACACCCTACCTACAGTCAGATTAGTCAGAGTTTGGCCCAGAGTGACACGATGAGTGGCAGGAAAGGAACACAGAGGTGCTCTGGGGGAAAGGCAAAGACCAGATGGGTGTAGGGGATGGGTAGAGGGAGGACTGCAGTTTCCCCCACACACACACCTCTGTTCAGACCCACTCCAGAGCCTCCTGGCACCACTCTGACCTCTGGCCATGAAGTGGTGCCATGAAGAAGCCACGTGTGGCTCTCTTCCCAAAGGATGCTTCTGGGGTGGCCCCAGCAGAGGTGCCTGCAGGTGCTGGCACTGGGCAGGGGTCTGCTGCTGAGGCAGTTCCTCCTCAAGCCATTGTTGCTGAGCTCAGCAGCAGGAGGAGGGGCAGCAAGAGCTGTCTTTGGGGGTCAATCTCTGGGGATGGTTCATCTCCAGAGATCACTCCACGAATTCAGAGAGCTATGGAGAGACAGGAGGAGGAGCTGGGTGGCCGCCACCAACCCACTGCTCTGGTCTCTCTAGGCTCCAGCAGGCCTTCTGGGGAGGGACAAGAGGGGAGGCTGAAAGGGTGGAAGAGGAAGAGATGGAGGAGATGCACCACAGGGTGCCCCCATCTCAACCCCCTCCTCCCAGGCAGCAATCTTCTCATGTCCCCCACAAGACATGGTATGTCTGCCCCAAGCTCCTCACAGGAGGAGGCTCAAGTGGTGACTGAAGCTGCTAGTCAGTTTGGGTCCCACTTCACCTCCAATTTCTGAAAGTACTTCCAGCTGTCAGAGGACCCATAGTATGCACAGTGCCAGCTGTGTAGGGCTTGAATCAGCCATGGAAAGGACTCATGCCATTTTACACCTGCTGGGATGCAGAACCACCTGAAGAAGCATCACTGGGCAGAACTTCTTCGGGGGGAGAGAATTGCTGCTGCTGGGTGCCCAAACGGCCACCAGCGATAGCCAGCCAGGAGGTAAGTTGTGCAGCAACCACCTCCAGTGCTCTCTCACAGATTTCCATGGCACAGGAGGGATTCCAGGCATCTCTCTCTAAGATGTTT
Organism: Gekko gecko; assembly: GCA_029375565.1. Classification (NCBI taxonomy): domain Eukaryota; kingdom Metazoa; phylum Chordata; class Lepidosauria; order Squamata; family Gekkonidae; genus Gekko; species Gekko gecko. Next base: position 65,819,777 of record JAPDNY010000002.1, on the reverse strand, counting down.
GGTGAGGGTGGTGCTAGAATGCTGGGGGAAGGAGGAAACATGCTAGCAGGATGATCCCTCACTGCATTGCTGAGCTGATCATCCTAGAAGTGTTCCTCTTCACAGTGACCGAAAGTCCTGCATTGCAGAGGATGCTCAGGTGTCTTGCACTCCAGTACACAGCTCTTTCTCACATTACAATGAGCAGAACCATTGTGCCCTCACTTTACAGGGCTGTGATGCAGGGAGGGCTGTTCACTTCATGTTGGATATCTGAACCTCTGAACAGGGGTATGAAGCGTATCTCTTGCTGACCGCCCACTGGTGGAACTCATTGTGGGTGGGAGGTGGGAAATAGCTGAGGCAGGGACAGGGCCCCCGGGCTGGCTACTGAAAGGCTCTGCTGTATGCCAAACAACTCTACGTGCCACACACGGGGGCCAACAGTGGAGCCATCATCAGTAGGTAAATAGAGGAGTGGGTAGGTAGTGATGTCATCATGGGCTTCATGGTGACAGATGGTGGCCCAAACATGAGGGTGGCGACTGAGGCAGTGGTGCATTTCCTGCATGGCCCATCTTCTCCACCTCGTGGTGACAGATACCTTGGGGCAGGGATCCCCAGCATGTCGTCAGGTACCACACTTACCGGCATCTCCTCCTGAAATGCTAGTACATTGCGGGCAACTTCTCACGCAGCAATAAGAATGCTTATCTGCTGTGTGATAAACAGGCACTGTTGGGTGTGCCAGAGCACCGCCTATTTAGTGACATCAGCACCCACTGGAACTCCACATGTGCCATGCTGGAGCGCTTACTGGAGCAGAAGAGAGCCCTGATTGCCCTGATCTCAGAGATTGGAGTCATTTGGGAAGACAGCGAACTCATCCAGGAGGAGTGGGTGATCGTCTCTCAGACTGTGGAGGTTCTTGAGCCCTTCAAGAGCCACACAAACATGTTCTTATCGGACATGGTGAGTCTGGCTCTGGTCATCCCCATGTTCTACATGGCACATGAGGGACTGGCCTTGTTGTTGGTGTAAAGTACTGGGTTTCGGGCCTCATAACTCGGACGACGACATAAGAGAAGGCGCGTTTATTCGTACTTCACACAAGACAAGAACAACAGTAATGGCCAGCGGCCAACTATATACAGTAAGGGGGGGGACGCCCCCTTTCCTATTGGCGGGTTTGAATTGCCCACCAATGCTGCCATTGGTTCTTTACTGGCGAGCTCAGGAGCCTTGTCCCTATTGTTCTCAGAGAGCGAGTTTGGCTGCCTTTGCCAGCTCATACCCCTGATGTCAGGACACAACACCCCTCCCCCCATAGTTCGTCTCCCATCAGGTGACGTAGTCTTTTAGGTAGGCGGGTGGCCTCCGTTCTCTTACTGACCTTCGGGGGGCCGGTACCAGATGGGCGGGGCCCCCTTCGAGTGGTCCTCCCGCCCTAGGAGCTTGGATTTCCAGTGGCAGCGATGGCGGCGGCGGTAGCGGCGGCAGCGGCAGTTGCGGCAGCGACGGCGGTGGCTCGACTTGCTCTTGGACCCCCTCCGGGCTCTGCGGTCTTTCAGGCACTTGCTCCGCTGGTGGTGCCGGCAGCCGATCTGGTGCTGGGGCGGCCTCGGTGTCTTCCGGTAGCAGGGCCTGGATCCCTGTGCCTGGGTCTTGCCGTCTCCGGAGTTGGTCCACGTGCTTACGGAGGACCCGGTCCCCGTCTGCCAGGACCTCGTATGACACTGGCCCGGTGGGTTTTAGGATGCGCCCGGCCAGCCACTGAGGCCCTGCCCCGTAATTCCGGAAGTAGACATGTTCCCCCGGGAGGAAGCTCCTGGGCGCCTCCCGGGTTTCGACCAGCTTTCTCTCTGGGGCTCGGTCCGGGTGGAGCCTGTCTAACAGGGTCGTGGGGCGGCGGCCCATCAATAGTTCTGCGGGGCAATGCCCAGAGATGGGGTTCAGGGTGGTGCGCTGTGTTAGGAGGAAGTGGGCCAGCCGGAACTCCCAATCCCCCTCCGTTATGCGGCTCAGGGCTTCCTTGGCGGTGCGTACCGTCCTCTCCGCCTGCCCATTAGTTGCCGGGTGGAAGGGCGCGGAGCGTATGTGCCGGATTAGGTTCCTTGCGAGGAATGCTTGGAACTCCGCAGATGTGAACGCGGCCCCGTTGTCCGACACGATTGTGTCTGGCAACCCGTGCGTCGCGAATATTTTCCGCAGGGCCCTTATTGCCGCTTTAGCCGAGGTGGTAGACACCGGGCTTATTTCTACCCACTTCGAGAAGGAGTCTACCGTCACCATGAACTGGAGCCCCTGAAACGGGCTGGCAAAATCTACGTGTAGGCGGGACCATGGCTTGTGGGTAGACTCCCAGCTTTGGGTAGGCGCTCTCGGGGGATTGGGGTGGACTTCCTGGCACCGTGTGCATCCCCGGACCCAGGTTTCAATTTCTGCGTCTATCCCCGGCCACCACACGTAGCTCCGTGCCAGAGCTTTCATTCGTACAATTCCAGGGTGGGCCTCGTGCAGCGTCTCTAGAACCCCATGTCTCATGGGCCCCGGGATTACCACCCTGTCCCCCCATAGCAAGCATCCTTTCAAGGCGGATAACTCTTCCCTCCTGGCTTTGTATGCCGCAAACTCTGGCCCTGTCTGTTCCGCTGGCCATCCCCTCACCACCCAGTTTAGGACCCGGGAGAGAATGGGATCTCGGGATGAGCGGGCGGCCACGTCAGCAGCCTGAAGGGGGGGTTGGGCAGCTCCTCCATTAACAATACTGCTGGAGCCGGAGCCGGATCTTCCCCTGTCTGCGGCAGTGGCAGGCGGCTCAGGGCATCAGCATGGCCCAGTGCCTTGCCCGGCCGATGCTCCAGCCGGTATTGATAGCCCGCTAAAAACAAGGACCAGCGCAACACCCGGGGCGACAGTACCTGCGGCGTTTGTTTGTCCGCCGCGAACAGTCCCAGGAGCGGCTTATGATCGGTTACCAGCGTGAAGGGCCGCCCATACACAAAGTTGTGGAATTTCTTAACCCCCGCCACCAGGGCCAAGCCCTCCCGGTCAATTTGTGCATAGTTCCGCTCCGCGGGAGACAGCGTGCGGGAGTAGTAAGCCACTGGGACTTCCCTCCCGTCTGGTAGCCTGTGCCCCAAGACCGCCCCGACCCCATACGGCGACGCGTCGCATGCCAGGATTACCGGGAGCTTTTCATCGAAGTGGGCGAGTACAGCGTTCGAAATCAATAGTACCTTAACCCCCCGAAATGCCGCCTCCTCCCTCGCTCCCCATGCCCAAGGTGTCGTCTTATCCAGCAGCCTGTGCAGGGGTTCTGCCACGGCGGCTTTGTGTGGGAGAAAGGCATGGTAAAAGTTCAGGAGGCCTAAGAATGCCTGGAGCTCTGCCTTGGACTTCGGGGTGGGGGCCTCCACGATGGCCTTCACCTTGTCCCTCGCCGGATGCAGGCCTGTTGCGTCAACCCGGTATCCCAAGAACTCCACCTCCGGCACCCCGAGGAGGCACTTTTCCCGCTTCACCTTCAGCCCTGCGGCTTGGAAGCATCCCAGAACAGTTCGTAGGCGGGCGGAGAAGCTCTCTGGGGTGGCCGCGGCGATGAGGACGTCGTCGAAGAACGGCGTCATGCCAGGGATCCCTTTTAACAAATCGTCCATTAGATTTTGAAAGATCCCTGGGGCCACACTGACCCCGAACTGCAGCCGCTTCACCCTGAAGGCCCCCCGGTGGGTTACTATGGTCTGGGCCTCGGCCGTGGCCTCATCCACAGGGAGTTGCTGGTACGCCTGCGCGAGATCCAGCTTACCAAATATGCGCGCCCCCGTCAATGTGGCCAATACGTGGCTGACAACGGGGACGGGGTATGCGTGCGCCTGAAGTGCCTGGTTAATAGTGCACTTGTAATCCACGCAGATGCGAATTTCCCCGTTCGGCCTCACGGGTGTCACAATCGGGGTTTCCCATCGTGCATTGGGGATGGGCTCTAGGACCCCCTGGGCCACTAACCGGTCCAGTTCTGCCTCTATTTTTGGGCGGAGGGCCAGGGGCACAGTGCAGAATCGCCGCTGGATGGGTGTCACCGTTGGGTCTAAGTGGAGCGACACCGGGGCCCCTTTATAACACCCCAGTTCCCCATCAAAGACCTCGGGAAATTCCCTGCACACCGCCCCCCAGTCCCGCATCCCACACTTATTCAGGCCCCGATCGTAATGCCTAGGGCCTCGAACCACGCTCGCCCCAGGAGACTCACAAGGTTGCCCTCAACCACCACCAAGTCCAAGTTCCCCTCAAAGTCTCGGTACTGCACTCGGAAAGTGCCGACTCCCCGGATGGGGACAGTGTTCTTTTGAAAGTCCACCAAGCTTAGTGGCGATGGACGTAGAGGGGGTCCCCCTGCCGGGCAAAGTTTATTTAAAGTGTCCATGGAAATGATGGACGCCGCCGATCCCGAGTCCACCTCCATGCAACAGGGGGACCCCTCGATCCACACGGTTACTTGGAACTTCGGGGTAGAGGAGAGATTGGGGTTGGGGAGGCGAAGTACCTGCAGCGGTTGGTCGGTGAGATGGTACAACTCGGCGACCTCTTCCATCATCTCGTAGGCGGTGGACGGTGCGCGGTGCGGTGGGGCCAACGATCTCGAGTTCCGGGGGCCCTTGGACCGGCAGACACGTGCAAGGTGTCCCTGCTTTCCACACCCGTGACAGACAGCATCCCGGAACTTGCAGGTCTTCCTACCGTGGCCTTCCCCGCAGCTGGCGCACACGGTCCGGTTGCCGGAAGGCTTGGCTGGCTCCCTGTCGGCCTGCTGAGTCAGCGCCGGCTGGCGGTGTTGGGGTCTGAGGGCGTAGACCTCTTCGGTGTCTGAGTTCCCGGGGCTGGGACCCCTTCCGACCATAGGGGCAGCCGCGGCCGGGCGTTCCCCTTCGGCGGCCTCGTGTGCGGTTGCAGCGTCGATGGCCTCGTCCAGGGAGAGCCTCCGGTAGCCGATCAACTTGCGCCACAGCTTGGAGTCCGCCAGGCCCCACACAAACTGCGTCAGCAAGTTGTCTTCCACCCGCGGGAACCCGCAGTCCACCGCGAGCGCCCTCAGCGCGGCCAGGAAGGCGGCAACAGATTCCCCTTGGGACTGGACTCGCCTCTGGAAGTCCATCCTCTTGGCCAAGAAGGTAGGCCGGGGGCTGAAATACCCATTGAGGACGTCCAGGATCTCCCCAAAGGAGCTTTCCAAGGCCGTGCGGGGCACCAAGAGGCTCTTGGCGAGGCGGACGGTTTGGGTGCCGCACGCGCTCAGCAGGAGCGACCGTTTTTTCTCCAGGTCTCGAATCTTGTTGAATTCCATATAACTGATGAGCTGGTCGACCCATGCGTCCCAGGTTTCTGGCTGAGACGGATCGAAGCGCTCCATCATTACGTGAGTGGCGGCCATGGCTCCGTCTGGGAAGGCGTGCGCCGGGGCGAGCGATGCGGTGCTGCTCTCGGGGTCAGCGATGCGATGCTCGGCGAGCGGTGCGGTGCTGCTCTCGGGGTCAGCGATGCGATGCTTGGCAGGTGGCCTTGTCGTCCTTCTCATCGCTCATGGAGTCAAGGGAGGCGTTGAAATCCCATCCTCGTCGCCACTGTAAAGTACTGGGTTTCGGGCCTCATGACTCGGACGACGACATAAGAGAAGACGCGTTTATTCGTACTTCACACAAGACAAGAACAACAGTAATGGCCGGCGGCCAACTATATACAGTAAGGGGGGGGACGCCCTCGTTCCTATTGGCGGGTTTGAATTGCCCGCCAATGCTGCCATTGGTTCTTTACTGGCGAGCTCAGGAGCCTAGTCCCTATTGTTCTCAGAGAGCGAGCTTGGCTGCCTTCGCCAGCTCATACCCCTGATGTCAGGACACAACAGTTGGAGTCAGACACAGGATGTGCAGACCTTGTTCCAGAGGTGTGCACGGTGGTGAGGAGGCTGAAAGAAGGGCTCGAGGCATGAGTTGGTTTACCAACTACTACAAGTTGTTGAAAGCTCTGTTTTCAGTATGAATATTCATTCAGCCCACCCTAACCAACCTTTTATGAGTATAAAAGCAGAGATAATATTTACTCATTTGGCTAAACATGTAAGAATAAACAAGCATAACTATGTTACAATATAGCCCTTCTCAGAAGTTCAATTTGTGTACACCAACAACACATAATAGGAGCATGTGCTACTCCCTATGCACCTGATATGTATGATCACTATTTAGTGAGAACAGGGAAAAGTTTGTTTTCCAGTTCTGCTGCTTGCCAGTGGAACACAGAAGTTTTGAGGGTCCACATTTGTGTGCACTGAAGCTTTACACACATAGAAAAAATATGTGTGCTGCCACATTCACACAAAATATTAACTGTGCAAATCTGGAAGATTGTGGGTAATGTGTACTTTCCTTAGGTGTGGTTACTTTGCCAAAATCAAACATCTGGAAAAAAAAGCTTGTGTTATCAGCAGAGCAAAATAAGAAGAATCTGAGTAAAGTCAATGATTTAGTAGCGCTAGGGCCATGGTCTGACAATTCTGGGCCAAGAGCAGAGGCAGCAGAGGGAGCACTGATATTAACAAAAGATCGTGCATCATAGCTTGGCCAAGCTAAGCAGATACCCAGGAATTATTGAGCAATTATACAAATAGAAGAAAATCTAGAAAACATCATTCACACACACATACCTCTCACAATGGGGGACATTGAGGTAGAAATTATTTATCAATGGCTATAGCTGAAGGAGTCTAGAGCTTTTCTTCAGCCAATAACAAGCTGGAATAGATCAAGATAGTGTAGTTATAGCTAAGCATTATTAAATACAAAACTAATTCCCCTGCCTGCATCTTTACTTTAATGATACTGGTCTTACAGTCAATTCGACTCTGAATAGTGTCACACTAAGATGAAAAAAGGAAATAAATTTATTTAATACATGTGTCTATAAAATATAAAAAACTTAATGACTGAGAAAAGAACATGACAACTGCCAATGTAATATCCCCTGCCTTCATCATTATCAGTCCCCTTTTATAGCCAGGGAAAATGTGATCGAATAGTTCATTCAGATAGGAGCCTTAATCACAAGCCACCACTGAGGCAAGGCAATTTTATAAAACTTCTCATACACTCATAAACTGCTTTATACCAAAGCTACACTGTGGTCTATCAAAGTCGGTAGTGTCTGCTCTGACTTTCAATGTCAGGCTCTTTCACATCAACTGATGTTTAACTGAAGCTATCAGGGATTGAATTTGGGACCATCTACGTTCAAAGCAGGTATTCTTATCACTGAACCATATCCCTCTGTACCGTATTGACTGAGCAGAATATTAAAAGTGGATAAGGAAGAACTGTCTGGTCTGGCTTCTTAAAGATCATCAGCAAGTATGCCAAGGCACATAGCCCAGGAAGAATAAGGACACCATGGCATTCTAATAAAGGGGGAGGGGGGATGCCTTGACAACATTATTCTAATCCACAAAACAAAACTCACATCTCTTCTTCTGGCAGAGAAACTGATCCTAAATCTCAGTGACAGGTTCCCATAATTTGCATCACTATTGCTTTTAAAAAAAACCTGCCCTGAAGGAAAAGAGCAAAATACACTTTAAAAAAAAAAAAAAACACCCTCTGTTCAACTCTTCACGTGTTGTAAGACAAAGGGTATTTTCCCCCCAATTATCATCTCCCCTGCTTGTTTCTGTCATCATTCTGGTCTTTTCCTAGGGTTGTCAACCCCCAAGTGGGGCCTGGAGTTCTCACAGACTTACAACTGATCTCCAGACTATGGCTATAATGCTGCTTTGGAAGATGGACTCTATGGCATCACATCCTGGCTGAGCTCCCTCCTCTCCTCAAACTCCTCTATCTCTAGTTTCTGTCCCTAAATCTCCAGGAATTTCCAAACCAGAATTGGCAACCCTATATTTTCCTTTCCATTGAAATCACTGGTCTAATGGATAGCATTCAACAGTACCAGCATGGCTCAAACTCAGCTGCTGGCAATAGCAATAAGCAAACAGAGGAAAAAAATGTCAAGAGATGATGTGAAATGGAGAGCAAAAGGACATTCCAGATGTCAGTATATAGATGCCCATGCCAGTGCACATACTTAGGTTAGGAGCATGGATTCTAATCTGGGAGAACCAGGTTTGACTCCCCACTCCTCCACATGCAGCCAGATGGTGACTTTGGGTCAGCCACAGTTCTCTCAGAGCTGTTCTCTCAAGAGCAGTTCTCTCAGAGTTCTCTACACTCCTCCACTTGAAACCAGCTGGGTGACCTTGGGCCAGTCAGTTCATTCAGAGCTCTCTCAGCCCTCCCCCCTCAAAAAAAAAAAACAAGTCTAGCTCACCACTAGCATAATGCTAAGAACTAGAACTTGCAGCTGCCAGACAATCTTCAGCTTTCCTGGCACTTTGCGCACAATGCCATATGACAACAACAACAATAAATTAATTATTTAGACACAGTAGGTACACAAATGAGTACAAAGCTATTTTCAATGTCTGCTTTGGTATACATGTACCAGTGTAATTTGCGAAGCCTTGAATTCTTTCCATTGTCATTACAGAAAATTGCACCAGTCATAATTAATTACTAGAGACCAGTCATACCCATCCCTTTTAGATTTCCTCTTTTCTCTTGAGGAAAGTCAATGACAACTAAGGCATCAAAGCAAAGTTTGAGTCCAGTGGCACCTTTAATACCAACAAAGTTTTATACCCAGAATAAAACTTTGCTGGTCTTAAAGGTGCCACTGGACTCAGACTTTGCCTACAAACACAGCTGCCTACCTGAAACTAAGCCATCAGTTACACTAATTTGTTTTAAGATCAAACCATACGTAAATCTTGCTTACTGGGAGAAAAAAATCAAGATTATTCCTCCTTTTATCATTGTTTTGAAACAAAATCAGTAGGACTGCAATGAAACATTTGCCCCCCAATTCATAACCATGAAGACATTTGTTAGACAAAGGACTTCACACAGAAGTGAGTTATCTTTTTCAGAGCAAAAAAAGCTGTAGATAGGTTTGCCAACAACCTGGATTTAAAAACCCCTATCCCTTTAACACATAGATTTAATGTGGGTGATGCAAGCCTTAAAAGAACAGTAGATTAATAGCAACTAAAACATCAAACATTAATAGGCAGGCTTTCAAGTTCACTAGATCATTTCTTCATGCCGGATATTCAACAGAGACACAAACAATGGACGTGGGGGTAAAATCCCCACCAACTTCAAGACTCACAGAACAGAGCTGAGAAGATGTCACTCAGACTTAATTAGATTAATAGCACCATTCTAACTGAGTGGCATTTTTCTAGAAAGGTGTAACTCTGCTTACTATTGTTCTGCAAGTCATGCTAAGTGTAACAATGGTCTCAGGTTGCACCAAAGGCCACTGGGACAAAAGGGCAATGGCTTCCCTCCCTTTTGAGAATAGAAAAGCTGGATGACAAGCAAACCCTAGTGACTCTTCTGACAACACTGTTACCAAACCCCATGTTTCTGTCCCATGAGCAGAAGATGCTCCTGGTTCCAGCACTGTATGTTTCAAAAAAAGACATATTTTCTTATTCTCTTCACTATGATATTCACTCAAATTAAATTGCTATCTTCATCAATTATAGTCCAAGTGTCATTCGGCCTGACAGTTACTAAGAAGAACTGATTGAGCAAGTGTTATTCCTTTAATTAACTGACCACTTTCCCCAATTAATTTGCTGATACCTCTAAAATGCTCTGAAAGATGGCCAGTTATATGATGGAAGTTTGGAAACAGGGCTTAGGAAATAGCCTACCTCAATAGATGCATGACATGGAGACAGAATATGGGAAATATTCTGGGCTGAGATAGAAGTGAAGAAAGAATGGCAATAGGGACAGAAATAAAGCCAAAGGTACTGACTGTGACTTTCATTCTGGAGTTGATCCATTTGGGTCCCAGTCACACGAGAAGTTGCCGCACTGAAGGCACGAATGTCAGGCGGATTTTCGGTGTGCGATCATATCACAACATCTGGGAAGTGTAGTGCTACCATGGCCAACCCATGGCATCCCTCCGAAGATGCGGAGTTAAAAAGTACCTAGGAAAGTGCACTGGTATTCGCTAAATGCGGGGCAAAGGCGGGCGTCTGATCGTAGAAGCACTAGTATCCCATGACATCCAATGCCTGCCCACATCCCATTGCAAACAGAATGTTGTAAGTCTCCATAGGATGTGCACCAACGCCAAACTGCGCATGCGCACAAACAAGAAACTGAAAGCAGCGTGGCTTGTGTGATCATGCCGCACCACTTCTTTGCCATGCTTCAGCATTGCTGTGTGATCAGCAGCTAACAGCCAAAGCATGGCAACTCGGGGGACCGCGTGATCGGGCTACCATGCTTTATTTTGCTCCGTGGCAAACAGCCCCCCCCATTATCTGGCCCGTGTGACCGGAGCCTTGATGTGTTTAAAAACTCAACAATAGCAGGAAAGAAATACTTGGAATGGATCCATTTCCCTATTTCCTGAACTGCTATATACAGTTCTCAGTTATTCTGACAATAGAGTGAAAATGAGGATCAATACCAAGAGACCAAAACGAACCTTTTACAGAAATAATATTGAGCTGGAAGAATTGTCTTGATCATGATGGTGATACTAATGAAATCAAAACACTGACTGAGAGAAATACTGAAGATCCAAACAGGCAGAAAGTATTAAATTCCAGTATCAGAGAACAGAATGATTCTGTTCATCAACCTGGGCATGAGGCCAGTGTTTTATATTTTGTATTTTACACTTGTCCACCGCGGGAAGAGATGGCCATACTCCCCCATCCTGTGACGTCAACACAATCACAGTATTGCAAGCTGTGAAAAATCTGAACAGTCCAGACCAGGTAACTGGGGGAGTACACATCACTCTCTGCAAAAAGGCGTTTCAGACAATCACACTCCATCATTTGGCAGGATGCCTACACTGTGGTATTTCTCATAGTGTATTATGCTGAGAATGAGCCTGCCGAGAAGAATAAAGAGGGGGTGCAACATATTGTCAGCTTGAACTAAAGCTTAGACACATTTCATGTACTTACCTAAGCAGCCTTTCCATAGCTGAGGAAGCAGGAACACACACACAGAGCCCCAGAAGCGTAACCTAATACTGATGCAGCCACTGCTGTCCTGCTACAGCAAAGGCCTGAAAAGAGTCTAGAGGAGACAGATCCAGGAGTAGGTATCCAGGTAGGTGGGCCATGGACCAGATTCCATGAGCAATGAAGTTGCTTGGGCAACAATCAAAGAACAACTGAGTACCTAAATAGTGAATCAGGCTTCCAAAGGTCCAAGCCCCACTATGAGTGGTCTGTTTAGTAAGATTCTGATACCCCCAGATGACCTCTAGCTGTCCCATTTCCCCCCACTTTAGAAGCTTACAAGAAAGTGAAGTGTGAGAGAATGAAGGGTCTTAGGAACTTGAGATGTGGGTATTAAATCCTTGTCTGAACAGCAACGTTCCCTCTAAGTGTTGTGAGCAGAAATTCTACCTTGTGAGCGAAAAAAGCTAGTAGCATTAAAGTTGTGAGCAAGTCTACATTTGACTATCACATATTCGTTTTTAAAAGATTGCTTCCATAACGTTATAAAAACCTCAGAATAAATTCTTAAATATATTTTAAGAATAATTTAAACATTATAAGAGAAAATAGAATCAAGTCAAATTTCAACCACCCCTTTCCACTACATTGTTAAACCTGTCCTCTGGAGAACAGGTCTACGCACCCCTTTCCACTAAATTGGTGGACCTGGCCCCCAGAGAACAGATCTACCCACCCCTTTACGCTGTATTGGTAGACCTGGCCTCCAGACAATCAGTCTACCCTCCCCTTTTCACTATGCTGGTAGATCTGGCCTCCTGAGAACAGGTCTATCCACTCCAGTTCACTATATTGGTAGACCTGGCCATGGACCGTTGCCTTGTGCTGAGCCTCAGAAAACATACTAGCACTCCTACAGTCTGCTTTGTTTTTGTTTTTTGTTTGTTTTTTTAAAGTGAAATATGACAACCAGCATTACAGTTCAAATATAACAGAGGAGGATCAATCACTGTCAGAACCCTGCCTAACCTAACAAACAGGAAGTTGCTTAAATGTTATCAACATATCCAAACTATTAATTTATTCAAATATTTATATCCCAATTTCCCCTGTAACTCAAGGCAGCTTACAAATCATACTGAAAAGCATAATAGGGGTGTGCAAAAAAATAATACTAATCTCCCCGGCCCCATTGTAGCCTACGTGGACTATTATCGATAGGCTATAATGAAGACTCAATCTGGGGGTATCTGGGGCTCGGAGGGCTGATTTTTTTTAGGTAGAGGCACCAAATTTGCAGCATAGCTGCTGGTGCCTCTCCTAAAAAAACCCCCAAGTTTGGAGGGAAAATGTCTTGTGAGCAGAAGTTCTCAACCCCTGAGGTGCTTGTTAAAATTTTGTGCGCCAGCACCCCCTAGTGCAGCTTAGAGGGAACTGTGCTGAAGAATCTGAATGCTGATAGCCTTGACTTTTAAGGTAACAATCAGATGCTGAATTCTTCAGTTATCATATTGAACTAGGGAGACTCAAACTCAGATTAAGTATGATCGATACAATATATTTAGTGACATGTACTACCTAAGATGTAAGGAGTTCTACTGAATGTCTCTTAAATGATTGAGTTTTTAACTAAAAGCCTTTTTCCTCATAGGAACTTTATAAAGCTAAGGCTCAGTTGTATGTTTCCTTCATTGCTGTTTCCAGAATGGCTAAGTCCTGTAAAGGTGATTTGGACAACAACAAACCTAACAATTCTTGTTGTACTTAAACACCATAGATATCTTTATTCTTCTCTTGGGGTGATTTCCCACTACAGCTGCCTCGGGGTTGCACCGCCGTTTGCCCCGATACTATTAGTCAATTTCACACCCGAAGCCGCGGGGTTGCATTTTGTCCCGCGGCTTCGCCTGATTTCCCCCACAGTTTCGTAATCCTGTTTCTTGAGGATTACGAAACTGCGGGGGAAATCGGGCGAAGCCGCGGGTCAAAATGCAGCCCCGCGGCTTCGGGTGTGAAATTGACTAATAGTATTGGGGCAAATGGCGGCGCAACCCCGAGGCAGCTGTAGTGGGAAATCACCCTTGATCTATGTTGGTCAGTCAAATAAATGTGTTGCCCATTAATAAAATGTGCCAGATACTTCAGGTATCTGCTCATCCCATATTCAGAGGAATCCACAGCAGCCACACCCCATCCCATGGTGACAGACACCACACCTGATGGGACAAGTAGGTCAGCTGCTCAGGAGCCCTCTGGCAGAGGTGGCTGCCAACAGCTAGTGGAAGACTGTGCATGTGGGTGTTATCCAAGTATGATGACAGATGGGAGTGCTGGCTTTCAGGAGTCCAGCAATGGTTTGAGGCATCAAACTAGCTATCTGGAGAGGTGAGACTGAGGCCTGTATGTGCCCAAAGATGGGTTTGATGGTGGTGGCGATGGGGGGGAATTTGCCTTCTGGATGATGCCATACAATTGATCACTGTGTGTAATCAAGCACCAGATAAAGATTTTACTGTATAATAAAATGCTAAACTGAAACAGAATATCATCATAAAAATCATGGGGGCACATAACATGACCAATGATCAACAGTCTGAAGAGAGTCCTCTTTTTTATGCAATGCACAATACAGGGTATTACAATTATAATCTACAAATTGGAGAGTCTATTGTTTCATTATGTCACAAAGTTGCTGTTGTACCATTTTAATGCACACACCCTCTTGGATGAAAAGGAATTCTAAATACTAATACTAATAAGAACACCAGCTTCATTCCAGAAGACAGTGTTGCTTGGAACAGCAAGAATTGTTCAAAGATACATCTGCAATTCGCAAGAATTAGGCTAAATCTTGAATTGCAGAACACCATCCACCAGTCAAATATTTGACTGAGAAAATTATAAATTCTTCTTCATCATCATCATCTTCATCACCATCATCAGTATTGTGTTGTAGTGTTCCATTCACTTGCAGATCTTCAAAAGGTATATGCTTCATATCCTTAATTCACCCAAATTCGTGTTGGGATAGCAAGCAACTCAAGAGAGTCATTTCTCAATCTGTATGATTCTATATTAAGAAGCACATATGTCTCAAAGCAACATTTTGCCTTGGATTCCAAAATGACAAATTAGAGCAACATATTGGCAGAATAAATCTGTAGAACTCTGCCTACTCTAACACAGTGTTCTAATGTTGTCATGGTTAACGAATAACTATGAACCCTGTGTTCTCTCTCTCTCTCTTTCTCTCCCCCCTCCCCCTATTACCATCTATTACTCTCTATGTATTTTCAATACAGACCATACAATACAATAATATTACATTTTTTCATCTAGACATGTTACTGCATGATTTGAACAATTTGGCAAATATGCAACTTCAATTTTTAGTATGTGTGCTGCTGAAGCAAATCATTATATGGTCTGCAAATGAGTGAATAGCTGGACAGATTTTTCATTTTGGAATCTAGGAGTAGGCATGGAGAGGGTGGAACATAAGCAATCATATGTTTATCTCATGGGGTAAATATCAAGAGTGCTAAAAAAAGATGTTCAGCAATAACATTATATCATAAGCTATCCAGATGTTGTTTCAGAATTATTCCTGAAGAGGATGGTCATTTTTCTCCTAATCTTCCTGTCTATAAGAATATTTTTAAATCCCAGAATTTCAGTCCTGAACAATAAATTTCCATTAAGACATCTGTTCATCTAAGTTGTGTAACACATCCAACGACCATTAAAATCCAGAAAAAGCCATGCTGACATGACCAGTCAGTGATAATGAGAGCTACAACCTGATCCAATACATGTTTACTCGGAGGTAAGTCCCACTGAAATCTCCTGAGCTGGAATGTGCACATGGGATTGCAGCTTTAGTTTATTGCATTAACTTTCCTCATATTTCAGTATGAGAGCTGTTGCTCTATAACGTTCACTGTACAAGAATGGTGTGGCAAAGTTTATAACTCCAATATAAATCATAACAAACGAGGAAAGGTCACCCTCTGAATTCAATTTAGCACAGAGTCAATATGTTTTCATTTACATTTAAGAATATATTAAGTGAATTTGCTTTAAAGGGTTTGTGTACATCATCTACACAGTTGCTAGCCATGATGTCAGAGGCTTTCAGGAGGACAGAATTCTTTAGTGATTCATTGAGTGGTATTGGTACAAAGGAGCTGCTGCAAATATGCTAGTAATGAAACATCAAAAAGAGGTCTAAATTTTAGACTCTGCTTACATGCACCATCACCCATTGTGATTAATGCCGCCTTCATAGATGTTCCAAAGCCAGTCTTGCTACGGGTAAAATCTTTACTCCACGTGGTTCAGCTTCCCAGCATGCTTACATACAATGCAAGGAACAGACTTCTGAAGGGCATGGTGTTGCTCATGCTGTTGGTAGATATGACTCAAACCACATGGGTGATTTTATACACACCCAAATTGTCAGCCGAACTAGTACGCACACTTGTAAACAGGGCTTTAGTGAAGGCAAAAAAAGATAGTGGATGATTTAAATCATCTACAACAAACACAACAGGCACTCTGGTGAACTTGCCATTTGTGAAAGATTTTTGCTTAGAGTGAAGTTATAAACCAGAAGACATCAACAATTATCATTAGTGCCACCAAAGAGATTGCCCATCCTAAGCAATATTAAATACTGATGTAATTCTACAAGACTGCTGTATAATTAAGACGTGTACATATTCCAGCTTTTCCAGACAAAGAGGTCATATGATATATTTTCACATAACTGGGATTCATCTCTCCTCATCGGTCGGACATATTACATATATAAACATTAAATAGTTGCTCAACAGTCATTTCCCTCATTACCATCTAGCTATGAATGCAACAAAATACAGAGTAAAGCGGACTCACATTGAGCTGCAGGTCATCTGTCCACTGGCCAATCAAATGGTAACCCGGGGTGCTGGTGTTGGTTGTTTGGAACTGAAAGATGTCATAACGCCCTGGTGCATCCCCATTCTTATTAAACATCACTGTAGTGCCAGCACTGCCTAAGGAAGGAAGTGAAGCAAAAGAAAAGAGAAAAGGAGGCCAACACTTTACAATGATTGCTTTATTCATTTCATGGAGGCTAAAAGAGAGTTCAGGTTGGACTATGTAAAGCCTGCTTTTTAAACAGGCACTTCAGAATACATGGCATTCTCTTCTCCCTCAGGTTGTAATTAACTGACATGACCCCCATGTCTGGTGGCAGAAAAGGAAATTAAAAATAGAACCCTACAACGGTCTAGTCTTCTGCATAAAAGAAATTTTGGGGCTTCTGCCTTCTGCCACACAGGAGAATCCCTCTGTGAAAACTGGTGCTGTAAATGGAACTTCTAAATCATTTCCCCGCCCCCCAGAAAACATCCCATCTGCTTCAGAGAGATACTGCCATCTGAAGACAGCCCTGGTCTAGTGAATCTTGACTAGCATCCAGAAATAGCTTCCTCCTCCAGAACATGCTCTTAATCAACATGCTTCAGGGAAGGAAAAACAACAGAAGAGACCTATTCTTAATTTGTCCTTGCAGTCTCCTTCCTTTAGATTTCAGTACTTGCTCGTATTCTGTCACCTGCTCAGAAAATGAATGAGTAATATTGTGTTATATCTGGGGAAGTTCTTTGCTAGTACCTAGACAGAAATGCAATCTTTTTGTTAGTTACTCCATACAGATCTATCTGGATGGCTCTAAGGGCAATAGAGAACTGCACTTTTACAGGGATACTTGGTATTCTACAAAAATTGAATGGCATGTTTTCTTAATGTCAACTGGACACAATGTGTAACATTTGCTGCTGCTACAAAAAATTATATTGTGCTTAGTACCGGGTAGGGTTGCCTGCTAAGGAACGCTGGGGAAGACTTACCCAAGTGATGTGCATTGACACCACAACATCATTTCCAGCTGTGTAGCAGGAAGCTCTAGGATTCACTTGAAACTCTATGGTAAAAAGAGGCTTTGGGGTGAATCCTGGAATGACATCACTTCTGGTTACGCAGCTGGTAATGACACTGCAACAACAATCACTGCCATTTTACTCTCCCCATTTTTCTCCTGCCACCCTATTGAAGAAGGAGGTTTCCAAAGAGGGCAACTTTACATGCCTAGTACCAGGACCAGATGCATATCTGCACAAGAAATAATTAACAGAACCTGAACATTCCCAGATGCTTTGCAAACACAATCTAAGCCCCAAATAATGTCCAGTAGAAAACAGGTTCCTACAGTAACGCTTTAAAACTAGTTCTTCTTTTTCCCTACTGGAGTTGGAGAAAGTTCTTGCATCAGGTGCAGACAGGCATTCCAGCAGCCTGAACTCGACTGGAAACATCTGGGGTAACTAACATACACATTCACAGCAGTATCCACAGCTATCGGGAGTCCTACTGCACTACCCAATGAAAGCCCCACCCACTGCTTTGGTTAAGTTAGAATGTAATCAAAAAAGAGCTCATGCCAAGTGCTAGGATAAGATGGGTGGATGGGATGAATTCAATTATTACCAGTGCTCTTTTTGTTTTTGTTTTTTAAAAAAGGAAGGGAAAGGGTATCTGGTACACATGTGTATAAGGAATTAGTAAGAAGTTAAAACATATTTCTTGTCTAGTTCAACAGTTCCAGATGCCTAAATTATCCCACATTGCCCTTGTAAAATGTCTTCTCCCTGCATATGAATTTGGTGCTAAAAATGACAGCAGTGAATATTAAAATCTGAAGATCATGCCTCAGGTGTGAACCAAAAGACAGAAGCTACTGCTGTGTTTGTGTGGAAGGAGAAAGAATATAAATTCCAACTGCCCTCAGGGTGGAGATGTTTATTTTGCTCCAACTTTCTAGTACTTTAATGGGTGCCACCCCCACCTCCACAAACACATTGCTTCTTGGGGATGTATGGCTCTGGTTGGGATGCATAGGTATGGAGAGGGCTGCATTTGCAAAAGCGGGAGGAGAGTCTGCGACAGCTAGCCAGTTCTGTTTATTATCTTCTTCTCCTTTCTCACACCAAGCAAGTTATTGCACCAATTCCAGCCTGAGGTTGCTGCCACAAATAATGCATTGGCTCCCAGCAGGAGCAGAGAGAGGCCATCAATAGCAACTTTGATACAAGGGGTGGTGGGGAGGCAGGCATTAAGGGCAGGGTTGAGGAAAGCATATGGGTGAACCAGGCTTGCAAGGCTACTTGCAACAGAGGAGAGGTGTTGGTGGCAGTAGAGAGTACATTTGGGGAAGTCTCCTTCTCCCCACAATCACCTTATTTATGTCCCTGAATGTACAGTGGCTGCCTACTCAGGAAATACCACCAATGCCAAGGAGGAAACAGGGGGATGAGAGCAAGAAGAAGGTGAAGGAGGAGGACAGACCCCAAAAAGGTGTGCACCATCACAAAGATGCTCCACTGTTTTACTTTCCATGGGACGGGATTTCCAGAATCCAGAGCCTCAAAGCCCTTCCATTTCAGCCTTCATTCCATTACAACTTTTACTTCAACCAACTAAGCAGATTGAATTCAATGGATTTAGAAGCGCATAACTAAGATATGTTTTTGTGACAAGGTAAAGGAGAGCCACTACACTTTTGATGAAACCTAAAACAATTCAAAAACATATTTACACAAAGCAAAATTTGTTTATTATATATTGTTACAACTATAGTTATATATGACCATTAGGGATGGTCACGAACCCACAAACCAACCCTAATTCCAGCATGAACCAGGCCAGTTTATGGTTCGCAAACCAGGGGTTCGGGACAACATGTCTCCCATGATCTGCCAGAAAACTCCATGTCTTTCATGGAGATTTATGAGGTACATGGGAGACATGCTCTTGGGCTTTAAAAGCATTTAAACACCTTCAGAGCTTACTTGTGGGTCTAGCGGCTCACCCAGAAGTGAGCTTTGAAGGCATTTAACTGTCATTGGAGCCCACCACCAGCTTGTGGCCCCACCTGAGTGAGCTCCAAAGGCATTTAAATGCCATTGAAGCTTACTTCTAGGTTGAACTACCCAATGCCTAAATGTCTTCAGAGCCCACCTCCAGGTCAGCTCAGCCTGACTGAGCTCTGAGAGTGAGCTCCAAAGGCCTTTAGGATTTCAGAGACCACCCTACCCGGAAATGAGCCTTCAGAAAGCCTTCAGAACTTGCTCTTGGAGCTCAGTTGTGCCACCCAATCTGAAGGTGGGCTCCAAAGGCATTTAAATTCATGCAGTGGAGGAGCTTGGTGAAAACCTCAAACCATGAACCTCCAACAAACCTCCATTTTCCTAGTTTGTGACCACCCCTAATGGCCATGATGTGGATGGCCCAGACTAGCCCAATCTCCTCAAATCTTGGAAGCTGAGTGTGGTTGATTCTGGTTGGTACTTGGATGGAATGCCATCAAGGAAGTCCAGGGCTGCTATGCAGAGGCAGGCAATGATAAACCACCTCTTTTCATCTCTTGTCCTGAAAACTGTACATGGTTGCCCTAAGTCTGCTGTGACTTGACAACATTTTACATACACATAGTTATATATAATTACAAAAAAAACCATTTATAAAGTCACATATATACTAGGAATACAAGATCCTAAAATTTAGATATAGAACATTTTTTCCCTCTTTGCAGCTGACATAGGGGAAAACAAACAACGAGCTGGACTTCTTTCTCATTCTAAACCTTAACAATCTGTGGGTTACTAAAAGTTCAGATACATTTCATAGCAGTTTCTTCATTAAACTGATATTTATTTTGCCATCAAGTCACAGCTGACTTATGGTGACACCACTGGGTTTTCAAGGCAAGATACATCCCGAGGTGGTTTGCCATTGCCTGCCTCCACATCCTGACCTCGACATTCCTTGGAGGTCTCCCATTCAAATACTAACCAGAGTCAACCCTGCTTAGCTTCTGAGATCTGATGAGATTGGGGATGGCCTGTGTTGTCCAGGTCAGGGCAAAACTGAGCCTTGTTAAACATTTATTTGAACATACAAAGCTTTCTTATACTGAGTTAGATCACTGATCTGTCTAGTCCAATGTTTAGTACTAACAGTCTAGACAGCAATAGCTAGTTAAGGTCATAAACAGGCCTTAATACCTGTTTTTTTGGTGTGTGTGTGTGTTGTTGGGTTGTTTTTTTTTTAATTGGGAAGGGCAGGGATTGAATCTAGATCTACTGCATGATGAAACCACCCATTCATGCATTTCAGACAAAACTGTTACTTAAATATCTGGTCTGCATGTTTCCTTCAGGCAAAACATTGCATGAGCAGTGACTTCGAAATACATTTCACTGAAAGCAACATGGTTTACTTTGCATTAAATATATTTTGAAGTTAGTGCAGGATTAACTGAACAGTTATTAACTCAAACCAACTCTTTGAGGTAAAAAAAATGATTAGGGACTCACCGTTGAAGTTAACACTGCGTATGTACTTCAGCAACTTCTTGCCCCCTGCATGTTCCATCTCTGGACAGACACCAGAGAAATCAGTGCACAGATCCTTATTCATTTGATGGAGGGCATGAGCCATGGCATAAACAGCATCAATCACAAACTGAACTTTACCCTCTTGCTCATAGTGGGAGTCTTTCCCAATTCTCTCCTGTCCTGCATATTCAAACAGAACAACATAGTCAATTATTCTGATGGCTGAAGTGTCATTTCCTTTCAAGTAATTTGAAAGAACATTTTTAATAGTCTTTTTGTAAAATATATGGAACTTCTTTTACAGTGAGGCAGATATCTGGTTCATTTAGACCACTTTGGCTTCATCTGGTTGGCAATGGCTCGCAGGTACCTGAGATCCCCCCCCCGAAGATGCTAAGGTGTCTTTGTTTTAAAGTGGGAGCAAAGACCAATGTTCCCATTTCAAACATTCGGTCTTTGCTCCCACTTTAAAATGAAGACACCTAGAGCACCAAAATTCAGAATCTTTCATCTCTGTGCCTTTAAAAAGCCTGACACAGAATCCAGTGTGTAGCAAATGAGATTTGTCTGAATGAGGAGAAATCATTTAAAACAAAGCACAGCTGCTATTTTAAAGTCTCATGGTAGGCTCACTTTTCTAATCCCAGACTCTAATTGAAAGACATGGCCCGATTGAAGAAGGAAAGAGTAATTTCTGATGCAAAGTGAAGCGTGCTCAGGAGAATTTGGTTAACCAGCCTACTGCAACCTGAAGAAGCATGGTATGTATGTAATTCATGAGGTTTTCCTTTTGTCTGTTCCAAAAGGGATAAAAGAGTTCATCTGAATTCATAAAATGCCACTGAAATGTTTCATTAGCAATGCAGAAACTTAGGCCATTTCCCCTTAACTTCTACTTTCTCAAGAATCCCTGCTGTTCCCAGTCCCTATGGAAGAAATATATGCCAGTTCTCTGAGGCTGTGTTGTTTTTTATTTTAGGTCTCATTAATATGAAACAATGTTTCCCAGGAACACACATTCCAAACCATAATAGAAACAATAATGAAACTGGATTTGGGAAATAGTTCTGAAAGAGGACCTGTCAGAGATTATAGAAGCATCACTCAAGTTGCTGCTGTTGGGACCTTGTTTGCTAAACATGGGGTGTAGCAAAAGCATAAATGCACCTGAAACACCAGCATAGGGCACTGTAGTAGAACTGTAAAGCTATGCTAAAATAAGGCTCAGTTTTTGCCAGCACTGGTACAAGGAGGCTGGAGAGCTGTCCAGCAGGAAGAAGGAGCAGGGTCCAAAGCAAGGTCGCTTAAACAACATCTGGCTCTGAGCATTCATCAGATCAATTCATGTGGTTTGTCTGGTGAGTCCCTTTGAATTAACCTCTGAGGATGGTGACATCAACTGCTCCCAAAGGCATTAGTGCCTACAAGGGGTTCTTGGTGGGATGCAAGAATTCAGATGATTCTACTTCCTCAGAAGGTACCCTTTTGAATTAGGCATTGGAGGTCATAGAAGAGGAAACCAGTTCAGGCAATCTGTAAGAAACAACAGTCTTTATGTTGTAAAGGAGAACCCCCCACTTTGCCATGTACCACTACCTAGAGCAATGTGTGTTCAGGTTGTTCCACTCAGAGGTCTAGACATGCACTCCAGTTTGCATGAGTCTTCTCTTTCAGACAAAAAGGAGGGAAGATCCCAAACTTTCAAACTATGAGCTTTCATGACAGGTCATGCCCATAGCTTACAATACTATATAGAATTGTGAAGAGGTGGGGTGTGTGCACTATTCTCCACTGCATGACAATTGGCACCACTTGGTAAATATCTAAACCAGGCCTAAATATAATCTAGTTGTCCAATATTGGTTTATACAGATAAGCAAAACCTTCTAGGGACTGTTTCTCATTATTTTTCAGACATAATTACTATGCTGCTTGGAGGTTATGCTTGTTAATTTTGACAGACACCACACAAACATCACTGGAGTATTCCTCTATTGGTTTACATAGATTTACTTATTCCACAGGTATAGCCAACAAAGGCAGAATATCTAGCATCAACCAGTCAAACATTTGGCAATTAATCCAAACTAATGATAAAAACTCATTGAGCAGTTTTTGAACTGGGGCATTCAGCAAAAATCCTTGCAGAAATTATGCTAGCCAAACAAGACATTGACATCAAATTATATATTTTGATCTGCTTCACGACACCAAGCCTAACTACCTCTGCCACACTAGAGGTTTTCACCAGCAATGCTTTTTTATCTTCATATAGTGCTTGGTGAGGCAGCCTTCAAATATGTCAAGCTGCAGGTCTCTATTTTGAAAGGTGCTATGATTAAGATATTCCCTGGGTTAAAGCTCAATTATAATTCAACAACAAGACAAGCCATGATTAATTCCTCTTGACTAAACCAACCGGATGAAAAATGGCTTAGGCTCTGATATTACACTAACTGTCCTTTTTATTATTATTCCACTCCATGCACATTGATTATAGAGTGCATTACATTGCTGGTCACTGACACTACAGTAGTTTCAAATGGCCTGTAACTGAGATCCAGAATCAAATCTATAATTCAATAGGTAGGGAACGTTGAAATTAAATCAACAGAAGTCATATAAAATGGGGGGGAAAACTATAGACCAAATGAGGGGAACAGGGAGTGAAAACTCACTGTTATGCATCTGTGAAGTGCCAACAACTCACAGTTGACTTATGGTGATCCTAGCAAAGAGCTTCAAGGCAAGTGAGGAGCAGATGTGGTTTTCCTTTCCTTCCTTTGCAGTCTGCCTTGGGGGTAGCCCTTCCAAGTACAAACCCTGTTTACCTTTCAAGATCTGATGAGACTGGCCATACCATGCCACATTCCCTCCAGAAAACCCATTGCTATAGCTATCAAAATCTGAAAGAAACCTCCATAGAGGATGCAAACATTTGTTCAGAGAGGTAAACTGATAGAAAGCTTTTATTGGAGGCAGAGTTGTTTAACTTATTGAAGGACAAACCTCGGTGAAAAATCAGCATGGTTTTTGCAAAGGAAAGTCCTCACCTACTAGCCTTTTGGAATTCTTGAGTGTCAGAAACCATGTAGTTGGGGATCTCAGTAGACAGACTTTTAAAATATTTTGACAATATCCCTTCCCTGACAAAAGCATTATGGAATTAGAAGGACGGTCTTCATATAGATCGACAGTTGATTAAAGAGAGAAACATTGAAAGGAATACAAGAGTGACAACTTTGAAAATGCAATCACTAGAGTTTTTTGAAGACCACTAATGTGACATATGCTATTTGACTTACTCATTACAGTTAGAAATGAGTATATGAACTTCTCATATCAGTGGATACTTTACCATTTAAGTCAGAGGAATCCTAAGCAATCTCTGTAAAAGCATAAAATGAGTGCAGATAGAATGAATGAGGGTGGTGTTGTTGTTTTTTCTTAATGGAAGACAGCATTCATAGAAGATACATGCTGGGGCGAGTAATTCTAGCCATACATATACCAGTGCTATCAATACTGGCTATGAATAACCAAAAAGAGAGGCTTGTCTATTGCTTCTCTATCCTCTACTCCTTCCATGCTCTGGTACTGGCAAAGCTGCCATTGGAGCTTCCTGATGCTGGGGAGAGAAGGAGGAGGATGTAAGAAGAAGGGGGGGTCCTTCCTACTAATGTCACCAAAGCAGCAGAAACCACCAGAGCAGCAGTAAGGTCAGCAGGTGGGTAGCAGGTAGGACATCTTCTCCACCTGCTTTAAAATCTTAGTTGGGGAAGAAGTCAAAAATTCTAATTCTCAAACTGTTTCAACTAGTTTTATTTTATTTATTTATTTTGAGATTTATACCCCACCCTATCCGGTAGCTCAGGGCGGCTAACAAACGGCCAAGCCGAGTTTCAGGACTAAAACAATAAACAATATTACATACAGTAAAAAATTCAACACAACAGTAAAATTCAGTACAACAGTAAAATTCATATAAAACCAAGATGCATGATGACATATGCAAGGTTAATTCCTGTTCCAGACAAATGGAATAACAACTAATAAACATTTTCCATCTCTCATAATATCAGTAATTTTTCATATGTAATTTTCTAAATATCCTGATTTACATGGCCTGGGCTAGCCTGATTTTGTCAGGTCTTAGAAGCTAAACAAGGTTGGATATGGTTAGTACTTAGATGGAAAACCTCTAACGAAGTCCAGAGTTGCAATGCAAAGGCAGGCAAGCAATGGCTCTGAAAGCCCTATGAGGTTGCCATGAGTCAGCAGTGACCTGTCAGCACTTTTCTCCACCAATATTCAAAACATTCAGGGATGTATGAAATTGCAAACCTTTCTCTCTTGCAAAACTCCTGCTCCAACCCTTCCCAAGTTTTCCCCACTCAAAAATCCAAATTCAGGTAATTCTTTTACGCTACTGTGAAGTTTATTATACACTTGTTTGTATGTTTGTTTTTTGCTGTCTGCTGTAAGACCTCTTTGTAAAATACGAAAATGACTTCCTGCATGTGAAGCAGGTTAAAAATATATATATATATATATATATCCTATTTTCTAGATGTATAGATAGGGTACCACTATTTCTATCATTTTTATCTTTCTCCCTTATGGCAAACTAGAAGAAGGAATACTGATCTCTGTTTTGTAAATCAATGGTGCTTAAATAGGCCCTTACTTCCTTCCCTGCTTGGTGCTAGTAGATATTATTTCATGCAATGTGTCCTTTGTCCTCATCAGAACAAATGTTTCCATGCACAGGTCCCAGGAGGCTCCAGCTGCTGCTCTCCCCCTCCTCTAGTCTGTTCCCAGGCACAAATTTCTGCCTGAGCCTGCATGACTCTGAGCGTGCTGCCAGGGTATTTCTAGGCATTGCCTTCCCCCTGATTCCTTTTCTACAGCCTCTGGCTGAGCTGCCTGATTCAGCAGGGCCAGGACAAGGCTGTCCCTAGCCAGTGTCTATTCTGGGGTTGCCACCCCTAGACACTTGATCAACTTTGTTTTAATGAGCAGTTACAGTTTATGAACTATTGGCAGATTAGGCCAATTTCTCTTTCACCAATCAATGGCCGAGGACAGACTGGCAATTTGCCCCGGTAGCCAGTCACGGCAAAAAAAACCCGGATTAAACTATACCGGGTTTTCCCGTCCACACAGCGAGGGCCGCTGCCGGAAGATACGGGACGGAGGCGCGCGGGAGCGTTCAGACTGCCGCGCCGGAGGTGTGCAATATTCGCCATTTCCCCATTAATTCGGCTGTGGGTGTATGGGTGTATGTGCGCATGAGCGCTCATGCGCTCATGCGCATAAGCGCATTTTGCCGATTTTCTCTTTTTTTTGCCCTGCAATGCCGGCACCACATTGGGCAGTGGAGCGGAGCGCAGCCAATCACAGTGCTGCTGCCTCGTGCCCAACGCGGGTTGCTCCCGGCTTTTCACCTGCGCGTCCAGACTCCCCGGAAGCGGAGAAACGCGCGATGAACGCAGGCTTTTGGATTTGCGAAGGCTTTTATCAGGTGTTTTTTTTTAATCTGGCACTGAAGCGCGAGGGCTCCGGTAAGCTCCGGGTGGGGGACGCCAGGCAGATGTGCCTGTGTGAACATTCCATTTAATCCGATATTGAGTCATTGTCAGCCCGGGTCCCATCCCGGGGCAAATTGCCAGTCTGTCCTCGGCCAATGTGTATCACAGAATAAAAACAGCTCAAAACTATCAAAAAGGGTGCCTGCAATGCCGTGGTTATGTAGATAACCACCACTGGACATTGTCACTGAGGTATCAGATGAAAAAACAAAACTGCATAATCTCATTTGTGATTATATACTTAAAGGTCACCGTAAAGTTAATTATGAAAAAATTAAATTCTTTGCTATATGAAATCATTATGTACAGTCATAACATAACATAGAATACCACATTTTGACAGTGCTATTACATCCACCTAATCCCACTGACTTTAAATTACTTATAGGTGTATTGTTGAAGATCATAGGTAGGGTTGCCAGCCCCCATGTTGGGGCAAGGGTTCCCCTGCTTTTGGGGGCTCCAATCCACCACTGGCCAGCTGGCCAGCAGGGGAAGCTCCACCCCAAGCCCCACCACCAAGAGCAGCTACCTGTGGCCACCCCTCTACCTACCCTCCTGCAGAGATTTAAAGGGCTTCAGCTGATTATGGGGAGCACATGGCCCACTGATCAGCTGAAGGACCCTTTAAATCTTTCAGGAGGGAGGGAGAGGGGCTGTCGCCAACCACACCTCCACTTGCAAAAAGACACTTTAAAGGCAACAGAACAAAAAGTAGAGGGGTGGCTGCAGGTGGTTGCTCTTGGGAGCAGGGCTTGGGGGTGTCCCTGCCCACCCATGGAATGCCCCCAAATCCCCCTGCCAGAGCTATGAGGTGACCTGACAACCCTAATCACATGGGAAGACTCGGTCTGACTTTGACCACCCAAGAAAGTGCAAAGAAAAGTTAATACAATGAAAAATACCAAGCAGGGAATGATCACTGAGATCACAAAAGAAACAAAGACAGTCAATGAAAGTTTTCAAAACGTAAGGCCACAGAATAAATGCTCTACTTGATAAAATCTATCTGTTTTCTTCATTTGGGAATCAAAAAAGTGTGATGGCTGGAGATCCAGTCAAACCAAATGCATTTCAAATTGAATTGAACCTGAGCATTTCTTTTTGGCAGGATCCTTGGATAACGAAAAACTGTGGGTTGGGAATCAAGGAGAAAGAAAAAATGGGCTGCACCCAGCAA
This sequence comes from Gekko gecko, assembly GCA_029375565.1. Classification (NCBI taxonomy): domain Eukaryota; kingdom Metazoa; phylum Chordata; class Lepidosauria; order Squamata; family Gekkonidae; genus Gekko; species Gekko gecko. The sequence goes on along the minus strand of JAPDNY010000002.1, from coordinate 65,792,483 downwards.
TGCGCCAACAGAACAAAAAGGCAAAAATGCCAGGTGGTTGTTGATTGATTTATTATTGTACAAGGCTACCTAATTATGTGTTTGCTCCCTGATATCCAACTTGACACAAAAGAGCATTCAAAGGTTCATGGAGAATATCCAGGCCTTCTTGACACAGCAGGCAAAGGTATAATAGGTAAAACAAATCCAAACGAGTCCCCTATTAACCCACAAAAATGCAGTGTCAACAGAAAGAAGCAATGCTCTATTAAGATACTTCCCAGTTATCTTTTAAATCACATATATGCTACTTTTTCCTGCATCAGTACACAGGTGTTAGCAACTCAAATTTACACAAAAGTTACAGATTTTTTAAAAGAAGCCGTATCCCATGAGAATTCTCCAAAATGGTTAATGCCTCTTAGGATACATATCCCAGAGTCTGACAATATGGGACCAATAGAGTACTTAGGCCTTAAAGTGAGAATGAGTCAGCTCCTGAAAGACAAATGAGCTTGATGTCAGTCTGACATCGATACCGGGTAAGTTGGTGGAAACTGTTATTAAGGAAAGAATTAGTAGGCACATTGATGAACAAAAACTATTGAGGCAGACTCAGCATGGGTTCTGTAAGGGAAGATCTTGTCTCACTAACCTGTTAGTGTTTTTTGAGGGAGTGAACAAACATGTGGACAAGGGGGACCCAATAGATATTATTTACCTTGACTTCCGGAAAGCTTTTGATACAGTTCCTCATCAAAGGCTCCTAAGTAAGCTCAATAGTCATGGGATAAAAGGACAAGTCCTCTTGTGGATCAAAAACTGGCTTATAAATAGGAAACAGAGAGTGAGTATAAATGGGAAACTTTCTCAGTGGAGGGTGGTAAGCAGTGGGGTACCACAGGGATCAGTACTCGGTCCCATGCTTTTTAACTTGTTTATTAACGATTTGGAATTGGGAGTAAGCAGTGATGTGGCTAAATTTGCAGATGACACGAAGTTGTTCAGGGTGGTGAAAACCAGGGAGGATTGTGAGGCACTCCAAAGGGATCTGTTGAGGATGGGTGAGTGGGCGTCAACGTGGCAAATGGGGTTCAATGTGGCCAAGTACAAAGTGATGCACATTGGAGCCAAAAATCCTAAATATAAATACACGTTGATGGGGTCTGATCTGGCAGAGACTGACCAAGAGAGAGATCTTGGAGTCGTAGTGGATAACTCGCTGAAAATGTCTACACAATGTGTAGCTGCAATAAAGAAGGCCAACGCTATGCTGGGGATTATTAGGAAGGGAATTGATAACAAATCAGCCAGTATCATCATGCCCCTGTATAAATCATTGGTGCGACCTCATTTGGAATACTGTGTACAGTTCTGGTCACCACATCTCAAAAAGGATATTATAGCATTGGAAAAAGTGCAGAGAAGGGCAACTAGAATGATAAAAGGGTTGGAACACCTTCCCTATGAAGAAAGGTTAAAATGCTTGGGGCTCTTTAGCTTGGAGAAACGACGGCTGAGGGGTGACATGATCGAGGTTTATAAGATTATGAATGGGATTGAGCAGGTTGAGAAAGAAGTACTTTTCTCCCTTTCTCACAATACAAGAACTCGTGGGCACTCTATGAAATTGCTGAGCAGTCGGGTTAGAACAGATAAAAGGAAATACTTCTTCACCCAAAGAGTGATTAACATATGGAATTCACTGCCACAGGAGGTCGTGGCAGCTGCAAGCATGGACAGTTTCAAGAGGAAATTAGATAAACATATGGAGCAGAAGTCCACCAGTGGCTATTAGCCACAGGGTATAGAATGAGAACTCTCAGTCTGGGGCAGGTGATGCACTCTATTCTTGGTGCTGGAGGGGGCAGCAGTGGGAGGGCTTCTGGTGCCCTGGCCCCACTGCTGGACCTCCTGATGGCACCTGGTATATTTTGGCCGCTGTGTGACGGAGTGTTGGACTAGATGGGCCATTGGCCTGATTCAACATTGGCTTCTCTTATGTTCTTATGTTCTTATGTTGATGCAAAACCTAGGAAATGGTTGAGTCTATTTTGTGTCATTTTACCTAGGAATCACATCTTTTTTTCAATGAGAAAATAACATAATTTTCTGAACTTAATCTCTTTCTCTTTTTTTTTTTTAAATACAATTTATTATTGGATATATCACATGTTCATACAATTTAAACAAACCAATACCTATCCATTTTTCTTTCTCCCTCTCCCCCCAAACAAGGCTTCCCGCACTGCTCCAACCCCCTTGATATTTCTCTTATACAATTACATTTAAAAGGTAAAGGTTCCCTTGCTCGAAAGCCAGTCGAATCCGACTCTAGGGTTGCAGTGCTCATCTCCGTTTCAAAGCTGAAGAGCCAGCGCTGTCCGAAGACGTTTCCGTGGTCATGTGGCCGGCATGACTAAACACCAAGGTGCACAGAACGCTGTTACCTTCCCACTGAAGTGGTACCTATTTATCTACTTGCAATTTCTTGCTTTCGAACTGCTAGGTTGGCAGGAGCAATTACATTTACTACTAAACATATTTCTTTTACTAATGGTAACAATTCAAAGATCTAAGTCTCTTTCCACTTCTCCTCAATAGCTGTCAAAACAAATCAAACCACGTTTTACATCCCAAACTTAATCTCTTTCTCAACAACCTGAAGTGAAACCCTATACAGCTGATTCAATCTCTGTAGTCTTTCACGATGGATCTTTCTTTCTTTCCATTTCTCTTTAGAAATCAACTTCCTTTCTACATCAGGCTAAAACAGACTCCACCAAGACCTGGTCTAGATTTGTCCTTACCTGGGCTCCAGTACTGCAATTTATGGCTGAACGGGACCTCCTTCCATCAAATCCAAGTTATCATATGTGGCTTCATTTCTAATACAACCTTTGTTCTGACCCCCTGTTGAGATTCCTCTGATTGGATGGAGCTTCAATGCATCTACAGCTCATCAGTCTTGCCCTGACCTATTAGAATTCACCTGTCTACCCTAACCATCTTAAATTGATGTTATGTCCTTCAATGTTTATTGCATTATCAAACACATATTTTGTACTATGCCTCTTTACTATCTGTATTGTGTCTATAACCCTAATAAAGTTCTTTTGAAAATGGGGGGGTGGGGGATCAACTTTCTTCAAGTTGCATCTACTTTGGATACTTTCTTGCTTGCAACTTCATGGGTGACCTTTATATCCTAGGCAAATATGAAAGGTTTCTAATTGATCAACATAACCTGATTAACCTTTAATCAGCAATTGCAAATGGCCTTTGACTTGCATTGGAACCTGTGTTTTTCAGGCCATAAGTTGAAAAGAGGCATTTCTCTTTCATCAAGAAATTTACATTGTAGAATGACAGGTCAATATATAAAGGTCAAGATATTTCGTGTATCAGAATGAAATCTACTGAAAATAGTAAAAATATAAATATAACAACTGAATGGCTTCCACTTTTTCTGCCTTCTCACAGAATGCTTTGGATGTAGCCTACTACTATGCACCTACTGAAGTTGGCTGAACATTCTGCCCAACATATAAAGGAACCTTAAGATTCTGGAAGACCTTTTGTTTTTGGATGGATTATGGATCAATGTGGCTATCCATATCTTTTGCTTCAGTCTGTTTTTTGTTCTTTCATATATATAGAAAATCCTGAAATTACCAGAGTTTACATGTAACTTCTGGCACTGCAGACAACCACAGATATATAGTCACTGCAGTGTGAAGCTTTTTCATTTCTTTGAACATGCAAGGACCGTTCATCCAGCAACATTTATATCTGTGCATGCATAACCTGCAATATGCATTCTTGCTTGCAGAGAGACAGAACATCCAGAACATAAACCAAGCTCCTTCCATGACATCATTGAATGCCTGCAGTCCACTAATACTCCCCATTGCAATTAGTGAAAAAAAGCCCTTTATCTGGCAGATTTTTTTTAAATTACATCTTGTTAAATGCATAAAATGATTTTGTGGTTTAAACATTTACATTGAATCAGATGGCAATATTACATTTTTGGATATTGGCTATATTTTAACAGAAGCACACATGGCTACATCACTTTGATTTTTTTTGTTGCTGTTGTTGGCACATTAGTCCTTGGATTTCTCCAAGGTGACAGATTGTCATTAACATAAGGAGACTTTACATTCAAAATGGATCTTTTAAGCTTGGTTACATTTTGGAAGCATAAGCCTTGGCAATGTCATCACTGGAATTTTTGACATATTTTCACAGTCCTTTAACCCTAAAAGATTTATTTCCCCAAACAAAAATCTCACAGATCATTAATCTATTGTAGATTCAAATGTGTTTGGACAATGGGAGTGCAAAGTGCCCCTGGTGGGTTCCTTTCTGGTTCATTGCCATTCCAAATCCTTAAACTACAAGGTCCTTATTTCAGTGGGGATGCAGGATTGTGAGAAGAGGGAAGAAGAGCAGGCACCAAGAAGGGCCTAAGGTGTTCTCAAGATGCAGTTACTACTGTTATCTGTTAGCAAATCTCCACTTTGATCAATTTCTTGCCCTTTGTTAGCTTTTCATATCTGAACAGAATTCACCAGTAGTAGATAATATTGTCCTTTCTCTCTGATTCAATGAATATGACCTTGCTTTTGTTCTTCTTATCTGAGATCCAGTTTTCTGTTAAATTCCTTTGTACTTTTCCTTCCCATTCAATAGACTGTTCTGGTGTTATGAAACATTTTAAAAACAACTGTTCAACTGTACTCTTGAAACAGGTGAGACATTAAAGAAGATAAGATGAAACACGACAGAAAATACTGAAATGATCATAGCTTTTCATATATGTAGCTGGGGTTGGTCAGGTCCAGAGAGCTCAAATCCATACAACATTTGATATAGCAGTAAGGTTGCCAATTTTTTGACCAGTCATTGTTAGAGTTTCCTGGCCAGCTACCAAATGACAGAGGATTCACAAAGAAACAAGTCAATTGTTGCCTCTTCCTCTCCTCCCAATTTATTTCCCCCCATATATTGAGTATGCAAGCATACCACACAAGAGAAGTGTCAGGCTCTGTCAGTATTGGGAATTTGGGGCTGTAGCACCCTCCACTGGTTCCTTATTATGGGTCTCAGCCCAGGAAGACCCTCAGAAAAGGATGAAGAGGGCTGCCTTGATCTCTCTCTCTGAGGTCTCTCCCTCTCCCTCCCTTACAGTTTCCTTTCCCATGAGATCAGTCTGGCCCTTCCTCCTTGGCTTTCCGTGGGCTGGCACAATAAAGGATTTCCTGAGGTGGGTTGACTTCCATACTCCCCCGATGCCCTCCATTCAGGGACAGGCCCCTGAAGAGTGAAATGAATCTGGGCCCATGTTTTCCCTGGCTGGACCTTGCCTTCTCCTGCCCCACCCTCCCCTGAGGGTTTAAGAGGCTGTTTGATCTGCCTGCACAGGCCTCAGAAGACTCCAGCTGCTGGTGGCCTCTTCCTCTGGCCTGTTCTCTGGTGCAGCCCGCTGCCTGAGCCTGCCAGGCCCTGATGCTGCTGCTAGGGCATTTCAAAGTGTAGCTTCACTCTTGTTGCCTTCCTACAGTCTCTGAGCTCTCTCCTTAGTATTGCCTGGCTGAAGCTGTCCCCTGCCAGCATCTCCTCTGGAGCAGGTGAATGCAGGGGTGGGTCCACCAAGCCTGGACATGAGGTTTGGAAGGTGTTTGCAAACAGCACTGCATGTGCCAACTTTAGAACAGATCTCTTGGAGAACTCTTGAGTAAAAAAGCCCAAGCCTTTAGCCAAGAAATCTGCCAAAAGTCCGGGGCGGGGGGTGGGTGGAGAAATGAGGTAACAACTAGTTGGGGTGTGTTGTCCATTATAGCAACTAGGAAAAGTCCCAGTGAGTCAATGAACTGGGTCTGCCCCTCTGGTATGGTATCTTCTTGCAGAGTGAGACTCGCCTCAATGCAACCTGAGGCTTCCCTCATACTGTACCCAGCCCTGAGCAAGTTACCCACAGCTGTCAGTCACCACTAGCCCTCCATGACAAAGGCTTGGGTGGTGGAGGAAGCAGGCCCTTTCCCTGCCTTTCTTGGATTCTTTCTGATCACAAGGCAAGCCAGGACTTACCTAAATCTTCACTATATACTTGTCTACCAGTAGTGATCAGACAGAAGGTGTGGAAGGCAGTGCTCAGTGGCAGGAGCTTGTAAGCCTATGCTCTATGCCTTAGATGAACTGAATATTTCAGCACTTCATCCTTTTATTGCTAGGTTCTGACCATTGGCCTTACTGGGCTCCACCTACAGGCCCCATCATGGTACTGTTAATAAGTCTGTATGTCAGCTATAAAAAAATAGCCTGGTACTGATGACCTTTAACACAAGAGATGCTCCAATACCCGATGGTTTGGCTCATATCCTGTTCACATATTAGGAAAAAGGAGCCAAATTTTCAGTTTTCAGCTTGGTTGTTCATCAGTCTGTTCATGGATGTTTGGCTGGTTGCGTCATAGTATTGCTTCCTAACCCAGCAGTAGGGTGTAATTTTTGCTCATGTGCATTCTCATACAGCCTGACTGAGTTCTGTTACCTCCGGCCCTTGCTCTGTAACTCCACTCAGCAGGCGGTTGTTTAATGGACTATTAAATTAGTCAAAGATCATATAAATCAGTCATAAATAAATGCTGTATTTTAATAAAACCCTATCCTTTGTTGTTCATCAAAGTAATGCCTAATGATGCTAATGGCTGCTGAGCTGAGTGGTTTGATTAGCCACATCTTTGCACATGGGCAGCTTTGCAGAAATTCAATTCAAAACTTTATGGAAGCGATTCACAGTTGTTTGGCTTAAGCCAAAGAGGGTGATTAGCTCACATCTGATCATAAGTTACACTGTTGAAGAAGTCTGCGGCAAAATCAGCACCCCCCAAATTAATGGCAGGAGCTCAATTGTGTGCTTCCCACTAGCATGAAGTATTGCAAAGGTACCATTCTGAATTCTCAGGTCCAATGCAACAGAAAATAGAAAACACTATTCTGGAACAGCATGGCACTGTGTGACCTCGTCTAACCCAGTTTCAAAATATTGAAGACAGGCTGTCTCACGAACAGGAAACAGGTGATCAGAAATTGATTTTGGTTTTCCTGACTCGGAACTACTTTCCCCTCAATGTATTAAGGTCTTCAATAGATCCATTGGCCTTCTGCTGAAATCTTCTCTAGTTTATAGTCAGAGTGCATTGAAAAGCACAGACCTAGTACTGATGTTGGCACTCTACACTGGCTAGGATGATATGAACGAGCTCCACGTGCTCTAGTCTCTGCCATGGAGAGATGTACTTCCTCTTCTACCACCCACAGACACCAAGGCTTTCTTGATTATTTAAAAGGCTGAACTGCAATGAGTGAACTATTCAGCCTATGAGTATGAACACCTAAGAGACAACTCAACAGGTTAACTATGTTTGGGCAGTCTCACCCTGGCTTCAAGCCCAGAGTGCTCCATAGCTCCTTTTTTGCTTGTCCTTGCTTGTCCATTAAAACCATACAGAGAGAAGCTGACAGTCAAGGCCATTCCCCTACATCAGACAATATGAAAGTTCAGGGATTTATCAGAAAAGAGTTCTCTTCCCAGGCACTTGGATCACATGAACCAAATTGTCCAGTTTGGTTATCTAAGCCTATCCTAAAATACCTCAGGGTGCTTGCCAATTAATTAACATATCAATGAGCCCACACTAAACCTGCCACCTTAGTAAGGGCCTTACCAGTCTACTCTGACAAAGCCTACTTAATTCTGAAGTCCTCCCTACAATACAGTATGAAACAGGTGAAAAAAGAACCAACTCGAGGCTAACTGGAGACAGACACCCCCCCCCATTCCTGTTTGAAACTCAGAAATGAGCAGCAAATCCTACACTATACTTAGAGGGTAGAACAGCTCATCCGGCTAAAAGGTGGGCAGATGAAAGACTGCTGGCTTTCAATAGCCAGTCTCATGTGCACCCTTGATTGTCTGGAAACCATTGTGCTATTCTACCCACCCTATAGTCTGAAGCCTTCTCTTTTCAAAGTGAGGGGACACCAAAATCTTAGTGAAAATAGGAACTGATCTTCCATTAAAGCATCCACTTATTTATTTATTTGGCAGGCAGACTCAGGGCGAGTAACAATATAAAATACAACACATTTAAAACCAAATTAAAACAACAGTATAAAATGCCATTCTCCTAAGTACCATGTCAGTTCTGATAGAACCATATCAACAGTGGTGGAAGATTTAAGATGTTAGGGTACAGGCTGCTGGTGGGTTCGGCCACAAAAGGCCCTGCTGCCTCAACCAAAAGCCTGGTGGAAGAGCTCCATCTTACAGGCCTTGCAAAATTGTAGTAAATCCCACAGGGCCTTGATCTCACTCAGGAGCTCGTTCCACTGGGTGGAAAAGGCCCTGGCCCTGGTTGAGGCAAGTCGGATGTCCCTGGGGCCAGGGACTACAAAAGATGTTGATTAGTTGAACTTAGTGCTCTACTGGGCTCATATGGGGAGAGGCAGTCTCGAAGGTATGCTGGTATTTTTATCAATGATCTGGATGAAGGGGTAGAAAGGCTACTCGTTAAATTTGCTGACGATACCAAATTGGAAGAAGTAGCAAACACTAAAGAAGATAAGAGTTAAAATTCTACAAGACCTGAATACTCTGGAGAAGTGGGCAGTTGTGAACAGGATGCAATTCAACAAAGATAAATGTACAGTATTACATCTTGGCCACAAAAATATCAAGCACAAATACTTGATAGGGGATATGTTTCTAGGGAGTAGTGTATGCAAAAGAGATCTTGGGGTAAGAGTGGACTGTAAACTAAATCTGAGCAGTCAGTGTGATGCGCTGGCAAAAAAGGCTAATTCAATCTTGGGTTGTATTAAAAGGGCCATAGCATTGAAATTACAGGAGGTCACAGCCCCTCTGTATACTGCCTTGGTCAGGCCGCACCTGGGATACTGTGTGCAGTTCTGGAGGCCTCACTTCAAAAAGGATGTGGGCAAAATCGAGAGGGTGCAGAAGAAAGCAACAAGGATGATCAGGGGTCTGGAGACTGAGCCCTACGAGGAAAGGCTAAAGGCCTTGGGAATGTTTAGTTTGGAGAAGAGGAGATTGAGCGGTGTTAGATATGAGACTCAGGCAGCAACTCGTTTAACAGTGAAAACAGCTTTATTTACAGAGGTAAGAGCAGGATAGGATGACAGCAAAACTGTGGAGCAACAGGTTCCTTTTTAAACAATCCGGGCTTGCTAAACCATGCCCATTAGTACAGTAAGGACCAATCAGAGTATTTATATAAAAACAAATCATATCGTTTCCCTCCTGCACATATCTTGTATCCTGATTGGACAGCGGTGCAGAGTGTCCAATCAGATGGCATAGTTTTGGATACCAGGCTTTCAATGGGAGCTGGAATCAAGCTCCTACATTTATGTATAGCAATACATAACAAGGGGGAACATGATTGCTCTCTTTAAATATTTGAAAGGCTGTTATTAGGAGGAGGGCAAGAAGCTGTTCCAGTTGGCAGCAGAGGATAGGACCCAAAGCAACGGGTTTAAATTACATGCAGAAAGGTATCGGCTGGATCTTAAGAAAAACCTTTTCATGGTCAGAGTAGTTCAAAGGTGGAATCAGCTGCCTATGGAGGTACTTAGCTCCCCTTCACTGACAGCTTTCAAGAAGAGGCTGGATGAATATTTGTCAGAGATGCTTTAGGCAATAGGCAGGGAGTTGGAGTAGATGGTCTGTATGGCCCCTTCCAACTCTACGATTCTATGGCCCCTGTCCATATAAGGGCCTATTCCAAAAGCATCAGTCTTGAGCAAACAGAAACTGTACAAGAAGAGGAAGAAGGTTTTGGAAAAGAGAGTATCTAGTGTGTGTGGTACTGTTCACAGGATCCAAGCCTATGTTAGCAGTCTGGATTTATAACTTTCATACTTTTTTGCCTAATTGGGGCAAGAGGGCTCAAAATGCCTGTGAAGTATCTCCAGCACACTTACCAGTTGAAACATCATGCAAAAGTGGAACAGTAAATGGCTGAACATGTGCATAGCACACAGGGGAAAAAGGCTGAGAGATAGCGTTCTTTACTGAGCCAGGATTTCTATCTCTTCCATATTCTGCACCAGAATCTCCCTTATTTAGCTCGTTATCTTGTTCTCTGCAACAACCAGCCGTGTGTGTGTATGTGTATATATATATATATATATATATATATATATATATATATATATTGGTTTCTAGGGCAACACATTACTTCACCTCCCCCATCATTTGCCTGTCAGCCCGAGTATTCACAGCTCCTTATAGATACACAGAATTCTTAAACGAGCAATTGCTTTTTGTTGCTCAGAAATTATTCTCACCCATCAAAAGGCATAACCTCAAAGGACCCAGTGATCAAATCTAAATAAAAGCAATATTTTCTGCAAATATATCATTTTACACTGGGTCCAGAAACTCTTTGATAAGATTTCTAATTTTCTCTACAGTAAGAAAAATTATTTAAGGGAGATATTGTCCTTTTCTTAGGCAACAATTTCAAATCCTCTCGATAGTGCCCTCTGGCACTCAGTTGCTTCTTCTTGACTTTCTTCTGCCTGGAAATAAAAATGGTATTTTCCAGGTGGGGGGGTGGAGTTGTAATAATCTTAGATGGTATGGCTTTGATCAAAGAAAGACACAATGTTCCTTCTGTATGCAATCAGTTGTTAATCACAATATATTTAAAGGGCTAAGCTTGCCATAAAGTATCATTGGATCCAGTTGGGTCTGGCACAGATTTGTTTCCTGACAGCAGCATCAAAAATGCAGAATAATATTATCCAGTGTTGCTGCTGATTGTTCAAAAGCTGTTAAAATATTTGGAAATTAGAAAGCTACAACTGAGAAAGAAAAGCTTTTTTCTCATTGTGAAAACTTTGGGCGATTCTGCATTGGCTTTTCCCTCCATTGTTTTACCAAACCTATGTTGGAACAGAAATTCCCCTCTGCATTGCATGCTGCTGTCACTTTCTTTGATCATTAGGTTTTATGGTACCCTCTACACTGCATGGCACTTTCACTTTCTTTGGTCATCAAGTTTTATAGTACCTTCTACACAGGGGTCTTTTCGTAGAAGAACAGCTGCAGGAGCTCATTAGCATATGGTATGCTAATGAGCTATTAGGCTATTAGCATATGCCACGCCCCCTGACATCACCAGAAGTGATGTAAGAAGGGGAAGCAAAAGGGGGCGGCATCTTCAAAAGCCTCCCCTTCCCCGGCTGGCCTGGGTGGGGGAGCTAAGAGAGAAGGGGTTTAAAGTTTAAACTTCTTCTCATGAGAGTTGGGCCACAGAAGGAGGAAAGAGGGAAGGAAAGAGAGAGTGTAGAGAGAAGGAAAGAGTGAAAGAAAGAGGGAAAGAAAGAGAAGGAAAGGGGAGGGAAAGAAAGAGAGGGAAGAAGGAGGGAAACAGGGAAAGGAGGAAAAAAGACAAGAGAAGAAGGCGGGAAAGAAAGAAAGAAAGAGAGAAGAGAAGAATGAGGGAAAGAGGAAAAAGAAAGAAGGAAAGGAGGGAATGAAAGAAATTTGGCGGCAATTCAGCCCCATTATATCCTATGGGCCATTGAAGTCAATGGTGAAAACATAGGGTATATTCTGGGGGCTGGAGGGGAGGGGTTGGATGGAGAAGATCCAAACTCACAGGATAGCTGTTGGAGCCTCTCCCCAAGATACCCACCAAGTTTCGAGAACATTGGATCAGGGGGTCCAATTCTATGGGCCCCTAAACAGGTTGCCCCTATTCACTCCATTGTTCTCTATGGTGGGAAAAAAGTAACTTTTTTCCCACCATAGAGAACAATGGAAGGAATGGGGGTAACCTGTTTGGGGGCCCATAGAATTGGACCCCCTGGTCCAATGTTCTTGAAACTTGGTGGGTATCTTGGGGAGAGGCTCCATCAGCTATCCTGTGAGTTTGGAGCCTCTCCCTCAAACCCCCTCCCCTCCAGCCCCCAGAATATACCCTATGTTCTCACAATTGACTTCAATGGCCCATAGGATATAATGGAGCTGAAATTGACATTCGGCTGCCTGAAAGACTCCCCGGGACGCCGGCTGGGGGCGGGGCTTGGCTCCTGAGCTCCTGGAGCTGCGCTCCGGTGGGCTCCCCCCCAAAAAGACCCCTGCTTCTACATAGATTTATGGCTGTTCAGGGGTGCCTTTGCAGTCAGTACAGCCTTGCCCTGAGATATTCAAATGTTGTTTTGAGTTGCACCTTTGGTAAAACAATGGAGGGAAAAGCCAATGCAGAATCACCCATAGAATCAATTCCGATCCCCCCTTTTTTGGTGCAAGGAAATGGGTTTGTAAGAATATCACTTCCAACATATCAATGTGAACCCTGATTGCCATGGTTAAATGGCTGAGACTGAACAAGGTGAAAGGAAGTCCAGATAAGACAAAGGCAATGCTGGGTGGGAAGGCTGTGATCTTGAAGGACCGTGTGCTTACCCCATTCATTGGTATAAAGCTGGCACTAGCTGACTCAGGAGCCTAGGGTTATATAGAATCCAACACTATTGCTAGAGAAGCAAGTTAATGCAGATGCAAACAAATGCTTTCTTCCATTTTCTTTTATCCTGGAAGAGGGCTCCCTAGTTCGAACTGACCAATTTGGCCATGTGGATCCATGCCATGATGACCTCGAGGCTATAGTAATGCAGTCTTCATGGCTGTAATTCTACACAGCTCCATTTGGTACAGAATGCTGCCACTTGGTTGCTTTCGTGAGATGGGCAGAGTATGTATATTATACCCATTCTACTGTCACTCTATTGTCAGTTACTGGGTTCAAGTCAAGGTACCACAGAAGAAGACGAAGACGAAGACGAAGACGAAGACGAAGACGAAGACGAAGAAGAAGAAGAGGAGGAGGAGGAGGAGGAGGAGGAGGAGGAGGAGATTGGATTTATACCCCACCCTTCACTACCCAGAGGACTCTCAGGATGGCTTACAATCTCCTTTCCCTTCCCTTCCCCACAACAGACACCCTGTGAGGGAGATGGGGCTGAGAGATCTCTTTCGAGAACTGCTCATGAGAGAATAGCTGTGAAAGAACTTGTAACTGACCCATGGTCACATAAGCAGCTGCATGTGGTGGAGTGGGGAATCAAACCCAGTTCTCCCAGATTACAGTCAGTGCACTGCATCAAACTGACTCTCAAAGGCCTTTGGATGTTTAGGGATGGGCATGAATCAGGAAAATTCAGTTTGGTTTGTGGTTCATCATTGAACCATGAAGCAAACCCCAAACCAGGAGGCTCATTTATGAACCAAACTGGTTTGTGCTATTTGTGGCCCTGTAAACCTTGTTGAAAGGGCTACAATCCCTTTAAACAGAGTTTGCAGCAAGCCCAAAAAACAGCTGAGTGGAACAGCTGTTTTGGGCTATCTTCTGCAGTTAACTTAAACTTAAACTGCAGTTCCTTTAAACTTTAAACTCTACTGCAGAAGACAGCCTGAAAAACAGTGGCAGCAGAAAGAGAGGAGATCCCCAGGAAGAGACTTCCCTTCCACCTTTCTGCTGGCAACAGTAAGCCACAGCCTGCAGAAAGAGGAGAGATTCCCTGGGAAGGGACTTCCCTTCCACATTTTTGCTGGCCACGGCAAACCACAACCAGCAGAAAGGGTGGGGGGAGATCTCCCAAGAAGGGGCTTCCTTTCCACCTTTCTGTAGCTGCAGTGAGCCATGGGCAGTGGAAAGTGTGTGTGGGGGGGAGATCTCCCAGGAAGGGAATTCCCTTCTCTTCCATAATTTGTGGTACTTCATCCCAGTTTTCCAGTTCACAAACTTTGGTTCACAAATCCCGAACAGGCCAAAATTCATGATGAATCCATGCCTAGTTTGGACCCTCTTATCTACAGGAACACTTCCTCTGCTATGCTCTACCATAATAAATTTGTTCATCTGTGCAAGGCCTTCTACAGGTGCCACCCTACATATAGGTAAGAGTGATAGTTGCCCATACATGAGCATTCTCTGTTATGGCCCCCACCTTGTGTCACTTATCTGGCATTCCACAACCTATGCAAAACAGATTTGTTCAGGAGGATGTTTACGGGGCAATAATATAATTTAATGGTTCATGAAAGCACTTGGTGCCAGCTTGGTGCAGTAATTAAGAGTAGTGGACTCTAATCTGGAGAACCAGGCTTGATTTGCCACTCCTCCACATGAAGCCAGCTGGGTGACTTTGGGTCAGTCACAGTTCTCTCAGAACTCGCTCAGCTCCACTTACCTCACAGGGTGTCTGTTGTTGGGAGAAAAAGAGGAGGTACTTGTAAGCCACTTCAAGACTCCTTTGGGTAGTGAAGAGCGGGGTATAAAATCTCCTCCTCCTCCTCCTCCTCTTCTTCTCCTTCTTATTTATTATAAAGAAAACAGAACTGTACCCTAAGTCAGTGGTGGGCAAACTCATTAGTCAAGAGAGCCAAATATCAACAGTACAACGACTGAAATTTCTTTTGAGAGCCAATTTTTTTAAACTTAAACTATATAGGTAAGTACATTGTTATTAACTTAGGCCCCAGTCATATGGGCCAGAAAACGCAGGAGGGAGGCGTGGCAGTTCGCCACGGAGCAAAATAAGGCATGGTAGCCCGATCACACGGGCCACCGGGTTGCCATGCTCCAGCCCCAAGTGCCGATCACACCATGCTGCTGAGCGTGGCAAAAAAGCGGCGCAGCAGACCACGCAAGCCGTGCGGTTGCAAAGTGCGCATGTGCTGTTGGGGGGGGGCGCTGCCGGTGTCTTGCATATGCGCATGCCTCATTCAGCGTTGGTGCGCATCCCATGGAAACTTAAAACATCCAGAAACCCCGGGACATGGGCCAGTGTCGGAAGCCACGGAATACTGGCACTCCTGTGATCAGACGCCGGCCTTTGCCCCGGGGTTTCCGGAAACTAGTACTTCGAACCTAGTAGTTTTTTACTCCGCGTTTTCAGAGGGAAGCCGCGGGTTGGCCATGGGAGCACTACAACTCCCAGATGTGCTCGTATGATCACGCACGGAAAGTCCACGGGGCTCCCGTGCCTTCAGCGGGGCAAATGCTCCGTGTGAACGGGGCCTTTATTAGGGCACTGCTAAACTGGCCTTTGCTAAAAATGTCCTCAATCTGATTGAGGTACGTTCGCTGAGGTCGACCCCTTCCAACTCTCCCATCCACACTTGTCTTGTATACTTGTTTCATCTCCTTTCGTTCTTAATATCCTATTGTACCACAAAAGTATGCTAGCACACTTGGTGTCTGTCCTACAGCTTTGGAATTCACTTCCTCTACATTATCACCAAGGTTTGGGCCTTAACATTTTCCAGAAGTGCTTTAAATCCTTGCTTGGGATGGCTTTTAATAGCTGACTTCTATACAGTATTGTAATATTCTAAATGCCTATTTTATTTTTTAGATTGATGTAATTATTTTAAACTGGCACAAACCCCTCTGGAGGGGGTTCATTAAGAACTGTATTTAAAAAAAAACTGTAATAAAAATGTCAAAATACTACAGAAATGAAGAGCTATTATTTATTTATATATATTTTAAAAGGATTTATGTCTTTCAACCTGAAGGTTTCTGAGTAAACCATTCTACTCAGAAGTGTCCCATTTTTTTCACTCTCCAGGGAAGTGGTTTAAGGATTGCAGGCTGAGATGGTTAGTATTGTTGCCTTGATTGCTAATGGGAAAATGCAGCACCAATGTAGCATAATGAAGGAATCCCCTTTATTTTGAAGAAATACTTCAGATGTGAGCCACTGACTCACTTTTGCAAATGCAGAGACAGAGGAAAAGGACTCTAAGGACTCTTCTGCAGTGTCCAGCTGATTTGGACCCCCTCCCTCCCTCCTTCCTCAGGCATGCTCTTTCTCCTTCTGTAGTGTATCCACGGAGAAACGTGGACTCGGGGCAACCATGTGCTCGGACCAGTTCGGACCAGTCTGCCACGCGGTCAGGCAAAGGGCCTGAGCTTCGTTCCTTTAGACAATAGATTGTAGGCTCCTCGCATTCTTCCAATCAAGGAGCCCGGGGTAACTCAGTTAACTGTAAATAGCAAATCACGGGTGTTGTGTGTGTTTGGGGTGTGGGTTCACTTGGGAATAAAAGCCGGCCTGCGAGCCGGCTTAGTTGTCTTGTTCTTGATCTAATAAAGTATGTGAGAGCTGAAATCACTCGTCAGTCTCAGTACTTTTCACCTTCACTCAAACGTGCACACAGGCATTTTCCCTGTCTTTCACACAGATATACAGGCACACACATACACACACGTTCTTTTTCTTTCCACCCACCCCCACAGGCTGTTTCTCTTCACAACTCAGACATATATCGGGGCTTGCGCTTTCTCTCCCTCTCTCTCACACATACACGTTCTCAGGCTTTAAAAAAAAACAAAAAACTCCCTCAATTTCTACCAGAAACTTTACCTGTGCCCTAGGAAAGCTCCTCAGAAATGTGAAAGTTGAAAAGCACATGGTAGCTTACATTTCTAAAGTAAGAGTGGGGGAGAAAGACTGTAAAAAAGTGGCAGCCAAATGGGGAAAGCGGGGGGGGGGAGTTTGCTAAGGAATCGATGCTTAGCTTTCCTGGGCAAGCAGGCTTCCTTACCATTCTGTGTGCGTGCGTGCGTGCGTGCGTGCGCGTGGGAAAGCCAGTCTCCACGTGCAGCCCTCCAGCTCCTCCATGCTGAACACAGGGGAGGTGGGGAGTGGAGCTTAGCTCCCAGAACTTCCTTTCCTCCCAGTCCCAAACCAGCCAAACTTAAACCCTCCGCTTTCAAAATGGAGGGGGTGGCAAGGGCTGGTTGTTCGGTGGGGGGCTGGAAGAGTTTGGGGAGGGGGCTTTAGCACCTCAGCCCCCCCGAACTTGATGCCTATGGAGGGGGAGGGGGGAGGGAGAGGGAAGAGCCACACTCAAGGGGCGAAAGAGCTGCATGTGGCTCGCAAGACGCAGTTTGCCGACTGTGGCCCTATGTCATTGTACATGCAATGTATTAACTGTAGCCTATGTCATCGTGCATGCTATGTTTTATCCATTTGTTGTTTGTATGGGTGAGTTCAGACTGGCAGTTGGCCCTGAGGGAGGTGCATTTCAGCAACATTTCACAAGCAGATTAAAGGGGGCATTCACACAGGCACATCTGTCCAGCATTCCCCAGCTGTATTCAACCCATCTTGTAATGCTTCGTTCCTGATTTAAAAAGATACCTGTTAAAAGTGGTATCAAACCCCAGAAAGTGTGTCTAACCCACATATATCCCACACCAACAGTGTGAACGCTAAAATCCGCTATTTTGATTGTGTGATCATGCGCATAAGCGCTCATGCGCATAAGTGCATATCTCCAGATTAGCGAAACAGAAAGCTGCGTGTTACAGCTGCGCCTTCAGGCCAACAGTGTGAACGCTCCCTCGAGCCTCCTCCCTGGTATGCTCCAGCATCAGTCTGCTCAGTGTGACCAGGAAAACCCGGAACAACAAACCCGGGGCTTTTTTTCAACTACTCGCTCCTGCTTCAAACTGCCAATCTGGATTCAATCTATTATACTGTGGTTTGGTGCTGTGGTTAAGTGTGCAGACTGTAATCTGGGAGAACTGGGTTTGATTCCCCACTCCTCCACTCATAGCTGCTGGATGACCTTGGGCAAGCCATAGTTCTGTCAGAGGTGTTCTTGAAAACAGCAGTTTCTGTCAGAGCTCTCTCAGGCCCACCTACCTCACAGGGTGCCTGTTGTGGGGAGGGGAAGGGAAAGGTGTTTGTAAGCCATTCTGAGACTCTGAGTGAAGGGCAGGGCTTCCTGATGCTTAGAAAATGCACCTTACAGGGAGGCTTGAACTATCTTGATTTGATGACTTACTACAAATCAACATTACTGATTCCCATAATCAAAATGCTATGTGGTGGTACACAATTTGACTAGGTTCAACAACTCACCCCTCTACTATCTCCATTAACAATACAAGAAATCATATGGGTGGAAGCTTGAGCACTTACAAAATTGGGACTCATGTAGATCTCTCCTTGTCCTGAAATACTCTCAATTTTCCTCCTTCCTCTTTCAAACCTGGTTTCCTCCAGGGAATGATGCGGGCTTAGCTAACATCTAGAGACTAGCTAAAACATCTTGTCTACTGGACATCTCAACTACAGAGGGTCTATTACCAAAATTGGCCTTGGAAGAAAAAATAAAAACTAACATTCCCTGGTTTTTCTACCTATGATTAGGTCATACACTACAGCACCTTGATTTCTCCCAAATTATTTCCCAAGTCACCTCTAACTCTTTTTGAAAAATTATCAGTTTGGCTCAGCAACACTCTAAAGAGTTAATTACGGCAACATATGACATCTTGATCCATCAAGATGGTGACAAAGCCTCTGAGACATCAACACCATTGGCAAAATGATTGTAGCTCTACCATCACTGTGACCAGACAATGGTCACAAGTCTAGTCCTCCAAACTATTGACTTCACCAGTCATTTCAACAAAATTACAGTCATACAAGATCATCTCCCATTGGTACCTAACACCTGAGAGACTCTCCAAAATGACATCCACACATTCTCCCATGTGTTGGAAGAAATGCAGAGAAATGGGAACTTTTGCCCATTGTTGGTGGCAATGTAAGCATCTACAGGTATTTTGGAGTGATGTTCTATCTGAAATAAAACTCATCACAGGATATGACATTCCACTTGTCTCAACATTACTTTTTTCTTGACATATGGAAATCGCCTTATATACCAACTGTCCAACAAGAGCTGATCACTAGCCTCATAGTAGCGGCTAAAGAGTCAAGCCCCCACATGCTCAAGCTGGTATAATAAAGTCTGGGACTACTTCATCTTGGAGAAAATTACTGATTGTGTATATCAGTCAGAATTCTATCACAAACCTACTAACTTTGTGGGAAAATGGCTCCCCTTTATGGAATTCTTCATGGCCTCTGACCTCCAACCTTGCAACCCTGCTTATTTGAAATTATTATTATCTCTAATTACTAATATAGTATATTAATCACAATGTCTAGTTGTACTTAGATTTAGAGTCACTGTGATTTCCTATACACAGTTTCCCTCTCAAAAAACATGCCTTTTACTATACTATTCAATATGGTTAATAGTAATGTTAGAATTCTTCTCATCTTGTTTATTGAGCTGTCACTGTTATTATGCTTCTTACAAAACTTCACATATATCTTTATTGAGTTCTGGTCAATAAAAATTACAAAAAATAAAATTTTTAAAAAGCGTGAGAACTCTAATCTTGGAGAACCAAGTTTGATTCCCTACTCCTCCACTTGTAGCTGCTGGATGACCTTGCATAAGCCATAGTTCTGTCAGAGCTGTTATTTTTTTTAAAAAAAATATTGCTTTTCCACTACACATACTACGAGGAAAGGGGAAAAGGGGCTAAGACTAAAATACAAAGCTAAAGCAAGGATCATCTTTCATAAATGTATAAAAAGCTTATTGTATTTCCCAACCTTAGAGTAAATTAAAAAATATAAGAGGAATATAACTGTTTAAGATTAATATAGAATTAAACTAAAGCAAGCATATTTAGCCAAAATAGATGTAAGCCAGTTTCTCATATAACAAACAGATAAAAGACTTTCATAGCTGAACTACATATTATTTTGCATATTTCTTATTTTTCTTGTGTTTGCTCCTGCCATAGGTCAGTCTAACTTTGAGGAATTTTGGAGCAGCTGCTCCTTTTTCTTCATTAGAGTCCTCTGAGGATTTGTCAGTTGTGCTTCCACTGCCTCCCGATTCATGTTCATTTTCTTCTTCAATTTGTTTAGTGTCCTCTGTTTTCCCTTTTTCTTTGGCTGTTGTTTGATGTTTCTCCATGAAAGCCTTTGCTTTTTGTACAGTCAATCTTCTCTTTCTTATCCTTGTAGCTGAACATAAGACCTTCCGGAAATATCCATCTGTAGGGAATGGATTGTTTGCGTAAAAAAGAAGTTAGATTAACTGTCTCTTCCACTTTCGTATTTCAAATGGAATGTCTTTTAGTATTCGGATTTCTTCAGGATTATCCCATTAGTAGCTTTTAGGATTGTATCTCTTGTTGATCTCTTGGAGAACTTAACAAATACTTCACCAGGCAGTTTATTTTTCTTAATGAAATCTGGGTAGTTCAATAAACCATATCCATATTGCTTTGTATCAGTTCCGCTTTCAAATCTGACACTGGTGCCAATGCTTCACTTAATATCTCTTGAAAGTTCTCCCCTTTTTGTTCTGAGATACCCTGGAACCTCAAGACATATAATGATTTCTTCATTTGAAATTGTAGTAGCTGCTCCTTGTCAGAAATCTGCTCTTTTTCTACCACCTCCAGTCTCTGGTTTATCAAATTCATCTTAGCTTCAACTTGTACAACCATTTTGTGAGTTTCTTCTGTCTTGGTAGTTGTTTCTTTCTGCTGTTTCTGAAGATCATCAAATTTACTGTTGAGATTAGTCATCTGGTCCAGCAGAGGGTGCAAAACCATAGTTAACATGTTTGGGAAGTCAGCAGGCACTTCTGGCTTGTGTCTTGATGACTGTGAGCTGGCAATTCCTGGAGAAGGATTCTTTTTCGGTGCCATTTTATCTCCTCGTAGAGACATTGTTTACATAAGAAAAAGTTCATTTGGACACTCTGAAGGTCTGTTTATTTAATTACGCTCTGAACTGGTCTATACCGTCTTTGGCTATGTTGATTTTCAGCATCAACCGGCTC
This sequence comes from Gekko gecko, assembly GCA_029375565.1. NCBI lineage: Eukaryota > Metazoa > Chordata > Lepidosauria > Squamata > Gekkonidae > Gekko > Gekko gecko. The sequence goes on along the minus strand of JAPDNY010000002.1, from coordinate 65,771,723 downwards.
TTTGCCATTCACTTTATGCGCCATGATTTTTTCCCGGGGGGGGATTCCCCACTCCTCCTCCTCTACTGATTTGGATTAGGGCTTTCAGGCGGTTGATCGTTTCTCCACTTAGTTAGTTAAAAATGCTCAAACTCACAGTTCATCCCAATGGTTGCTTCAGGGGCTGGATGGGAGCAACAAGGTGCTAGATCTCTTGCTCGCTTTCTCCGGCATGCGCCTCCGCATCCATGATTGGCTTGTGGTGGTGGGACCTATAAGGGCAAAGGGGAGCCTCAATTCTTTGGCTGCCACCTTAGCAGAGGCACCCTTCATGTCCCAAGCTACGAGCCTCCTACAAGGGCTCTTGGGGGGCCCAGAATCATCTGGGACCCCTACCATCTGTGGCAATAATGGGCTGCTCACATCAGAGCAAGATGGAGCATGCTCGTCCAGCAAGTTGCCAAAACTGGAAATCCCTGTCAGAGCTGTTCTTGAAAAACAGCAGTTCTCTCAGAGCTCTCTCAGCTCCACCTACCTCACAGGGTGTCTGTTGTGGGGAGGGGAAGCAAAAGGAGTTTGTAAGCCTCTCGAAGACTCTGAGTAAAGGACAGGGTATAAATCCAATCTCTTCTCTTCTTCTTCTTCGAGGAAGTTCCAAGGCTGCTCAGGTAGTAGCCATTTCTCTGCTTGACCTCAGCCAGGTCTGCTCCCTGCACCTCTATCTCCCCCACCTAGCCGCCCAGCCTTGACCATGCCAGCCCTAGCTGTGAAAGGGAAAGCCACACCAGCCCCAACTGTAATGGGGGAATCCACACTGGCCATGCTGGTGATGAGGGAAGTTTCAACAATGATAGAGGAAGCTGTACTCTGGCCAAACCGGCAACTGGGGAAGTGGGGAGTTGGGTAAACTCTGGCAGAGGAGATACATTGTCTGCAGAAGTGCAGTCAACAGATCCTTTGTTTTGTTTTGATTTAACCCCTACCCCATTTTTGAAGGTTTCAGATATTTCTGCAAACCAGGTGGTGGTGGTGGTATCACAAGTTGTACATGACTGGTTAAGACTCATCAGTTGTGCTTAAATCACTTATCAGTTAAATTGATGGAGTCTAAAAGTGCTTAGCTTTGGCTGTATCCTTCCTAAATATAAGAAAGTAGCTTATGATGGCAAACCAAAATGCAACATAAACTGTTCTTTTAAAGTATTTTTAACAAGTGACTGTTGTTTAAAAATATTTGTTAAAGTATTGTTGATAATTGCTTCAGCTAGATCAGGGAAAGTATTCACTTTTTAAGTATTTGTTGTCGGGAGTGTATCCCTTGATAGGCAAGTAAACAGGTCAAACAAACTCTTTCATTCATTTCATACCTTAAAGTTTGGTAAGAAAAACAGCAAACTTCAATAGTTCAGCAAAGTTATATCTCAAAAATGCTGTCTTTAAAATTGTCACTCATAGAGCTCACACTGGGCCTAAGCTGCCTTCAGGCATGGACAAGTAACTCCTACTGTGTTTAACGAGAATTGTGCATATTTATGAAAGGGGAAAATCTGACCCATTACAATGCTCTCTGCCATTTTCAACAAAAGACCAACAGCTATCAGTCTCAGAAGAAAACATCAGAGTTACTATTCCTAGGCTCCAAAAAAAATCAGAAAAACCTATAGTATTCTCTTTAGCCTGGCAGTACACCTGTGTGTGTGTGTGGGTAGATGTGTATTATAAAAATATGAAATCATAACAACTGAAGTTCAGACCCTTAGTTTTAAGCTAAATTGGCAACTGTATTTTTCAGAATAAAGATACTTCTTTTCTACTTCAGTCCTCTTGGGGAATTATGGCAGTAATATTTGTTCAAAGTAACATAAAAGAAGGTGGAAATTAATGATTAAAACTAATAATAAAGAAAACACAGAAACAAATGAAGAAGCCACTAGTTCATAAGGATCTTAAAAAGATGTGATGGAGGGGGAACAACTAGGGGTGTGCAAAAAAACTGGGGTAAATAGAACCTGAAACATATTGGTATTTCCCAATATTCCTACAACATAGGAATTCAGGAAATGATTGGGATGCCAAATTTGTTCCGCTCCATTATACCCTTTGGGGACTGTCCACTCAGGCATGGCTTGGCTTTGCAAAAGTCATTTAAAGGGAGGAGGAGGAGGAGGAGGAGGAGGAGGAGGAGGAGGAGGAGGAGGAGGAGGAGGAGGAGGAGAAGGAGAAGGAGAAGGAGAAGGAGAAGAAGAAGAAGAAGAAGAAGAAGAAGAAGAAGAAGAAGAAGAAGAAGAAGAAGAAGAAGAAGAAGAAGAAGAAGAAGAAGAAGAAGGGGAGGGGGAGGGGAGGGGGAGGAAGAAGAGTTGGGTTTATACCCCACCCTTCACTTGGAGTCTCAGAGCAGCTTACAGTCACCTTCCCTTCCTCTCCCCACAACAAACACCCTGGGAAGTAGTTGAAGCTGAGAGAGCTCTTGAAAGAACTGCTCTTGAGAGCTCTGAGAGGACTTTGAATGATTCAAGATCACCCAGTTGACTTCATGTGGAGAAGTGAGGAATCAAACCTGGTTCTTCAGATTAGTGTCTACTGCTCTTAACCACTGCACTGAACTGGAGAGTAGAATGAACTTTCTTTTTTAATGACTTTTGCAAAGCCAAGCTGTGCATGAGTGAACACAGAATCAGTGTGAGTTCACCTGGAAGGTGGGTGAATTGGTGCCACTTCTGTTCACTTGTGCACGGCTTGGCTTTGCAAAAGTAATTTAAAGGGAAAGTTTCCTTTAAATTACTTTTGCAAAGTCATGCCAGCCCGCATTTTCACCACCACCACAGTGGGGCTTGGAGAAGGCAGTAGCACAGGTGAGTGACCTCAGAAGGGATTTAAAGTTTAAATGCCTTCTGAGTTCAGTTCTTTTGTTGAGTCATGCTGCAGAGATGGCACAACTCTGCAAGTGAACTCAGAAGTCCATTTAAACTTTAAATGCCTTCTGAGTTCAGTTCTACTCAGTGAGTGAAGCTGAGCTCAAATAAAAGCTGAAGAATATTTCCTTTTATTTGGTAGCCAAGTCAGATTAGAGAATCTGATTCAGCTAGATAAATACCCGAATAATATGGATAAGGTATTTGGGGGGTATTTAATTCAGTATATACCGAATGGCACACCCCTAGGAACAACCCCATTATCAGCATATAACCTTAGGGAAAATGTACAGGTCTGAGGCACTTTAAACAACATTGTGACATATCATTCAAATCAGGTAATAGGGCTAATTCACACAACCTTGAAAGTTGAGATATGGGTTGTGTGATTAAAAGCCAAGAGTGGACATACAGTGGAACTTTAGCTCATTATGCCTTCAGTAATGATGGAATAAGTTTGAAGCACTAGTGTTTATCTGTTTAGGATATTTCCATGCTGCCTCTTCAGAGTTCTGCTGGAGGTGGCTTTGCAGATGGTTGTGCGTTATTCCCAAGAATGTCATTGAACACAGTAATGACTTTCCCCTACCCACAAGTAGTAAGTATGCATCACCTATTTTATGCCAGGCACAACTCAACAATTTGGGGGAACCTTCAACCTAAAGGATATTTGATTCATCTCGCAACTCATCCTACCTCTGTGGAAAGTGGTTGCACTTTACCCTGATATTTATGATAAAAAGGATGCAAATGTCAAGATTTACAGCTACTTGATTTTATATCTGTCATGCTAAATGTTAACATATATACAGGCCATCTAGTCCAACCCACTGCTCAATGCAGGATCAGCCTAGAGCATCCCTGACAAGTATTTGTCCAGCCGCTGCTTAAAGACTGAAAGAATATATATTTAAAGATGGAATGAATATATATACCCCCTGACCTTCAGCTGCTGATTAAAGGGATACTGCTGTGGGAAGTCCCAAGGCCAGACAAACCACAGTGGGGAAGTTTCATGCTTCAGGCTGTCATTCTAAGTAAGCTCCACCGAAATCAATGAGACATCTTTCCAATTAAGGGTGTTGTATCCAAGCATATCTGTCCTGTTTTGCACCATCCGTTTTCAGTTCTAATGAGGTGTCAGTTCCTGGGCTTCCAGATGGAAAAGTGCAATCCCCATTGACCCACAGTGGTCCATGTAAAACTTCAAGCCTAATTTATAACTTGTCATTTCCAAAGAATGCACAGTTTTATACTCTTTAGAGGCAATCTTTTATACAAGCCAACACCAGGACTCACTTTGTCTCCTCATTTCGTTTGTCTACTTCAACTACTCAGGCTTCATTCAACGATATTCTCATAGGAGCTGACTGAGGGATGCCAGAGTAACTAGGAGATTAGAAATGGATCCTTAATGCCTTACATTTGTACTCCAAGTATCACTTCTGCTGAATCTCTATGGGAAAACATATCATGTTTTAGATGTTTACAAAATAGCCGCCATCTACAAAGCAGCCTCTCTCATCAAGAACACCTCATTACCTATACTGTCATTACAGTTGCACCTCTAGGTCAATACAGCCTCAGATTATAAGAAAATTTCTGGGTTGTGCAACTGTGCTTCCCTAAGCAGAGTTACACTATTCAAAGTTCTTTGACTTCAGTGGAATTAGAAAGCTGCAATTCTGCTTAGGATGGCACTGTTAGAATCTTACAAAATGGCAAAATATCACCTCATTATGCCTTACTGAACACAAGAAGGCAAGGCTGAAGAGTGTATTTAATGAGGGGAAATGGCTACCTTCATGCTTAAATGCTGCCTTTTTAAAAATAGCTACTCCATACTAACAAACTATGGTTCATTAAATATGGCTTGTCTGGTGGTACACTTGAAAACAAACAGAGGCATTCAGAGCACATGAAAATGAGTTTGTGTTTGGACATCCTTGCAATGTAGAAACTAGCATTATGTGAAGCAGGGCTATGGCAGCTGGTTGATCTTTCCGTTGTTCGGCTAATAGTCCAGAATTGTTAAGCTGATATTTTTATCTCCGGGAGTTAGTGGTAGGAGTCGGCTTTCTGACAGATGGAGAAACTATGTATTTTAGTTTGGAAAAAGAAATTAATAAACAATTAACATAAAACCTTAGATTAGTCCAGATTACTCTCATGGGACAATCTGAGAATAGAAACAATGTACAAGACATAGCAGGTGGCCTACAGTTATGGGACTCCTTTTACCAGAGGCAGACCAAAGATGGTGTCTAAGAAGACCCATTTCAATTATGTTGGCTTTTGATACAGCATTTTTGCATGCATTTTGTTTAGTTTTGTTGGATACACTGTCCATTCCATTCTGAAATGAGTCAGAAATTTAAAGGGATCAGTAAAATAAGAAACTCTGGTCATGTTACAATCATCCATCCAATATCACTTCCTAGGATCATCATTCACAATAGCCCAACTGTGGGATGGGTGACTCAGACTTCAGTCCTGTGAACTTCTATAATCAATTGCACCCAGATCCTGGCTACAAATGCCAGGAGTTTTTGTTTTCCATACCATACAGAATACAGCAATATCCCACAGTCTAACACAGTTTATGTATTTTCAGAGTGAAATTCCTGGAATCATTCAACAGCATTCATATTAGACTGTGTAAGAGAACATTCATCCCTATCAATGTAAATGCAAAATAATATAGAAACACTGAATACCAAAAGGGCATCAGCAAGGATTAGATGGGTTACCTTGTCATGCAATTGAATACCTGTATATTTTATTTGCTGTAGGCACTAAGCTTCAAGAAATGTGTTTATTTTCTACTTATCTGGGACTAAGCTGAGTAGTTTGATTCATTGAAGCCTAAACTTCAACTCAGTTGTTTTGGTGGGCTATGCAGTGATTTATTTCAGTGACTTATGGATATAGGGAGGGAGGCTTCCCATTTGAGCCCCAAAGTGATAAATGATTTTCCACTGTAGGATCTTGCAGTCCACAATGGAAGCAATTGACACATCAAGGAGGTAGCTGCAGCAACCTGTAGATGCATGCAACAAATCTGAAACTCGTTTCAGTTTCATAATCAAGCAGTCTCCGTTTTCCTCTAGTTCTTTCTCAACACTTAACATGCTTAATGCAATCTTAAACTTTGGATGCAATCAGAAATGGCTGTCCTCCAGTCCCAGAGGTAGAAGATGAAAGCAACCAAATGAAGATGGACATGATTTCCCAGTTGTGGGGGGGAGTAAATAGTACTTAAACCAATAGTTGAACAATTAATGGTAGGATCACTGCAGCACCAACAGATAAAATGAGTATACACGGATCTGAAATGTTTTGGCAACCCTCATCATTCTGTCAAGATTGTTGGGACTGATCTTGGACATGCCTTTGGCTATTTAAATATGAATCACAAGAGTGGTTTGCCTTGGACTGAAGAAGGAACAAGAGGAGGCTTTAAAACTCATCCCATCCTAGTTTAGGCTATAACCTGCTCTGGAAACTCTTGCAGCAGCCCTTCAGAAGCATCATTCATTTTCTCTGCTGGAATGAAATTGGCTTCTCTTGCATACTGCTGGTGTTAACAAAGATTTCATGAAGGTGACTTCTAATATCACACATACTGGGCAAAATTACCTCAGCTGCTTGAAATGCTTATATGTTTCCTGATCTATACACACTTCAGCTGATCCTTTTGTCAAGAACATAACAAAGAATGGATTTTGGACTGTTGTACCCAGAAACCATTTGGGTACTTTCCAATAGCCCAAGTGCCATATAGTCATGGGTGATGGGTTGCTCCTGTCATTTCATATGGTTTTATTGCAAGGTGTGTGGGGGGAGATGGGAGAGCAAAAGAAAACTTCAGCAAAGTCCTTGATGGGGCCTCAGCTCTTGCTATTCAGGTCTTGGCACAGAAACCTGACAAGTTGATTCACATGTTGGGTAATGCCCTTTCAATCTGTAACCCAGTGGAATCCTGGCTACATAAATCCCTCTTCTAAAGTATATTTTCCAGTGAGAGAGCTGGCGTGGGTGGGCATGGGATTCAGGTGAATAAATAACAGCATCCTTGTGGCTTGGCAAGCAATTATGAAATTGCTTCAGAAAGAAAACAGTCAAGGCATTATAACTCTCAAGGAGCCTCCTTGCCCATCTCTGTAAGCAACCAGCCTCGCTAAACTTTCCTGTCAGCTTCTATTTATTTATTTATTTATTTATTTATTTGTAGTATTTCTAGCCTGCTCTCCCTGCAAGCAGGCTCTTGCAGGGCAGGCGGGCTAGAAAGCAACACTGCGGAGAGAAGTCCTGCAGGCATGGGGAGAGGTGAGGAGCCTCCCTCTCGCCCCACTTCTTCAACACTGTCACCTCAGTCTCATTGGTTAGATGCCAACAGGAAAGTTTAGGGAGGGCAGCTAAGGTTGACAGCTCTGGGTTAGAAAATACCTGGAGATTTGGGGGATGTAGCCTGAGGAGGGTGGGTTTTGGGGAAGGGGGACATCAGTGGGGCATAATGCCATAGAGTCCACCATCCAAAGTGGTCATTTTCTCCAGGTGAACTGATCTCTGTAATCCCAGGAGACCTCCAGTCACCACCTGAAGGTTGGCAACTCTAAGGGCTCATGAGGGCGGGTGGGTGAAGAGGGTCCTTCTTACCTACTCACCTCCATAGCCACTGCATCTAAACTTTCCTGTTGGTTTCTAACCACCGAGACTGTGGGGAGTGGTGCTGGAGGAAGGAGGGAGGCTCACAACACCATCTGCAACATTTTGTTGTGAGTCCTACTTGTATCTTCTAAAAGGGAAATTCTCCCTAGTTGGGCCCATGATTTACCTGCAAAAATTAGCAGTTTCCTCAGCCAAGTTCTAAGGCCTTCTCTCTCCTGCTGCAGGCCAGAATGACTGGGTGAGTGGGGCTCTTGTACTTGATAACACAGTGTCAGGTTCAAAATTCTCATACAAAGAAGAATAGCCCAAAGTCTGCACTCAAGGCCACCGTGATAAGACCGAGCGGCAGAGAAGAAGCTCCCACGTTACTGCTAGCATACCTATGCAAGTGCAAAAGCAGGGACAAGATAGGGAACACAGCACAATGGATACAGTGTGAAACAATACAGAACCATTACTGACACTCTGCCTTCCCCAAAATAACTCCCACCCGCCTTGGAAGGGGAAAAGGGAGGGCCGCCCGGTTTACCCGGGAATCGGGTGTGAAAGTCTCGGATTAAGGTCGGTGCACGTATGTCAGCGACTTTCACCCATTCACGAAGTTGGGGTCCAAAGTGCACCCATTCGACCAAATAGTACAGTTGGCCACGGAGGATTTTAGAGTCCAGAATGTCGGCCAGTTCAAAGTGTTCTTCACCATCAACCATCAAAGGGGGTGCAACAGTAGGTTCCGGGCACCACTTATTCAGAGGATGCGCCGGTTTGAGAAGGCTGAAATGGAAGATGGGATGAATTTTTTTTAGCACTTTAGGCAAGTCAAGTTGAACAGTAACATTATTTATACAACGTAGGATCTTGAAAGGGCCGATGTACTTCCATGTCAGTTTTTTAGAAGTTTGGGGGAGGCGCAAATTTTTTTGTGGACAGGTACACATAGTCACCAGGCTGAAGGTCCCAACCCACCACCCTCTTTTTATCAGCCTGTTTCTTGTACTGGGCTTTGGCAGCATCCAAAGCTGTAGAAATCATTGGCCATGAGTCGCGGAATGATTTACACCAGTCTATGGCTTTCCCCTCTGTAGTCGCATTTGAGAGAAACGGTAGAGGGGGGCTATTATAGCCCATGGCTGCTTTGAAGGGAGACATTCCAGTTGAAGTGTGCCAAGAATTATTGTATGCAAACTCAGCTAAGGGAAGCAATTCCACCCAATTGTCTTGTTGATAGTTAGTGAAACAACACAAGTATTGTTCCAGGGTCTGATTAACCCTCTCTGTCTGGCTATCAGTCTCCGGGCAGTAGGCACTGCTTAAGGCTCGTTCTATACCCATAAGAGCCATTAATTCAGTCCATAATTTGGAAACGAACTGAGCACCGCGGTCGGAAATTATCTTGATTGGCAAAGCATGGAGTCTAACGATGTGATGTAGGAAGGCTTTTGCCAATCCCTTGGCTGTCAGTAAGCCAGGAAAAGGGATAAAGTGGGCTTGCTTTGAAAACAGGTCGACAACCACCCATGTTTCTGCTGGGAGGTAGGTCTGTGATAAAGTCCATAGAAATTACTTCCCAGGGGCGACCAGGGGTCGGTAGAGGCTGTAAGAGACCCGGGGGCTTCCCTGCCCTGGGTTTACACCTGTTACAAACCAGGCAGGATTGGATGTACATTGACAAGTCCTTCTTTAAATGGGGCCACCAAAAGCTGTGCTGTAAAAGGTGCAACGATTTCACATAGCCAAAATGTCCAGCTGGTTTCAGGTCGTGGACTGATTGTAATATTTCCAACTGGACATTTTCAGGCACAAAGAGCTTGTTCCCCTTATACCAACAGTCATTAGGTTTATCCTCCAGATCCCCTTGGGCTTGCAACATTTCCCTTTCTTGCTCAGTGATGGCTTGGGTGAATCGTTTCTCCCAGGGTTCAGGGGAGGGATGGGGAATCAAAGTACTTTGACTTTGTTTGAGTTACCACAGCCCCAGACAGTTAGGTTGGAGTGAACAATGATTCCCATACCTCTAGCTTCTCGCAAGCATGTTGGGGTAGGCAAGAAAGGGCATCGGCTAAGTGGTTGGATTTACCCAGGAAATGGTGCAGAGTAAACTGAAATTTAGAAAAGAACTCAGCCCATCTGAATTGTTTGGCATTGAGGACCCGGGGTTTTCATAGCACCTCGAGATTTTTATGGTCGGTCCAAATCTCAAAAGGAACTCAGGCTCCCTCAAGCCAATGCCGCCAACTGGCCAGGGCTAATCGGATGGAGGCTGCCTCCTTGTCCCAAATGGGCCAGAATCTTTCATTAAACTTCCGAGATACATAGGCCAGTGGGTGGAGGTGCCCTTGTGCATCCTTTTGGAGGATCGCTCCCCCCATTGCAGTGTCTGATGCGTCAACTTGGACAATAAATTTCTTTGTCTCATCGGAGTGTGCAAGCACCGGTTCAGTTGTGAACAATTGCTTGAGTTGGTCAAAGGCTTGTTGACAAAGAGGGGTCCAATCTAGGTTAGCCCCTGGTTGGGAAGCCCTAGCCCCCCTCCCCTTAGTCTTTAGGAGGTCTGTGAGTGGGAGTGCAACCTGGCAAAGTGGGGTAGGAATTGGCGGTAAAAATTAGCGAAGCCTAGGAAACTTTGGAGCTGCCTTCTGGTTTTTGGGGGATCCCACTTCAACACATCCTGGACCTTCTTGGGGTCCATTTCTAGACCGTCTGGGGAGATGCAGTAGCCCAGGAAATCAATACGTATCTGGTAAAACTCACACTTTGAGAGCTTTACAAACAGTTTGTGTTTTAATAACCAGGTAAGGACCTCTCGGAGCAATGCGGTGTGAGTTTCCAGGTCCGGGGAGTACACCAAGATGTCATCCAAGTAAACAACCACCCCCTTGAACAACAAGGGGTGCAGCACCTCATTTATCAAGTTCATAAAGACCCCTGGGGCCGCCTGTAGTCCGAAGGGCATCACGCGATATTTGAATTGACCCAGTGGGGTATTGAAGGCAGTCTTATGCTCATCGCCTTGCTTAATGCGCACTTTGAAATAGGCATCTCGCAGATCCAACTTGGAAAGGATCTTTCCTTTTGCTACTTCTGCAAGCAAATCTTTGATGCGTGGCATAGGGTAGGCATTAGTCGCAGAGACCGCATTAAGGCCCTGATAATCTGTGCAAAGTCTCAATTCCCCATCCTTCTTTTTGCAAAACAACACTGGGACTGCGAAGGGGGACGAGGCTGGTCGGATAAAACCTCGAGCCAGATTTTTATCAATGAATCTACGTAATTCCTCCTTCTCCATGGGACTCATAGCATATATTTTTTCCCCTTGAAAGTTTCTTCCCCGGAAGGATCTCTGTAGTACAGTCCAAGTTGCGGTGGGGGGGGCAGCTCATCTGCCTCCTCCTCCTTGAAAACCCGGGCCAAGTCCCTGTACTCGGAAGGGATGTGATTAATATCTTCTGCCGCCAAGCAGGCCCGTGGGGGTTCATTATCAGGAGGGATTCCCCAGTCTGGATCCAATTTGTGTTCAGCACACTTTGGGGAGATGAATCGTACGACCCCGTCCTCCCATAAAATGTATGGATCATGTCCATGCAACCAGGGGCTTCCCAGGACCAACGGGAACTTGGCTTGCGGGGCTATGACAAACGAGCAAAGCTCCCAGTGCTCCCCCGCCCCTACGTGTAAGGATACAGTCTCGAACCGACAAGGTTCCTTCATCGGTGACCCCTCCATCTGGGTAAACGTGATGGGCTCTTTCAATCTGGTAATCGCGGCTTCTAGTCCCGTAACTAAAGAGGGGTTTATCAAGTCCCTCCCGCACCCAGAGTCAATAAGGCCTCGGACCCTGATGTGGGTCGTCATGGCCGGGTTCATTATGATCACAGTCACAAAGAAGAGAGAGGGATAATTGCTCACCAGTTTTGGCGCTTCAGGGTTTGGGTCCTGTTGGGCTGCGGCACTTACAACAGGACCGGCTCGTTTCCCTGCATCTCAGCCTCTTCCAGAAACATTGGATCTGTGGGCTCCTGGTTGGCAAAGAGAGCCCGGGGATTATACAACTTGGCAGTACCCCTTCTTGGTGGGGGCACAGGGCGCCGTCTCTCTTCCTCTCATGGTGGGACCCGGCTGAGGTCCTCCTTAGGGCAGGAGGCGGCGAAATGCCCTTTCTCCCCACATCTGAGGCACAACCCTTGTCTCATGTGTTGGTCTTGGATCCCACTCTGGGTGGTGGTTGGTTTGCCCTTTGCCTGGGTCGTGGAAGTGGTCGGGCGGTTAGTCCCTAGGGACATATCCAGTTTCATTATGCGAAGTCGGCTTTCGGCCCGCTCCACTTCTTCCATCCATCCTTGAAGGGTGCACGGCTCCTTTGAGCTGAGGACATTATTGCGGACGTCCACTGCCAAGCCCATCCGATACTGCTGGGCCAAGACAGGGTCTGTCCAATCTCTGATCTTTGCAGCATGTTTTTGGAACTCTCTGGAATACTCCCTCACGGTAAGCCTCCCTTGTTTGAAGGTGCGGAGAAAGGCTTCCACCTTCGGGGCCACTGCCGGGTCTTCAAAGCGGTTTCTCAAGGCCCACATGAAGTCATCTGCATTCCCTAGCTCCACCGCCTCCAGGTCATGCAAGGCTATATACCAGCTGGTCACAATTCCACGGAACCGAGATGCGATAAATTCCACCTGTTGCTCCTCATCAGGGAAGACGTGGCCCCACCGCTGCACAAACTTCCCAATTTGCAAAATGAAGAAGGAGACGCTCTCAGGATCCCCGTCAAATGTGATCTCCAGCATATCCCTGGGGCAAATCATTGGCGGGATGGGCACTATCCCCGGTACCAGAGCTGGTGCAGGAGCAGGCAGTGGCTGGGGTACTGGTGCCGGGACTGGAGGCGGGGGAACCAGCGGAGGCTGACCAGGAACCGGCTGCCCCAGGATTGGTCCCCCTGGCAGAGGTCTGCCCAGGACCGGCTGTCCGGGAATGGGTTGACCAGGGGGTGGTTGCGCCAGAATGGGTCCTCCAGGCACTGGTTGCCCGGGAATCAGCTGACCAGGAGGGGGGCGTCCTCCTGGCGGTGGTTGGCCTGGACCCAGGGCAGGTCCAGGCTGGGCCAGCAAGTGCATACGAATCGCCTGGTCCATCATCCCCGGAAGGGATTGCATCAGCTTGCCCATGTCCCTCATCAACCTGTGGGTATCATCCTCAATAGTATCCATTCGTGTATCCACATCCTTACTAGGGCTGGGTCTCACTGGCCCACGTGGAGTACGTCCCTGGGGTAGACCAAAGCTTCCGCGGGGATCCATCAGGCTATCCCGGCTCTGGCTTCCCGGTAGGGACCAAGTTGTCTGGGTCATGTCCAATAAATTCCTAGTCCATTCTCGTGGTTTCTGTTGAGTGACCCACTTATCCCACAGAATTGGACCAGCCTGGTAATAGGTTCGGGGTATCGCCCCTCCATGGCTTGGGATCGATCCCGCTGGACTGTAGATTGGGAGGGTGTACGACGCTCCCGAGGTACTAGTCGCTGGTGGGGTGACTGGTCCCGCTGCACAATATGGGACCAACGCAGTAGTCACTGGAACCGTCGTTACGGGTAAAATTGTCACCGGCACGGTGGTCACAGGAACCGTAGTCACTGGAACAGTAGTTACTGGAACAGTAGTCACCAGCGTGGTGGTAACCGGGACCGTTGCTGGCGCTCCTCCGGGGCCGCTCATCCTGGCTAGGAGATGCGTAGACCGGATGGAACACGATAGTAGATTCCTGGCAATTTCTGTCAGGTTCAAAAGCAAGTAGATCCAAGCATTCTTAGGAGTAAGAAGGGCTTTATTGGAATACAGTGCTAAAACCCACAGTGTAGAGGTTATTGTCAGGAATGGCAATACAAGCAGTTCAAGCATGGTTATAGTGTGATGCAAAACTGCGACTACCAAATGACCTGCAAGCGCGCGCACGGGAAACTCCCGGCGGGAGAATTACTTAATGGGCGGGAGACGGCCCCCTCCTCCCCTCGTCCTCACAGGAATGGAAAATTCTCATACAAAGAAGAATAGCCCAAAGCCTGCACTCAAGGCCACCGTGATAAGACTGAGCGGCAGGGAAGAAGCTCCCACGTTACTGCTAGCATACCTATGCAAGCACAAAAGCAGGGATGAGATAGGGAACACAGCACAATGGATACAGTGTGAAACAATACAGAACCATTACTGACACACAAGAGAAACTTTACTAATGGTCCATGCTCTGTCACCAACTGTAAGAGCTCTACCACCTTCAGTCAGGCTGGCTTAAAGCAGGAGGGAGAAGGCATAGAGCTTGACTTGAAGGAACTGCCGATTTCTTTGCAGGTCCTAGTGCGGGGGGGGGGAGGGGGGACAGCAATAACTGCCACCGCCACCACAGCATACAGAAAAAGAAAAGATCCCATACATCTTTAAGTTAATATATTAGACTTTCTCCTTTCTTTGTGTTATTGGACATCATCTGTTAGGGTTAGGGTTGCTGGGTACCCCTAGCAACCAGCAGTGGGTATAGGGACTTACTGGCATAAAATTCAGGCCTAGGCCTGTTTCACTAGCAGCAAAACAACAACACCTCTTCTGGTGCACACCAGACGTGATATCTTCACATTGCCAGGGATGTGGTGACACTCTGGTATTTGGGTAAAAACTCTATGGTAGAAGTCATTTTTACCATGGAGCTGCCCAAATACCAGAGTGTCCCTGCATCGCCAGTGACGTGATGATGTCACCAGAAGTGATGTTGCCATATAGCCAGTGATGCATCCTTAGGCCTAGTTTTCCTGCCTAGTTTTCCCTACTGGCCAACTGACTGATGCTGGGGGGGAGAGGCCCCGGAGCAAGTGATCCCCCTCTCTCAGCAAGACCCTGGGAGTTGGGCTTTTGCCTCTGTTCAGAATGCCCTTTCTGAAGGGCAATGAAGACCCTGTCTCTACAAATGTTATATTCACAGGAATTATGATTCAATAAATTAGTGTTGCCTTGCAAATTATAATACCATGAATGTTTTCTTTTTGAAGCAATTTAGTAATTGTTTCACAAGCCACAAAGAGTGCTGTCATTTATTGACTTGAACCACTTCCAGCTCTCCAACAGGAAAAAAGAAAAATTTGGAGAAGGACTTGTATAACTAGGGTTCTGCTGGGTTTGACAACCAAGCCTGAACCTGATAAACAAGGTAAATACAAAGTTTGCATTTGTAGTGGGTTAAAGTCTGACTTCATCCACTGTGCTTACAATTGTCAACCAAATCCCTCAACATACTGTTTCTCTAAATAATTGTGATTTGGCAATCAGACAAAATAGTGCTCAGAGCTGGATGCATTCAAAGCTGCAATTAGTTTCCACAGTGATATGGCTCAGGAAACTGTAGACACTGAAGATTAGTAGCAACCAGTGGCCACTTAAGAAACACCTTCTTTGGAAGCTAAGACAACAATCCTAAGCAAGTCTACCCAGAATCCTCCTCATGTCTCTTCAGTGGGGTTTACTCCCAGGAAAGTGTTGTTAGAACTGTGACAGAGTCATTTTATTAGCACAGAAATGCTTGCCTTTGCTACAGTAACAGGCCCAATAAAACCAATTTTACAAACAAAATGCATCAGTTTGTTTTTCTAAGTAGTTAATGAAAATGTCGAAAAGTAGATGTTAGTGGTTTTAAACACTATTACTTGGTGGCACAATGATCATTAATCATGATATCTTGGGATATCAGTGACAGTTTTCTAAAAAGACGAGGAAGGTAAGCCTCTCCCAGAATAGGTCTATGCCAGTTTAGAGAAACCAGTAATGATAACTGGAAAAAAGTCGTCCCCTTAACTTCAAAGAAATTATAGTTCAGGACATGCAGAAAGTTATTTTAATGATAAAGGTCACAGGGCTGTCAAAATTTAGAAAAATAAGAGATACTCCAGAGTTCTAAAGTATAAAACAAAGGAGTTCTAAAGTATAAAATAAGTATGTATTATGTTGCTGTGGTGCTCTATATTCTTTATATACCAGTGAACTCATAACATCCTTTGGGTCTGAACCCTTCTTAAGTAAAGGACAATTCCTTAATATTAGAGACATCTGGCATACCAGAATTTATATAAATTGCATGCACTACTACGCTGTATTACTCTATTGTACAGTATAAAGGTTTCTTAGGAGCAAACTTTCAATTTGCAAAGCAAATCACAGTTTCTTCAACAGCCATAATCCAGAAAAGAGTCTGGCTACCCTTTAAAACAAACAAACAAACAAACAAACAACAGTGGTCTTAAATGTACTTCTGTGCATGATTATAGCCATTTTAATTTGCCCTCACAATAACCTTCTCAGATAATTCTCTTATTTCAATTTCACAGATGGCTAACTGTGAGTCACTCACACACCCTATTGCCAGGTTACATGTGAAGCAGCTCAAAGGCCAGGCCATAGTTTAGGAAAATGTTGCTGTATACAATCCTACTCTGCATTTTTCTTCAGCTGACTGTACCAGCTGTGCTTACTGTTACAAAATCATAGGGATCTCTATTACCCATGCCCTGGTAATTTCTTGTCTCCACTGTAATATGCTATATATTACGATGCTTTATACAATGAGATTCAGAAGCTTCAGTTCATAAAAATATGTGTCTCCAATACTCAACATGGATTTTCCAAAGGACCAAGGGTTTAAATAGCTAGTGCTTCATTTCCACCTGTTGGAAAATGTACTTTTACATCTACTTTGTATCTACTTCTCTACCACTAGAGGTCATCTAGACTACTTTGCTCCAGATACAACCACACTGGAACTGCAGTTTTCTATGCCTGAACATCAAGAAGGCAGAAGTAATGACTACTGAGGAATTACACAATTATAAGGCTGACAATGAAGGAATTGGCTCATAGAGAGAGATTGCAACCAAGAAATCAGGACATTGAGATGGAAGGGCAGCCATGAAGGAACTAGAAAAGATTCTTAAGTGTAAGAATGTGTTGCTGGAGACCAAGATCTATATAATTCATAGTGTGATATTTCCCATTATGCTGTATGGATTTGAAAGTTAGACAATGAAGAAAGGGGAAAGGAAGAAAATAGTTTCATTTGAAATGTGATGTTGGAGGAGAGTTCTACAGATAGCATGGACAAATTAGTGGGTTCTAGATCGAATTAAAACTGAACTTTCCTTAGAAGTTAAAATGACTAAACTGAGGCTATCATACTTGGTCACATTATAAGAAGACAAGAATCACTGGAAAAGAAAATAAAGCTAGGAAAAGTTGAAGGCAGCAGGAAAAGAGGAAGAACCAACATGAAATGGATTAACTCAATAAAGGAAGCCACAGCCTTCGGTCTGCAAGACCTGAATAAGACCATTAATGATAGGATGCTTGGAAGGTCATTAGGGGAACCATAAGTCAGAAGCAACATGATGGCACATAACATGACATATGCTACGTGCATGTTACATGCCATCACTTTTTTTAAAGGAGCACCAAACCTTGTGAAGCCCATTTTTCTTAGTCACTCAGAAGCTTCTGGAAAATGGCTTAAACATGTTTTCTCCTGGAAGACTATGGATCATTGCAAGTTATATGTAATTTTAATCTGCTCATTCTATGCTTTATTATGGATTTAGTACTTTCTGCTACAGTGTCACTGTTTTCTGTGACCGAGGCTTATTGTGCTGGGATAAAGGTAGGGCAGAGACTGAACAAAGACACACGTATTGCACAGAGATGAACCCTTAAATAAAATCACTCAAAAATATCTCTGCATTTTGTGCATTTTGATCTTTAGTTGTACTGTGGCTACAAACCCAGCCTTTATAAAGATATTCCTCTTGTTTGAAAAACGTGTAAAAAGAAATGCTCAAAATGAGACAAGCGCCTCTCTCTCTTGAAGCACAAAATCAATGGGAAATGTTGGTTACTACAGCACAGACAGGTAGAAACAGAAAGAGTGCATTTTTTAACCTAATCTATTACCCTTGTCCAGGAAGGCTTTTGCTTCTGTGTCCAATTTCTATAAAACCTATGAAAATTCAATCTCTCTTTTCAATCTATCTCCAACCAGGTTTCCTTGAGACAACTATACAGGCTTTGCAATGCTGGCCACGTACAGCATCATGAGAAGGACAAAGAAAATGGAATTACCCGTGCATTTACGATCCGTGTCTTCCTTTTTTGACCCACTAATCGTTAACTTGCAATTGAAGTTTTCTTCCCAGTACTCTGCAAACCATACATTTCTTCTGTTGTTCTCCAGTGTACGTGAAGTGAAGTAGGTATCAAATCCTAAAAAACATAAGTTATTTCTTTTTTAAAAAAATATGCAAGATGGATGTTTTAGGATTTACCAGGTTTGATGCACAGGGAATAATACATTTAAGAAGATCAACCCAGCTTCCCGGTGATCATACACTAGCATTTGGAAGTGGGGAGGAAGCAGGAACATTAGCATGCAGGGCTGTTTCAGTTCTAGGGAGAGGCCATAGCTCAGTGGCACAGCACTTGCTTTGCATGAAGAATGTCCCAAGTTTAGTCCCCACTTTCTTCTGCATAGCAAGTGTTCGAAAAGTCAAAATGCTCTTATTGTTAGGAAATTCTTAGAAAAAAAATTACCCCAGATATTTTTAGCATGTAATAGCAAACCAGTTGTCATAGACCATCCTATAGACTATATAAGGAAATAGGGTTACTGTTAGGGTTAAGGCACAGGGTTAATTAAATAAAAATCACAGATGGCTCTGCCACATCATCCACTTGGTGTTTCAGGGTGATTCCAGCATGAATGCCAGGCAAAGACAGAGGAAGCATGAGTGATGAGATCTAGAGTTTACGACCCATACATTCTACCACATCCAGAGTTTATGGCCCATTACGCACGCACACCTTACTGCAGATTTTCAGAGCAGTAAGCACTGGACTTCGGATTCTGTGCCTGCCATACACACCATTCTTTTTCCTCCCATGTATTTATTCTGCAGCTACAATTTTCAAAATACAATTTTCTAAATTGGGGTGGAACATCACTTGTGAAGAGTAGGGATGGCATCCAAAGTTTTTTTTTTTTTTTTTTTTAATTTACACAATTGCCCTATCGAGCTGCGCAGTAGTGTCCAGCAAGCACCTTCCATTTAAATCCTTGTGGTTCAGGTTTTGTGCATACATTTTAGTGTTAGTTCATTGAATGAAAAGAAACAGAAAGGAATGCAGGAAAAGGGGGGGAAATCCATTGTTGAAACTGAGCAGACTTTTTCTGAAACTGACAAGCAGCTGCAAAGCCCCATTTTCCATATTTCTGAGCACTAGGGATTCTCTGCTGTGTTATTGCCCACTGTGAAAAGTGAGAAAGAATCACATGATCTCATAATATGGGGAACACGTTGAGTGTACCGTGTTACCAGAGGCACGTGGGTAGCCCCAAAACAGGGGTGCCCTATGTTCTAACCTGAAGTCCAAAAAAGCCAGGCACTCTCAGCTTGACCACAGAGTTGGGCTGCAAGTGGTCTGCAAAAAGATTTCATATTCAGGTTTCATAAGGTGACCTCAGAGCAAGCCTCCAGTCTTCCCCCTCCACCCAGCAGAGATTATGTTTATGGAATAACTATGAGTTCCAGAGGTAAGTCTTTAGAAGCCACCTGGCACTCTCCAGCACCTCACCCAGCCTTTTGTGTCCTAAGTGTAAATTCTTTGTCTTTCTTGCTTCTGTCCCTCAAGATACCGGGATAACCCAATCAATCATTCAAATGTTTAGCAATCCTTCCTGAGCTAATCAGGGACGGCTTCCATCTTTTGTCCACCCCAGGCCAGGACCATTAGTGAGTCAGATAATCCATTTAACTAGCTACCCAACACCTGGCTTCTATTGTTAAATCCAGACCCTGCCTCTCTGGAAGCTCATTGGTCATACCTAAGGTCTGCCCCTACTGGCATCACACACCCCTGGGACCCATCATTGGTCCAGGTAATCTATTGTTCTCACCTGAGACCAGCCCCCAGGGCCACCCATTGGCCTGCATTCTTTGCCAGTGCCTATATCCCAGCACACAGTTGGCCTTAGACCGT
This sequence comes from Gekko gecko, assembly GCA_029375565.1. Taxonomy (NCBI): domain Eukaryota; kingdom Metazoa; phylum Chordata; class Lepidosauria; order Squamata; family Gekkonidae; genus Gekko; species Gekko gecko. Next base: position 65,752,111 of record JAPDNY010000002.1, on the reverse strand, counting down.
GTGTTTTCTGCCATGATCCAAAATGGCAGGCCACCCCTGAACTCCCTGAGTTTAGGCCAGAATCCATGGACCTCTGCACATCTGAACAGGTAGTATCACCCCTCTATAACCCATCAATCACCTCTGCTTCCTTAGTGCTATATTGTGTGAATATTGTGTGTATGTTTGAGAATATTTAGTAAAGAAATCATTATTTTAGCCACCCAATTTCTGTGTCTGTTCCTGGGTGCCTGGGAATTCTAACTCTGGTATACAAAGGTCAGGTCCTATAGATAAGCCAATTGCGTATTAATAATTATAATTCCCCATCTTTATTAAATAATAGAGCAATTTGGCTAACAACCGAATGCCTGGTAGAATCCACTGACACTGGCATTGCAAGCTGTGATCATTGGCAACGTGTGTGTGTGTTTCTTCAAAGACAGCAGCAACTCCACCATGCTTTGCACAGGGCTGCAATTGGTATGGGGGAGGAGTCCTCTGGCAGAAGCTCTGGATAGCTTTTTTAGTCTTGTGCCAGTAAATTAAAGGGGGGGGGGTATTTTTGCCAATGCCTTAGAGCAGTTGCATAGTAATGCAAATTTCCTGCCCTTCCTTGCAAATTTGCGTGTTTTTCTCTTTGTGAGTCTCTAATTTGATCCTGCACGTTGGTGATGATCTGAGCAGTTTTTTAAAGCCTGTCCTGTGTGGCTTGCACTCTATCTTCCAAATGGATTGATCCCAAATGATACTTAAGTTCAGTGATTCGCAGAAAGTCCATGTGGCTTAGGATTGTACTGGAAAGCAATTTTCACATGAACTATGACAAATAATGCTAGGCAGTCTTACTTCTGCAACATTTATATTCATTCATTTATTTATTTACTTCATTTTTACCCCGCCTTTCTCTCCAATGGGGACCCAAGGCAGCTTATATCATTCTCCTTTCCTCCATTTTCTCCTCACAACAGCCCTGTAAAATAGGTCAGGCTGAGAGAGAGTGACTGGCCCAAGGTCAGTTTGCAAGCTTCCAAGGCATCAGGGGGGATTCAAGCTTAGGTCTCCCACATACTAATCCAACACTCTTAACCACTGCACCACACATATATACTTTATGTTGGAGAACATATACATACATACCACTCCCGCCACCTCAATAAGGTGTGTATCAGTAAAGTCATATGAAGTATTCTTTATGATCTTTATATGAATAGATTTTTTCCCCCCCATTGACAGGCAGAAGCACCCTCAGTTATCTTCTGTTAGAACAATCCACTTCCCAACTCCCTCTTGAGAAGCACATTTTGGAGAAATGAGATGTTTTTTTCATATGGTTATGGCATTAACTTTTGGATCATATCCATATTGGAATTTAGGGGAACTATTATCTTACATTTGTATCACCTATACTAGACTTCATTACCTTCCCCTAAAACCTTTCAAGCTAATCAGCTTGCAGACTAGGCCCAATGTAATTATCATACTTCTATGAAGTCTGCCTTGAAAGGCTGTACACGTTTACTTTAGGCCGCAAAATATCTAAGGGAATATGCAGATTTTTTAAAAGGAACACTGAATTAAACCATATAATATCTAAGGGAATATGCAATTTTTTACAAAAGAACACTTAATTACCGCCAGCCTTCTGCCAGAGAATAAATTTACAGCCCACCATTAACTGATAAAGTGTTGCATCTTAGGCCCTTATGGGGAAATGTTAACATGCTTTCTCTTTCTCATACTGGAAGTGAAACTGATACTCAGCTACTTTTTCTATTGTGGTTGAATTGATTTTCCCCATTCTGTTTCCTTTATGGTTGAGATTTTAGCTATGTGCTACACTTTGCTCCCTCTGAAGTCTGGTTTAATTAGAAGAAGAGAAGAGATCAGATTTCTACCCTGCCCTTCACTTGGAATCTCAGAGTAGCTTACAAACTCCTTTCCCTTCCCCTCTCCACAACAGCCACCCTGTGAGATAGGTGGAGCTGAGAGAGCTCTGAGAGAACTGCTCTTTCAAGAACAGCTCTGACAGAACTATGGCTTACCCAAAGTCATCCAGCAGCTGCAAGTGGAGAAGCAGGGAATCAAACCTGGTTCTCCCAGATTAGAGTCTGCATACTTAACTACTACACCAAACTGGCTCTCCAAATTAGAAAACGTTCTAACATTAATTCCAGAATTAGAACATGAACAGCTTTCATTTCCTTGAGTTCATCAGCATCTTTTCTGCCATCTACATTACTGACATGCACATGTGCATTGATGACACACTGCTAAACAGAAAGATTCTTTATGTGCAAAGTTTTACTGAGATACAGGTGTGCACTTATGTCTCGGTAAAGCACCAGAAACAAAAAATGTTTGTGATGCAACCATACATGTATGGGCATTAAGGTCACAGTGTTTTATCACACGGCACATATACTTTATGAACATAGTGTGAGAAGAGAAGATAACAGGAAATGGAAGGGAAAGAAAAGAAAAGACAGGTACAAGAAACTGAGCACGCACCATTCTACTCAAAAATCATTAATAAAATGGAACAATTGAAGATTTATTATGAATGAGTCCTACTTTGAAAGCAAGACTAGGGCTGGTTCCTCTGAATCCATTCTGTTAATGGTGGTAACTTCCTTTGGGACATGGAGTCTCCCCCTAACCCAAGAGGCTCTTCTTCCAGTGCAACAGCCTTCAGTCAGAGGAAGGCTCCTTGCACCAATGGAAAGTACTGCTGCCACTATTTATTTATCTGGAAAATTGTCATGCTGCCTCTCCAGACAACCTGGCAGAGGCCACTCACAATAAAGATGTGTGTCTAAGCACTCCACTGAGTAAAGTTAGAAGCCCTCCTCCAGCCAAAGAATGGATAGAAGCCAGGGCTAGAGGAACAGATATATGGGTTCCAACCACTGACAATTTGAATCTCCAGACTCTAAGGTGACATTTGGATGAGGAGAATTGTGGAAGCATTCATGTTTTCCACAGATAAGTGGAAAGGTCTTGAGACAAAACAAGTTTTTGCACTAAAGTCTCCCAGATGCAATTCCAAAAGGTACCAGATCACATTGATTCTATCTGCTGGAATTCACACAGAAGTTAGTAAACAAGTTTTGTATTCCCTCAGAGGATGCCAATTATAATCTAAAAATGCCATATGAGTGTTGACATACTAGATGACAAAGCCAGCCTGCCCTCAGTGCTGCCGCTCCACCACTCTCAGTATTTGTTTCTACACCTGTCCCCACTGAGTTACATCAGCACCAGCAAAATGCAGAGAGACCTTTTTATAAATAAGAGGAATCACAAATCAATAGACACATAGGCTAAATACTACACTGATGTCTGAAGGCTGACCTTTACGCCTATGACAAATAAAGCTCACATGAGAGCAGTGTATGGAAACAAGAAAGGGATCAGGAGTGTCAATGTGGGTCAAAGGCTCAGACAATAGTCTCAGCTTGGGCGATGCTGCACTGACAGATACTAATGGGACTTCATGCAGCACGAAAGAGCAATGTCTAGGAGTGATAACTATGCACTCGACACAAGTCATGCATTACAGGATTAGAAACATCCTGCCAGGCTCAGCAGTGGAGCGGGTTTTAGGTAACCATTTGGCTGGCCTCTAAATGAAATCTTGTTTCAGTCAGTCTCTTGTCCCCTATTCACTATCCTCCAAAATCAAATAAAATTTATGTAGCTGGACAGGGGGAAAGTTATATGGCCCTCATTGTTAATTATTTAGGCCATAGCAATAAATGCACTTCTGGTGGATTCACATACCTCATTTAAATTATGTAATTACCAATTTAAATAGCATTATTGTAGAACAGGAGAACAGGAGAGACTATAGGTTGAGCATTACCACAACTTTTTCTACTTGTGGTATTATGGCAACATTTATAGGTATTTTTTTTATTTGTTTTAAGCAATCTAGAAGAATATTAGTCCTTACAGCAGTTATTATATTCTCTTATACAGAGTTAAACTGAGGAGAAATTGCATCCCTCTTTTTACTTGTCTTTGTTTCCTTACAAGTAGGCTTTTTTAAAAAATCAAAGTTTAGTAAAAACAGGTTGCTTATCTGTAACTGGTGATCTTCAAATGGTCATCTGTGCAGTCACACCTATGGGATCTAGTGTGCCTGGACTGATCTGATCGGTGTTGTACAAAGCTCACAAAGGGATTTTCACGCCTCCACCCTGAGCCTACACGTGAACCCTTACTGTGCATACCCAAGGGGGTGGGGCACGGACATCCCACCAGTTCCTTCTGACCGCTATCAACCAAAGATGCTTGAGAAAGCAGAACTGAGGATGACAGCAGTGGGGAAGGACGGGCGGGCAGTGTGACTGCACAGATGACCACTCAAAAATCACCAGTTACAGGTAAGCAACCTGTTTATCTTCTTCATGGTCTCTGTGCATCACACCTATGGGAGAATTAAAAGCAGTGGCTTACCTGGAGGTGGGCACTGTCAGACTCAGTGCGCCACAGAGGACAAAACCAAGCATCCCAGATTGCCTTTGTGCTGCACACAAATGTCTAGTGCTAGTTCCTGATGAACTTGGTAGGCGTGGACCATGTGGCAGCTTTGCAGATAGAAGACAGTGATGCGCCCTTCAGGAAAGCAGTAGAGGTCGCCATAGACCTGGTGGAGTGCGCCTTCAAGTGAGTGGAAAAGGGGTGCTCTGCCAACGAGTAGCACAACCTAATTGTCCCAACAATCCACTTGGACAGGCGTTGGCTTGAGATCTGTGACCCCAGGGATGTGGTGGAGTAAGAGATGAACAAGTTTCTGTCCTTTCTGGTAGGCTGAGTCCTGTTCAGGTAGAAAAGGAGTGCCCTCTTGACATCCAGAGAATGAAGCAAATGTTGTTTTTCCCCTTCAGGGTGTGGGAAGAAATCAGGTAGGAAAATGTCTGAGTTTAAGTGAAACTCTGAGACGATTTTTGGTAAAAATGAGATGTCCAGCACTAGACAAACACCATTTGGCAAGAATACTAGGTGTGGTGGGTCATGACGTAGTGCCATGAGTTCACTAACCCTCCTGGCCAATGTGATTGCCACTAGGAAGGCTGTTTTCCAGGCTGCATATTGCAAGTCACAGGTTGCCATAGGTTCAAACAGCTTCCTGGTAAGGTGGCGGAGCACCAATGGTAAATCCCACAGGTCTATAGGAGCACTGGCAGGGGGATGCAGCCAAATGAGACCTCAGAGGAACTTCTTTGTAGTCGGATGGGAGAAAACAGAGTAGCCATCCAGGCCATTGTGGTGTGCAGAAATGGCCACCAAATAGACCTTGATGGAGGAGTGGGCAAGTCCCCGATACATGAGTGACAAAAGGAATTCAAGGATCCTGTCCAAACCGACAGACATTGGAGAAGTAGCTGACATCTGCAGGAAGGAAAGGAACCTGAGCCACTTCCTGTGGTAAGAAAGATGAGTGGTTGCCTTCCAGGCGTTAAGCAGAACCTCTGAGACATGGTCAGAGAAGGTTATCACCATATCAACCAAGCTGTCAATTTTAAAGTGTCCACCTCAGCATGGAGAAGCATTCCATTCTCTGAGAGAAGGAGGACTGGCACCCTGGGGAAATGGTGGTACCTGCCCCTCACAAGTTGAAGCAGTGTGGTGAACCACGGTTGTCTGAGCCACCAGAGAGCCACTAGGATGCATTCTGGCATGATGCTGGCCAGTTTCTGGATGATCCGTAACATGAGAGGTAGAGGAGGAATCATGTACAGGAATGTCTGTCCCCATGAGTGGAGGAGGCCGTCTCCTAGAGAGAGAGGATCTGCTCCTCCCCGACTGCAGAAGAACAGGCATTTTGTGTTTTTTCTGAAAGTGAAGACATCTATCTCCAGAGTGCCCCATTGTTGAAAGAGAGGACGAAGGTAAGACCAATTCAGCTCCCACTCATGATGTTGCGTGAGACCCCTGCTAAGGAGGTCGGCCTTTACATTGCAGGTTCCTGGAATGTGAGTAGCTATGGGAAGGATGTTGTTCACTACACACCAGTCCCACAGGTTGATTGCCAGATGGCAGAGGCTCCGGAACACCATCCCTCCTTGATGGTTGACACAGCTGAGTGCTGTGGTATTGTCTGTCAGAACAGCTATGCAATGTTCCCGAAGGATGGGCTGAAAGGAGCTCAATGCCAACTTTATTGCAAGCAGTTCAAGGTAGTTGATGTGCTTGGTTGCATTGAAAGCATCCCACTGGTACCTGACACTGACGCCATTGAGATGGGCCCCCCATCCCCACAGGAAGGCATCAGTGGTCAGTTTGAAAACCAGGCTTGGTGGGTGAAAGGGAGCACCCTAGGTCAGATTGGGTGTTATTGTCCACCAAAACAGAGAGTCCCACACATTTGGTGGAGGCGTGAGACGCTCGAATTGTGCCATTTTGTGCAGCTTGAACCAATGCAAGAACCAAGTTTGAAGGGGTCTCATGCGGAGTTTTACTAACAGCAGTACAGCTGTGTTGGCCGACATGTGCCCCTAGAGACATTGAATCTGAAAAGCCTTGGATGAAACCCGTGTACAGACCTGCGACACCAGAGATGACAGGATTGTCGCCCTGTCTGCAGGAAGGTAAGTCCTGCATGTTACCAAGTCCAGGTACCTTTTGTGAAGGCTGCAGATGCGACTTTCGGTGGTTGACCTGAAGTCCCAGGGAGGACAGAAGATGGAGTGTCTGGGAGATATGGTTCTCCAGGAGCATCAAAGTCTCTGCCACTAAGAGCCAATCATCTATGTAGGGAAAGATGGCAATCCCCTGTAAACGAAGATAGGCCGCCACCACCACCATTGTCTTGGTGAAGACTCTTGGTGCCGTGCATAGACCGAAGGGGAGACACAAATTCTATGGTATATCCCAGGGTCAGGATGGACATGTCCCAAGTGTCTGTGGTAATGTCCTGCCATGCAGAAAGGAATGGAAAAAGGTGGGTGGGTTCCCCTGCAACAAGGTGGGAGAAGTCAAAGGCCCTGTTTGATAGTCTTTTAGGTCTTAGATCTAGGATGTTGTTGCTGGGACCTATATCTCGGCTTTGCCTGATACTGGTATTGCTGGTGCTGTCCCCTAGGGGACTGATGCAGTCTCCAGGTACTCTCTGGGGATGGTTTATTAGGATAATGGCATTCAGAGCCATAGCGAGACCAAGAAAGCTGACTGTATGAGTTGGATAAAGCAGAGACACCCAAAGATCTGGAGGCTTTTATGCTCTTGTCCATTTCTTGTAACGCTGAAGTCAGTCGAAGAATGGAACAGGCCCTCCCCATCAAATGGAAGGTCTTCTATGTAGGCCTTGATATCAGGGGGCAAAGAGGTTGTTCACAGCCAGGAGTGCGGATGACGTGCCACCGCTGAGGACATTGTGGTGGAGAAGGTGTCAAGCGTGTGCTTGGCAGTATTAAGAAGCTGCTTTGCCATTACCATTCTCTCTTTTTGCAGAACCCATGCTTCCTGGGTTTTATCCTCAGGGAGGAAGGGAAGAAGATCTGCCATTCATTGCCACAATGCATATTCATATCAAACTATGTAGTCTGATGCCTTAATGCCTAGGGCACCTGCAGAATAAAACGCTTCCCAAAGAAATCAAGTTTCTTGCCCTCCTTGTCCAATGGAGTGATGTTGGTGCACTTATTCTTGGACGAAGACGACACTACCATGGAGTTCGGCTTTGGATGTATATAGAGAAAGCTTGCCCCTTCCTCTTGTACACGGTACATGTGGTCCAGCTGTCTAGTCGACACTGGAGCAGACAATGGCTTCACTCAAGGGGTTTTCACAGCTTGGAGGAGGACCTTCAACATCGGCAAGGAAATTGGCGCCGATGCATCCATCTGGGCCACATCATAGACCTCATCCGATAATGATGGTTGCGGTTGAATGACCGAAAGGCCCAAGGAATGAGCCATCCTCTTAATTAATTCGCTGTAGGATGACATGTCTTCCAACTGAGAGATTGGGAGGTCCTGGGAGACCTTTTGTTTCAGGGAGACATCTCCCGGGGAGGTCTCATCCTCAGATTGGTCACCTTCAGACATGCCTTGTGAGGTCTTCGAGGGAGATCCAGGGCTCTGGATCGGTGTTGGTACAGAAGGTTTCTTTGGTGACAGTGGCAGCAGAGGGGCTTCTTGCAGCAGCGAGGGAGGTGACGGTTTTGAAAGCGTTGCTGACAGTGGTGGATCACATGGAGATCGAGAGTGGGAAAAATGGCATGGAGGACAACCAGCAAGGCATATGCTGTCAATGATCGTATGGTGGATACATCGATGGGCCATATTGATACCGAGAAGGTGAATCACAACCAACAATACATCTAGAGAAATGTTCCCTCCTGGGCGAAAGGGATGGGTGATATTGGTCTTGACAAAATTGGTAGTCCCAGTGACCTTGGTCATCAGGGAAGGGAGAGCGAGACCTATCCCATGGACGATACCAGCCGTTGCGATCGGAACAACCACTAGCTCAGGAGGCAGTTGATGGAGAATGAGATCAACGACCCACAGCCTGAGTCTCCGATATCAAATCATCCTCAGCTTTAGAAGCCGAGACGGATGGAGGATGGTGAGCCAGGTTAACCTCCAACACTGGAGGGTTCAGCTGCCTGGTAGGAGAGTCCAGTATGTCAATTGAGGGTTCAGGATGGATTTTTGGCAGCTCTGGTGTGGACTGGCATATCAATAGGGAATGCAACTGCATGTCAAATGGCAGTGCAGAGCCCTTGGGGAGTGCCACACCACTCAACTCGTGAGATTTCTGTGGGTCCCCATTAGTCAACTTATGAGCCGTATTCTTCTGCAATGTCCTTCTTAGGTTTCTTCACTGGTGTCGAAAGAGATGAAACAGATTTAGAAGGACACTTTTTTGACAGGGCTGGCCCAATGTCAGAAGCCGGTTTTCCCGATCTAGGTGGCTTTGGAGTCGGTGGTGCCACCGCTTGCCTCAGCACCAAGGTGGATGTTCGAGCTGAGGCTGATGCAGAAGATTTAGAAGGAGGCTCCACTGGCATCTTTTTTCTTTTTTTGTAAAACTCTCCTAAAGAGGAGAGAATTTTATTGCTTTTAATACAGAAAAAGGAAGGGTATATAGAAGGAACAAGAAAAGAGGTGAGTGAAGTTACTATTAGTATATTAATCTTTTTGTTAGTATATATAAAGTTCTTGGCTTCTTCCGTGGTTGACCGATCTTCTTTCAATTTACTGTGAGTCAAAAATAAACCTGTTAGATTAGTAAAGTCCTTTGGGGTTAATTATTGATATAATCCATCTTTACGCTTCACAAACAAATATTTTGGGTTGCCTCCCTTTCAAGTCTCTCAGATTGTATGATGGGCCCTTCTTTGCTCTTTCATCTTCTGAGTCTTCTTCTCCTCCCTCCGGGCCACTGTCATCTTCGCTACTTAACATTGTCCATTTGGTGAGTTCTGCATCTTCCTCTGAGCTGGCGTGCCTCTTCAAAAATTCTTGAGCTTTGAAGATGGAGTCAATCTTCTCTTTTTTATCCTTAAATTTAAAGACCAATCCTTCTGGGATCCACCATTTGTAGCTAATTTGATGTTTTTGCAGGAACAGGGTCAGTCCTTTATATGCTTTCCTTTTCATACGAATTTCATATGGAACATCTTTTAGGATCCTTATGTTTTGCTCACCAATCTTCAAGAGCGTTGTTGAAGTCACTCTTAGAATTTGATCTCTAGTACTTTGCTTGGTAAACTTGACAACCACTTCTGCTGGCAAATTATTTTTCTTTGTAAAGTTGGAATAGGCTCTATAAGCCAAATCCATCTCTTCGTTTAATTTTTGCGCTTCTTTGCCAGTTATCGGTGCCAAAGCATTCGCCAAAATATTTCTAAGATCTTCTTTTTCCTCTTCCTTTATGCCCTGAAAATGGAGAGTCAAGTTTGATTTTTCCATCTGTAGCATCAATATTTTTTTTCCTGTGTCTCTTGATGTTTGTCTATTTTGCTGACTTTTTTCCTTAATTTTTTTGGTGTCTTCCGTCGAGATCAGGCATTTTTCTGCAATCTCCTCCATCTTCTTAGCTGTATCTGTTAGCTGTATCTGTTGGTTGTTGAGAACACTTTCCATACTGCATAAAGTTTTGCTGATTTTTTGCATTTGGTCCAGCAGAGGGCACAACATCTCGCTTTTCTGTTGATTGACAGTTGGCTCCAAGGGGAGGGAACCAGAACCGGAAGTTCCTCCCAGCTTCTTTGTCAGTTTGTCCGGGACTTTCTTTTGCCCCAACATTTTTATTGTTTACTTTTAAAAGCTCATGCTGCACAACTCAGGAAATAGTCTATTCTCCTCTCCTTCCACAAGTCCCCAAAAGGTAACTTCACTAATCTGCTTTTTCACTCTGCCACCTTTCTCTTCTCTTTTATAAGTCCCGTTTTCTTCGGGGGGGGGTTGCTCCCTCCTCCCATGCGCTTGTACGATTAGGGGGTGAGTGCATTTAATCCACTTTCTAACTGATCCTCAACTCATGGTTTGCTGCCGATTCTTTCTTTTTTAAGCTATCTTCCGCTTCTTCACTCCGGGAAGTCGGTGGCATTGCTAGGTCCCATCAGGGCACTACACAGGGGGGCCACCGGGGCAGGGGGAAAGCCTCAATTTTCCAATCATCAGGCTGGCAAAGAGGCTACTCCCTGGTGTGCCCCCTGGTTCGGAGCCTTTATCTAAGGCTCACTAGGGTCCCCGCTTGTGCGGAGTCCCCCACAACCGTGCGTGGGCAATCGCCTCTGTGAGCGTCCCAGGAGAGTGACTGCCATTCGCTCTGCCGAAACCGAAAGTCAGCTCCACTGGCATCTTTGATGCAGGAGGGGCAAGAGCCAATTCCCAAAGAGTGACCTTGAGTCTCATGACTCTACTTTTGCATGTTTGATTCGAGAATTTTGCACACAGAGCATAAGCCTTGGTTTGATGTTCCTTATCTAAGCAAATGATACAGAGAGTGTGCCCATCTCGTGGGGCTAGTTTACTTCCACATGAAGCACACCGCTTTAAGCACCCCCACTTCTTATCCATAAACTGCTGTGATGGGAGGGAAGGGGTGAGGGAGGGTGGACCGAAGGTCCAAAGAGCACGGAACATTCTCACCCCACAGATTCCAGAAGTAAAAGTCAAGGAAGATTGTGGAGAAGATGGAAACAAAATTCTCCTTTAGAATGAAAAAGTCCCAATGTGAGGGGGAAAACTGACTAACACCAACCAACGAAAAAGCTGTTAACCGCGCGGTGGTCAGAAGAGAACTAGTGGGATGTCCGCATCCCACCCCCTTGGGCATGCACAGTAAGGGTTCCTGTGCAGGCTCAGGGTGGAGGCACGAAAATCCCTTTGTGAGCTTTATACAACACCAATCAGATCAGTGCAGATACACTAGATTCCATAGGTGTGATGCACAGAGACCATGAAGATCTCTTTGGTTATGGTTTTCTTGGACAGCTGTTTCATTTCCCAAATGTCTCCATGTTTTTCAAACCGTATGGAACTGCCACATCAAGTTTGGAAGCTTTAACTAGTACAAAATATGGTGACTAAGGTTCTTCCTGGAAACTGTTGTAATGATCATGTAAAATATGTTCTTATATACCTACACTAGCTTCCAGTTTGCTTCTGGGCTCAATATAAGATGTCAGTTTTGATCATAAAAGCCCTAAGCCATTTGGGTCCAAAGACTGCCTTCTCCCATATCTACCTGCCAAAGCTTTGAGATTAATAGAGAAAGCCTTCCTGCAGGAACCTGTCTTGTCTGAGGTGAGGTTGGCAGGGAATCATGGCAAGGCCTTTTCAGCTGTTGCCCCCATGCTCTGGAATTCCCTACCTGAGAAGTCAGGCTGCCACTTCTCTGAAGACATTTTTTTTTTAATTCCTGGAAGTCTTTGAGATCATTTGACAGCACCACAATCTCTTCTTCTTGACTCCTCTGAATGATAATGATTTAACTGTAAACAGACTGTGTTTTATGATTATTTTGAACTACCAAGGAACAAAAGCTGTGATAGAAATGGACTTTGCAACAACAGTGCGTGTCACAAATTTAAGCCAGTAAGCCAAAATGTGTATTTTGATTTGAATGGAAAAATGCCAGAGAAATTATGAAAAATGCTTACTGCACAATACCACTCACAATTTTTCAACACAAATACAAAGCATTGGAATTGGCATCCTTTATGCTTGCTTAATTACCCATGCCAGTCCTCACATAATGGTCAAAAGTTTCCTTTGAGTGCTACTCTACACATGATATTCTTATTCTCAGTAAATAACAACTTTCATGAACAGATCATGATGAATGTTTGTACTTTTATTTATACAGAAAGGCAGAACTGACAGCCCAGCAAGCAACCCCGGTGTTCACAATTAAAACCCCCAGGATATGCCTCTGACCTGGATGGCCCAGGACAGCCCAATCTCTTCAGAACTCAGAAGCTAAACAGGATTAGCCCTGGTTAGTACTTGGATGGGAGACCATCAAGGAAGTCCACAGTCACTAGACAGAGGTAGCCACTGGCAAAACTGCCTTTGAATGTCTCATGCCTTGAAAACCCTACAGAGTCGCCATAAGTCATTTGCAACTTGATGGCAAAAAAAGGAAAAGTGGGTGCTCCAGTGGGAACACTTTGTTCCCCAAATAGCATCGGTCTCTGCTGCATTTCAAGCTGATGTTTAAGTTCCTGATCTTTAAAAAAAAATAAAAAATCATAGAATCATAGAGTTGGAAGGGACCACCAGGGTCATCTAGTCCAACCCCTTGCACAAGACAGGAAATTCACAAATACCTCCCCCCACACTCCCAGTGACCCTGCTCCATGCCCAGAAGATGGCACAAAAATCCTCCAGGATCTCCAGCCAAACTGGCCCAGAGAAAAATTGCTTCCTGACCCCAAAGTGGTGATCAGCATTTCCCTGGGTGTATAAGAAGGGCCACAAGAACTAAGCACTGATGCAACCCTTCCTGCTCTCCCTCTCATGATCTAGCTAAGTTTACATGATCAGCATTGCTGTCAGATGGCCATCTGGTGCTGGAGGGGGCAGCAGTGGGAGGGCTTCTAGTGTCCTGGCCCCACTGCTGGACCTCCTGATGGCACCTGGTATATTTTGGCCACTGTGTGACAGAGTGTTGGACTAGATGGGCCGTTGGCCTGATTCAACATTGGCTTCTCTTATGTTCTTATGTTCTTATCTAGCCTATGTTTGAAAACCTCCAGAGAAAGAAAGCCCACCACCTCTTGAGGAAGCCTGTTCCACTAAGGAACTGCTCTGTCAGGAAGTTCTTCCTGGTGTTTACCAAAAACTCTTCTGATTTAATTTCAACCTGTTGGTTTTGGTCCAAACTTCTGGGGCAACAGAAAACAACTCCATACCATCCTATATAAGACAGCCCTTCAAGTACTGTTCAAGACAGGTTTGTTCTAAAGTCCTGCAGTGTCCATATAACCTCCAGATGCATGTGAGCCTCCTTGCGGGGAGGGTAGGATACAAGGCCAACAAAATAAAATAAAATAAAATGGCTGACAATTCCATCAGTAACTGTCATATCTATAGGGGTGCAACTAGGTCAAAACCAAACCACCACCACCACCTATGATGATCACTCCCTGAGAAAAACTGACTTCAGATCCCACCCTAAGCATTGCGTTGTTGATTCTTGTGAGGAAGAGAACTGCGAATCAATGGCATGTTTGTATTATTTTATTTACAAATTTGTATATATATTATTCATAAATATAGTGCTAGTGTTTAAAACATTAATGCTGATTTAAGAACACATCCTGTCTGTCTGTCTGTCTGTCTGTCTGTCTATCTATCTATCTATCTATCTATCTATCTATCTATCTATCTATCTATCTATCTATCTATCATCTATCCAGGGCTCATTTCCTGCAGGAGCACACAGGAGCGAAGCTCCGGCAGTAAGTAGCTCAGGGGCAGGCACATGCAGCAAGCCCCGCCCCCTGCTCCCAGAAGCCCCCCGTCACTTTTCCCGGCCCACTGGCCAGTCCAGCAAAGCGCTGATGTGAGCTGGCTCTCGAGCTGCTTTGCCACAGCCTGGGCCATGGCACCCAGCCCACCCAGGCTCTGCCCATCCTCATGCTGGCCCTGGCATGACACCTCTGCAAGGTGGGCCCCGGCAACTCCCGTGAGGCCTGCGAGGAGCTCTGCCCTGGCCTCCTGCAGCAACTCGGTCTCCTCCTGCACCTCTGCCCCACCACCACCCTGGCCCCCTACCTGCTTGAGGCCATGCGCATCCTCTGCGCCACCCTCCTCAACCCACGAGCAGCCACGCACTTTCCTGCACTTGTCGGCCATCCAAAAGAGTCCAGTGGCACCTTTAAGTCCAAGGTTTATTCAGGTACAAGCTCTCCCTCCTCTGAAAGGGCAGATCTGCTCGCTTCCCCTCCCCCATAGCTAGCAATCCAAAACAGTCCAGTGGAGCCTGAGCGGTGGGTGTTGCCTCCTGACACACTTCCGGTGATGTCAGGGGGTGTGACATATGCAAATGTTATGCTAATGAATTATGCTAATGAGCTCCTGCACCTCTTTTTCTACAAAATGACCCCTGTATCTATCTATCTTCTATTATCCATCCATCCATCTAGAACTGCTCATAAAGGTATCACCTTAAGCAGCTATCCTTTCTATCAAGGAAGTGTCTTTAGCTAATAGATGAATAGATAAACAGCCTAGAGATAGCTGTCTCTTCATCTGATACCCACAATACTGTTTGCTACTGTATTTTTATCAAAAGTTTTCACAAATGCTTAGAATAATGCATACTGAGTTGCTGCTTCTTGTTTTAGGCAACATAATTCAAGATTAATATATGATTATATTATATTATATTAATATAATGAGAATATATTAGCATTTTTAAAACATTATTTTACTTATTTAGTATATATGGGAAGAGATACTATCACCCCTGTAAGCATTTCAGGACTAAACTGAAATAATTTGCAGAATTTTAAAAATCTCAAGACAGATGTCAAAATGGATATATCACAGTTTTTTCTGGCTGTGACACCTAATGAGGGACAAGGGTCTTGATCAGTTATGGTCAATGTACTGTAACATTTTAAAAATATTATGTACCAGGGGAAGGAAGGAAGGAAGGAAGGAAGGAAGGAAGGAAGGAAGGAAGGAAGGAAGGAAGGAAGGAAGGAAGGAAGGAAGGAAGGAGTCTCTGGTTCTCTTCTTTATTTTTTGTAGTATAGTGGCAACAGCTAAACCACAAGGGAAGTAAAGTTAAGCCATGCAACTGGACCTCCCATACAAACCAGACAGCTGTGCCCTTAAACAATTTTCAGCCAAGTTGCTATTACTGTTCTAATGGCTGCTGTTGCCACCAGTAGTGTAGCTGGCTGACAGAACTGAATGAGACCATGGGTTGGATCCAGGATACATTTTCCATTATCAGGCCAGAACTTTCCTTCCTCTCCCTTCCCATTGATTTCCACTGATCTTCACATAATACTACTCCTGAAGGATAGGAAGACCCTGAAGTACAACACGAGGGAGGTCTGCAACAGGAAGGGGGAATTGACAAGAATTACCCCACCTGTTTCTTTAGAGGAAAATTTAGTATGGATCTAGCCCAGTGTGTCTTCTTACACTGGCAACAGAACTGTGGTTTGTGGTTGTTGTGTGATATTTATAGGAGAAAGAAAAACATCTTGGAGAAAGAAAAACATTTAAAGAAAATTTTCTAGCTTGTAGCTGCTAAGAAATAAAATTTAAATGCATCAATGTGGATGCATAAAGGCTGCCAAAACTCACCAAAATGCAGACATTCAGCAGAGACCACTACACTGTTCTCTCAGATGTAACTACAGCCTTCAAACACCAAAGGAAAAATAGCAGGGTGAATGGCAGTACAAAATATGATATATTACTGGCATTGCAAAGAAGGAAGAGTTACAGTGAAGCTTGTATCACATTCTTGAACAAATTATGCTGCCTTGTCTGTTGTCCATCTAGGTCAGCACTGCCAACTGTGGCAGCAGCTCATAGACCCTGAAAGGTATTTCCTACCACCTTTTAGCAAGGCCTTTTTATTGAAGTTACCTCGGTTTGAAGCTGGGCACTCTGACATACAAAGCAAGATATAAAGGGTTCTGGATTTAAGGTGGTATTCAAGAAAATGTTTCTATATCCACAGCCACATGATATATACTTAAACTCCCATGTAAGTGTTTAATGGCTTAGAGCACTATAGCTGTAATGTTTGACCATGAATGGCATGAAATATTAACATAGTAGAAGAGAATCTATTGGAGAAGCACAGCATGTGACAGTAATGTACAACTATGCTCTTTCCCAAAGGATATAAATAATTATTCTGACATGCCCCTAATGAAAATGCATTTACTTACTTTATGTCCTTATGATTTGATTATCTCAAGTAATAACAACTAGACTAATTTATTCCCTGACAGTATTATGTATAGTCTTAATTATGAAATAGTCATTGGGAAGGTTTTTTTTTTTTTTTGGGGGGGGGCAAGGTAAATATAGCACATTAAATAGACAGGAAGACACCATCATTGAAACCTGGGAAATATTTATTTGGTATGATGCACTCATTCAGAGAATGCAGGGTACTCCATAGTTCTTTGTTTATGTGTCTATACGAGAATGCTTCTTGTGTAGTTGAAGAAAAACCAACTTTTTAAAACAAAATTTTGCTTATTAAATGGATCTCGCACATGCTTTGACATGATCAAATTATGACCGAACCCACTGTTCAAAGTGTTGGTACTACAAAACAGATGAGCCATGACCTAGTACATGCACAAGAATATGAAATGTAAGCATGTAGGTAAATACCTCAGAAACCTTAATTTTTTTAAAAAATGTATAACAGAATCATGGATGTTACTTTTAAAGGTCTCATCCAAGTTCACACAGGAAAAAACCATACATTTAGTTAACTGGAAAAGGGATAAATCATAGTTTGTGCCCCAAAAAGTTCTGATGAGTAGCTCTCGCTGTCACTCTATTTGAGAACATTGGTGGTTTGGATTGTGATAAATGATTTATTTTCCTGCTCCTTATGGGAGGCAAGATCTTTAGAAACATCCTTAGAGAATTTGTTGAAAGGCCAGATTACCCAGTGGGCTAAGTATACTATTACAGGAAGATCCCGCTTTGGTGCAATTATCTGAAAGCACTTCTCAGAAATTTTCCATCCCTTCTTTGCCCTACATTCTCCTTGATTTCAGTGTTTCAGATCTGCTTCAGAGCATTCTCTCTTTCTTACCACCTCTACTGCCCCTTTGGTCCACTTCAAGGAAAGAAAAGTCTTCAGCACAGTTGTTCCCAATTTGGTTCCTGAAGGTCGGCACTATTTTTTTCCCCTAGGGATAACTGTGAAGTCCAAGTAGATTGAACCATGGTTTATAGAACCTCTAATGACTCCCATTAACTTTGTGTTTACACCATTTTATTTTTTTGCCCAGTATCCACAGACACACTATAGATGGGGAAAATTTCTAAGTGCCCTAGGAATCAATTGTGCAATCTCACAATTTAGTTACCTTAGAACTATAGTTTACCAAAGATTTCCTGGACTTTCGTGAAATAATGGGTGCTCATCTAACAAGGTCTGTAAATTTCAAGTGCCTATGGCACTTAGGTGAAGTTTTTCTGAGACCCACATAAGCTCCTCAGTGCACAATTGTACTCTAAGGAGTTCCTATAGCATTTAGAAAAGATTATCTGTGCACTTGATGTCAATCAGCACTTAGAACATGGTTTTTAAGTTCTTAGAATGCACAATTAGTCCTTTCAAAAGTTTTCTAAGTGGCATAAGAGCTCCTTAGAGCCCAATTGTGAGCTCTAAGGACCTCTGCTACCTCACAGAGAAATCTCTAAGTGCTATAGGAACACACTTGTACCATATTGTTCTTAAGCTGAGTCTACTACTGGGTCTTTGCTACTGCTTTCTAGCCAGTCTTAAAGCAACAATCTCAAGTAGCATGTCTTTGAAAATAATCCTGAAAAGCTCACGGGGGGGGGGGAATAAATGCAAGAGGAAACCATTTTATTCAAAGATGCAGACCTAACTCTGGCCAGCCTAGAAATTTTCAGGGCCAAACTACACTCACAATTTAGAAATCACTGAGCCCAGTGGCACCTTTAAGACCAGCAATGTTTTATTCTGGGTATGAAAGCTTGTACCCAGAATAAAACTTTGTTGGTCTTAAAGGTGCCACTGGACTCAAACTTTGTTCTGCTTCTTCAGACCAACACAGCTATTTAGAAATCTATTAGAAATCTTGATAGTGCACTCCCATTGATATCTTAAATTTGGGAAAACATAGAGAAGCCATGGGAATACACTCACTAAAGGCATTCCATTTTAAGTTTGTACAAGTGCACTCCTATGGCACTGACACACACCCCTCCCAATGGTTTTTATGGACATAGTGGGGAATTGCTTCTTACTTGCTGAGGTTCTGCTTTCAAGTTTAGAACTTTGACAAAAGGTCTTTGGACTCAGTCTCAAGGAATGGAGAAAGATAAATGGGATGGTGCTGTGGGAATCCACTCATCCCTAAGATCAAGATGGGTGGCCCGGTCACTCTGTCTGTAGCAGCAGAGAAGAGCAGGAGTCCAGTAGCACCTTAAAGACGAACTAAAATTGTGGCAGGGTATGAGCTTTTGTGAGTCACTGCTCACTTCTTCAGATAATAGGTCATAGGATTTGTATTTTCCCAGGTATCTGAAGAAGTGAGCAGTGACTCATGAAAGCTCATACCCTGCCACAATTTTTACTAGGCACATACCAACATGAACATTTTAAAAAATATACTGTGTGAAATGTGATTGTGATAGTCTAAGAGAGTAACATGGGATAGGATAAATTGGTTTAAGTAGACTTTTCAGATTACTCTTTCTTCTTGGTTGGTCAGAGAAAGGAAAGAGAATACCAACTTTCATTAATCTCTGGGTTTTGCAAACCCCATCTAATCAACATGGTGAAAAATGACAAAAATATATGTATGTATATTTTCTAGCTTTCTCGGAATGAGGAGCTTTTACTGTGGTTTATAGATTAACATATGGAAGTAGCAAAACATTGGTACAGTTTTTGCTTGTGTCATTGTTTGTTTTGATTCGGTGAATGATTTAAAATAAAAGAAAATTCTGCATTTTATTAAATCCCGCGTTATTTCTAAAGTCTAACATGGCATTCCTGAATACTTCATACCAATAACAACACTAAGCTGAAAGGACAATAAATCAACAAAATGTGGGAAATACCTATGAAAATGTAAAAAACCCCCAATTACATTGTGTTTAAATTACCTCATATGTTCTTAGTCATAGCTATCAGAGAATTGCTCATATTTTAGTGAGTAGGGGGAGACTGCACTGAGAGTGCTGCTCTACATGCCCTTATCACGCTGACAAGTGGTGGTATGCTCACAAGTATGTTTATTTCCAAGGAAGGAGTTCCCATACTTCTGGTGACATGATCGAGAAGGCCCTCTCCTGGATTGCTTCAGAAGGAGGGGTCACCTGAAGCAGGGCCTCAGAAGATGAATAGTCAGGTAGGTTAATGTAAGCATAGGAGATCCTTGAGGAATGCTGGTTCCAAACTGGAACCACCAGCACCAGCCCTTGGAATTGGTCCTGAAAACAAATTGGGAGCCAGTGTAGATCAAATGTTATGTTTGATTCCTATGTTCTCATTCTGTTTTAAAGATGACATGGTCAAAAGCATTAAGGGATCCTGAACAGTAGTCCAGTACACTGCTGCCCCATTTCCTTTTATTTACAGGTGCGTACAAAGCAAAAATAATTCACATAAAAAACATGAATTTGCTATTATATATGGTAGTTGCATGCCATATTTGACTTTACCAGTGGTGCTTTGTACTTGCTTAATTGGTTACCTTGTCTAAGCAGGCACTTTCTGCACCATCTCCAAGACTTTTATAAGAGAGGGAGAGTTCTCTGGAAATAAATCCTTAGAAGGATCTAGCAAGATCTGGACTGATTATAATTAAACTTCTGAAGGCACAGTGACCAGCAGCTTTGATCAGCAGGTATGACTTTGGTGACTTTCACAGCAAACATGTTTTTGGTGAATAGCTGGACTTGGTTGCCCCATTCTGGGTTGGGGTCAGGAGTTGGACCGTGACGGTCCGTCAAGCTGGGTGGATTAGTCTCTGGTTCTTTCAGGCTTACCGGGACTCTCTAGAGGCAGGATGCAGACAGGTCATGGGCATCTGTCCTGCTGTGAAGACAAAATTTGCTGAGGTTCAGGCGTTGTGATTTCTGAATGCGGGTTCTGACATTTCCTCTGACATGTTTACATATTGACAGCTGTCACTGTGCCTTCATAAGTTTAATTATAATAGATCCAGATCTTGGTATGTAACCTAGAATTTTCTGATTAGAAAAGCTTATAGTAGAATTTATTTTATAACTGTACCTTTTGTATATAAAGTTATATATATGTTAAGGAAAAGCATTATTAGAGGCCTCTGGGGATAGAATTTAGGATGCAATAAGAGTGGAATGCTATTTAGAAGTTGCAAAGCCACCAAGAGCGAAGTTTAATGTGATTCACAGCCCTTACCAGCTAGCTGTCCACATGCGATCCCAGGAAGGACCCTGTTTCTCTAATGTTCCCAGTGTTTTGAAGACAAGGTAAACAATTACTGACATCACTGAGAGATGCACTGAGTCAAATTATGCTAGTATGATGTTAACTGCTTGGTACCAATTAGAGATTCTTTGGCTGAGTTCAGACTGGCAATTTGCTCCAGGAGCCAGTCACAGTAAAAAAGCCCCGGAACAACCTGCCAGAGTATACCGGGAGGAGGCGTGCTGGAGCGTTCAGACTGCTGCCCCAGAGGCACGCTGTATGCGGCGTTTCCCCATTAATTCGGCTGTGGGTGTATGAGTGTATGGGTGTACGTGTGCATGAGCGCTCATGCGCATAAGCACATTTTGCCGATTGGGGGAGGACCCCTTAGCACCAGCACCACATTGGGCAGTAGAGCGGAGCACAGCCAATCATACCGCTGCTGCCTTCTGCCCAACACGGGTTGCTCCTGGCTTATCGGCGGAGCGTTCATACTTCCAGGAAGCGGACAAACATGGGACACAGGTGCTCTTCAGGGATTTGCTACCACTTTTATGAGGTATCTATTAATTGTGGGAAGAAAGCAGAACAGCCCGGGTTGCCTACGGGCATGGGCGTCAACTCCAGGGGGGCTCTGGGGCGCAGGCTACCTCCGAAATTTCCCGGGGGGAACTCAGCCCCCCCCGGGCTATCAGGCTCACCTTACAAAAAACAAAAACCACGCTGTTTGCATAGGCGTCATCTTCAGGGGGGCTGGGGAGCCCAAGCCTCCCCGAAAGTACTGAGCCCCCCCCGGAGGCAACTGGTGTCAGCCAGAGCCTTTCTACCCCCCTCCCATCCTCCACCCCATTTTGAAAGCGGAGGGTTTTCCCCTCCGCTTTCTGAGACTGTTCTGCTGGGCTGGGAGGGAAGTCAAGGGGTGGGGGCTTGCTTCCTCCTGGAAGCTAAGCTCCACCCACAGTTCCCAGAAGCCCCGCTCAGTTTAACGTGGAGAGCTGCACGTGGAGGCTAGCTTCCAGGTAGCACATGCTGCCTCTGCTTGCTGCCGCCACCAGCCTGAAGGGTAAGTAGGTGGGGGTGTAAGGAGTGGGGGATTGTTTCAGGTGGGGTGGGGTGGGGTGGGTGGGAGCCCAGGGCTGTGCCAACCAGCCATCCTGCAAGTCCAAGCAGGGGAAGTGGGAGAGGATTGGAGGGTTGGGGAGGGGAGCTGGGCAAGAATGGAGGGAGGGGGAAGGTGGGGGGCCCTTCTGTGGCCTCTGGTTGCCCCTGCCATCGGTGAGTGGCTTGCTTTCTCCTGCAGTCCAGTTTAAACTGGGCTGCAGGAGAAAACAAAACCCAGGAACCCTTGTGCTGCACGGAGCACATTGCTCCAGGATACAGAAAATCCTGGGCTCACTTTCTCCTGTAATTGGGGGGGGGCTGCGCTTTCTGTCCCTCTCTCTCTTTCTGTTTCTCTTTCCCTTTCCCTTGAGATGTGTGAGAGCTGGAAACGCTGGGAAGCTGCCCCACCCCCACTTCCAGTCTGACTTTCTTCCCTTCCCTTCCCTCTGTCTTTCATTTCTCTCTCCCAATCTATATGTTTTTTCCCCCAGCTTCCCCCCTCTCCCTTGCTAAAATAGCCCCAGTTAGGATTGCCAGGTACCCCATGGCCACCTCTGGGGGATGAGGGGAGGGTGGCCCAATCCAGGTTAGGAAACTCCTGGAGATTTGGGAATGGAGTCTGGGGAGGACAGGGACCTCAGTGGGGCACAATGCCATAGAGTCCACCCTCCAGAACATCATTTCCCCCCCCCAGGAAAACTGATCTCTTTAGACTAGCAATGAGCTGTAATTCCAGGGGATCCCCAGGTCCCACCTGGAGGCTGGCATCCCTAGCTCCAGTGCTGAAATTGCTGTGTGACTTGGTGCATGCAAACCTCTGGCATTGGGTTACATTTGCCAAACCACCCAGGTGGAGGAGGGGAGGGGTGTCATTCTACCAAAAATGAGAGTGTTTGGGTTTCTCTGTGAGTTTGAGGACTGGAACTGGCACTGAAGTGAGATTGGAAAAGTTTGTGTGGCTTTCTTGTGTTACAGTAATAATTATGCTACGATACAGTTTGTTAGTCCTAAAGGTGCTACTGAGTGTTTTACTATTTTGTATGCTATGGCAGTGATATGAGAGCCAATTGAGCTGTGGGTCCATCTCATGCTACTGACAGTAGTTATACATTACACCTTGCCCAAATGGTTCTGGGCATTAAAGCGCACTTGCCCTGGTGTGATGTAAAATGCTAGCAAGTCATAGCCAACTCATGGTAACCCTGTAGGATTTTCAAGGCAACAGACATTCAAAGATGATTTGCCATTGCCTGACTGTGCATCATGTCCCTGGTATTCCTTGGAGATCTCCCATCCAAATACTAGTCAGAGCTGACTCTGCTTAGCTTCCAAAATCTGATGAGATCAGGCTAACCTGAGCCATCTGGGTCCATGGCATGGTGCTGTGTGGGTGCTTCCCAGGCAATAATCTTCAACCTATTCTTGGAAGCCACAATCATTAGGAAAGAGCCATGTGATAGAAGTGTAATAATAATTTACTCATAGTTGCAAGAGCCAATAAGATTTGAGTTTGATGGGGGATTGGGCAAATTGATCTAAGGAACTGAAAGAAGAGAAAGTATTAGCAAGCTCAGTGGTTAAGGATTTATAGTCCAATCCTGAGGACACTGAGAAAGAATGTCTGAAAATGTCATACAGGTTTCTGTGGACCTTGCAATAGCATTGTAGCTAACCCCAACTAAGAAACTTCCATGCTGTTTCTATAATTTCTCAAATGTACTTCACACCAACTGTGCATCTCCATTCTTTTCTAATTCCTCTCAACTATGTACAGCTTTCTATGTTGTGCTTCATTTGGACTGCTTTGCTTTCTCAGTTCCTAGCCCCCTTCTTTTCTATAACCATGGATCTACATCCCCTTCCTCAAGCCTTGCTGCTTGTCCCAACTCTCTAAAGTCAGACCAGTTTGGCCAGTGGCAACCGAAAATACATCTGTCTGTCCAGGAAGTTCAACTAAATGCCACTAGAGGTTTTGTCACCACTGCTACATCACTTAATGCATTACAATATTGGTTCATGTTCAGGCTATAATTTATGATGTTTTAGTTTGGGAAGATCTGTGTTCTTGGTCACATCAGTTGGTGCTATTTTTTTCCTGTAAAATCCTCTTCCATCCCAATGGACTCTGCTGCTCACATGTTGTCTGTCAATCCCCTCTTTATTCCACCCTTCCTCCAGTCTCCCTTCCCTTATATTGACCTCACAACAATGGCAGTATCACCCAGCCTGATGAAGGGGGCTTTGACTCTTGGAAGCTTATTCCCTGAAACTCTTGTTGGTCTCTAATATGCTCCTGGACTCAAATCTAACTGTCCCAGTATCACCGAGTAAGTGTCATGCAAAATGTAGATCTGAACATGGGTCTCCTCAGTCCACACTGGTCTTCATGCCATTGGTCCATCTACTTCAGCATGGTCTGCTCTGATGCAGGTGAGCTCTACAGGCTCAAACAGAGAAAGATCCTTTCCAACAGCTGTTCTCTTAGACCTCCTCGGTTTAAACCTTTATCCTTTGGCACGCAAAGCATGGTCTCTCTACCATCAGTCCATCAGTGTAATCATTGTCTGCTCAGACTGGCAGTGGTTCTCCAGGGTTCTTTGCAGAGGATTTTGCCCATGCCGTGTTTTGTTTCTGAGCCATTGGGGCTGGGGGGGGGAGGATGCAGGCGGGCTGCTTTTATTTGTAATGCAAAAGTATATTACCTCTTTCTAACAACATATGTCCATGCAAGATGTACATATGTTCACTGTAATATGTAAACAGGGCTTTTGTTTCTCCGAGTGGTGAGCAGGAAGAGAGGGAAATGGCAACAGATATGTTCTTGGTATGTACACCATCCAGGGAGAACACTTAACACTTAACTCATGTTTATGCCACACATCATTATCCTTGATTGGCATGCAGATCAGAGGCCTTTTAAAATTTCCTTTTGCCCTGTGTGCAGTCCAGAAGGAACATTGGCAAGGAATGTACACTCTATACGTGTGGTACAGTTTCAAAGGGACAACTAACTGGGATGTATAAAAGAAATGACAGGATTGCCCATTACAAACAATGGGAGAGATTTGAAGGCCCACTGGAGATAATAGGAGCCAGGAATGCCACATGGCTCCGCCTCCATAAATAGTGACAATGGCCTGTGATGTCACTGGCTCCTCCCTATGATGTCACTGGGCCTCGGTTCTTTTAAGGACCTAGCACAGCAAAGCCTCTGGCCCAGCCCCAGCCCCCCTGGGAAATTGGAAAGTCTACGCCCTTGCCTACGGGTGGGGAAAGCCAGGCAGATGTGCCTGTGTGAATGCCCCCTTTAATGTGGTTTTAAAGTGTTGCTGAAACAGGGCTCTGCCAGGGCAAATTACCAGTCTGAACTCAGCCTTTAATATGTAAATGATATATGATGCCATAAGACCTATTGCCCTTCCTGGTTATGGCAGAATACAGCTTTAGAATTGCTAAGTGCTAAGGCACTCTGCTCTGTATTCTCTGTTTCCATGCATTAAACAGATAGTCATCTAACTCGTTGGACTCCGACTGTGTGATTCTAATCAGGCCACAGGATCACACGGGGCGCAGATTTGTGCATCACCATCAAGTGTATGTGCAGCCATTATAACTTGTGCCCAAGGCTCATGAAACAGACCAGACTTTTCTCTCAACAAGAACCTCACATATTCCCATATGCTTTTTTGCACTACTTTCATATTTAAGTATCAAACTACTCCCACGCTCCAGCTGTAGCACATGGAGTGGGAGTAGAATTTCCATGCAGAAATAGTATCATGCTCTAAATTCCAATGAAGATCCATATGCATTTGAGCCTGAGGGGAAAACCTTTTCTTACATTATTCTCCAGTCTAGAATTTCTCTTCCTGCTGCCTACAGTATTTTCTCTTGGAAAAATGTCTTCTAACTATTGCAACTTCCTCTTCTTGCAGCTCACTGTCAGCACAGCTAATATCAAGAGTTAGACTCACAACTGAAATAAACAACAACAGATTATTACTATCAATTTAGCTATCTGACTCACCTGCGCCTCTCAGTTCCTTCACTCAGTAGCCAAACATGTAGTTTATACATGAAATCTTTTAGAGTCAGCGTTCACAGCAGCAGAGGACTAATCAGACCTAGGCCATTTCTACAAGGAACGTTTGCTCCAGTTTTGATAGCTATGAAATGGGTTCCCCCCCCTGCTTCCGCACAGTATTGTGGTCCATTCATGTATCCCCCAGGGCTTCCAGGGCTTTTCTATGATTTTACCCAAACCTGCTTTGCTGTGAAGCTTTGGGAAAGTCTGCAGCAAAGCCTGGATGGTTGACATGTGAGTGGGAAAGTTTGGATTTTCCTGGTCCTGCCCACATAATAACCATTTTCCTTGTTCCTGTCCTTACAATGGTCATTTCTTCCCCCAGCCACTGGGGTCTTTTTATGTTTTAATTGGCTATTTAATATCAGTATAGTGCTATAATAATCTGTGCTATCAGGTTTGCTGAAATCACAGCATTCATTTGGGTTGCCGAGATATAAGAGTAAAAGCTGTGAAACTTCTGCAATGAACGGGAGTAGAGACTGACTTTTAAAAAAAACAGTGAAAGGTGGGAATTCAACAAACCTGATACATAGAAATATGAATATTCACTTGTCAGCTTAAAAACAAACAAACAAAATGAAAAGCTCTGGTAGTGAGGGGATGGGGAAGATGGCCACTGCCAGGGGCTGAAGCAGTGAAACTACAGGGAAATCTGCCATGTGGAAGCCATGTTAATACTGTGCTGTATCAGCAGTTATAGCAGCTATAGAGGAACTACAAAAACCTGATAAACAAAGCTTTGACTCTTGAAAACTTATACTCTGGAAATCTTGTGGACCTTTGAAGTCCTATTGTACTCGTTCTTGCTGTTTTACTGAAGATCAACATAGCTACCTACCTGAAACAACATAAACCTGTTACCATATGAAAAACACTCTACTCAGCCTTGGTGTTGGTTCTTTCCCTGTGGTTGAGTCCTGCACCATGCCATGCATTGTGGAACTGTCTCAGCAGCACAATCTTTACATCCAGCACTTCCTGCTGCTTCAGTGGAATCTAGGATGAAATAGTTAATCCGAGCTTTTTTTTTTTTTTTAAGAAAAGAGTATAATGAACTTGGACAAGGAAGGCATGAGTTCAAGATCCTGTTTGTCCCTGAGGTCTTCTTGATATAGTCTACCTGTCTCCAAGCCTCATCTTCCTCACAGGGCTATTGTGAGGTTAACATTGGTGTGTGTGGTTGGAAATCAGAGGGAAAAAGTACCTTTCAGAATCAGGAACAGCTCTCTCTGTTCTCCCCACCAGCACTGAGGCAGCAAGATGGGCTACAGGGGAGGGCAAGGTATAAGTATGATAGATAGGTGATAGATGATAGATAGATAGATGATAGATAGATAGATAGATGATAGGATAGATAGATAGATAGATAGATAGATAGATAGATAGATAGATAGATAGATAGATAGATAGATAGATAGATGGATGATAGCATGGATAGATGGATGATAGATGATGATAGATAGATGATAGATAGATAGATGACAGATAGATAGATAGATAGATAGATAGATGATAGATAGATGATAGATAGATGATAGATAGATAGATAGATAGATAGATAGATAGATAGATAGATAGATAGATAGATAGATAGATAGATAGATAGATAGATTGATAGATAGATAGATAGATAGATAGATAGATAGATAGATAGATAGATAGATAGATAGATAGATAGATAGATAGATAGATACAGTCTGTGGGCTTACAGCCGCTTTGGTGTTGTGGTTAAGTGCGCGGACTCTGATCTGGGAGAACCGGGTTTGATTTCCCACCCCTCCACTTGCAGCTGCTGGTGTGACCTTGGGCAAGCCATAGTTCTGATCAAGAGCTGTCCTTGAAAAAGAGCAGTTTCTGTCAGAGCTCTCTCAGCCCCGCCTACCTCACAGGGTGTCTGTTGTAGGGAGAGGAAGGAGTCTGTAAGCCGCTCTGAGACTCCGAGGGAAGGCGGGGTATAAATCCAATCTCCTCCTCCTCCTCTTCTCCTCCTCCTCCTCCTCCTCCTCCTCCTCCTCTCTTCTTCTCCTTGTCCTCCTCAAGAACGTTATCACAGCTTGGCATATTTTGTACTGAAAGGAAAGCCCGCTTTTGGGTGCCTGCCCTCTTCCAGCCTCCTGCTAAATAAATAAATAAATGATGATGTTACCTGCCCTGAGCCCATTTGTGGAACGGGCGGAGTATAAATGCAAATGATAAAATAAAATAAAATAGCCACCGATCATCGTGATCCCGGGTGAAGAGAGACGTCTGCAGTGCCGGCCGCTGGCAAGTGATCGAGTTCCCCGGCTTTTCCTCCTTTCCTTTGAAATAAGTATGTATAAAAATTAGAGATACCAACCTGTGCAAATCCTTCAACGGGTATTTGCATTTAAATTGAAAATGTGACTGCGTCTGGTCTCATAAGTGCCACGTAATTACTTGATATTTTAAAAGTTTGGCGATGCCCTGGTAGGATAATGCTCTGCCGCTTAATTGTGCCGACACTTTTTGGAAGTTGGAGATTTGTTAAGTGCTAAAGAGACTGTTCCCTGGAAGGCCAGATCCTGAAGCTGAAGCTCAGATACTTTGGCCACCCAATGAGAAGGGAGCACTCGCTGGAGAAGACCCTGATACTGGGAAAGACTGAAGGTCAAAGAAGAAGGAGACGACAAAGGATGAGATGGTTAGACAGTGCTATCGAGGCAACGGTCATGAAGTTAAGCAAACTCCGGAGACAGGAGGGCCTGGCGTGATGTGGTTCATGGGGTTGCAAAGAGTCAGATTCGACTGGGCAACTGAACAACAACAACAAAAGAAAGAGAGCAAGTGAAGCCCCACAGAAAGTGGAACAAGAATGCTCCTGGCAGCTGAAAGGGTGGAGAAGATCAAAGGGCTTAGCAGCCCAAACCTCCTTTGTTTCTGTGGCTTATACCGAGCAGTCTTGGTAGGTTTGGAGTCGTGAAACTGCTGCAGGGGCAGAACGCTTGGGGGAGGGAGGTTCTTCATTACATAAGAACATAACAACATAAGAACATAAGAACATCAGAGAAGCCAATGTTGAATCAGGCCAATGGCCCATCCAGTCCAACACTCTGTCACACAGCGGCCAAAATATACCAGGTGCCATCAGGAGGTCCAGCAGTGGGGCCAGGACACTAGAAGCCCTCCCACTGCTGCCCCTCCCAAGCACCAAGAATATGAGTGCATCACCATGCCCCAGACTGAGAGTTCCTATCTATACCTTGTGGCTATTAGCCACTGATGGACTTCTGCTCCAGATGTTTATCCAATTCCCTCTGGAAACTGTCCATGCTTGTAGCTGCCACCACCTCCTGTGGCAGTGAATTCCATGGGTTAATCACTCTTTGGGTGAAGAAGTATTTCCTTTTATCTGTTCTAACCCGACTGCTCAGCAATTTCATGGAGTGCCCCAATGAGTTCTTGCATTGTGAGAAAGGGAGAAAAGTACTTCTTTCTCAACCTGCTGAATCCCATTCATAATCTTATAAACCTCGATCATGTCACCCCTCAGCCGTCGTTTCTCCAAGCTAAAGAGCCCCAAGCATTTTAACGTTTCTTCATAGGGAAGGTGTTCCAACCCTTTTATCATTCTAGTTGCCCTTCTCTGCACTTTTTCCAATGCTATAATATCATTCAACATCAGAGACATGGGTCTGGGCCTCCTGGCTACCAGGTGCCCCTGGCTCAGGCCTGGACACCGACTCCACCCGAGAATCCCCCCTCTCCACTTTCAGTCACCCTATGTACAAAAGCTCCTGTTTCCTGTGAAACACTTTTTGGCTGAAAGGCAGGACAAAAACACAGTTATTATATTCTCACTGAGTGTCAAGCATCGCCCTGCTCAGTTTGCCGTAGTTGCTGGGGGAGGGGAATTCCTCAGCCAGTTTGGCGTAGCGGTTAAGTGCGCGGACTCTAATCTGGGAGAACCGGGTTTGATTCCCCCACTCCTCCACTTGCACCTGGCTGGATGACCTTGGGCAAGCCATAGTTCTGACAAGAGCTGTCATAAGAACATAAGAGAAGCCAATGTTGGATCAGGCCAATGGCCCATCTAGTCCAACACTCTGTGTCACACAGTGGCCAAAAATACCAGAAAGTGTCCTTGAAAGGGCAGTCCTTGAAAGGGGAGTTCTTGAAAAGAGCTCTCTCAGCCACGCCTACCTCACAGGTTGTCTGTTGTGGGGAGGGGAAGGGAAAGGAGTTTGTAAGCTGCTCTGAGACTCCGAGTGAAGGGCGGGGTATAAATCGAATCTTGTCCTCCTCCTCCTCGTCCTCCTCCTCCTTCTTCTTCTTCTTCGTGGGCGGTGAGTTTGGAGCGTGTGGCTGCACTATCTTAGAGGCGTGATTCTTCCATAGAAGCCTTCTTCTCTCCCAGAGGAAAGTCCTTGAAAACTTTTGCTACCACCTTGCTTTTGTAGATAAAGGAATCGTATGTTTCCCAGGTGAAAGGGGGGTGGAGCCACTAGGGCTAGGCGGGGCGGACGTGGTGTGTGAGTGGGCCTTAGGAGGGACTGCATTTGAGTGACCTATATCCGCGTTTGCACCCGCTGAAATCTTCAGAACTGACACGGTGCTGTTATGACCTGGGCCATCTTTGCAACTCAATAAACACATCACTGCCAAAGAGGGTGTGGTTGAGAATAACACGCCCGGGAGTCTGATAAGAGTGTCAATTTGCGGAGTGCAGTGGCAGTGCTCACATGCTCTGGATGTGGAAAGTGGTAAGGGAGGCGGTGCGCTCCCCCTCACTTGGCAGTCTTTAAGCAGCGTCTGGACAAACACTCGTCAGGGGTGCTCTAGGCTGGGGTTGTCAAAGGGCAACTAGAATGATAAAAGGGTTGGAACACCTTCCCTATGAAGAAAGGTTAAAACGCTTGGGGCTCTTCAGCTTGGAGAAACGACGGCTGAGGGGTGACATGATCGAGGTTTATAAGATGATGCATGGGATTGAGCAGGTTGAGAAAGAAGTCCTTTTCTCCCTTTCTCACAATACAAGAACTCCTTGTGGGCACTCCATGAAATTGCTGAGCAGTCGGGTTAGAACAGATAAAAGGAAGTACTTCTTCACCCAAAGAGTGATTAACATATGGAATTCACTGCCACAGGAGGTGGTGGCAGCTACAAGCATGGACAGTTTCAAGAGGAAATTAGATAAACATATGGAGCAGAAGTCCATCGGTGGTTATTAGCCACAAGGTACAGATAGGGACTCTGATGCAAGGGATGCTCTGTATTCTTGGTGCTTGGGGGGGGGGCAACAGTGGGAGGGCTTCTAGTGTCCTGGCCCCACTGCTGGACCTCCTGATGGCACCTGGTATATTTTGGCCGCTGTGTGATACAGAGAGTTGGACTGGATGGGTCATTGGCCTGACCCAACATTGGCTTCTCTTATGTTCTTATGTGTCGATCCAACCTGAGAAAAGTTAAAGAGTGTTCTGTAAATTCATTCATTCATACCCATATTTCTCCCCAGCAGGGGACCCAAACCATTATCTCCTCCTCCATTTTATCCTCACAACAACTCTGCAAGGTAGTGTGAGAGAGCGTGACTGGCCCAAAGTCACCCAGCCAGCTTCCCTGGCAGAGCCGTAACTCAAACCTGGGTTTCCGAGATCGAAGTCCAGGGCTCTAACCACCACATCACCACCGGCAGCATTTTTTTTACCAAAAAACTTGGGGGGTCAACAGTGGGAGGGCTTCTAGTGTCCCAGCCCCACTGATGGACCTCCTGAGGGCACCTGGTACTTTTGGCCACTTTGTATACTGAGTGTTGGACTGGAGGGGCCATTGGCCTGATCCGACATTGGCTTCTCTGATGTTCTTATGTTCTTAACTCACTTGTTACGAGGGCCAGATCTGGTATAAATGTCTCTTTGTCGGGCCGGGTCATGCGTGCCATAAAATGTACTGCCAGGGACCGGAGATAGAAACTGTATAAAGGACAGCAGCTGGTAAGCTCCGAGTTGGCGTCTCCTTCCTGCAAGGCCCCTGGGGTTGGAGGGGGATGCAAAGGAAAACCCACAGAGGTAGACCAGAGAGGCAGCAGTGCAGCACCGGGCAGACACTCATGGCTCCGCCCACTTCCCCCCAGCACTTCCTCCCTTGCATCTGTTACTCGTGGGCCGCATATGAGCCCTGGACAGGCCGGATCCGGCCCCCGGGCCTTACGTTTGACACCCCGCGCTCTAGGCTGATCCTGCACTGAGCAGGGGGTTGGACTAGATGCCCTCTGTGGCCCCTGCTGACTCTTTGTGATTCTATGGATTCTAAGTCCCAAGCTCAGTCCCTGCTGGAAGCGGGAAGTGCTATCAGGCCACAGCCAACTTATGGTGACCCCCACTCATGGGGTTTTCTTGAGACAGGAGGCATGCAGAGGCGGGGTGTGCCCCGGCCTGCCTCTGCATAACAACCCTGTTCCTTCATTGGTGCTCTCCCATCCAAACGCTAAGCTGAGATCCAATGAAATCTTTCCAGCCTGGACCACTCAGATTGGGCCGACCCACGTGAATGACAGCAGAAAGGGCCACCATCGCGATCCCGGTATGGCTTTCAAGGCTAAAATGCTTGGGGCTCTTTAGCTTGGAGAAACAACGGCTGAGGGGTGACATGATCGAGGTTTATAAGATTATGAATGGGATTGAGCAGATTGAGAAAGAAGTCCTTTTCTCCCTTTCTCACAATACAAGAACTCCTTGTGGGCACTCCATGGAATTGCTGAGCAGTCGGGTTAGAACAGATAAAAGAAAGGACTTCTTCACCCAAAGAGTGATTAACATATGGAATTCCCTGCCACAGGAGGTGGTGGCAGCTACAAGCATGGACAGTTTCAAGAGGGAATTAGATAAACATATGGAGCAGAAGTCCATCAGTGGCTATTAGCCACAGGGTATAGATGGGAACTCTCAGTCTGGGGCAGGTGATGCACTCTATTCTTGGTGCTGGAGGGGGCAGCAGTGGGAGGGGGCTTCTAGTGTCCTGGCCCCACTGCTGGACCTCCTGCTGGCACCTGGTATATTTTGGCCGCTGTGTGACAGAGTGTTGGACTAGATGGGTCATTGGCCTTATTCAACGTTGGCTTCTCTTATGTTTTTATGACGGGCGGTTGGCCATGGCCCGCCTCCACGTAACGACCCTCCACTTCCCCAGTGGTCCTCCCATCCAATTATTAGCCAGGGCTGACCCCGACGAGATCGGGCTAGCGCAGGCTTTCCCAGTCCGGTCTCTGTCCCTGCCAGCAGGGGTCACATGAACCCCCGCCACGGAGAGCGGCTGCCAGTCTGAGTGGAGAATTATTGAGCTCCGTGGACCGACGGGGCGTGGCTCATTGGAGGCATCTGGATCGTGCCGCCTTGCAGCGTAATCAGAGTCGCGTTGAAGCCAACAGGGCATCCAACAAAACCAGGTAATGAAATGCTGAAACCGTCACAGCAGTGAACACAGCAAAAATACAGCAGTTTTGGAAGCGAAGCGATCGTGTGAAATGGATTGGAACGAAATCATCCAAAAGTCCACCTGTTGTTTCTCTCCAAGCACCTCCCTCGTTGGGCCCCGGGTCCCAGCTGAGGGCATCCCTAGTCTCTTAGGCTTTGGCCAGTTAGCGCATTGTTCCTTTAGGCACTTGGGCCTCAGCCTGTGTTTGTGCATGTGTGTGCATGTACTCCAGGCCTCACCTGGAGTCCTGTGTCCTGTTTTGGGCACCACACTTTAGGAAGAATGTCGACAAGCTCGGGCGTGTCCAGAAGAGGGCGACCAGAATGGTGAGAGGGTAGGAGTCCAAGTCTTACGAGGAAAGGCTGAAAGAGTTGGGTATGTTTAGCCTGGGAAAGAGAAGGCTTAGAGGGGACATGGTGGCAGTCTTCCAATATCTGAAGGGCTGTCTTGCTCCTTTGCAATATACTTCTTGGGAGATTTATTGACTGCACTACGGTATGGTGTAGTGGTTAAGTGTGCGGACTCTCATCTGGGAGAACGGGGTTTGATTCCCCACTCCTCCACTTGCAGTTGGCTGGGTGACCTTGGGCAAGCCGTCGTTCTGACAAGAGCTGTCCTAGAAAGAGCAGTTCTTGAAAGAGCTCTCTCAGCCCCGCCTCCCTCCCAGGGTGTCTGTTGTGGGGAGGGGGAAGGGAACGGAGTTTGTAAGCCGCTCTGAGACTCCGAGGGAAGGGCAGGGTATAAATCCAATCTCTTCTTCTCTTCTTCTTCACTCAGCATCACTCTTCTATGGCCGGGCAGGACTCTGCTGTATTAACCAAACTTCCTCATGGCCACCACAGTCTTCCACAACTCAACTTGATTTTTTGAAATGCAATTCGTCCCTCTTCCCCTGTCAGCCCTGACCCACTTATAAACAAGGAGCCCCCCCCCACACCAAGGTTTATGAGGCCACAAATTAAGGAGAAGTGATTACTTCCCGCCTCTATAATCAGCGTGTGCGCATTTTACAGCTGGCAACAGAGAGGTGGGCTTTTCTCCATTGCCGGAGGCTGAGACATTCCCTGGATCAATTCTATAAGCAACCCCACATTAAAATCAAGATAGTTTATTGATTGCAGCCGCTGCTGAGACCCTTGGGAGGAATGTTGCCGGATGCCGCCACGGTTATTCTTAAACAAGAGTTTTAACCTGTCCCGTGTTGTGTGGGTGCCTCTAGACCAGGGGTGTCAAACACGTCTCGAGTGGAGTGCCGCAGGGCATGGTCCTGGGCCCGGTGTTGTTCAATGTTTTTATAAATTACCTGGAGGAAGACATAGAGGGGATGCTTATCAAATTTGCAGATGACACGAAGCTGGGTGGGATTGCTAATTCTGAAGAAGACAGAGTCAGGATTCAAAAGGATCTAGATAGGCCGGAACAGTGGGCTGAGGCAAATCAAATGGAATTCGATAGAGATAAGTGCGAAGTCCTACACCTGGGCACAGAAAATCAAAGGCACAGATATAGAATAGGAGGGACTTGGCTTGACAGCAGCACATGTGAAAGGGATCTGGGTGTTCTGGTTGATCACAAGCTCAACATGAGCCTGCAGTGTGCTGTGGCTGCGAAGAAAGCTAATGCAATCTTGGGATGCATTCACAGAAGCATCATGTCCAGATCACGGGAGGTGGTAGTTCCATTCTATTCTGCTATAGCCAGGCCTCACCTAGAGTAGGTAGGTAAAGTAAAGGCAAAGGTTCCCTTGCTCGAAAGCCAGTCGAATCCGACTCTAGGGTTGCGGTGCTCATCTCCGTTTCAAAGCCGAAGAGCCAGCACTGTCCAAAGACGTTTCCGTGGTCATGTGGCCGGCATGACTAAACACCAAGTTGCACAGAACGCTGTTCCCTTCCCACCAGAGCGGTACCTATTTATCTACTTGCAATTTCTTGCTTTTGAACTGCTAGGTTGGCAGGAGCTGGAATTAGAGACGGGAGCTCACACCGTTATGCGGCACCCGGGTCTCGAACTGCTGAACTACCGACCTTCCACAGCCTGCAGTTCAGTGTCTTAACCACTTGAGCCACCGCAGCTCCTTAGAGCACGTAGAGTAGAAGGTAAACTTGCATTTATTCAAGTAGACCCAGTTCACATTCAGGTTGCAGACCGAAGGAGAGATGGCCGGTTTGTCCGGCGTCATGTGCGGGGGAGTATGAGAATATGATGGCTACAGCAGAGACCTGCAGAGAGATGCGTCTCCATGGAAGGCCATGTGCAGAGAGTGAGAGGACAGAGAGAGAGGGAGGGAGGAGGGGGGTCAGAGGGCAGCTTCCAGATTAAGGCAAAGAGGGGCATCCCATTCGAGGAGATAACACCTATACACACTTAGAGTGATGCATTTATTTATTAGATGTTGCACCCCTCAAGGTTCAGGCATGCCGAGCTGATCCCTCCAACACCAACAACTGCAAATGAGTGGAGCATGTATTTGAACAAACTCTAAACTAAACCGAAAACTCTGGATCTGTGAACGATGATTGCTGTTTCATTGTGGATCGGCCCTGAGTAAACCGCTCCTGTTAAATTGCTCGTGGCTTTCCTTTTGAGAACTGCCTCAGTAGTAAACCACTTCCACATCACTTCTTAAAATTGCCTTTATCTGTTTCTGGTCTGTATTTTTGATTGGATCGATAAAGATAAAAAAACTGGCTAAGCCCCCAACCCCCAGCCAAGGGCCTGGGAAGAAGAAGAAGAAGAAGAAGAAGAAGAAGGAGGAGGAGGAGGAGGAGGAGGAGGAGGAGGAGGAGGAGGAGGAGGAGGAGGAGGAGAAGAAGAAGAAGAAGAAGAAGAAGAAGAAGAAGAAGAAGAAGAAGAAGAAGAAGAAGAAGAAGAAGAAGAAGAAGAAGAAGAAGAAGAAGAAGAGGAGGAGGAGGAGGAGGAGGAGGAGAAGAAGAAGAAGGAGGAGGAGGAGAAGAAGAAGAAGAAGAAGAAGAAGAAGAAGAAGAAGAGGAGGAGGAGGAGGAAGAAGAAGAAGAAGAAGAAGAAGAAGAAGAAGAAGAAGAAGAAGAAGAAGAAGAAGAAGAAGAAGAAGAAGAAGAAGAAGAAGAAGAAGAAGAAGAAGAAGAAGAAGAAGAAGAAGAGATTGGATTTATACCCTGCCCTTCACTCGGAGTCTCAGAGCGGCTGACAAACTCCTTTCCCTTCCCCTTCCCCACAACAGACACCCTGTGAGGTAGGCGGGGCTGAGAGAGCTCTTTCAAGAACTGCCCTTTCGAGAACAGCTCTTGTCAGAACGATGGCTTGCCCAGGGTCATCCAGCAGCTGCAAGTGGAGGAGTGGGGGAATCAAACCCGGTTTTCCCAGATTAGAGTCTGCGCACTTAACCACGACATCAAAGAGAGCTCCACCAAGGGGGAAGGGAACCACAGAGGAAGCTCTCTCATGGGTGACTACCTGCCTGACTTCCCCAGACCAGGCTTGGTGGTTAGAGCACAGAGTCACAGAGTTGGAAGGAGCCATAGAGGCCATCTAGTCCAGCCCCCTGCTCAGTGCAGGATCAGCCCTGGAGCATCCCTGACAAGGGTTTGTCCAGCCGCTGCTTGAAGACTGCTGGGGAGGGTTAAAGAAAACTGTTACAAAATGATGTATAGATGGTATATGACGCCAAAAAAAATTGCTAATATGAATGAGAATATGTCTAACAAATGCTGGAAATGTAAAAAGAAAGAGGGCTCGTTTTACCATATGTGGTGGACTTGTGAAAAAGCAAGTGTTTTTTGGACAGAGATTCATAGTGAAATTCAGAAAATCTTGAAATGTACATTGAAAAAAGAACCAGAAATGTTGCTTTTAGGACTAAAGTTAGAAGAAGTCAAAATGACAAAAAGAACTTTGTTATGGTATCTCATTTCAACTGCAAGAATGACTTACGCTCAGTTCTGGAAACAAGAGCAGATACCTGATAAGTGGGAATGGATTAAAAAAATGATTTTTATGGCTGAAATTAACAAACTAACAAGAAAACTTCATGGAGTAGAAGACGAAGAATTTTTAACAGACTGGAAAGATTTTAAAGACTATTTAGAGCTTAACTGGGATGTGAAAAACAGATTACTTTGTTTTGATAGTTACTAATAATAGAAGTGTTGTAACAAGAGAGACTGTATTTCAAAAAGTTACCTAATTGTTAAAGTTAAAAAGTAAAATATTGAAATTTAAGATTTGAATATTAAGAATGAGTTGAATGTACGAGAATATTGGTTGAAAATGTTAACGGGGCCGGAGCATCGTGGGAAGCCGGGGGGGGGGGAGATAAAAATTTGAAAAGGATATGATAAGAATTGTAAACAAAATGTGGAACATGCTTTTATATATCCGATAATAAATTTTCTTAAAAAAAAAAAAAAAGACTGCCAGGGAGGGGCAGCTCACCACCTCTCCAGGCAACTGATTCCAGTGTTGCACGACTCTGACGGTAAAAAAGTTTTTCCTAACATCCAGCCGGTCCCCTCCCACCCTCGATTTAAACCCATTATTGTGAGTCCTCTCCTCTGCTGCTAGCAGAGCCTGCAAGACAGGGCTCTTCCGCCAGGCTTCCGACTAGGAGCCGCCCCCCACTATCACCGCCAACCCTCGGCTTCGAAGGCCGGCTTGGGGGAAGAACATCGAGAAACTGAAAAAACATACAAAGGACACCGCCCTGTACAATTAGTGAAACATCGACCGCACTTATTATTACGATGGATATTGAATTGTTTTATGATGGTCTGACTGGATTTATACTGCTATTTATATATTGTGTAATAAGTTTTAATGAATGTAAGCCTGCTTTGCGGGGAGGGCGGGGTACAAGCTGGATAATAAATAAATAAACAAACAAACAGGAACAGCTCCCTGCCCTCCTCCAAGTGTTGTTGTTGTTCAGTCGCACAGTCGAGTCCGACACTTCGCGACCCCATGGACCACATCACGCCAGGCCCTCCTGTCTTCCGCTGTCCGCTGAAGTTTGCTCAATTTCATGTTCGTTGCATCGATGACACTGTCTCACCATCTCATCCTTTGCCGTCCCCTTCTTCTTTGACCTTCAGTCTTTCCCAGCATCAGGGTCTTCTCCAGTGAATGCTCCCTTCTCATTGGGTGGCCAAAGTCTTTGAGCTTCAGCTTCAGGATCTGGCCTTCCAGGAAACAGTCAGGGTTGATTTCTTTGAGGATTGAATGATTTGATCTCCTTGCAGTCCAAGGGACTCTCAAGAGTCTTCTACAGCACCACAGTTCAAAAGAATCTATTCTTCGGCGCTTGGCCTTTGACAGCCCTTCAAATCCTTCAAGAGAGCCATCCTTTCCCCCCTCAACCTCCTCTTCTCCAGACTGAACCTTCCCAAGTCCAGTCTACTGTCGAAGACTTTCATGGCCACAGATCAGTAGCTGCCGTAGACTTTCCGGGCTGTATGGCCGTGGTCTTGGCATCGTCCTACAATCAGGTCCTACAGTGCCAAGACCACGGCCATACAGCCTGGAAAGTCCACGGAAGCTAATCTCCCAAGTCCCTCAGCCTTTTCTTCTAGGCCTTGGCCTCCAGGTCCCTGGACTTCCTCATCATTGTTGCTCTCCTCTGCACCCATAAGAACATAAGAGAAGCCAATGTTGAATCAGGCCAATGGCCCATCTAGTCCAACACTCTGTCACACAGTGGCCAAAAATACCACGTGCTATCAGGAGGTCCGGCAGTGGGGCCAGGACACCCAACCCCTTCTGTCCACATCCTTTCTGAAGGGAGGCCTCCAGAACTGCACACGATACTCCAGGTGCGTCTATATTGGCGGCACAACAATTTTTATTAAGGTTGAGGAGCAATTCCCATTCCATTCCATTCCATTCCATTCTGGCTCTGGCTCTGGGCCTTCCTCAGGCCCAGAATTCCATTCCTCTTTCATTCTCGTTGAATCAGAAGAATTCTGATTCAGAAGAATTCCACACCAGCTGAGTGCCACAAGTTTGAGAGTTGGCACTTCGTGCCGTTTGGCTTCTCCTGTGAGGTTTCCCGTCTTTCCCTGCTCGGAGCCAAACGCAGGGCCACCTGAACGGCTCACTCCTTTCAAGGAAGCCACTGAGTGTGAAATCGGGCCAGTTTCTGCACACAGCCAAGTCCCGGGTTGGGGGGAAGGCCAGGGACACCGTACGAGTGGGAGGATCGAGGGCTCCGTGTGCCCCTGTTTGTCCTCAGGGAGGGTGGGGACCGACCGGCGCTCAGACCACAGCTCTATTGTGCACCTGGACAGCTGCCAAAGCCTCAGCTCCTCTCCTCGGTAGCCATGAAATCAGCGTCTGAATAACTGAGGCCACTCCCAAGGTCTCCGCTGGGGAAAACCAAATAACAGCGGGCGATTCTGCATCTCGCATTCGCTCCACGTTTCCTCAGCTGGGAGGAGAAAGTGCCGCTCAAAAGCACATTCAAATACCTCGGGGGGGGCAGTGCCATACTGACCGCAAAGTCACCCCTGAACGGCTGTAAGAGGGCCGTAAATCTATGCAGAAGGTACCATAAAACCCGAGGATCGAAGGAAGCGAAAGCGGCACCGAGTGTGGAGGGTACCATAAAACCTGATGATGAAAGGCAGTGAAAGCGGCATGCAACGCAGAGGGGGATTTCTGTTCCAGCGTGGGTTTCGTAAAACAATGGAGAGAAAAGCCAATGCAGAGTCAGCCAAGAAGATAAAAGCAAGGCGATTTTCCAGGTAATTCCTCATTCACAAACACAACCCCTACATCAATGAGAATGGCGCAAAGTCCTTGCAGAAGTGGGCCTGGGGGGGGGCTTGTTCCTGGACCAGCTGTGC